>CM052700.1:24208282-24237086 GCA_028551405.1 Uromys caudimaculatus | reverse complement strand
AAATGCCATTACTTTTTGCAGTTGTGTGACTGATGTATTTTCTTTCTCTCCTAACCCTGCCTTCACCTCCAACACACTCCTCCGAAAGGATGTCCCCCTTCTCTGGCTGCTGGAGGACTGAACTGTTACTGTTGCTACTCCTGGCTGTGGCTGTGAGAGAATCCTGGCAGATAGAAGAAAAATCTTGTGACCTGGTAGGAGAAAAGGATAAGGAGTCAAAGAATGAGGTGGCTCTCCTGGAGAGGTTACGGCCACTGTTTGACAAAAGGTAGAGGAGATGAACCTGCGAGGGAAGAAATATCTTTATTAAGGGTCTTTTCTCTTTAATGAGTTTACTTCAGCTTTAATGTGGGAGGAGTGCATGAATGATACAGGTTCTAATGTGAACTTTAGCAATTCTTAGTTTTATTTGGCTGTAATACATTCCCTTCTTTAATGACAGCAAGTTCACAGCCATGTCACCCTGTGTGTTTTTTTCTTCTCTTTCACAAAAAAAAAAAAAAAATCAGTTTCTAAAGACTGGGTCTAAACACCTGCTTGTAGAAATCAGAACATTACTTGATAGCTTCATATAAGACTTTAGAAACATCAGACAGATACATTTAAACATATACATGTCTAAGTAGGTCTTTATCTGTGTCAGGGAATCTTCAGATAAACATGAAAATGATCCTTAAACATGGGACTGTCTCATGAAAACAGACAGACCCTTGCTGTGGGAAACAGCTAACACTTTTACATAGCTAGAATGGGTATTCTAGAATGTGTTGCTGTCTTGGATGGTGTACTGGCTAGTTTTGTATGTCAACTTGACACAAGCTGGAGTTATCACAGAGAAAGGAGTTTCAGTTGAGAAAATGCCTCCATGAGATCCAGCTGTAAGGCATTTTCTCAATTAGTGATCAAGGGCGAAGAATCCCTTGTGGGTCGTGCCATCTGTGGGCTGGTAGTCTTGGGTTCTATAAGAAATCAGGCTGAACAAGCCAAGCAAGCAAGCCAGTAAGCAGCATTCCTCCATGGCCTCTGCATCAGCTCCTGTTCCTTGACCTGCCTGAGTTCCAGTCCTGACTTCCTTTCATGATGAACAGCAATTGGAAGTGTAAGCTGAATAAACCCTTTCCTCCCCAACTTGCGTCTTGGTCATGATGTTTGTGCAGAAATAGAAAGTCTGACTAAGACAAATTGGTACCAGCATAGTGGGATATTCCTGTGACAACCTGACCATGTTTTGGGGAGGACTGTGGAAGGACTTTAGAACTTTGAGCTAGAAGAGCCACTGGGATGTTAAGAACTCTGTGGACTGTTGTGTAGGAGCTTGGAAGATAATGTTGAGAACAGTGCAGAAGATGGAGGCCTGGCTTGTGAAATTTCAGAGGGAAGATTAAAGACTCTTATCAGGGCCATTGCTAGTTTGATTTAAGATTCTGTGGTTTTGGTTAGCTGGGGCTGAAGAAATCAGCTGTGATTAACAAGATACCAGAACTACTAAAGTAAAACCATTGCATTGCTGAGACTATTGATGCTGGTTAGCTGGAGATGGGAAATTGGCAGTGATTGGGAAGAGACCAGCATCATTATGGTAAAAATCTTCTGAGAAGTGTTTTCTAGAGCACAGAGGCTGTGTTCCAGAGATAGCCAGGGTTGTACCTTGTGCTGTGGCTGGACTTGGTAATGTGTAAGAGTCACCCAGGTGGTACTGGTTTTGAAGGCATGAAGGAGTCATGAAGAGCAGCTGAGGCCTGGGCACTGTGAGAGGCTGCAGAAGGCCACTGGTGAAGGTGCAGCCTCAGTTGCAGTTGATGGCCCAGGACTGAAGGAGTTATGCAAAGGAGGTGAGGCTTGGCACCATGAAGAGAGTCTATGAGAGGCTGTTGGTAAAGCCTAGTTGCAGCGGAAGACAGCAGTGTTTTAGAGATGCCAGTACCATAAGATAACCACCAAGAACAGCAGCAGCAGTGGAGTACAGGCATCTGGAGCCTAGAGACCAGGTGTGTGCTACAAAGGGCAGAGCTGGAGAAGTGACTCAAGCCCTTGGAGGAATCCAGAAGATCGGGAGTGGATCCCAGACATTGGACGGTTGGAGTTTGATCTTGCTTTTGATTGTGACTTTGCCCTGATATATTTTCTCTCCTGAAGAAAGAAGATATTTTAGTGGAGCCCACAGTTAAAAGAGACTTTGAATTTTTAAAAGACTTTGAATTTTAAGAGATTGGATATTTAAGAGGGACTGAAATGTTAATATGTAAGAATCTGCAAAGACTGTAGGACTTTTAAAGTTATTTAGATCTTGGGGATGAATAAGAAAGTAAGGGTCAGCTGGGCAGTGGTGGCGCACGCCTTTAATCCCAGCACTTGGGAGGCAGAGGCAGGCGGATTTCTGATTTCGAGGCCAGCCTGGTCTACAGAATGAGTTCCAGGACAGCCAGGGCTATACAGAGAAACCCTCTTTCAAAAAACCAAAAAAGAAAAAGAAGAAAGTAGGGGTCGAGGCTTAATGGTGATGTGTTTGTATGTCAAGTTGACAAGGGGTCAATTGCACTGGCTAGTTTTGTGTGTTAACTTGACACAAGCTGGAGTTATCACAGAGAAAGGAGTTTCAGGTGAGGAAATGCCTCCATGAGATCCAGCTGTAAGGCTTTTTCTCAATTAGTGATCAAGGGCGGAGGATCCCTTGTGGGTGGTGCCATCTGTGGGCTTGGGTTCTATAAGAAATCAGGCTGAGCAAGCCAAGCAAGCAAGCAAGCCAGTAAGCAGCATTCCTTCATGGCCTCTGCATCAGCTCCTGCTCCTTGACCTGCCTGAGTTGCAGTCCTGACTTCCTTTCGTGATGAACAGCAATTGGAAGTGTAAGCTGAATAAATCCTTTCCTCCCCAACTTGCATCTTGGTCATAATATTTGTGCAGGAATAGAAAGCCTGATTAAGACAGATGGCATATTTGAACTTCTTATCAACAACTAGGACCGTCTTTGGGGTCACGAATAACTTGTAATTCAACAGATGTTATGCCTTTGATGGGAGGGGGGAGTCTCCTTTTTCTGAGCATGGTTAACTAGTAATTCTGTTCTTTCTCTTCCTACTTTGCTTCTGTAGTTTTGAGAGTACTGTGGGCCAGGGCTCAGACAAATACAGCTACATATTCAGGGTATGCCGGGAAGCTGGCAACCACTCCTCTGGGGCCGGCCTGGTCCAGATCAACAAAAGTAATGAGAAGGAGACGGTGGTTGGGAGAATCAACGAGACTCACATCTTCAATGGAAGTAAGAAACTTTCCGCTAACTAATCCCCAGTCAGTCCTCCAGCAATCCTACGTGTGTGGGCCTTCTCCAGCTTTTCCAGCATGTCATGTTATATAGAATTGGTCTAGACTGTAAATCACAGTGCCTAGTTCTAGAGCTGTTCGGGGCACCTCTGTGTTTGAAGACAGTGCAAAACTTTCACAAAGAGAATATAAGATTGGGGATACAGTTCAAGGTAGAGAGAGCATGTGCCCGCATGCACAGTGTTCTGACTTTGATCCTTAATACCACGAAAAAGGGATGGAAAAAGCAAATATGAATGACTGAGAATGAAAGTGAATCTGAATCTAGCCAGAATTTTATATAGTCTAGAGTCCCTTCTAGTCACCCAAATATTTAATCAGTTCCATACCAGTAACCAATATTGAATTTTAAGATAACTTTTTTTGTGCCAACCAGTAAGTCTATTTAAGGGGGGTAAAACATCCTCCTCCTACTTATACTAACAGCTGTAGTTTTCAAATGTCATGGAACTTTATGCTGGAGAGGAGTACCTGTGGCTGATTTCTTCCCATAAACAGATAAACTATCTAGTGTAGATACTCACTATGTAAAGAATAATAAACACAAGTGAGTGAATTCTTGACCCAGCCCGCCCACTCTCCTAGTGCAGTGGTGTTTTAGTCACTCTTCTCTTGCTATAAATAGACACCATAACCACGGCAACTGTTTAAGAAAGCATTTAATTGGAGGCTTACATTTTCAGAGGTTAGTCCACTGTTACCATAGAGCGGAGGGAGCATGGAGGACACAGGTACACATAGTGCTGGAGAAGTAGCTGAGAGTTTGGCATCCCGATCTAGGTAAAAAGATGGGGAAAGTCTCTGGGCCTGGCGTGGGCTTTTGAAACGTCTGAGCCACCCCCAGTGACACACTTCCTCCAAAAGGCCACACCTAATCTTTACAGTCCTTTCAAACTGTTCCACTCCCTAGTGACTTAACCAGTCAAATGTATGAGCCTATGGGGCCATTTTATTCAGACCACCACAGATGGTTTTAAGACACCAGCTCACTAATTTTAAAATCCTGTTTTCTCATGTGCCAAGTTGAAAGAATCCTTACTTGGTTGTCAGTCAAACAATATTTTACAAAGAACTTTTAACATAGTAAATAAATACTTGGATGTCTCCCCGCTGCCTGGCAATCTTGTGGAATCTCCTCTCCTTTTGCATTGTGTTGAGAAAATGTACATCAGTGTTAAAAGCTTGGATAGAAATTGTTTTTACACAGTCTGTTGCCTACTTTTAATATAAAAAAATATGATTAATCTTACATATCTGGTTATTGCTCTCTTAAGGGAACAAAAAGTTTTCTCAAGAAACAAGTTTTAAGGCCAGGTACCTCAAAACTTGGGAGACAGGCAGGAAGATCACAAGTTGGAGGCCAGCCTGGTCTACATAATTAGTGAATTAAGGCCTGCCAGAGCTACATAGCAAAATTCTTGTCTTTTAAAAAGAAAGGTTTTAGCTTAGCATTCAGATAGACAGATCGTCCTATCAGTTATCATTAACTAAACGCAGTTCCGGTAGCTTTTCCCACTCTGCCATGCGGCCCACCATTGCCGCTGCTTCCCCTGCACTCCACAGTTCCACTGTTCTTGTCCCTCCTCAGGTAACTGGATCATGCTGATATATAAAGGGGGTGATGAATATGACAACCACTGTGGCAAAGAGCAGCGTCGTGCAGTGGTGATGATCTCCTGCAACCGGCACACACTAGCGGTAAAGTGTCCTGGGACATCCTGGAACCAGGAGCAGCAAATGTTTGGGGTCTTGTTTGTTGGATGCAAGTTGAAAAAGGACATACATAATTACTGTTTGGTCCTCTCGTCCGCAGGGTAATTTTAACCCAGTGTCTGAGGAACGAGGCAAAGTCCAGGATTGCTTCTACCTCTTTGAGATGGATAGCAGCCTAGCCTGTTCACCAGAAGTCTCACACCTTAGTGTGGGCTCGATCTTACTTGTCATGTGAGTACTCTGCAGTAGCATGCGTGTGTTTACATACACTAAATTAGAGATGACTCACTGAAAGACTGTATACGTTCAAAGAAATTAAGCTGGGGAGTATACAGCTTGGTGGCAGAGTGCTTAATCCGTATGTATGAAGTCCTATGTTCAATCCCTGGCAGTAATAAAAAAATTAAAAACATTTTTGAAGACAGTCTTACTTTGTAGCTATAGTTGGCCTCAAACTCAAGAGACTCTGTCTTCCATGAACTGGTATTAAAGATGTACCTGATCAGACCTGGCTTCTTAAAAATGGTTTAGTCCCAATAAATGGTTTGCATTTGGAGATTGGTTTGTTTATGTAGACAGTGTCTCCCTGTGTAGCTCTGGCTGGCCTGGCTATGTAGACTTAGTTGGCCTCTGCCTCCCAAGTGCTGGGATTAAAGGCATTCACCACCATACCCCACAGTTGAGTTTCTCTCGGGAAGGCTGGAGACTTTTCAGGACTGTATTACATCAGTAGAACTTGTATGAAAAAAATCCTGTTTAATAGTGACCCATGGCTATTTGAATCACATGCTAAGTACCCGCCCCTCTTCCTGGTGTTTGACAGTTTTTCTGAGGAGCTATCAGCCCTTTTTGTTTGTTTTTATGGAGTATAGCTTAGGAAACAGCTAAAATTGAATATACAGTCTAGCCTTGGGTTCTCAGTGCTACTTAGAAAACAGCTAATATTGACTATAAAGTTTAGCCTTGGCCTTCTCAATGCTATTAGAGGTATGTAGTGCCACTTCAGAATTGATAAGTTTTAAGTGTGTGTCTTCCTATCTAGATTTGCATCATTGGTTGCTGTCTATATCATTGGGGGTTTCTTATACCAGCGACTGGTAGTGGGGGCCAAGGGAATGGAGCAGTTTCCTCATCTGGCCTTCTGGCAGGATCTTGGCAACCTAGTAGCTGTAAGTAGCAAAGTTAATTTGGGCTGAGCCTTGGATTTTGGGTGTTCTCTGGGGGGAAAAAAACCCATTGTCAGTTTGAAACCATATCATCTGTTTGACTCTAAAATAGATAATCAAGACTATCTTTTATTTGCCTTTTCCCTCCAGGATGGTTGTGACTTTGTGTGCCGTTCCAAACCCCGCAATGTACCTGCAGCATATCGTGGAGTCGGGGATGACCAGCTGGGGGAAGAGTCAGAAGAAAGGGATGATCATTTGCTACCAATGTGATTGCACTTTTAATGTCTAGCCACCTCTTCAGTCCCCAAACCAAAGCGTCAGCCAAACTTCTCAAGTCGCCTCTCTTCTCAAGCCGTTAATATTCTTGCTTTCCCGTTGGCTTTGATTTGACCCTAACCTGCCTCCCTTTGCTCCTATTGTTTTTCCTCTGCACAAGTACAGTCAGTGGAAGACAGACAGACATAGGGCCTGAGGCGCAGACTCCTACACCCCAGGAAGAGCAAGGACAGCTAAATAGGCAGAAAGCCATGAGCCCTGGCTGTAAACATTTTCCTAAGTTGAGACACTGGATTCTCTCATTAAAAAAGCAAAGATTACTTGTACCTTGGTCGCCTCATGTTGTCCCTGCCCCTGCAGTGGTCTCATGAGGATCTGAGTGTAACTCGCTGAGTTGCTCTGCAGTGCTTGCCTGGCTGTAACCCAAATACTCCCATTTACTTTGAGCCTGGAATCAGTCACCTGATTATCCCTTGTGTGGGATTAGAACAGGGGAAAAAATGTGAAATTTCCCAACTATAGGATTCTAAGGCACCATCACGTTGTTTATAGGTCTTTGAGTGGCTTGATAGTTTGAATTGGGTTCAAATCAATGTCCTTAAACAGACCCTGTGTGTCACCCTGTGGTAGTCTTGCTGGCCAACCTTGTTCTTCTTCATCTCCCTCTACTAGTACTTGTAAACCTGAGTTGCACTTTTCTCACAGGTCTGTAGTTTGGCATTTTATACTTTCCCCAATCTTAAAGGAAGGGAATGGAAGCAGAAGTGGACATGGAGGCTCTGCAGGTCTCTGCTATGGGTGGGGACACTGCTGCACCTGTCCCTCCTGCTGGCTCAGGGAAGTGTCTGATCCACTTATCTATAGGAAAAGGTTTTTAGTCCTCTGTTTCTTCCTTTTTAGGCCATCTGCCCAGCATTGCAGGCTGATCTTTCTATAATAGTGTACTCCTAGGCCACTAAGTAACAACATAGTTCATCTGAACACAGGAGATATGGAAAAGGCAGGGCCGTTTGTTACCTTTAGAGAAAATGAATGGCATCATTCCTACTTCTCAATACCCTTGCAATGGCAGTGGAAATTTTGTTTTCTTTCGATACAGGAAAAATAATGTTATTTTTAAAAAAAAGGCTTCTCATTTGTTGTTTGCATCCTAACCCCTGTGTTTTAAATGAAAAATAATATACCACTTTTGTACAAAAACACAATAATTAAAAAATGTAAAAAACATACTGGCTCTGTCATCTGTGTTAAGGAGAAAACAGCGGAATGCAGTAAGACAATGGAGACCAATTTTCATCCTTTTACTGAGGAAAAAAAATATTTAATATTTTGTATAAGGAATAGTGCCTAAGGCAGGTGCTTACAATCCTTACCTCAGCCCCACACACTCCTGTTTTGTAAAGCTATAGGACAGAGCAGAGTTGGAATGGAAAAGAAAGGGTTGAAGATGGGAGCAACTGGGAGCAGGGTACAGGAAGAATGACGTCAGCCACACGTACCAGTCAAACACTTCGTACCTGCAGCAAATCAGATACCAACCAGTGTCTACGATGACTGGTAACCCTGCCATGGGTGCAGGAGAAAAAGTATTAAGGGAGAAAATGATAACAAAACTGAGTTACAGCCACAATGAGACTCCAGGAGAGTACCAGGTTTGCTACTTATGTCATAAGCTAGGAAAGCTGACCTCTCCCACTGGAGAGGCCAATCTGCATTTCACCCATTTCCTTGCATTACCCAAGACATTCCTCCTTGGAGAAGTGAGACCCTGGCTAGTCACTCCACTCCAGGATAAGGCTGAGCAGTTCCAGTCTCTAGTCTGCCTGCTTAAAAACTGGATTAGGGTAGGCGTGAATAGTGGTTTGTTATTTAAGTGAAACCCAGAGAAAGTGTCAAAGCTGCCACCATGTAGCACCAGCAACCAATCCTTGTAGTTCTGCCTCCAAACCCCACATAGGTCACACAAGAACAATAGCTCTTCCCAGGTTATAACCTGAACAGTCAGGGCATCTGCCTTAGGCTGAGTTGTGCAGAGGGTCACTTAGGTCTCCTTGAGGACATTGATCTTGGCACAGATCTTGAGAGCTGGACCTAATTTGATGTTCATGGCACTCATAAGATGTTCTTCTTTAAGTAATAAAAGGGCCTGTCCATCAATCTCCTGGGAACGAAACTCTTCTGCAATCTCTTGGCAGCCTAAAAGGAAAAGGTGGGAACACATGAGAAACTGCATGGCAGCATCAGAAGACTGAAAGAAACTCAAACAGGCCTAGTGATGGCTAGTCCAATACATTGTCCTCAGTTCAGTAGTAGAAAGGTCTGAGGCAACCTCTGATAGCAAGTGAAATCAGAGCTGCCAATTACTCCATATAGCATCAAGCAAGTAACAAGTTCAAAGAAATAACCTCAAAACTCCGGAGATAAGAAAAACTACACTCACGGTTTCTGTTAACACTGGCAAAAAGATTAACAGCTTTTCCAACATTTTCTCAGAGGGACAAATACCAAAGAGCAATGGTGTTTAATGGGGGCAGTCTTGCCTTGAAGAAAATCAACAAAGATATTTCCTAATGGAATCCTCTGGAAGTCATGTATGCTCAGTTACTTAAACAGACATTACCCAAAAACTCCACGTGAGAAATATGGTTAATTCAAAGTAAAAACAAACATAGAAGAACTGTGGACACTGATCAATGGTGTGGGCCGAGGAAGAAATTAGTAAACCACACTATAGGACTGAGAAACTGTGGACCTGGTTCTGCTGAAGGCTCACCCACCTCCCCCAGTACCTTGCAGAGAAGCAATAAACTCGTAGACCTCCTCAACGCTCCATTGGCTAGGATTAGTGGAGAGGAACACAGGATTGATGCCCTGTAACTCTGGTGTGGATGGGGTTGTAATGGTGTTTCCTAGATCACGTTCTCCGTGCCCAGCTCTTACTGACAGTGGCCCAGGAGATGTTGGGGAGAGTGCTTCATCATAGCTGGAATTATCTGAGCCCCGGCTAGAGTCCTCTTGACCCTTGAAAGGAGACGGCAAAACAGTGAGGCCAGTGAGAGCAGCACCGTGAGTCCCTTCTCCCCCAACTACAGCAGGCACTTGCAGATGCACAACTACTCTAAAGCACCGTTGAAGTGTGAGCTTGCTGAGTGTCCCCTGAATTATTTCAAGTGCAGTGAAAGACTCATTGGATGCACAAATTTGTAGTCAGGTGTAAGGAGACAGGACAGAGTCGCTTACAATATAGATCAATAAAGTCAGTGTCAAACTAGAGTACTAAGAGTTCTGTATCCAGAGCTTTTACCTAAGGAAAGGAACTCTGGGGCAGGGGGGCATTTTACACACTAGCTGGCTCTGCAATAGCAGCTCACCCGATGGCGCTTGCCCTGGATCTTAGCACGAGCAATGTCAGAGGAGCTGCGGCGGGGTCCACGCCTCCGAACACGTGCATAGCTGGCTTCTTGAAACTCTTTCATTTTTTTCCTCTTCAAGCGGAATTGGTGGCTACAGCTCACATTGTACCTACAGATGAGGGACATATAAGACTGCTGTCACAGTGCAATGGAAATGACATACTAACAGAATGAAAAACAAAGAGGGATAAAGTATCGGCTATGAGAAGGGACAGCATTCTGAAGGAAACCCCATGAGGGTGAGCTGGTTGGTGGCCACAGTACCTCTTTGCACATGTCATGGAGCAGAACCTCTTAGAGCCTCGAAACTGCTCTGCTGGGGCGTACTTCCCACAGTACTCACACTTGAGGAGATTTGCCTTCTTATCTAACTCTGAAAAACAAGGCATTCTTGACTCACCACAGGTTTCTGCTGCCCCTCATTTATTATTAGGCCCAGAGCGCCATACTAATTTTCCTCAGGTTTTTCTGCAAAGACCTACACAGTCTAACTGAAAATCCCTAAAACCAACACCCTAAAGGCTTGACTCTCAAGAAGGCTACGGACTAGTATAAGAGTATATATAGGCCTATAATCCCAGCACAAAGGAAACGGAGGCAGGAAGGTGAATACAGCCTTAAATGGTATAATATAAGCCAACCCGTTCCTTTAACTTTGTGAAGTTCCCTTATAATTCTTTAGTATGGTTCCACATACTCAGCAGAACGTATCTGTGCACAGACCTTCCTTACCTACATTCTTCCTTTAAGTAATCAAGGACTATGGATGGGTGTGGATGTGTGGGCAGAGGGTCTGAAGCCAAAGCTCAGTCCAGGCTACGTGGTGAGACCCTGTCTGTAAAGAATGACATCTAGAGATGTTGTCACTTGTAGAACTTGTGTGTAGTATGTGCTGCCCCCTGGGCTCCATCCCTACATCCATCAAGCATCTCCATGAGCATCCAATACTTACCTACAGAGGGGCTGTCTCCTCCCAAAGGGCCATTTGACTGACTCTCATTCAGCCCTGTCAGACGGCCAGCCTGCAGTGGCTTCTCGGTTTCTTTCAGGAACTGAGAACATCCCACCTGTCCCAGAGAAAGAGCAGGTAAGACAGCCTAATGCCTTTCTGCCCTCTAGAGCCTTTTATAGTCCCCTTGTCCCTGCTTGGGTGAGCTCTGAGTTGATGGCCAAATCTGCCTCTGAGGGAATCTCATTCTTTATTTTCTTAAGACTTTTTTTGAAAGGGAGGTGTGGGTAGGGGGAGGCAGGGGTTGAGGCAAAGTCTAATTATATGGCCCTAGCTATCCTGGATTCAGCAATCTGTCTGCTCTTCTGCCACCTAAGGGCTCAAATTAAAAGTGTGTGCCATGCCTAGCCAGGTGTGCAGGAATATAACCAGAGTCAGGTACTCAAGTGCTGGAATTGGTATAATTGGTGACATGGGTGCTAGGACCGCAACTCAGGTCTTCTGAAAGAATATATTAATTTGACTGCTGAGGCATCTCTCCAGCCCCAGGACCTTTCAAGATGGCAGACAAGGGCCTCTCGCTGGCTTTTTCCATCTAAGTCACTGGAGAACTGGATTTCTACACTTACTCCCTCGTATCATGACCTTTCCTTCCCAATACTGCAATGAATGCAAGAGTCAAGGTCACTGGGTTTGACTCCTGGTTTCCTTCATTCCAAAGGGACCTAATGTACTCAACCAAACCCTATAGTTTTAAAAGCCACCTTTTCTTCTGCTCTCAGTCTTTTCACTTTCTGGCCCACAGACTCCCCCACGTCTCTCGCCTTCTAACTAAGTTAGAAGCATAATGAACCATTCTCTGATGATCAAATAGTTCTGCACTTCCCTCCTTTTAAAGGAATGTGAGAGAAAAAAAAATGAGATCACCTCTCCCGTCCCAGTCCCACTTTCAGGCAGGCCCTGCCCTCACCGGGAAAGGCTCAGCTCCTTCCTGGATAACAAAGCCTTCAATGATGTGCGTGAGAATCTGGGGCTTCACAATGGCCTGTGGGGGTTTTGAGTCACCCATCTGTCTGGACACCAAGGCTAGAGTAGGAGGTGGCGCTGATGGGGTGGGGGCCAAGGCGACTAGATCACTGTTTGGAGGATTAGCATTCAAGCTGGCCACTGGCTCAGCTTTCTCTGAAAAACAAGCACATATAAGGAGCATGCAGATGACACAGTTGACTGCTCATTACCAAGCCAGCCTGACCTTCCGCAACATGCTCATCTCTGACCACTCAACATGGAGCCCATGTGTCTGGATCTACTTATTGCTCACCAAATCCTGGCCCATTTTCTACTAAATTAGATTTATCTTTTGGCTCACTGAAAACACTACTTTGTTCTCTGGCACCAGTAAAATTTTAGAAGTTGGCTACTCACCTCCAAGACTGTTCTTCTCCTCTATTACCTTTGGGCTCTCTGCTGCTGGTGATGCCTTTGTAGGAAGCACAGAGCCCAAGGCGGAGAGGTCATCTCTCTCCTCCTCAGACTCAGCTTTGCGTTTCACAGCCAAGGTCTGGGCTTTACTCTAGAAGAGGAATAAATAAGAAAGCAGCTAAGGTTTAGGTGTGAAAGGAAAACTTCTAACTGCATACTTACTTCCTGAGAACATTCTCAGTTCCAGACGCCCAAATTTGTTTACTTCCTTTGATACACTAAACTTCTTGCGTCACCCCAATATGTGTAACTTCTGCATCAGGATGAGAAAGACATCACTAAGCCCTGGCTAGGGACTGAAAGACTCATTGTAGACCAACTAAGAACTGTTGGCTTTACAAAGACAGCTCTTGATGGAATTAGCATATATAGAAACAACCTAAGATAGTAACAAACTTAGGAATTTGAAGTTTAAAGGTTTTATGATAAATATATAGACTATGTATTTATGTAAATAATACACATAAACATATAAATATATGTAAACATCTCACTCTTTTAAAGAGAGCACACGCACACCACCATTCACCTTCCCACTCTTTATTCTATGAAATCAAGTGCTATTCCCACTCAGTCCCAAGCCACTAGCATGTGGATGGGTAGTAATGCTTTCAAAATGGCCAAATGTTACTCACCGGCAGGTGCACCGACTGCATGTAAAAAGCAGCAGGAACCTGGGCCACAACAGGAGAGGCTGTAGGCCCACCCTTTACCACATGTGCTGTTCCCTGCACAGGAGCAAGGGTCATGCCAGTGGCCAATGCAGGAGGACATTCTTGAAGTGCACCAGGAGCCTGTGACGAAGGTGGTGAGGAGGCCAGATGGGTCTGGCCAGGCTGGACTGCCCCTGGCATTCCCCGGGAAGTAGGCACAGCAGCTGCCAGCTGTGCTAATCCCAAAGCATGTGCCTGGGCTGTACCTGGCTGCCGGGTACCAACAACTTGCACAGGGATATGTGGTGGTGGCTGCTGTGTAGCTGACATCTTAGCAGCTCCTAGTTGAGGAGGTTTGATAGGAGCTACAGGAGGTTTGGACTGAATGGAAATGGGTGGTTTGGGGGTTGGTTCAGGTGGAAGAGACAGGGGTGAAGACTGAAGCATTGGTTGGACCACCAGAGTCTGGGCTTGCTGTTGTGACTGGGAAGGTGGGACCTGCTGAGTAGGTGGGACCTGGGGTGGCTGAGGGGCAGTAAGGGTTGTTGCTTGCTGCTGCTGCTGTTGCTGCTGCTGCTGCTGTTGCTGCTGCTGCTGGGCCAACTGGAGGTGTGTAGCTGTGTGAAGCAGCTGGGACTGGCGGTGCTGGAACTGCTGCTGGTGGTGGATGGCGATCTGCTGCTGGATCACCACTTGCTTCTGCTGGAGATGGATCTGCTGCTGCTGCTGAATCAGTGAATGGGGCTGGATCTGCGTGTACGTGGCTATGTGTGAAACCAGCCAGAATGGGGCAAAGGAGAGAGGGAGCAGACCATGATAATCCTTCTAAATTAAAACAAAAGCATCTCTGTAAGACGCACCTAAGGTAAGACCCAATGAATGGATGGAAACCTAGCCGCACGGGGCCCAGCCATCACTCTATTCACACTCTGTCCCCTCAGTCAGGTATTGCTAACTACCTCCAGGACAAAGATCTCAAAGCAAAAACCAAGGGCACAGACCGGAAGCTCAAGTGCTCAGGAGTCCTCAGGCAAGTCAAAGTCTGCCTGAGCAACTTAGTGAACTGTTTCTCAAAATACAGTTCCAGGACAGCCAGGGCTACACAGAGAAACTCTGTCTCGAAAAAAAAAAAAAAAAAACAAAAAAAACAAAACAAAGTTAAAAAGAAAGGCAGGACTAGGTACAGCTCTGTGATAAAACTTGGCTCAGCATGTTCAAAGCCTAGATTCAATCCCAGGTAACACAAAAAGAAAGAAAAAAGAAAGGAAGGAAGGAAGGAAGGAAGGAAGGAAGGAAGGAAGGAAGGAAGGAAGGAAGGAAGGAAGGAAAGAAACAATAAAAAAAGAAAGGAAGAAAGGAGAGATGACTGTGAACAGAGCATAGTCCCTTAAATCAACAGTGATCTTCAGTCATTTCTGTTCTTCTTTGCTATAACCACCCTACCCTTCCACTCGGTACTGAACAAAGAATGGTTGACTCCCTCCTTTATTATCTCAGGGTTGAATCCATGTGTATTCATTTTGACATCCTTAGAACTCATTCTGGTCTTTAACACATAAGATGTATTTAATATCCACCAACAGAATAAATACCAGAGTTAAAGGTATCACCATCCTCCGTGAATGCCTCCATTTTTAAAGTTCATCACATTAAGTCACCACCTAAGAAGTCTTAAGAGCAGACAGAGGCTCTGACCGCTGTCTCCTCTGCTGCAAACTGGAGTTGACAGTCTCTGCCCTACATATTACCAGACTGTCAAAGCATGTGCTCTGAAAGCACTTTGGGAACAGAAAAGCTAAGGTATGTAAGTATCTAATATTGGTAATGTTTGTGATGAAATTATTCAGTTATATCAATGATTAATTACCATGATGGAAACAAACAAAAATCCAACATTACCAAGTATTGACATTGGCTATATTTGACCCAGCCTCAAAGCAAATACAAACTACGGTTATTGTTATTATTAATTCAAGTTTGTCCTTATCATTGATACAAACAACCACAAGTCAACCACACTAAGCCACAGCTCCACTTGCTGGTCTTATGTGTTCTTAGGTATTTATATTATAGCTACGTGAACTACCACTGAAAAGAGGAGAGGATTCATCCTTTACTCAATACCACAAGTAACATGAGACCAGGAAATCTGCCTTTCAAAGATGTATCCCAAGCACATTTGTCAACTCCATCAGAAATGAATAAACTGAAAAAAAAGGAAACTACACAAAGTACTTTATAAGTAGTTTGCTGCTTGGGGAAACTAAGATCTTTATCCATTCACTGTCCTGTCTCTGAGCTAGTATGTTCAAGACTGACAAGATTCTCTTTTCTTCTGCCATTCCATGTTCTAAAGGATTTTTTTAAAAAAATGTTTGGAGCAGGGGGCAGTGTGCTCTAAATATTTCAAATTACTTCGAGAAATTAATGACAACATGAGAGGTGACACCTTACCTGAGCTAATAAGCGTCTGGCTGGGGGCAGGTGTGGCTGTCCGAGTCAGGTTCATGCCGACACTCTGCTGGCCACTCCCATCTGCTTCTGCCTTCTTGGCCGCTGCACTTTCTGCCTCTGTTTGGCTTCCCTGGCTCACAGTCACTGTTTGAGCTGCAGGTAAGGGTTGCACCACTCCTGTGCCCTTCCGGGGACAGCTTCCACCAGCCAATCCTGAAGAAGGCAACTGACCCAAGCCCCCAGGTGCCTGGCCACCTCCACCTGGACCCATGGAGCCTGGGAGGGTATTCCCGCTGCCTCCACCAGCTTGACTAAGGTTGAGTGACTGGCCTGAGGCCCCAGAAGAAGCCTGTGCCACAGCTAGGGCCTGGCTAGAAGCCTGAGAGAGGCCAGAAACAGGAGAAGCTCCAGGAGGGATGGCCTTCTGAGTGGAGCCTGGCATTTGGGGTCCTTGAGCTGAGGCCTGTTGGTTCCTCACTGCCAAGTTCTGCACCTGGAAGATATTAATATATACGTGTGTGTGGGGTGTGGTGTGTGTGTGTGTGTGTGTGTGTGTGTGTGTGTGTGTGGATCCCTGCAATGACTCATAAGCAGAAAACTAGCTACACTGTAACATTCCACGGCCCACCTGACTTTTCAGTCTCTCAGAGCTTCTTTGTAAACACACTGTCATGTACTATCAAGTCTATCATCAAATTTCAACAAAATTCCTTCAAAGTACATCCCTGACTTCCTCTTCCCTCAGATCCATCCAGTATCTATTGAATATCTACTACACTTTAGGTACTGGCTTGAATATGGACATGCAAGAGTTAAATGCTCCCACTGTATGGGTTGTTAGAGGAGAAATCGGCACGTATAACCCAACAGTACACACATAAATCTAAACCACCTTCACAGGAGAACAGAAGAGCAACTCTGACTGGGAAGCTAAAGTCTTCTAAAACAGATGATGTCCGTCCCGAGGCTCAGAGGGGCACAGAAGGGCCTCTAGGTCTAAAGGCATACCTACACCACACAACCAAAACATAATGTCATGTTTTAATAGAAACACTTCATTGTGTTCAGTCATAGGGAGGAGAAAAATAAGAAGAAAGGTCTCTGGGGCTAGGGAGGTAGGAAGACACTCTGCTAGGTCACTACGGGCCTGGAGTATTAAAATAAACAGTCTGAACTGTAACTTACAGAGAGCAAATTTAATCTGTCTTGTTTATTATTAACAACCCCAGAATATAACAGTGCCAGGCATGAACACAAAGGGAGCGAAAAATAGCTACCTGGTTGATTCTATCAATCAGAATACTTTCACAATTAATCTTAGTAATAATCAGAACAAACATGATAAAATCTATAGCTGAGCCCATTTCTTAAAAATATTATGAGGGAAAAATTGTCACCACATCCTAATGATGACTGTTGTCACCACGCCCTAATGATGACTGTCCACACGTTTACACACCCACATATCAACACTAGAACTCTACAAGAGACACTGCACACGGCAGATGGACCACACAGAGTAACAAAGTCAAACCAACAGCCAGAGAAGACTATATTCAGACAACACAATATTACACAAAAATTAAAATTATAAATAATGACAAAAGCATCTTGACAATATGCTGTGACGAATGCATTCTCAGGCCAGGTGCAGAGCCACACTGCTGCTGTCCATGTTACTGAGGCCGAGGCATGAGGAAAACAAGACCATTATTCAAGGCTAGCCTGACCAACATAGCAAGATTCTGCCTCAAAACACAAATAAAACTGTATTCTCAAAAAGTTTACATATAGAAAAAAAAAAGTTTACATATAGCTAAGTTTCCTAAATATTTAAATACAAATAAAACATACCATTTCAAAATACATAGCATTTATTTTACATACTATTATTTATATATTATATATCATGTTATATATTATATGCATGTGTGCATATAAACACATGGTATCTAGGATCTGCTTCAAATTAATCCACGGTCAGAGGGCAAGAGCCTATATGGAATGGTTGCCTACTGGTAATTATTGAAGCTCAATAGTAAAAACACAGCTTAAATTTTGTGTATACATTTGAATTTCCCACTAAAATTAATTTTCAAAGTAAATTTTAGAAATATATAGAGATAATAAAGTTGTATTAAAGGGGACCAAGGGAAGGACGACCCTAGAAATCAGTACATATACTCAATACCATGGATAAGGACAGACACAGTGAGAAAATGTTTCTTACATTGTTTCTGGTTTGCAGCACTGGAGATTCAACCAGGGCCTCTTCCTCATGCAAGGCCAGCACTTCACCAATGAGCTACACCCCAGCCTGCTTGCTACTTCTATTAAAAAATAACTGAGTAAAAGGCTAGGGAGGTATCTCAGGGGTAAGACACTTACTGATCTTGTAGAGCGCCCAAGTTCAGTTCCCAGAACCTACACCTCCCAGCCCTGCGTGCATGTGCTACACATAAACTCACGCAGACATACACATGTACAAAAAGAAGTCATTTGGAGAGAAGGCCAGCCTTGCAGAGGCGCCCGGAACTCTTTAGTAGTGAGAACTTGACTGGTTACCCAGCTTCTCTTCTACAATGGCCACTGCGCTCTTCCACTCTCTCCACACTCAGACCCACCCTGTCTGCTGCCCTCCCTACAGACATGAAGACCCCACCCTCTCTGCATTACCAGACCCTTCTCTCACTCCCCTTCCTCCTACCGAGGGCAATCCTCTGCTCGGATCCTCCGCCTCCTGCTTTGCTAGATTTCATACCAAGCCTTACTCTTGGCTCCAGCCGCCTCTCCTGGCCGTGTGGTCTGCCTGGGCCCCTTCCCCAGCTGCATCCTCCTGCCCCCATGACTAAACTCTTGTGCATCCATTGTACCCATTCACTCTCCATGTGTGCTTCAAACTCAATACTCCCCCAAGTCCAATCCCCTCCAGCTCTTCTAAAGTAGCTCTCCTCCAAACTAACAAATCCATTCTTGGGTTCCTCTTTTACAATGAAAGAAATGAGTGGCTCCCACCCCTGCACCCACACCCACACCAGTCTTGTAAGATCCTGTTCCTTTGTCTTTGTCTTTGTGTTACTACACAGTGTACTCTTTTTTCTCTCTTCTCTCTGTTGTTCTTTCCTGCTTCCCTCAGTCACCCCATGACCTTCAACTTTTCTAGGGCTTTATCGCAACCGACCCCCTGAGCTCTACCACATGTTCTCCTCAGTCCATACGCCCTCTGTAACTGTTTCTAATATCTCCCTATCTTCCACTGGCCTGTCATTCACAGTACCGTTGTCACGTTTAGCTCCAAGCTAGCTCTCCTAAACTCAAGGATCATGCCCATGTCTCAGGATCTCATGCATGTCTCAAAAACATCTCTAATTTGGCATGTCCAAAACTGACTTCCATCTAATTCCTCTTCTCCGGTGTTCATCCTCTGAAGAGTGCCAACCGCTCTCCAGTGCCATTTCAGGCCTCACACCTGGCACTCCCTCAGTTCCCCAAACTCTGAACCAGTTTCCTCCACCTTCAGGAATTCCTGTTCCTCTCATATCCATGGACTCCTCCATCTTCAGCACTGCGCACCTAAACATCATCTGTCTCCTAAAGTATTCGTATCCCTAGCAACACAGACAATACAGCTCTCCCTGTTACTTTCATACTAAAGCCTTTTTATAGCTTTATATCTTTATAAAGCTTTCTAATTACCTTGATACAAGGCTTAAAGTCCTAAACAAAGCTAAAGCCCTGTGAGGGAGGCAAGGTTCCTTCCATTGGTCTGGTCTACCAAGAAAATAAGCCATCTTGTAATTCCTCAAGCAAACCAACTCTTCTTTAAGAGCTCTAGAAATCATGTTCTCCAGACATTCAATATCTCTTCACATACATGGCTAACTTCTATAAAGCCCATTTTAAATGTCACCTCCTTGGTTTCTAACCCACCCCAGGACTAACTAAGTTCCCTTCTTTATTCTTAGAACACTTTACTCTTGCTAATGAAGCAGTTGGTATAGCACTTAGGTAACTGTCTGCTTAACAGTACTTTAAAGGTCCGCACTCTCCATAAATGGAGGTGCCGTGACTTTCCTAAGCATCCAAAACTACGCAGGGGTAATCGTTAGCTCATAGTAAGTTAACAATCTTAAATATTAAGTACCTATAATCAACTCAATCGGTTCTCACAACACATCACACATTAAGGACACTCTATGAAGAGATCACAGTAGAAAGACAAATTTCATTTAGATCACTTGTCCAAGGTGATCTAAATTACACAGTTAAATGTAGAGCTAGAGCCTAACCCAGGTGCACATTCTAGCCACTATGCTCATACCGAGTGTCAACGGATGGACGGACGGACGGACGGATGGATGGATGGATGGATGGATGACTGAATAGATGGATGGATGGATGTTTGGATAAATAAAGAAATGATATGAAAACACAGCCAGCCTCCTCTTTGCCTTCTACTGCTTAAACAGCTTACAAAGGTATTTTATAACCAGATGACACCAAGAGGCTTTTAGCAGGCACATGTTCCTTGATTCTTTCTGAAGTATTTTTCTTTTTCTGTTCATCTGTTGTACAATAGCCAATAATGGTCTCTGCTACTCATAAAGTTTGTTGGTTTTTTTTGGGGGGGGCGGGTGTTGTTGCTTTGAGGTTTTTTCTTTGGATTTTTTGTTTTTGTTTTTGTTTTTGTTTTTTTGATTTTTCAAGACAGGTTTTCTGTGTAGCCCTGGCTCTCCTGGAACTCTCTTTGTAGACCAGACTGGCTTTAAACTCACAGAAACCTGCCTGCCCCTGCCTCTGGAGTCCCAGGCACCACCACTGTCCAGGTGCCTATAAAATTAACTACAATCTCCTTTTCTTGGCTTTTAGTTTCCTTCCATCATTAGGCATTTTCTACCATTAGGCTCACTGTCTCTTTGCTTTGTTTTTGACAAAACTGGAGATCAACCCAGTGTGATGACAGGCTCTACTGCAGAGCCACATCAGAGCCTTGCTGTCCCTACTACCCAGCCTCCCCCGGGGTCTGATTTCAGTAAATGAATGGTGCCCTTAGAGCTGCTATTCTTCTTCAGTCCTCTCCTCACTCCAAATCAATCAGCCAACCCCTTAAAACTCCACTCAAGTATCCTGCAAAGTAACAGAGCCAGTTCTGGAACCTCAGGTACAAGCCCGCTGCCCCCTTAGCTCTCTGAAGATTTGGCTCATCTCTCTTTAGTGTTCCAACACTCTGAACACATCTCCAGGCACAGTACAGTATGTAGTTTTTGACAGACTAGATAAATGAGAAAACCATTTTAAAGCCCCAGTTACATCTGATACACGTTTAAAATTAAAATATTATGTATTTTGGGAAAAAGTCACAAAAAGCAATGGGAAGAAAGACTTTACTGAGGAAACATGAACAGGAACAGGAGACTGAAAGTTGAGAACTATAGTAAGTCAAGAGCAGAAGGAACCAAACATCCTACCAGCAACTCAGCCAGGTCTACTTCACATCTAACTTAAGCAGAATTCCCTCCAACAGCACTATCTTCACGTGACATTTCTATGAGGGAATTAAAAGACTCAATAAAACTAAGCTGCAGGGGACAAAAGGATGCCCTGAAAATCAACTTGTACTGTAAGATGGCCAGATCCATAGGGATCATTTTAGGTGATTCTACTTCCTTCTTTAGCTCAAATCAACTCAAATATTTAAGGGAGTTTTTATTTATGGGAGTTGAGGAAAGGGAAGCTGAAACAGACACAAAATAAGAATTATAAAAATTAATAAAGGGGCCAAGTGTGGGGCCTGGCCTATGGTCATCCCCTTCATGCTCCCGGGCTTCTCCACATAAGTGGTGCCACTGACCTGCTCTGCATCTGCATGAACTCCAGGAGACTGAGCGGGTGGCACCTCCTGCTGGACTGCAGCCACTGCCCCATTAGGCATCAGGATGAGCTGGGAGGCTAGAGGCACATTCCGGCCCAAGGTCCGGTTAACCTGCAACAGGTTGCCCAGCTGTGGCTGGTAAGGAGAGGAAGGAGAGGAAAAAGAAGAAAAGAGAAGACAGTAGAGATGGAAGGAAAGGACCACAAGACAAAAAACAGCAGGTATTAAACAGCTGAGCCTGCGCCTTTCCAACACCAACCCAAGAACCTCTCCTTCTCCAAATGTGAGGAGTCATCCAGAAGAAAACCTAGAATATGCAGAAGACTACGAATGATAATAGAGTCAAACATCAAGGACATTTAGACAGTGAGGATTTTAGAACACATAGTTTTACACAGAAATAGATTAGCTGAGAGATACCTACAGTCTGTGTACCCAAGTCGTACGTTTAGACTAGACTACACCTAACACTGATCTATCAAATGTCAATGCCACATCTTCCAGCAGAGGACCTCAATGCTATCTAAAAGCATCTTTTCTAGCCTACAGAAGGCATGGGAAGTAGATCTGCTTGTCCTAAAATGTGGATGACCAGAATTAAATAAAACAGCTTTCAGACTAAGGGTACCTATCGCCCAGGGGCTGAGTACTCGCCCAGGATGCATGAGGCCCTGGGTTCCCTCAATAGCACCGAAAAAATACTTTTACTCTTCGCCAGGGAAGATAAATTATGAACTCTGCCCCTAGGACAATGGTGGTTGTGGCTATGACTTACCCGCAGATACATCTGGGCCTGGGACTGGTTGAGAGGTGGGGAAGTGGTGTTGCCCAGTAACACAGACTGGGTCAGGGTGGTAGCACTGGGGGAGCTCACACTCTGGGAGCGGCTGATGAGCTGAGCGGCTGACGTGGTCGTCAGATTGATCTGTACAGTACAGAAAGGAACCGCGGCTGAGGACTCGAGGATAAATTAAATAAAATACCCAGCTGACAACTTGAGAGTAACAGTCAAGAACAGGATGTTACTTTCATGAAGTCAAGGGAAATAAATAGTAACTTCTATCCAAAACTTCATCCTAGCTACTTTGGAATATTACCAAAGTAAATAGACAATCAAAAAGAAAGCAAGCCCACAATCACCAATTTTAATACTTGGTGATTTAATTCTTGGCAAAGGAAAGAAATGAAATAGATTTTCTTTCTCTGGAAAAGCGACTTTTTGTTTGTTATCTCTTCTTCTCCAAGAGTTTCTCCTTCCTTCTTTTCTTTACGCTTGCTCATCTAAAGCCTCCTGAATAATAGGTCATCCACAGTAGCGCACACCTGTAATAGCGCATCAGGAGGCAGACACAGGAGGGTCACTGTTAGTACGAAGCCAGCATGGACTAGCTAGGGGAGTCTGTCTGAAAACCAAGACTCGGGTTCAAACAGGTCTTTTTTTTTCATTTTGCCAGTCTCTACTGAAGAGCAATCACTGTCCACTGATGACACGCTCAACCTCCCAGATCAGCTGCAAGGACCAGACCTTGACAAGACACTGCCCTCAGGGAGAGACAGCACTCACCGAGGCCTGGGTGGTAGCGGTCTGCTGCTGTGCAGTGCTGCTGTTTGGGGAGCTAGCCTGACGACTGGCAGCAATTGTGGCCTGTTCAAGGGGAAGCATAAGAGAAACAATGTCTTCTAGCATTAATCCATGGAACAAAACAGAAATTTCTGATAAGAATAGAGAGACTTTATGTTGGAGTATGAAAAAAATACAACACTATCCAAGATATGACCACATAAGCCTGCCTGGGAACATCAGGGCAGACAGGCAACCTGTGCTCTGCTACTCCAGCTTCAACCCACATCGAGAGTCACTGATAAATCTACTGCAGACAAGTCCAATACATCATCAAATGAGCCATGTGCTACTCCATATACTTAAAAAGTATTAAACTGGATGATAAAAATTTCAGTAATTTATTTAATGCAATACATACAAAATAAGTATCATTTGGGGAGGGATGGCAGATGGGACTGAATCCAGAGTTTTACACATTTAAGGTATACAATTTTACCTCAGAGATCTAATTTTGCCCCCAAATATAATCAGCGCAGCATTAAACTGACATAGAAATTACCGAGATTTCTTACCTTCTTTTTGTCAACTGACGTCTTCTAAAATCTCAGTATCACTTCAGTTTGAACTAGCCACATTTCCAGTACTTAATAGCTACATTCGTCTGGCAGCTAACATATTACACAGGTCTACAATAGAGCTACTCCACCTCCAAAGAGTCTCCCACAGTTCATACTGCAACCCCACTATCTAAGAGCCATCCTTTCTCCAAAGAGTACAGGTGACAAAGGAAGGCTTGATGTGCGATGCAGTTTGCCCCAACCTGCTCCCCTACCCTAAACTTGCAGTGCCTCACCCCACCCTCCTGGCCCAGATGGCTGCTGACCTCTCACCTGCTGAACAGCTGCCAGGCTATGCAGCTGGGCATTACTGAGCTGCTGCTGGAGCATGAACTGGTGGAAATACTGAGCTGCATTCGGTTGCCGCTGCAGCGCTTGCAGAGCCTAGAAGACAGGATACACTATTCAGAACCATCACTCCTAATGCCTATGTGCACCACTGTTGCAAAGGGAGTCAGGAAGGAGGGGAACAGGAGACAAAGGACGAACAGCATCAGCATCTGATTGTCTTTGCAATGTTGGATCCAGCAGTCTATTCAGCCATCGAAAACAGCAGAGACAACTGATTATGTGGTCTGTCCTAACATGGAAAGAAGAGCAAACCAATGCAAATGAACTTTTACTGACTACTATAAGGAAAAGAAGCTAGACATGGAGGCAGATGCCTATAATCCCAGCACTTGGAAAGTTGAAGCAGGAAAATGATGAGTTCCAGGCCAGTCAGGATAACAGAGGAAGCCACTTCTCAAGTAAATAATCTACAAACTAGGGGGCTGGAGAGATGGCTCAGTGGTTAAGAGCACTGCCTGCTCTTCCAGAGGTCCTGAGTTCAATTCCCAGTAACCTCGTGGTGGCTCACAACCATCTGTAATGACACCTGATATACTCTTCTGGTGTGGGTCTAAAGACAGTTACAGTATACTCATATAAAATAAATAAATAAATAAATGAGCAAACTAGTAAGAGGGAAAAGCTATATGCCACAGGTATCTAGCAGAGAGATGCACATCCGTAAGTGTTTAGAGACAGATGACAGAAATGCAGTCGTGACTTCTGAACAATTCTACCAGGCAAAACTCTCAGACATTTCCAAATAGCCCCTGAATAATGTCAATGGAGTGAGCATTTTGGTGTCAACTGGATTTTGCTATGTTCTTATTCTTTAATAATTACAACTATTCCACCAAAGTCTTTTAAGAAAAATGTTTAATTTCCAAATAGGATATTTAAAGTATAGAACTTGCTACTTGTCCAAAAGTCAATGTCTAAAAAGGTCATTGATACTTCTATTACTCAGAATAATTTATAAGGCCCAAAATTGAAAACTTGACAACTGAAGAGGAAAGAGAGTTCTGTGGGAAGAGCACCTGTAGCACAACCCCAAGGACCTGGGTTCAAGTCTCAGAACAACTTAAAACAAAAGGCCAGGTGTAGTGGTGCACATCTGTAATCCCAGCCCTCTTTGTGAGATGGCAGATGGAGACAGGAGAAGTGGCCAGAAGCTCAAGGGCCAATGGCACCTGTATATACTGCACAGCATAAACAAAACCCATAAGTGTCCTCTGACTTCCACATACACAGCACTATAACCACACACACACACAGTAGGTAAATATTTTTAAACAATGAAAAGAAATGGTTAATTAAAACCTAATTAATAGACTGACCCTTATTTATTCATGTGTGAACTTTACAGTATTTCGTATTGAATCAATTAACTGCATTCTCCAGCTCTATCTTTTTATAGTTTTATTTCAAGACAGTTTCTCACCAAGTTGCCCAAGCTGGCCTTGAACTCGGTACATTGCTAAAAACAAAACAAAATGACCAAATTTCACTCTGTTTGCTCTAACTTTGTAAACTGCTAAGATTCTGAAGTGGAAGAAAGCTCATTTTTTTTTTTTTAAGATTTATTTATTTATTTAGATTTATTTATTTAATGTATATGAGTACACTGTAGCTGTCTTCAGACACACCAGAAGAGGGCATCAGATCCCATTACAGATGGTTGTGAGCCACCATGTGTCTGCTGGGATCTGAACTCAGGACCTCTGGAAGGGCGGTCGGTGCCCTTAACCACTGAGCCATCTCTCCAGCCCCCAGAAAGCTCATTCTTTATCTGCTCAGGAAGAATCTGAGGATGACGATCTTCTGGTATCTTTGCCTATCCCAAGGCAATCCTCACAGACCTCAGCCATTCAGCTGAGCCTCACCTGCACTGCTTGCCGTTCATACAGGGACATCTGTGCTATCTGGGGCCGAGAGCTGGCCCCTGAGCTGGAACTCCCATTGGTGGAACTAGAGTTCTGCTCACTCTCCGTTTCCATGATAGCGTTCCAGGGTCCCCAAGAATGGTGCTCTGACTCAAGCCCTAGACAGGAACCAGGAAAGGACGAAAGTTATACCTTGAATAGAAAATGTCATTTCATGTCATTATTATTCAAAATCACAGGAAGTCCACAAAGTATCTAAGCATCTTCCTCTGAGGTCTTAGAACTCCCAAATCTTCAGTCATCCTCATTCCACCATCTTTTCAAGCTAGTCACTGTCTCTAAAGAAAAAACCTTTATATACCCCCCTCCTGGCTACCATTAAATAAAATGACCAGACTATTAATGAGCTACTTCACAATCCTACAGTCTAAAGCCACCTTACTTTCCCCAGCACTTCTCAACAGTTCAAAACCGACCTATCCCAAACTTGCTGTTATTTTTATCTCCATCTATCATGCTAACAATGCACAGCATTTCCCGTGAAGTCTCGACTTGCTTTCTTTCCTTGGCCCAGCACAGCCCCTTTACCTTGCTATCTGCTATTTTTTATACAGTGCTATATGGTAAATATCATAGTCTCCATTTTATAATAGAGGAAACAAGGATCTTCTGTGTATCAAGTCTTTACACTACTTTGTCTCTTCCCAGAACAGAGAAAAAGCAAACAAGGACAACAACAAAAAATCTGTCATCAAAGCAGTGTCACTAGGTGTGAGCATTCCCTGTCCTAATGTCAAGGAGGAGAGTCCTGGGATACTGACCAGGTAGACAGAGTGGACAGGTCGTGGAAGTGGATAAATGCTGGGGACATAGAGCTAGCCTACTGCCCACATATTCAAAGTAGCTGACTGGCTGCACGCCAAGCTACTAATTAAAGCCTTGGCCTATCGCTTTTCCTTATATAACTTCAGTGTCCCTATTAGCAAATAAAGTAGCAAAGTGAACATGTTACATACTCCCAAGTATGAAACAGTAAATAGCATTCTAACTTAAAAGAATAAGATTCCACTTTACTAAAGTGTATGAATTTACTCTCTGACAGCTACATTAAAACTAGCAAAAATAAATTAAAAAAAATACATACATATCAAAAAAGAAAAAGAAACAAGAGAAGCAAACAGAAACACTCTAAGGCAGCAGAAAATGACATCACTTTACTCCTTATTTTTCCTTCTTTAGTTAAACTTACACTGTGTCTTCTTTCCTTTTGAAACACTTGGCTACTAGAAATATCAGGTCACCCAAGCACTGTGTGGCTTGGGACTATAAGTGTCCAACCATAATTCTGCTAGAGGCTAGTTCCATTAGATGAATGGACTTATCTCAGGAATGCATCCCAAACAAGTAAACAAAAACCAAAGTCTCCGCCTCGACGACTCAAGTTGAGTTTTCTCTGGATTCTCTTCCTGGCATCACTACATCACATAACTGTCCCCAGAGAACTCTACCCATTTTAGGGACGAACAAATGCCACTCCACACACGGATATAATGGAAGAGTACAGAGAGCGTATTCTATCAACTCTAGTCTACCTTTCTCCCCACATCTTTTGCCAAAATATCAAAGCACTAAACAGATACAGACCCATGAATCCTCAATATCAGCATGTGAAGGAAAAAAAGTGGGTAAGGATTAGAGGCAGCACGGCACAGTTGTACAGATACTGGACTTCTCTCACTGGACTCAGAGATGGAAGACCCTGTTACTTGCAATAGAGGCTTATATAAAAAACGTTCATCATTTCGATGACCCCTCATTTCCCCCAGATCGTGAAACAGAGAAGGGCCAATTTAAAGTCTTTCCACCAGGGAAACTGCCTTCAGAAAGCTCGCAGACACACACATCTATGTCTTACAATCCCCATTTTTCAATTAATGTTGTGAGTTCCAGATTCAAAATAGAAAAGTGAAGATAGCAGACCGTTTAGGTGGCAAATTCAATTAAAAATTAAAACTGAGAGAAGAGTGAAAGGCCATCCTAAACGGTACCACCATTTGGGTGTGGGTGTGTGAGGATTCAACTGGGAAAGATGCACACCGATGGGAAGGGACTAGAAAGTAATACTGAAGTGGACATACTACTGGGCCTATTGGGTCAGGTGTTGGAAGAAGTCAATACCCTGGAGTATAAAACTCTGTTGCAGTAAGAATGGAGTGAGAAGCAAGGGGTGAGGGGTGCCTCGGTTAGACTCCCAGGGGTTCTTGTTCTACACAGAACCGCGATAAAAACGCAGTTCGAAAGAGAAAACAAACACACCGGGAGAAAGGGGGTGGATACAGTGCTGTGCCCGAAGCGAACGGACTCGGTAAGCAGGGAAATGGACATTCTAATAGTAAGGAACCAAGCAGGGGGAGGCACAGAAGTCGAGGAACTGAGAGATTGGGGAGCCCGGCGGAGCGCGAGAAGCAGGGAGATAACCAGACAGCATGCTCGGATGGAAGGACCAAAGTCGGGGAAGGGAGAAATGAATGAGAAGACGAGCGGTCAGAGGCAACGAGGTGACGGACAAACAGCACCGAGCACAGCGAGCGCAAAGCACGGAGACCGGGACGCGCAGCACCGAAGCACCGCAGAGCACAGCAGAGCGGGAGGCAGGAGCGCGGCTGGGGGAGGTACCTGGGCGTTGCATACGCCGAGGTGGCTGAGGAAACATCCCCGCGCCGCCGAGACCCCGGGATGCGGCCCCTCCCCGGCCCGCGGCCGCCCGGTTACCTTCGCGCCCGGCTCAGCACCCGAGTCCTCGAGGGGGGCGTCCACCTCAAGGGCGGGGGAGGGGGGGGTCGCTCGGCCTAGGCGGCGCGCCGCCTCCTCCCCTTCCTGGAGGGGCGGGGGCCCAGGCGCGGTGGGAGGTGCCCGGCGCGGCCGCCGCTCCCCGCCCCTCCCGCCGTCCGGGTCCGCGGCTCCGCCAGGCCCGGGGCTCGCGCGGGCCTGTCACTTCCTGCCCCGCCGTGAGGGTGGGGGCCGAGGCCGGGGGGCCGCGGGCAGGCGGGGAGGGGGCTGCGGGGAGGTTCTTCCGGGGCAGCCGACCCCTCCTCCGGCCCGCCCCCC
>CM052700.1:24177756-24208182 GCA_028551405.1 Uromys caudimaculatus | reverse complement strand
GGGAGGGAAGTGACGTGAAAGGGGGGAAAAAGAAGGTATTTTCTGCAGCTTCTGGGAATAGGGGCTCGAAAGAAAGGATCAAAGGGACCAGCAGGCAGAGAGGGAGGAAGCGGAGCAAAGACCCTTGAGAAACGACGGTCTGTGAAAGGAAATAGAGCAGAGGGAAGGAAAGAGGAGAAAAGAAAAACTTTGAGACTGCGGAACGGCGAGAGAATGCTGATTGTTTAATCCCTCGCCTCAACTCCAAGAAGGCGGGAAACAACGCCGCACAGAAACTGAACCCGTTAGAAGCTGCAGTTCATTTAAAAGCAGGAACCTGGTGCAACTTGCTTTGAATAATATTTAAGTCTGTGATTTCAGGGTTGATTGTGTGCTTCTGAACCTCTAAAGTCACAGACACATGTGAAAGAATCAGAACTCCCAAAACAATGGAAAAGGCGGGGTGTAAAGAGATGAACAATGGTGCTGCCTTGGGAAGGCTGAGCATATGGTGGGGTGGGGTGGGGGGACTCGTTTTATTTGTAACACAAATTTAACAGGATTTAGTTATTCTCAGTCTCAAAGCTCTTGGAACACCTACTGTGTGCCGGCCACTCCTGGAAGCTTGAATTTTATTTTATTTTTTTTTAAAGCAGTGCACAGATAGCACAAAGATAACTGCTCTACCTTTGCCTACCGTAGGGTTTTACCTTGTGATAATAGCTGGGATTTTGCTAACCTCAGCCATAATTAGTTGTTTTCTCGAGCCCACTCTTCACTGAAAACCTATGTGTAATTAATTTGTATTTAAAGAAAAAAAATTGAGGCATTCTCATAAATTAGATGTATTTGTGTTTGTATCAACTCCCACTCTTAATTTGTATAGCCAGATCTCCCATAAAGTAAGATCTTTAGAAGGCTTCTAGGAACCTGTTAAACGAGTATGCAAACCCCAAAGGGCAGCCAAAGGACTGGAGAGGCAGTAACATGGGCGTGGAGAGGTGAAAGGGTTTGCTGCCAGGCCAAGGATGTAAGGTGTTGGCTGGGGATGAATGGAAACATTCTGGCAAGGAGATCTCGTGGTTAAAAACCAGGTGGAGCAATACCCAGTGAATTCAAACCTAGAACTTTGGCGGGTCAAAGAAGGTTAAAGCTTTCTTGCGGAGGCTTACGAATGGCTTACTGAGCCTCAACAATATTTAATACCAAAGAACACTCTAAAGATTTATATATACCCTTCCAGGACAAGAAACAAGAGCTCCTATTGGAAAACTATCAGCACTAATGAATCTGGATATGATCTGTAATATATGCCTAGAAGAAAGAATCCAGATGCCAGAGGTTATAGCCTTATTTTCCCAATAACCTATAGGGTTTGTATAGAATATCAAGGCCCGTTCCTATTGTGCCCCAGCCCTCTTAACAGTGAAGAATTGCTACTGCTTCATAGAGCTACATTCCAATTCAAGGTTTTTGTTTTTTGGGTTTTTTTTTTTTTCCTTTCAATCCAGTATCGTTGGTTTCGTTGTCTACTGGATGATAGTAGAGGATTAAAAAGTGGCATAATTTCTCAGCTTCTGATCTGACTTTAATCTAGGAATAACCCATTGTAGCACAACCTGTGTTGATCATGTAAAGATCGCCAAAGTTCGTAAGTTTTCTGGGTCGTAGGTCTAAGTAATTTCCACCAAAATAAATTTAACTTAGTTTTTAAAAAGTATCAACAGCAATTAAATTTACAGGAAAGCCTCCATCCACAAGAAAATCATTTCCATACCCTGAATCACCTTGAGAACAGTTCACCTCCACCTAAACAAGGCGAAACAGTTTTGTTCCCTGACACATCTTAAGCTGACTTTCTTTCCCCCACCCCACCCCCACCTTCCCCTCTTTGTTAAACTGTCACATTTTCATTTAACGATTCTTCTGGAATTAGTCTTTTCTCTTTCAAAGCAAAGGGTCCCCTTGAGTGGCGGCTAGGTAGCTTCTTTGCTCTACATGACACTGAAGGTCATTAGCCTAAACCGGTGTAAAGGAAATGCATTCGCTCTCTTTGGCAGAGAGCTGAGCCCTCCTGCATCTCCTGAGCTACCTCAAGAAGGGCTGAGATTTGGAAGGGGACTTGGCTGCAAGTAAAACAAACAGAAGGTAAGGGAATGGAATCTCGGCCATCCACTGAGCACTGAGCAGTGCTCCTCAAGCTGATCTGTGAAGAGATAGCTCTTACTTGGCAAGTGTTACTATCAAGGGTTACTTAGTTAACTACAGTTAACCAAGTGAAAAAGAAGAGCACATTTTAATGCAAATATAGGAAGAAGGCAGTAGGAAAAGAAGGCAATGACCTACCTCCATCACCCACCTTCCACATCCCACCCCATCTTGTGGCAGTTCTTCTTAAGGTCTAGCTGGAAGAGAGGAAGATGAACATTCAGAGCATTTTGAGACTCTGATATTTAAAGCCAAGTGCTGTCCAAGTCCCTTGGTTTTCATCAGAGAAAAGGGCATTTCAGGGCTAGAGCTAACCCAATAAATATTTGTCATTCTCCAGTTTATCTAAACCATTCTTTATGGTTTGTCTAGAGTGAAGGTTAATTAACGAACTTCTTTATATGAAGCATCCTTTGGGCACTACATTTACTTTTATAAGGCTTCAAGTGTGTTCTTCCGGTCAGTATTTCAGAAGTTAGAATACAGATTCATGATGAGATCCAACACCAGATTTATACTCTCTGGGGTTATGTTCCCTAGGCCAAGAAAGCTCAGCATCTGGGAAGATGAAGACGTCTAAGGGGAAAAACAATTCAAAATATACCTTGAGACTCTGCTGCAACTTCAGAGACCTCCTGGAATTCAGCCCTCCAGACAATTGTTTTGGGTCAATTATAATGTTTACAGATGAAGAACATAAAGCTTGGGAAAGTTAAAGTGTTCAAGGTTCTTTCGTGGGAACTTAAGTTTTGGAGTAAGAATTTTAAATTAAGTCTGTGTGACACCACAGCTCAGAACCACCTCCAGCCACAGCATGGAAGAGAGATGTGAAATTTCCACTCCAGGTGCTCAGCTCTGAATGTTGGTAGAGAAGCTGGGCATTTGCCATTTAAAAGTGCCTGCAACGGACCATCCACTCTGACTTAGTTAACATCTCCAGTTATCGATTCAAAAGTCACTGTGTGGGTAAGAACGGGGAATGCCTTAGCAAACGAAAAAGAGAAATAACGAACACCCAAATTCCCTACATTTTGTTTCTGGTGTTGTCAACTTGTAAGCTGGGATAAGACTAGTGGAGCCTAATTTTTTTCCAGTCATGAAAGCCTGCGAGTATGTTCCGTTGCACAGCAAAGGGGAAGTAATGCTGTTTATCAGCTGCCCTTTAAACAACAGGAGATTCCGGAGGGAGCGTTATCAGAGCAGCTCCAGTGTGATATGGATGTATGTGAAAGTGGAGCTAGGAAGCAGAAGATGCAGAGCGGTTGGCACGACCTGAGAGGTACTCAGTCCGTTCTTGCTGACTTTAAAACACCAGGCAGCGATGACTGAAGCAATGTGGGAAGCCTCCAGAACAGCCGTTCTCAACCTGTGGGTCTCGGCTCCACAGGGGTCACACATCAGATATTTATATTATGATTTATAACAGCAAAATTACGGTTATGAAGTAACAACGAATAATTGTTGGGGGTCACCACAATATGAGAAACTGTATTAAAGGGTCCTTGCATTAGGAAGGTTGAGAACCACTCTTCTAGAAGTTAGAAAAAAAATTAACTAAATGAATCTTCCTCCTGGAGCTCCAACAAAAGAGAACACAGCCTTCCTAACATATTGCCTTTCACCCAGTGAAATGCATGTCAAATTTCTAACCTACCAAACTGCAAAGTAATGCGTGTGTCAATTTAAGCCAGGAAATTTGTAACAGTGTTACAGTAGCTGTAATGTAACAAGTAACCCATGTTCAAAAATAGATAAAAGAAGAATGTATTCCACAAATAATACACAAGCTTTCAGTTGTGCGACATTCTGAGTAGCACGATACAGTCTTGTGCCACAGGCCACCTTGTTTCTTCCCACCCTGGATATGAATCATCCCTCCGGTGTACCACAACATACTGCCACCTGTCAGTCACTTAGCCCAACTTGCTTAGCAGATTGACTCCAGGTCATAGTTTTATCAAGTTATTCAGGGTCCCCTTTCATGAATTATTAGACTCAATAATAATAATAATAAAAACCGTCTCAAAAGGAAGTTCAATGACCATTTTAATAGAGCTTAAAAGAAAAACAAGGCAAGCAAGCTCTAAATCTCTGTGGCTGCTGAGTGATGGAGTGAGAGGATGGAGAAGAGTAAACCAGACTTTTGAGTCCGGGTCAAAAAGGCCAGCATGTTCAGCAGTGGAGATCAGTGAGCAGCTGCTCTGCGGAGGGGGAGAATAGAGAGTGTCAGAGACCAGGCAAAAAGCCTAGAATGTAGGGGAAAGTGGAGTCGACCAGGAAAACAGTACTTAGGCTTTTAGAAAAGGACAGAAGGAAAAATAAGCCTCCGAAATTTAGAACTCAAAAAGCTGGCAGGCAGAGAGGCAGGTGAATCTCTGTGAGTTCCGAGACAGTCAGGGCTACACAGAGAATCCCTGTCTCAAAACACAAACACAAAAGCTGCCAGGCTTAGCAGAGGAGATCCATCCAAAAGCTACTGCTTTGGTGGGGGCGTTTGACAAGGCTAATAAACACGTTATCTCTTTAAGAGGATATTTATGTTTCTGCTCTTCATATGCATCTTCGTGTGAATCAGTTTCCCTGGGGGTTAAACTTTTGGTCAGATGATTGACAGGTCCTGCTGGATTAACATTTTTGTTGTTTGAGACATGGTCTAACTAAGTAGCCCTGGCCTAGAACTCAATCCCTGCTTCTGCCTCCTGAGTGCTGGGATTAAAAATGTGAACAACCATGCTGGGGTGTATGTGTCCAGGCAGCTGAGTTAACTCTTACGGGAGGAGATTAGTATGTGATTAGTTTTTTTAATCTTTGGAGCAGACTTAGGGACAGTTGTGAAGTTTTCCTTTCTAGTGTTACTAGAGAAATGGGAGGTGGGGCGCAAAGCTAGGTAGGCATGAGCGAGGGTTATCCTCAGTGACCTCCAAGGCTATTAATCCCTATCTAGATACCCAGCATTCTGAGCTCAAGAGCTGAGACCCTAAAATCATATCAGAGATAGGCTGATATAATAGAGGAATAGATACAACCAATTTCACCATGAAAATCCAGAGCTCCAATTTCAAAGCTGTCACTAAAAGGATAGTAGCATCTGATGGCGAGCAGGCCTCATCACAGCTTCCAGGCAGCTGTGATGTCAGAGAGTGATAAGAAGCCAGAGTTCCTTCTGGTGTTCTTATCTCCGGCCAGGACAGGCCTAAGGGCATTTCCAGCTTCTGGACAAGGATAAGAATAGGACCTGCCTGAGCAGGATCACTGTCCCCTACTCTGCCCTGGTTACAGTGTCTTCAAGGAAGCCTTACACAGCACAGTGCTGAGGTCTTACGTCAGTCCATCTCATTTATTGTCCCATGTCATCCGGACAGGTGAGGGTAGTAAAGTGAGACTCGTCAGACTACATTTGCATACCTTTCTTGAAGTGTGTGACTGTGATTGGCCTGTTTTAGAATGACTCATCTCTTACTGCATCCATAAGTGACACTGTCATGTTAAGAATGTATGGGGAAAAAACAGTGTATGTAGAGTTCTGTGTTATCTGCAGTTGGTTTCAGGCAACCATGAGATGTCAGAGAACATGTCCCCTACGGATAAGAGAGCAAGACTTTATTTTTAAAACAGGGCTAGGTGTGGCGTATCATAAGTCTGGGCTGACAACTAAGCACACAGGAGTCCTCTTCTGTGGCAGCTTTCAGTAGCGTGAAAAATGAATCTAAAGTATTATTTTCAAAAAGGTAGACTCTTAAGTCATGCAAATTTACAATGAAAGTCAAAGACTTTATATTGATGCAGGAAGCAGTATTGAAGTCAGCCCACATGCATTTGAGAAACTTGTGTATTTCCAGACAATTTAGTAAGAATGACAGAGGCAGGTGGCTGGTCTGAACACAACCATTAGTGACCCGCATAAACTGTAACCTTCAGGATTCTCTTTTCACACTCGATGGGAATTTGAAACACCTGTTTCAACAACCACAATAGAAACACTTGTACCTATAAAATAATCTATTACCCCCCCCCCCCCCAAGTTATAAAGGAACTGAGTTAATAGAAAATCAGTAAGAGGTGAAGCCCAGACAGAACCAACAGAGAGTAACTTCTGCCTTCTAGTTCCTGACTTTCAGGTAATTGTTTTTAGCAAGTAAATATCTGAGTAACTGTTAGAGTTACTGGAATCAGAGAGAATAACTAGGTTCAGCCACAGCCGTAGGCACTGTCTCCTGCCTAAGCTCAGGGGTGGCAGTATCTGTGTTTCCAGCCGACTTGCTTCCCCCTCACACAAGGCAGAAACCCTGGGACTTTCATCCATACATCACCCCCTGGATCCGTTCCATCCTTTTATTCAACATCAGCAAGACGGTGTGGTGTTGCAGATCTCCTAGGAGACAGTCGTGTCTGCGTCGATGTCCATCAAGGCAGGTGTGACACAAAGCCTCCTCCCCTCTGGAGTGTGTGATTCAGTGAAGTAGGAGTGGCAGAAACTGCAGATAGAACCTTGGGGTCTACTGCCTGATAGACAATGACCAACTCAACAGGAGAAAATGTTAAGGGCTATTGTTGGGAGAATTGAAGGTTGGGTCTTGGTGTTTAAGAGAAGTGACCAGGGAAAAAGACCTCACAGAGAAAGCATCTGAGAAAAGACATGACAAGGAGCAAGGCAGACTATTCAGCAGTTAAGAGCACTTGCTTTTCCAGAGGACCCCAGTTTGATAGCCAGCACCTATATGATGACTCAAAACCATCTGTACCTCCAGTTCCAGGGGATCCAGGACCCTCTTCTGACTTCTGAGCACATGGTACACAGACGTATATGCAGACAAAACACTCATATACACGAAAATAAGTACGTCTAAAAGGACTTTTTAAAGAAAAAACATGGTCAGACTGGGAGGGAGGCCGGTGTATCTGCCCCAGGCAGAGGGACGTATTCCGTGGGCTAAAAGAACAAAAATCAGTGTGACTATACCATACCAAGTGTTCCAGGGAGCCTTGGAGAGGAAGTCAGAGCCAGAGGAAAATAAAGATTATACTAGGAATCACTAGCTAACTCAGTGTTTCAAGAAGGGCCTGAGCCTAGACACTCACAGGACAAAGGAAAAGCACAAAGGGTAGTACTGAGAGAAGCCCAGAGATGTCCCAGAGATGCTGACCTGACCTGAGGGACAAGGATGAACACTGGAATGACTGAGTATCCTTGCTGTAGGTCATCCCTATTCCCCATGACCCCTCACCCCATTTCTCCATTAACCTCATGTCTAAAATGGGATGATGTTTTAGGGTATTAACAGCTGGCTCTCCGAATAAAATGCACCCTAGACATTCAATTCATATGCTGGAGACATGGCTCAGTGGTTAAGAGCACTAGGTATTATTCCAAAGGGACCCAGGTTCAATTCCCAGCATCCACTATTCATTGACCCCGGTAAGCACAACAGGAGCTTTAGGTGTCCCTTAAAGTTCTAGGCAGTGTACAGTCTGTCCCCTAATGAACAGATCTGGTAGCCCTGCTCAGAAAAATGTACTGTCCCAGTGTACATAGGTAGTGTGGTTTATTTGTTGTTTGAGACAGGGTCTGAGCTAGCCTTGAACTTTATAGCCTATGCTAACCTTGATCTCCTGATCCTCCTGCCTCCGTATTACAGGCATGCACCAACATGTGTGTTGTGCCTAAGAACATTCATGTGTTTGCACATGTGTGCATGAGGAGACCAGAAGTTGACTCTCTGAGTGTCTTCCTCTATCTCTGCCCATCTTATTTTTTGAGGCAGGGTCTCTCACTAAACCTGGCACACTAGTTGGTTAGACCAGCTGGCCAGCAAGATCCAGGAGTCCTCCTGTCTTCTACCTCTCCCCCACACATAAATGTTGACTTCTACAGTCATGTATATTAAATATCTCTGCTAGCTTATTTTCACTTTTTTTTTTTTTTTAAATCCATTTAACTTTCTCTTATGTCCTGAGAGCTCGTTATTTCGGTACCTACTTTAGCTTTGGAGTTTGTTAATGAGCCTGTACTTCTGAGTGTGGGATCTGGGCTTTTCTTCTCTGTTTTCTGGGCCACTACAAGGTGAACATCTTTGCTCCAAGGCAGATTGCTCTCTATGATGCCCTCCTTGCTACAGACCCAAACACAACAGAGCCAACCAACCATGAATCCAAATAAACCCCATCCTTCAAAGCTGTTCTTATCAGCTATGGTTGTCATGACAACACAAATCCAGCATGCTAATGCTTGAGATTATTTACTCTGGTTTTTGCTTGTTTGTTTTATTAGTTTTTTGAGATGAGATCTCCCTATGGAATCTAGGTTGGCCTTCGATGATGTATAGCTCAGAGTGGCCTTGAACCAGCAGTCCTCTCATCTCAGCTCCTCGAGTTCTGAGATTACTTGCATGACAACTAAACCCTATTTATTTGAACAATTTAAGCCAACCAACCTTGACTAGTTGGACCTCGACTAGTTGACACTGTGCTGGCTTAGTTGTTGTTGTTTATTTGTTTGCCAACTTGACACAGCTAGAATCATTTGAGAGAAAGGAACCTTAGCAAAGGGAAAAAAAAATGCCTCCGAGGCTAGAGAAATGGCTCTATGATTAAGAGCACTGGCTGCTGCTCTTCCAGAGGTCTTGAGTTCAATTCCCAGCAACCACATGGTGGCTCACAACCATTTGTAGTAGGATCCAATGCCCTCTTCTGGTGTGTCTGAAGATAATGACAGTATACCCACATACATAAAATAAATAAATAAGTCTAAAAGAAAAATGCCTCTATAAGATTGGGCTGTGAGCAAGCCTATGGGGAAGTTTCTTTTTTTCTTATATTTATCTTTTTTAACGTATTCACTTTACATCCCTCTCACTGCCCCCTCCCAGTCACCCCCTCCCACAATCTTTCCCCCCAACCCCTTATCCTCTGAGTGGATGGGGATTCCCCTGGGTATCCCCCAACTCTAGTACATCAAGTTTCTGTGAAACTAGGTGCATTCTCTCCCACTGAGGCCAGAAGGGCAGCCCAGCTAGAAGAACATATCCCACAGACAGACAACAGCTTTTGGGATAGCCTTGGCTCCAGTTGTTCAGAAGCCACATGAAGACCAAGCTGCACATCTGTTACATGTGTGCTGGGAGGCCTAGGTCCAGCCTGTGTATGTTCTTTGGTTGGTGATCCAGACTCTGAGAGCCCCAAGGTTCCATGTTAGGTGACTCTGTTGGTTGCATCATCTGTCAATTAAAAAGCCTATGGCCTGTGTCTTGGGCAGGAAATGGGAGGTGGGACATCCAGGAGGAGAGAGAATTCTGTAATAGGGCCAGGTGCAGGAAGCTCTTCCCTGGATGATGTGAGGGAAAAGACGAATGGTACCTGAGCTCAGATAACCAGCCATGTGGTAGAATGTAGGTTAAAATAAATGGGCTATAATAAGTTATGAGCTAGTCAGAGGAGAGCCTAGATACATGGCCAGGTATTTGTAAATATATTTTCAGTCTGAGTCTTATTTCTGGAGCATGGGGCTGGGAGGAAGAACCAGCCTAACTTCTACAATCATGTATTTGGAGACTTGTAGGCAATTTGGTAGAGTAGGAATTGAAGGGTAAATCAAATTAGACTGCGGCTTTGTGGTAAGATCAAATCAAAGTGCAATCGTTGTATGCTTGGAATGGGTTCACGTATTACTCAACAGATCCTTTCACTGAGCTACTTAGACAAAATGGCTCAAGGTAGCTCTGCCAGGCAGCTTAACCAGCCTGGCATGCCCATAATTAAATTGAGAAAGAGCTAAGAGATGAAAGAAATACAGAGGTGACTACTGACACACAGACCTGAGAAGAATCAAATAGTCTAGAGTCTAACTACATTTTGAAACCATGGGCCGAGATTAAGAAATCTAAGGCTAAAATAATGTCTGTTGCATTTTTAACCTTCTATATTATAAAAACTGTTCAGTGACCCAGTGGCCAGTAACAAATCATCATGACACCCTAAAACAGGCTTCTCTGGCACAAGGGTTATTTTGAGCTAAAGGCAGTTGAAGAAAAACAAGCCAAGGACAACCTATCCTCTCTCCCCCAACTGAAGAAAACAGGGCTTCAGTTCCCAAGAAGGCTTTCTCTTTTCTACAGCATGAAGGGAAGAATAACGCTATCACCAGAGTTGAACATAGCAGAACAGTCTATGTGACAAGACTCCCAGGTCTTGTCTATAACCAAGGTGCAACAAGAAAGAGCTATTAAAAAAAAAAAAATTAATGAAACACTGTGTATCTTCCAAATTAACTGATTTAAAAAAAAAAAATCTAATAGTGCCAAGTCTTAGCATGAAGTGCAGTGTGGCTTACTTTCTTTGATGGTGGTAGCGTAAAATGTTTTTAAAACATTTTTTAAGAGTTTGGCATTATCTCGCAAAATCAGATTCAAGAATCTGGTCTAGTCAATGGAATGACACAAACCATGAAAATGACGTGCAGTGACACGCGACGCTATGGATAGATACTAAGTGACTCACAAGACATGAGACTCAATACAAAGGAAGCAGTGTGGCAGTGTAGTCCAGTGGTTATTACTCCCATGAGGGCTCAAGGGCTTTGGTTCAATCCCTAGCACTGCAAAGAACACACAAAATCAAAGAATGCATATCATCTGGAAGACTTGTCTCCTGACACCAACTTCAAAACTATACCAATCTTCCATATTTGGAAACACATACATGGGTACTATGACTATAGATAAACTAAGATTGCAATTCTGGCCAATGTGAAGATATTGGGAATTGCCTTTTGGGGCTGGCAAGGGTTGTTTTGTTTTTGGTTTTTTTGTTTTGTTTTGTTTTTTAACATTTTATTCTTTGTGAGTTAAACATCATTCGACCCAATCCTATTTATCTCCCCCATCCCTTTGTATCAGCCCTCTGCCTTTGCAATAACCCCCAAAAGAAAGTAAAAATCAAAGAAATTTTAAAGGGGGGAAAGGATTCAGTGGTTAAGAGCACTGTCTGTTCTTCGGGGGTCTTGAGCTCAACTGTCGTAACCACATGGTGGCTCACAACCATCTACACTGGATCTGATGTCCTCTTCTAGAACGGGTATGCAGGTGTACTTGCAGATAGGTCACTCATATGTAAAATAAATAATCTTTTTTAAAAAGAAAAGAATAGAATAGAAAAGAAATACACTTAAATAAAACAAAGCGTAGAAAATATCTCACAGCAGCTGCCGCTTTGGATCTGCAGAACTGGCTCTTTCACTTGCTCCGGCTGTTCATAAATGAGGTAGATTTTGGGTTGGGCCAACTCAAAGCCCTGGAGATCTGTGCCTGGGTGGTAGCTGAGTTTGTTAACCTGCCAGCTTTCCTGCACCTGCACCACCAGGGCGAGCATTCCAGGACTGTCAGGATGCTCACTCACCCAGTGCTGCAGCCAGCAAGGGGTGGGACAGCACTTCCCCTCTCACATGCCCAGGATGGCTCACTGGCTCCTTTGCTGTCAGGGCTAGCTCTGCTGTGTTTCTCAAGTGAAGTACAGGGCCTGCTTTCCTAAATGCTGCAACTGGCCAGGGGCAGAAGCAGATCTCTTGCTCTCACTACCTCAGGGCCAGCCCTCCTGACTGCCTCAGGCGGCGAGGGTGAGGAAGGCATCTACCGCTCACTCAAGCCACCTCATGGCATGAAAGTGGTGAGGCCAGCTCTCCCATGGTTATGCCCTTAGGACTGGCTCACCTGCACCTTCACCATCAGGACCAACTCCACTGTGCTGCCCAGGTGAGGTGCAGGGCCCACTCTCTTCTGAGTGCTGAGAGCTGTAGCAAGTGAGGATTAGAGCCAGCTCTCCATCTCTCATGAGCCCAGGACCAGCTCTCCCAACTGCTGCAGGTAGTCATAGGTGAGGGGAGAGAGGGAGGAGCTTTTATGGATGAGAGACACATAGAGATTTGTGTCACTTGCCATCTCTAGAAATGCAAGGAGTGGTTTTGCTACTATTCTCTTTACATTGCCAAGTCAATGTTCAGACGCTCTTCTTTGGTAAAAGTAAACTCTCAACACCAGTATTAGAACCCTGGCTCTAAGTAATATCTGCTCATTACTCACATCTGTGACAAAGGCTAGTAAGTCTCGGACATTTTCAAGATCACAAGAGGAAGGGAAAGAGGAAATAAATATATAGTCAGCTGTTTATATGGTGCCTTTGTATTTTAAGGTGAAGTTTTTTGGTTTGCAACACATTTCCCTTAAGGGAAATGTCTTAGGGTTTTATTGCTGTGAAGAGACACCATGTCCAAGGCAATTCTTATAAAGGAAAACATTTGATTGAGGCTGGCTTACATGTTCAGAAGCTTGGAAGTCCATTATCATCACGGTAGGAAGCATGGCAGTGTGCAGGCAGACATGGTGCTGGAGAAGGAGGCCAGGGTTCTATATAGAACTGAGGCAGCTGAAGGAGACTATGTCTCACACTGGGCATAACTTCAACATAGGGGATCTCAAAACCAACCCCCACAGCAATACATCTCCCCCAATAAGACCACACCTACTCCCACAAGGCCATAACTAAAAATGTTAGTCCTCATGGGCCAAGAAGCCAAACACATGAGTTTATGGGGGCCATACACATTCAGATCACCACATCTCCACTCACTGGCCCCCAGAGGCTTGTAGTCATAACATCATGCAAAATGCATTTAGTCCAGCTTCAAAAATCTCCATAGTATATCACAGTCTCAACAATGTTTAAAACTCCAAAGTTCAAAGTCTCTTCTAGGATTTATATAATCTCTTAACTGTAATCCTCTATGAAAAACAACAACAACAATAATAATAAAAACAGATCACATACTTCCAACATATAATGACATAGGATATATGTTACCATCCCAAAATGGAGGAAAGGGAGCATGGTAAGGAAATATTGGACCAAAGCAAGACCAAAACCAGCTGGGCAAACCTAAACTCTGCATCTCTATCTGATGTCAAAGCACTCTTCAGATCTCCAACTCCTTTCATCTTTGTTGACTGCAACACACTTTTATCTCAGCTTCCTCCTTTTCATCAAAACACTCTTCATATAAGAATGAACCACAGGACAGAGTCTATATTAAGTTGTTTTGAGATTTCCTTTGCTAATGCAGTTAATCTAAATCTCTTCGTCTTAACCTCAGACAAACTCGTTGGACAAGGGCAAAAAAGCAGCCATATTCTTCACCAAAACATCGTAAGAATGATCTCTAGGCAACATACTAAAATTCTTCTTCTCTGAAATCTCGAGTCAGGTCCCCTTAGCACCTTTAGCACCACTGTCTTCCATACTTCTACTAGTATTGCCATTAAGCCCCACTTAAAAAATCCCACTGCTTTCCTAATCCAAAATTCTAAAATCCACATTCCTCCAAACAAAAGTATGGTCAGGACTATCACAGTAATACCCCAGTCCCTGGTACCAACTTCTATCTTAGGGTTTTATTGTTGTGAAGAGACACCGTGACCACAGCAACTCTTATAAAGGAAAATATTTAATTGGGGCTGGCTTACAGTTTCAGAGGTTTAGTCCATTATCATCACGGTGGGAAGCATGGCAGCGTAGAGGCAGACATGGTGCTGGAGAAGGAGCTGTGAGTTCTAAATCTTGATCCACAGGCAGCAGCAGGAGACTCTGTGCCACAATGAGCATAGCTTGAACATAGGAGACCTCAAAGCCCACTCTGACAGCGACACATTTCCTCCAACAAGGCCACACCTACTCTAACAAGACCACACCTTCTAATGGTGCCAAGGATCCAAACTCATGGATCTATGGGGCCATACCTATTCAAACCTCCACAGAAAGTAATCTTAACATAAGAACTGAGAGAACACATATGAAAATGACCTTGGGGTAGGTAGAGAGACAAAGTGAAACAGGCTTTCACCATGTAGTCCAACCTGGCCTCAAATTCATGACTTTTTCTGCCACAGTTTTCCAAGGAATGAACTAGGAATGAACTCAGGGTCTCATCCATGTAAGCACAAGCTTTAACACTGAGCTTTATCCCAGCTCTTAGTGGAAATGCTTTTACTAGTAAATTTTATGCCATTTTTTTCCTTATTTTGATATTTATATTTCATTTCTTTCCATTAGGAATGAAATGTGTTTTATACAATTGATTGAAATTACTTAATTCTAATGTGCTATTTGTATGGGAATAATATCTGAACAGAGAAGTAAGCATCTCAAGATCTTGTTGAGTAGTAGGTTTTGTAGCACCCACTGTCTTCCCTGAGGTTGGCTCTTTGGGGTAAGGCCCAGAAGTCGTTAGGAGTTAGGGTCTAGATGTGAGATATCATCACAGGTAACTAGAGTAAGGTTCCAAGTGGTCAGGTCAGAGTGTTAAAGAGCTGAAAAGGGACGTAAGAGGAGGGAATGGCATGGCTGATTTGTCATGATGCTGTAGGATGATAAAGTTTAAAAGATACCAGTACCATTTTGGAGAGTATAGAGATTGGTTATCCTCTTATGATTCAAAACCAGACTGTGACATCACTTGGAGGTTAAGAAGTCTATCTTAGCCACTATTCTATTGCTATGAGAAGACATCATGAGCAAGAAAATTTATAAGAGAAAGCATTATTTAATTGGAGTTCTGCTTACAATTTCAGAGGGTTAGTCCATGATCATCATGGCAGAAGCATGGTGGCAGGCAGGCATAGCACTGGAGCAAAAGCTGAGAACTCACATCTGATCTGAAAGTTGCAGGCAGAGAGAGAGAGAGAGAGAGAGAGAGAGAGAGAGAGAGAGAGAGAGAGAGAGAGAGATTGCACCTGCCTGGCATAGGCTTTTGAAATCTCAAAGCCAACCCCCAGTGATACTTCTCTTCCAACAAGAGTACACTTCCTAATTCTCCTTAAACACTGGGAACCAAACATGCAAGTATATGAGCCTGTTACAGAAAGCCTGTCAGAGATGGTCACTCATACACACTTTGTAGCCAATTGAAAGTCTTTATTCTAGTCAACAGAGAGGGGGCCCAAGTGTAGTGTGGAATGTTTAGAGTAAGGAATTTATAAAAGGCAAAAACCACATCCTTCTATTTCATCGAGCAGCTGCAGGGGGAGGTTTTGTACAAGCAAGCAGTTCAACAGAAGCTAAGATAGGTTATCTGGGCATCTTGACTTCAGGTTCTTAGAATAGAGTTGGGTAATTTTCTATGGGATTCTCCATCAAAATCAAACTCAGTTAAATCCAAAGTGGCCTCAGCAAGAACATAAGATGAAGGAGCCTCTGCACTGTCTTTTTCTGTCATAAGCCTATGGGAGCCATTCTCATTCAAACCATGGCAAGGTCCTTGGTGGTAGGAGATAAGTGTCAATATCAATGGAAATAGTTGATACCACCTGGAGCTCTGGGGTCTAAAGTCAAGAAGATGCAAACTATGTGAGAAGGGTAAATAATCAGGGCTGAAAAGAAGGAGAATTAAGCCAACAGATAGCTCGAGAGAGTCAGTAACCACAAAATCAAGCTTCCTGTATGCCCTTTTTGAAGAGCCATCCCTCAGAGATACTTTGTCTTAAATCAGATGCCTCTTCTGCTAGTCTTTTAGCTGCATCTCATGCTATCCCCAGCAGACAGGCACAGACACAGCCTTCTCCCAGGGTCAGTCAAGTATCCTCCTGGTCTCTGTCAGCATGTCAAGATCATGGTGGTTTGGGAGTACTGCTGAGGCTAGGGAAGTAATCCTTAAGGCCCTCAAAGGCCGCTGAGATGTGTCTAGTCTCATAGCTAATTTGGCCTACAAGTTACAATGAGCATAAGAAACCACTGTGTGTCACTATTCTTAGGGGAAGATGTGAACAAATGTCTAATTACTCGAGATAAGGAACCAACAATCTACCAAAGTATGGATACCACCAAAGTCCAATTGACAAACCAATGAACTTTATTGGGGTTACTTGCAGGAATATTGGAGAGAGATTACTTACAGGAGCAGAAGTGACTTATAGACAGCTGCATCACCAAAGCCCACCCCAGCATCTGGAGCATACTGCACAACTGTGGGGATGTGTCCACCCTGCTGCTGGACTCCTCTCAGAGGATGAGAAAGCACAATCTGAGATGTGAGAAAGCCGGAGCTGCTATTTTAATTACTTCTTCTATATCTTTAGATTTTATGGATTCATTCCCTCTCCCTTTAACTTTGGTAAGTCATTTGCATCTAGAAGTTCACTTGTTTCTCTTAGAAAATAAAATTTAAAGCATGTCCTCACGAGACTCTAAATTTCTGTGGTGTCTATTATAATGTCTCCTTTTCATCTTTAATTTTATAAATATGGGTCCACACCCTCCTTTTTTGGCTGATTGAGATAAAAGTTTGTCAGTTTCTATTCATCTAAGAACCAAGTCTTTCTTTCATTGATTCTTTATACTGTTTTTTGTTTTGTTTTGTTTTTTGTTTGTTTGTTTTACTATTAGTGTCTGCTCTGAACATCATTATCTCTCTCCATATTCTGTTTGGGAGGGTTGACTTGTTCTTGTTTTCCACTGCCCTAAGGTTCCTCATCAGGCTGTTTATTTGAGATGTGTCTGACTTAGGATTTCATTAAACCCCATTGCTTTAGCTATGTTTTGTATATTCATTTTCACTTAATTATAAGGACTTTAAAATTTTTTTCTTGATTCCTTTAATGACTTATTCACCAATAGGGTGGGCATTGTTTTGTTTTTAGTTTTTTTTTAAATGAGGTCTTTCTATATAGCCCAGGCTGTCTTGAAACTCACTATATAGACCAGGCTGACCTGTAACTCATAGAGATCCACTGGCCTCTGCCTCCTAAGTGCATAAATTAAAGGTGTGTGCCACAATGCCCAGCTAATGGTTCATTGCTTAATCTCTATGCATCTGTATGTTTTCTGTAGATTGTCTTGTTGATTTCTAGCCTTACCTCCTTGTGATCAGATAGGATAAAGAATATGATTTAAAATTTTCTTTTGTTCTCTCTTTCTCTCTCTCTCTCTCTCTCTTTCTCTCTCTCTCTCTCTCTCTCTCTCTCTCTCTCTCTCTCTCTCTTTCTCTCTCTCTCTCTCTCTCTCTCTTCCTAAAGACAGGGTATCTCTGTGTAGTCCTGGCTGTCCTGGAACTTCCTCTGTAGACCAGGCTGGCCTCAGACTTAGAGACCGGCCTGCCTCTGCCTCCTGAGTGCTAGGATTAAAGGCGTGTGCCACCACTGCCTGGTAATTCTGTGATATTTTATCAGAACTGTAGATGTCAGTTAAGTCCATTTGATTTATGATGTCATTTAATTCCAGTGTTTCCTTATTTGTTTTTTGTACAATTGGTCTGTTTAATGATGACAGTATGGTATTGAAGTCATCAACTATTACTGTATTGGCGTTAACGTGTGATTTTAAACCTAGTAGTGATTGCCTTATGAAATTAGATGAGTCTATATTCAGATCATATATATTTAGAATTGTGATTTATTTTTGATGGCTTTTCCCTTGAGCAGTATGAAATAACCCTCTTTATTTGAATCCTATTTTGCCAGATATTAGAATAGCCGCACCTGTTTGCTTCCTGGTTCCACTTGATTGTAACATCTTTCCCCACCCTTTCACCTCTAAGTGGTGTTTACCTGTGATGTGTTTCTTGAGGCAGCAAAAGAAGAGATTCTGTTTTCTAAACCAATCTGCTAGCCTGTGTCTTTTGATGGGTAAATTGAGAGCATTTATACTCAGAGTTATTATTGACAGGTATACATTGCTTCCTGTCATGTTGTTCATTTTGTAGTGCTTGGGACTTTCTTAGTCTTCTTTTGTTTAATCAGTGTCTTTAGATCATTTGGGGTTTTCCTGCTGTTGTCTCTTGAGTATTTCTCTTCAGACTGTAGTATTCCTTCCAATATCCTCCGTAGGACTGGCTTGGTAGTTATAAATTCCATTAACCTGATTTTATCATGAAAAGTTTTCCTTTCACCTTCAGATTATGACAGATAGTTTTGCTGGGTATAAATGACAGGTTGACAGTTGTGTTTTTTCTAGAGTTTGAAAGACATCAGTCCAAGTGTTGTGTTTTATAAAGATAAAGAGAGAGGGAATATGTTTGGTGGATGTGCAGTCAGAAGTGGGGCAAGGGGGTTCCTCCGCAGACCCATGCTAAGGCACCCCTTCCCCCTGAGAGACCAGCCACATGAGGTATAGTATAGAATAGAATTTATTCAGGGCATGGGGAGAGGAATTAAGAGGGTAGTAAAGACAGAGAAAGGCAGAGAGAGAGGGTAGATGAGTAGAGGCCGGCCATGAGCACATGGAGAGAGGGAGAGGGGAATGGGGAGAGAGGTCGGGCAGGAGGGAGAGGACAGAGGGAGAACAAGAAAGCAAAAGAGCAAAAGAGAGAGGAGGAACCAAGCAGTCCCTTTTATATTGAGTTAGGTACACCTGGCTATTTCTAGGTAACTGTGGGGCAGAGCCTAGACAAAATGCTAACACCAAGACTTTCTTGTTTATGTGGTTTAAAATAAAAAGTCAGCAATTATTCTGATGGATGTGTCTTTGTCTCCAACTTGGTCCTTCTCTTTTGCAGCCTTCAATATACTTTCTTTGTATATTTCTCTGTACATTTAGTGTTTTAGGTATAATATGACATAAGGGTTTTCTATTCTGGTCCTGTCTGTTTGGTGTTCTATGTTTTTCTTATATCTAGATGGGCTTCTCTTTCCCTATAGTTTGGAATTTTTCTATTATGATTTTATTAAAAATATTTTCTATGTTTTTCGTATGAAATTCTTGTTGTATATTTATAAATTATGTTTTGTTTTTTCACAGGGTCCCAAAGTTCTAGTATGTTCCATTCATCCATTTTAAGACTCTTATGATTGACTCTGACCGAGTCTTCTAATTCTGTGTCTTCATACACTGATATATTCTTTCTTCCACATGATCTAATCTACTGGGGAGGCTTTCCACTGAACTTTTTACTTGACATAGTGTTTTCCACTTCTCTCATGATTTTGGATTGTGTTTTCTTCAGTTTTCTTCAGGCCTGCATGGATTGGTCCTAGAACTCTGACTAGAAGTGTCAAAGGAATAAAGAACAGACACATTTATAGAAAAGTTGGGGTCAGGTGGATTGTGCATACTCCATTGAAGTGGCACCTATACTACCACAACCCATAACCTCAGTGTGTTTACTGTGTACAGCACAGCGGAAGGTCTCAATAGGAGGTATCTGTGGGCCAGTATTCTCAGGCTATGAACACCCTGGACAAGGAGGTTCTGGTTGCTAGTTTTTGTACACAGTAGTCACTTGTTTGCTCCTGAGGAAAGCTTGGCCATCACCCAGAGCCTTGTCTGGGGGAGCCTCTGCCACTCCCATGGTGCTGAGGTCCTAACATTGGGGTTCTTGATATGACCATGCCCATGTCAGAGCTACAAAACCCCTCAGGATGTCACTCCTTCAGGGGTTCCTCCTCTCCCTATACTTAGTCTTCTATCTCACTTTTGAGTTTTATTATCGTATTGCAGACTAATGTTGATATTTCACTCAGCTGTCTGTTTTCTCTTGGAAAATAGTCATGCCTTCTTTGGGTGGTTTGACCATATTTATAGTCATCCTTTTGAATTCTGCCTCTGGAATTTTGTCTTAGTTGATTTCATTGAGGACCATTACTATGGGATCGGTAATTTAGGGAGGAGTAAAACCATCTTGGTTCTTCGTGCTGCTTTTGTCTCTGAACAGTGATCTGCCTGTCTAGAGTTAGACAATCAGTAAAACCGGGGTTCATTGTTGTTTTCTTTTTTGTTTTTGCTTTCCCTTTTATTCAGGTTGGACACATTTGTGGTGTTCAGGATAGATGGGGTTGTAGTTATATTTTCATCTGTTATATTGATGTGCCAGGTACTAGCTCCAGTTTGTCCCTGTGGGTTGATCACTGTCTGCAGCAGCAGTGACTGTCCCTCAGTAACCTATTCTGCTAATAGATGGTAGGTGACTACTATTAGAAATAGTCTTAGCGTCACACAAAGGAACACCCAAACACAATGGAAATATCTCAGCAAGACAAAACTTTACTCTTGGTCAGGAAGGGTGTACTACCCACACAAGGAGAAGAGCAAGCACACCAAGGCAGGAAGTGTGCTTGGTTCTTATTCTAATGCAGGGGGTGACTCTGTTTTTCCCTCTTGGCTGGGATCTGACCTCACAGTCTTTCATAACTAGCTAGCTTAAAAACAATCAGTTCAGCCGGGCAGTGGTGGCACAGGCCTTTAATCCCAGCACTTGGAAGGCAGAGGCAGGTTGATTTCTGAGTTTGAGGCCAGCCTGGTCTACAGAGTGAGTTCCAGGACAGCCAGGGCTACACAGAGAAACCCTGTCTCGAAAAATCAAAACAAAAAACAAACAAACAAACAAAAAAACAACAATCGGTTCAAAGGAATGGGAGAAACTGGGAAGAGGGTTGTCACTAAAGTTCTGAGAATACTGCAGGGCCTTTGTGTAAACAAAAGCTTTACAGGGTGCAGGGGGTACCAAAACATTTGCATAAAGGTTTTATGGGAGGGGTAAATTCCTTTTCCCAAACCACAGTTTTACAGTGTTTGACAGAAAAGACGGATATTTAATGTTTCTTACACCACAAACCAGACATTTGTGAAGTACCAATTGTTTTAGAGAGGAAAGGGACTCCGATAGCACTGTGTATTTTAACATGTTAGTATGAGTGGGAGGTAAAGAAAGTGAGCAACCGTGGTAAGAACAGAAGTATTAGATTGTTAGAGGGGAAGTAGAGAAGGACACACAAAGGAGGGGGGAAACTGAGGAAAGGGAAGACATAGGGTGGGGGTAGAGATACAGACTCAGATTTCATATAATAGGTCAACTTCTGGGCTTTGGGGGGTATAACAGTGAGAGGAATGGGGCACAGGGAGGGAGCCAGAGAGGGAGAGAGAGAGAGAGAGAGAGAGAGAGAGAGAGAGAGAGAGAGAGAATGAAGAGTTGTAACACCTGCTGCAATGACCTACCACACTCTGGTGAGAAATAGCTACAGAAGAGGGAGGAGAGCTGGTGGGGTCCAAGGTGATGGGTGACTGGCCTGAACGTTCTTTCCTCTCCTTGACTGATCCGTCACTTTGTCTGATCTTGATCTGGGCTGCACTCAATGTTGATATTTTACTAATCTTGTTCCCTTGCGGGTCCCCAGCTACTACCATTGTGTATAGACTGTTCCCTATGCTGCGGCTAGCTGAGGAAAAAAAAAAAATGTTGTCTCTGCCACAGGTGCTGTACTCTCACAGGGTCTGCAGTACTCAAACTGGTTAGAGTTTGTGCTCAGCTGCCACAGCAACTCCTTTCCCCCACTGGGATGCTGATGGCACCTGTGGTGTGTTAATCTCATCAGGTGAGAGGAAAACCACTCCCACAGTTTTTGAGCCAAATCTGGAGCAAGCTTTATTAAATGCTGGCCAGAACAATGGACACTGGCTGGGTCCATCCCCAGAGTGTGGCACCAAATTACATTAGATGGTTATAAAGGCAAACCTCACAAGGCTACATACTCCCTTTGTCCAGTCAGGGACAAGCATATATCCTGACATACTTCCTGCATATGTACCTACCACCTACCTCTACCTACACGTGATTAAGCACATGGTATGTAGTTGAGGCAACTAAGCATGTTTACAAAAGCAAAACACATGGCTTGCTACGTTACAGGGACAACAACAGCTTCCAGGATTCAGGAAGTTATCTGTCCTGGGGCAAGGAAGACTCACAGGTTAAAGGTATTTTTGTTTTATAGACCTCTTAAGGACAGTAGTTGAAACATAACTTTAGCCATCACAGGGGAAGTCTCTGGCAGTCCCTTCTATGAAATCTGTTAGGATAACTCTTGGAGATTTCCTGGTAGGAGTTTTTTAACCAGTTCAGTTGTGATTGCTGAAGTAAGACCAGTCTGACAGTGGAGAAAGTTCTTGAGTCTGATGGTAGAGAGTTCTTGGAGACTGGACAAGTAGTTGTTGGAGTGGTAAAATACTCCAGCTCCCTTTGTTTACCAGACTATAATCAGTCACTCATTCTGATACAGCTTCTAGTCTCTGTACCCTCAGCTGACCAGGAACTCACTATGTAGTCCAGGTTGGCCTTAAACTCTTGGGTCATCTTCTACTCTCTGCATCCCAAATGTGCCATTGGCTCTTGTATATATATAATTTCATTCCATTCTTAGCTCCTTGAGGTAAATATTATTTCTCCTGTTTTATAAAGGAGAAATTGGGCTGTGGGTAGGTTAAATATTTTACTTAAAATTCCTTTGCTTTGTACAAATAGAGCTACTTGTACATAGAAATATTGTGATTTGAATGTAAAATGTCTCCATAGGCTCACGTGTTTGAATATTTGGTCTCTAGTCAGTGGTTCTGGGTGTGACTCTTTAGGAGGTGAAGCCTCACTGGAGAATGTGGGTCCCTGTGGGGAGGGGATGGCATGTGGGTCCCAGGGAGGAGATTGGGGTTTCAGAGCCAGGTTCCATTCTCTGTTCATCTCTATGCTTTCTGACCATTGCCACTGAGCTACATACCTAAATGAGCTTTAATTTTTATTCTGAGATGAAGTCTTATACAGTTGCGCAGGCTGGCCTTTTAACTTTCTATGTAAGCCTCATCTTGGCTCAGCCTCCTGAGCAGCTGAGGTTGGCACCATGTGACACTGTTGGCTGGGAACATCCTTCTCTAGCCTCAAGCCTGATAGAGCTTCACTCAACCAGTATTCGTTCTACTGTTCTACATACACAATGTCCTCTGGGTCAAACTCCTTAATGTGAGCCCTCTCTGAGTCTTTGAGCCCTTCTTCAGTTATCTGCCGTAGTGCTACCTGTCACTTCTGCTTTTAGTGAGACACACAGTGATCTGTGGAAGAATAGGGGGCCTAGGCATGAGAGACCATGTGCTGTCTTGAGGTAGAAGAAATGCTTCCTGGTAGCAGGAAGGAGCAGACCCTTTGAGACCTCGAATCAGCCTGAGGAGAAGCTAGCTACTCACAAATGTTGAATGTATCTAGGGTCTCAAAGTCTCATTCATCCCAGCCTGACCCAGGGTCTACCAGATGGCTGGCTGATGGAAAGCCAGCCTTCTCTCTTCTTAGGGTAAAAGCTTGAATCTGGTCTTCAACTTTTCTGACACCCTGGCTAGAGATGTTAACTGTTTGTCTGTTTCTTCTGGGAAGTGTTTGGCTTTCATATATACCAATGCTCCTATTTAAGTGTCCATCTACCCACAGCGACCAGGACCAGGTCTTCTTCAACAGCTGGTCAGCTGGTAATTTAGCTCCCAAAGCACAATTTAGAGGCTGCTTTCTTGAACCACTTCTGCCTGGACAGTTCCTGATCAGGTTGTTAAGGAAACAGAGTCTGAGGCACAGATTTGGATACAGCCGGTGTATTTTCCCAGATCAGCACTGACAGAGAAATGAAGAAGCAGATTTGGGGAGAGAAGGAGAGAGATGGGTTGCAATCACATACAACAAATATTGTAAAGGCTCCGAGAGCTGAGATGTTTGTGAACTACGGTGCCAAACTGAGGCAAGAAGGTGGAGCCTTATCTCCTACATTAACCAGTTGTTGGTTTTGAGCTGTCCTTGGCAAGTGGGCACAATAGCTAGCAGAGAATCTATGGCAACTCATCAACTATTAAGACTCCCAGCAACCAAAGGACTCTGTGCTTCTGTTATGAGAGGGAGTGGCTCTTGAAGGTGTGCCACAGAGCTCACTGTGTTTCTGTTATTTAAGTACTATAAGACGAGAGACCTCGATGAAATAAAAGAATCTAAGGGAAAACCAGCACAGGGAGTGAATTTGGCAAGGCTGATGGATTTAAGATCCAAATATCAAACAAATGTAAGAATAAATATGACAGCACTGAAGTGTGCAAATGCTTGGAACTTTAATGTAAGATGTGTGACACTGTGATGCTGGAGACTGCAAATATTACTGAAACAAACTGAGGCTTGCCTTAACACTTAGTGAAATGAAAACTTTACCTTTGTAAAGATGTCAGGCATTTTCAGATCTGTGCCTTGAGGGTTGTCCTCCCAAATCCCCATCAGGGTTTTTTGAAGAAATTAAACCGAACCAAATTCATATGAAAATTCAAACTATCAGAATTTAGCCAGGCCATCTGAAAGAAGAACCATACAATTTGGGCAGGCAAGTGGTTCAGCAGGGGAGTGCACTTGCCACCAACGCTGATGGCCTGAGTTCGATCCCTGAGACCCACCTAGTAGAAGAAAGAATCTACTCTTACAAATTGTCCTATGACTCCAGGCTTGGACTACAGCATTGACATGTGTGCACATGCGCGCGCGCACACACACACACACACACACACACACACAAATATAAATGACTGAAAACTACAAGCTTATGCTTTTTGTGTTTATGTTTGTATTATTGATGCAAATCAATGGAAAACACTAAAATCAATCAAAAAATCCTTACAACATACCCCTATTTGCTATAAAAGTAGCATACTTGAGGACAGGGAAAGGATGGCATTTCTTTATACGATGCTCAGCCACTTGGACAGTCACACAGGAAAACAAGGCAGCATATGCCTAACAACAGGCGTATGTAAAACTCAATTTTAGACTGTCGATCTAAACATGGAAATCAACACAGAGATGTAAAAGTAACTCTTGGGGGGTTTACTACGCCTTCTTTGCTCTCAAATAACTGCAGTGTGCTTCTGCACCCACTCTAGCCCTTTTAGCTCCTGAATAAAGACTTGGAGACCTGGTATTTTTTATTTAAAAGCTGCAAGCACAAAGAGCTAGCTGGGCAGATTCCGATCTATTCTACCCTGACTAGGCCTTCACTCTGGTCCATGTGTCCTCATGGCTGCTTTTTCATTGAGATTTCATGGCTAATCCTCCAGGTCTCTCCCCCTTCTTTACCTCCTGTGCTCTTCTCTACTCTCCAATCTCTTTTGGGATCCCTGACTAGGCTTTGGAAGTCCTGCCCTATCTCTACTGCCCAGCTAATTGGCTGATCAGCTCTATTAACGAATCCGAGGTGATGGAAGACAAGTTTTACGTAACATTGAGCCTGGAGATGCTTGACAGGCCACCCTCCAGACTGCATCCAGGCGTCTGGGCATAGAAATCAGCATCTGAATACACAGTGCACAGAACCATGCTCCAACACACTGAGCAGCATGTTTCTTCGTCCACATCTCTATTTCATACACTTGACAGCTGGCTATATAAGAACCTTCCTTTACTCCAATCAGAAACCCTAAAAATGTATGAACAAGGAGGTTTTATAACTATCTAAAATGGATTCTGGCCAGTTGTGATACTGAACACCTTTAATCCCAGCACTTGGGAGACAGAGACAAGTGACCCTCTGTGAGTTCAAAGCCAGCCTCGTCTACAGAGAGTTCCAGGTCAACCAGAACGACTCAGTCTCAAAAAAAAGTAAAATAAAACAAATTCTGCATGTATGTGCCTATATGCCCTGGGGAGTATGGGGGTGTTTGTGGGTAGGGGTGGGTGGTACTGGGCATACAAAACAAGGTTTCAGGTTTGCTAAACAAGTACTCTGCGAACACGGAGTGCTCTCCTAAGACCTAGGACCCACGCTGTCAGCTTCTAAGTCTCACTCCCATTCGTTCCCTTACTTTCTTCTCTCTGTCTGCCTCAAGTTTTCATTCCAGTGTTTTTATACAATGAAGCCACATTATGAAAAATAGGAAAAATCCAACTATTTTTCAAACATTTTAAATATTTATTTATTCATTTATTTAGTGTGTGTGCGCATGCACGCACGCGCTGTGTCTTCAGTCAGACACACCAGAAGAGCAAATCAGATCCCATTACAGATGGTTGTGAGTCACCATGTGAGTGCTGGGAAATGAACTAAAAGAGCAATCAGTGATCTTAACCACTGAGACATCTCTCTAGTCCCCCTATTTTTTAAACCAAAAGGAAAAGTATTGTTTTTAAAAATCACACATGAGAGCTTTCCAAAGGTGGCTTTCATGTCTACACGATACCCCCGGAGTGATAGTTAACATTTTCTTTGCTGTTCAATGTTGAACCAGCTAAGTCTTGGAACCCACAACAACAACAAAATACTATACAAGAGGCTGTAAAGGTGGCTCTGTCAGCAAAGAACTTGCCTTCTAGACATAAGGAACTGAGTTCATTCCCCATAACTCATATAAATAGAATCCAGATCAGTGGTGCAAACTTGCGTTCCCAATGATGGGAAAGCGGAGACAGGAGGGTCCCCGGGCTCGCTGGCCAGCCAACCTAACTACTTAGTGAGCTCCAGGCCAATGACAGATCATTTCTAAAAAAAATAAGGTAGAGGGTTGTCTTCTGCCCCTCCCCCCCACATGGAGTGGGGTTGTACACAGACAGACAGACAGACACATGTACCCATACACACACCCTCCAATACACTTACAATCCCACAGAAACTGTCACACAAATGCCAACATTAGTTTTTTTTCTGATGTGAGCTATGGAGATATTATGCAAGAGTGCATGATTTCACAACTTGGGAAACTGAGGCAGGAGGTTCTCAAGTTCAAGGCCAGTCTGAGCCACATAGCAAGACCCCATGGAAGCACACTTTCATGAAGAAAAGTTTACAAAGACAATAACAGTATCTCAAAGGAGAGTTCTCTCCCCCAGAAACTCCCCTCCAAAAAGCCCCTTCTCTCTGAATTGTACTGCTCCACTCCAAACTCCTCTCTCTGCCTGTTGCTCTGTGAAATGAATCGACAGGTTATTCTTGGGGGATTTCAGAGGTTCTCATTCAGAGGAAAATGCTGCTTTAGCCATTTTTAGATGTCTCCGTGTGTCACGAGCACATTTAGAGTTACAGGGACTTTCAGTCACTAGCATGTGTGTTACAGAAAATTACTAACGGCAGCAAAACCATCAGCAATCATCAGCTCCATGAGAACAATGGTCTTCTTTGTTCTAAAGACCACACTGAAGTGGGTCTGGAGAGATGGCTCAGTGTTTGGGAGCACTGACTGCTCTTTTCGAAGACCTCGGTCCAATTCCCAGCACCCACATGGCAGCCCACAACTGCCTATAATTACAGTTCCATGGTATCCAATATCCTCACACAACCATATGCAAGCAAAACACCAATGTAAAAATAAATAAGTCGGGGGGGGGGGAGAAAGAAAAGAAAGAAACAAAAGAACTAAACTGAAAAGGAGACAGTATATAGCTCCTAGGTAGGGAGCTTGCCGAGCACTCCTGAGTCCTTGGGTGTGACCCCCTGCATTCCAAGCAAACAAACCCTTCTGGAAGATGAATGACCAGGCAGAGCGTTGGAAATGGAACATGGATATTCATAGTAAAGTAAATTTTACTTTGGTACCTTCTTGTCCATTGGCTATAAAATAAGGATAACTTTATTCCCCGTGTGGAATTAGATGAAAATTCAAATTGTATCAAATTTTAGACTTTTACTAGGTCCTTGAGAACGTCTAATTTTATTGAAATGAAAATGAGTTGAATTAAAATTAATCTTAGTATTACAATAAAAGAATCTGGACATAGCACATGCATTGAGGGCTTATTTTGTATGAGGAACACTTCTAAATATTTTTATAGTCTTAAATCACTTGATCCTCTAGCTAGCGCTACAGGCTTAGCATGTAATTGGGGTAGAACCCTGGGTTCAATCCTCAGCACTACAAACAAACAAACAAACAAACAAATAAAGCTGGGCAGTGGTGGCACACGCCTTTAATCCCAGCACTTGGGAGGCAGAGGCAGGTGGATTTCTGGGTTCAAGGCCAGCCTGGTCTACAGAGTGAGTTCCAGGACAGCCAGGGCTACACAGAGAAACCCTGTCTCAGAAAACCAAAAAAAAAAAAAAACCAAATAAATAAAATATTGAGTAGTTCTAGGCCAGATAACTATTTTTACCAATAACTCTTTTCACAGTTAAGGAAACAGAGACTTTTAACGTTTGCTCAACGCTCCATAACTAGTAGCTAAAACTGAGAGTCTGGAGTATCAATTTGGTTGAAGGTTTTGCTGTTAATTGTGTAATTGTGTTATTGTAATCTAGAGTTACAGTGATGCTTGTGGCTTCTGAGACTAGCCAGAAAGAATGGAGACAGGCTAAGCTGGGCAGTGGTGGCACACGCCTTTAATCCCAGCACTTGGGAGGCAGAAGCAGGAGGATTTCTGAGTTCGAGGCCAGCCTGGTCTACAGAGTGAGTTCTGGGACAGCCAGGGCTACACAGAGAAACCCCTGTCTCGGAAAAAAAAAAAAAAAAAAAAAAAAAAAAGAATGGAGACAGGCTGGCAGTGTAAGACCCATGCTAGAAACCAAAGGTGCAAAAACAGAATGCACACACGGAGGCACTCATTAATACATATCTCAGTTCATGTTTCCATATATGATAAAATTGAAAGAGTTGCGAGTACAAAGTTAAATTAAAAAAACATTTTCTTGAGACGAGCTCTCACCAGGCTAGCCTCCAACTCATGGAGATCCACCTGCCACTGCCTCCCAAATGATAGGATTAAGGTGTGTGCCACCACAGCCAGCTAATATTTTCCTAAATGTATCTACCAGGTCCAATTCCTCGCACTCTACTACTGAGCTACCCAGCCCACAGCACTGTTGAAATAATTAAGTGTTTTAGTACTGTAAAAATATTTAGAACTGTTGCCAGTGAGAAGGGAGACCTCAATACAAATATACATTCATATTATCTATTGTGCTGTCAAGTGTAATTTAAATCAACATGTTGTATTTAGTTTTTTGTTTCAACAAAGCTCACCGTTCCAAAGGATTCGTAACATTCTAACATTTGGTACTATGCTAATTCTCTTTATAGTCTGTTTTCTTTCTTGAATGTGGCCATTAGACATCTCAAATGGTGTGAACAGCTCAGGGTATCTGTCTGTGGGAGGATATTCGTCTGCCGGAGCGGCACCTGCTCCACGGTGCATCATCGTGGAGCAGACCCCCTTTCAGTCTGTGCACACCCACGTCCTGCATGCCCGTGTATATGATGCCAGGACATGCAGATTTGAAAGGCAGCCCGAGGGTCCAAACGCAATCCAGCTCTTTGGTTAGTTCTGAACACTTACCTCTTCCGACTAAATGATAAGTGTGTCTTTTCCAGACTCAACCTTCTTCCTCAAGGGTGGCTGCAAAAGTTAGATCTTCAGAGGGGGAAAGAGAGAGAGAGAAGCAGAGCCAGAATCAGAGTCTTTACTCTTCCCGGGGTAAAGTATGTTATTCAGTTTTAAACTTCCAACATTTCAATTTTATCATGAGATATATACTAACTAGTATATATTTTATTTTTGCACCACGCCTTTGAATCCCAGCATGTTTTACATACTGTTGTACATGGCCAACATGACTCTGCTCTTTCTGGCCACTTTCAAGTCCTCCAGAATTAAAAAAAAAAATAAATAAATAAAGTGAGGCATGTAGGCTAGGTGTACAGTGTTTGCCTAGCATGTGCAAGGTCCTGTGTAAATGTGTGTATGTGTATAATAGATTTATAAAATGCTGCCCATTTCACTGGGCTTTGTTTCATCAATATCAGGTCCCCTAAGAGAAAGTTAAATGGACAGACAGACAGACAGACAGACAGAAGCAGCCGACTAACTGGTTGGTGCCTTCCACAATGGCCGTGCTGGGTGCGCTGCAACTCCCCACATCACCGAGGGCAGGAAGAAGTAGACTCTGCATCTTTACACACACGTGTGGGTGTATGCACACCCCCAACACCCTCTCCACACACGAATTCAGTTCCCAAGACCCAGTGCTCCCGGCTTTCCTTGCCTGGTATGAATAGTAAGAGTCAAAGACCAAGGGGAAGTGAATTGTTCACAAGTAGTTTCCCCATTTCCACCTGAAGGCTAAGGGTCTCTAATTTTAGGTGGGAAAATGTGATATCTCAACGCTGTCTGGTAGAAAGAGATAGAGAACCAAATCAGAGTAAGGAAGGGCTTCAAATCTGTACACTTCAGACTACTTTCCTAGAGAGAGACAGGGCGGGAGGGGGGGGAGGGAACAGGAGGGACAAAGAGGAGGGGGGTTAGTGAGAACTTGTATTTGAGGGAAGAATATACCGACATTCCTTTTCCTTGTGCTCCATTCTCCTGGCTCTCTGCCTGCCTACACATAGACACACCCTGGCCTGAGACCACCACAGTGCACACTCCGGGGACGCCGGGCAGCACTTGCTGTTGCAGGACCAATCGGTTGGCAGACTCTATGCTGAAAGTGTGTTAAAATTTTTCAGCAG
>CM052700.1:24170256-24172756 GCA_028551405.1 Uromys caudimaculatus | reverse complement strand
GTGAACACTTGGAGTAGGGATCTTATTAACTTTCCAGTACCTGCAATAGTAGAAGGGGATATGCTTCTGAATCCTGGACTTTCATATTTATAGATCCTTTACTAAGCTTTATAATTTGTTAATATATAAATTTTGCCAAATTATGCCAAATAGTATCCTATTTACATACTGTCCTGGTTTGGTTCCTATTGATATGATAAACACCATAATCATAAATAACTTGAGGAGGAGTTTATTATTGGGTCACTACATGACCCAATTGCAGTGTATCAGTGAGGGCAATTAAGGCAAGAACTCCCACAGGACAGGAACCCGGAGGCAGGCACTGAAGCAGAGTCCAAGGAGGAATGCTGCTTATTGGCTTGCTCAGCCTGCTTTCTTATACCACACCAGGCCACCTGCTCAGGGATGGCACTGCGCACAGTGGGCTGGGCTCTCCCACATCAGTCATTACACAAGTACTGTAGTACAGATTTGCCTACAGGCCAATCTGATGGAGGCATTCTCTCAGCTGAGTGTCCCTCTTCCTAGACGACTCGAGCTTGTATCAAATCGACAGTACTTACAAGCACACATATAAAAACACTCTACAACAGTGACTCTCAACCTGGGAGTCATAGCTCCTTGGGGGTGGGGGGAGCGTCAAATGACTCTTCACAAGGGTGGCATATCAGATATCCTGCATATCAGATATTTACATTACAACTCACAACAGTAGCAAGATTACTATTTTGAAGTTGCAATGAAATAATTTTATGGTTGGGAGGGTCACCATAACTTGAGGAAATGTATTAAAGGGTTGAAGCGTTAGAGAGCTTGAGAACCACTGCTCTAAAGTGAAAACCAAATGCATCTGGTACCACTCACATTGTAACAGGCCACCAGACCTTAGCATAACTGACATCATGTTAGGGACACCATTCTGACCCTAAAATCCATCATGTAGGCCCCCAATGCCTGCCAAAACAAAGACTCAATCAATCAAAGACTTAGTCCATAGTTCCAGGAAAACCCTAATGCTTTGCTTTTCGGCTTCTGTAGTTCTGCTTCTTGCTGGCTGAAATGTGACAACCATTATGTGGCTTTTATGCCTAAAGGACAAAGGGCTATACGTCTCAGAGATACAGGATTTGGGCAAGTTCCCCACAGCTGCCAGCCAGCAATACTCTTTTCTGCTTGAAGAGCGCCTATGTGGTAGTGTCTGGTGGGCTTACCTTAAAACAGCGTGTTCACATGACCTGGTTTTATTAACCCTTCCATATATTTTTCATATGCCTTTTCTCCCTTTCTAGAAGATTATAAGAGCCCAGAGGGCAAGGAAACTATTTCCCTAACTCCACAGATGTGAGCCCACCTGATTGTGGCAGGAGAGCAGGCTGCGCCCCTGAGTGGAGGAGAAGCCCCCAAATGTATTGTGTTGCTTGGCCAACCAAGCCACTGTGCTAGTGGGCTTGGCTACTTCCTCCTGAGCCAGGCTGTCCTTGGTGACTTGGGCCAACAGTTCATAAGCCGTAAGTTCCACATCCAAAGCCTTAGGCTCAGATCAAGGACTGACATCTGAACCAGCAGGTTTCTGGCTCCAGGGAACAAATGCTCATACAAAGCAGAGAGCACCACTGCAAAGGTTTGCAAAGAACTGACAGCCTTTCTCATTTTCACTTAGTAAGCATCACATCATAGAGTAGAGAAGTGTCAGCCAAGAATCAACTGTGGTGGGTTAGAAAATAGTTCTGAGAAACAGCTGATTGAATTAGCCCTGAGTATGTATGTTATATGTGTATGCACACACCCTACACACAACCACATATAACTCCCTAAGGTGAAACTAGAGGGCCAATAAATGTTCCTGATGCAGAAATGGGTGAGAACTATTCTTGTTAGTTTATAGGTTCTGAGGTTAATGCAAACAAGTGGGCAAAAACTTATCATAAGAGTTTTATGTGCTTGGGGCATTCATAGTTGTTGCAGAACAAGATTTCAGTAACTTTTCACTGTCTACTTTATTTAGACAAAGGTTGTGCATCTTAACAAAAATGGTAAGAGACTCATATAAATGCTAAGAAACCATAGAAGAAAATAAGCTAATGAGGACAATTGAATAAAATATACCAATAGGGCAGTCAGGTAGAACGTAGAGCACAGTCAGGTAGAACATGGAGCACAGTCAGGTAGAACATGGAGCACAGTCAGGTAGAACATGGAGCACAGTCAGGTAGAACATGGAACACAGTTAGGTAGAACATGGAGCACAGTCAGGTAGAACATGGAGCACAGTCAGGTAGAACATGGAGCATAGTCAGGTAGAACATGGAGCACAGTTAGGTAGAACATGGAGCACAGGTAGAACATGGAACACAGTTAGATAGAACATGGAGCACAGTCAGGTAGAACATGGAGAACAGTCAGGTAGAACATGGAACACAGGTAGAACATGGAGCACAGTTAGGTAGAACATGGAGCACAGTCAGGTAGAACATGGAGCACAGTCAGGTAGAACATG
>CM052700.1:24159302-24170156 GCA_028551405.1 Uromys caudimaculatus | reverse complement strand
GAACAAAACATCAAACATGTGACTTACAACTCAAGATAAGGCAAAGGAAACAAGCATACTAAATCAATCTAGCGGGAACGGGTGTGTGCCACCCACTCTCAGCAAGAGCCGCGTACACACTCAAGACAAAAAGCTACCCTGCATTCTTATGAGAGGACAGTGTGGTAGTGGCGCTCACAGAGATGGAAGTTGAGATGGAATGTCAGCCTGGAGATATAACTCCACGTACACAGATAAAGAAAATGCACTCATGTTTCACTTAGGACTCTGTTGTACCTTCTAATGTTATTCTAAATATACCCAAAGTGATCTTGGGCCAAAGATCTCCAAAACAGTGATTCTGTACCACTAGTAAATCTGACCAGCTTCAACAAATGCACTCCCCATGCTCAGCATATACGATGATGTCTTTTGAGGGCTTACATGGGTTTTCTCTCAGAACTTCCAATGATGAGCTTATAACTGAACTTCTACCAAAATAATCCCTAAATCTGAATATATGTGAGGCAGAGGATGGTACAGAAAATGGTGGCTAACTCACAGCACACCTTCACGATTTCAAAGAATGGCCAGCATGACCAGTGCACCAGAGACAATGGATCTAACCTGTGAAGAAGGGCACTTTTGGTTTCCATTTCTCCAGTCAGAGAGAAAGTGTAAGCCAACAAGGCCTTGTGAAGAGGGTGCCTGTGGGAGTCTTTCTGAAACACGGTAGACCTTGTCCCACTATGGGGTCCTTATTCATAAGTCATTGCTCATAAAATGGGAAGCAGTAAGAAAGCCATCACACTTTCCTTGACTTTAACCTTGTAAGTAGTAGTCCAGGTGGATAAAGTTGCTTGCCACCAAGCCTGTTGACCTGAGTTGAATATCCAGAGTCCATGTGGCGGAAGGAAACAATCAGCTCCTGTAAACTGTCTTCTAATCTATACACACACACACACACACATGTGCACACACCAGATAGATATAGATGATATAGATGATAGATACAGATATAGATAATAGCAAGGTGACTAGGGACAAAGATGAATAAATGTCTCTAGAAACGGGCAAGACAAGGACTTAGGAAACTCACATTGAAACCTCATTATCAGCACCACCCTAGCAGGGAACAGGGAGATGGGACATCAGAACAGTAGCCAGCACTTCCAAGAATAGTGCACAGATGGCAAGAAGGAACCATCTCCACTGGTGCTTTCTGCAGCCTTGAGTGCCCAGGACACACAGTGAGGTAAGAAGTACTTCAACAGAAGCCGTAAGAGGCGGCGGCCTGAGATCGCCAGCTGCCACAGCCGCTAGTCCGGTGGGCATTTAGAAAACCTGAAAGAAGTTTGAAGTTAGAGGTTGAAGGTAGAGGAATAAGTGCTGCACAGGGAACTTCCCCAGAGAACCCAGGCCAGCCCCTGGTCCACCAGGGAAGGTTAAGTGAAACCCTTCCTGCTTATCACCTGTGGTATGCTTAGTGGAGAGAATGGCATGGTATGGTTAGGAGGTGTGGCCTTATTGTAGTAGGTGTGGTCTTGTTGGAGGAGGCGTGTCACTGTGGGGGTGGGCTTTGAGACCCTTCCCCTAGCTGCCTTCAGATGAAGATGTAGAATTCTCAGCTCCTCCAGCGCTATGCCTGCCTGGATGCCGCCTCACCTCCCACTATGATGGTAAGAGACTGAACCTCTGAACCTATAATCCAACCCCAATTAAATGTTGTCATTTATAACAGTTGCCTTGGTCATGGTTTCTCTTCACAGCAATGGAAGCCCTAACTAAGACACCACCTTCCTAGAAAGAGCCTAGAAAATTTGAAAAAAAAGCACTGAATCTAAATTACCCTTGTTCTCTAGATAAGAAAACAAGTACTTGAAAAGATGAAACAGCTTGCCCATGGTTGCATAGCTAAAATACTGTAAGTCCAGGATTTGAAGACGCAGAGTTTAACTGGTGTTTTCATGCCAATCCACTGAACTCACTGACACTGTGATGAGTTTCTTAACAGGTTGTTTGGCTCCGGTAAGAAGGAAGGAGAAAAACAAAGAAACAAACAAAAACCAAACCAAACCCCGAACCCTGGAATGATGCCCTAGTCAACTCCCGTTGTGTACCTCCTTAAAGTGCCTGCCAATGACTTGCCAGAGCCAAGGCACATGTGTTGAAGGCTTGCTTGCTGCCTGTGGTGCTACTGGGAGGTGGTCAGATTTTTAGGGGGTTGGTTTTGTGGGAGGAAGTTCGGTTACTTGCTGCATCTCTGAGCCTTCATCTGTAAATGACATTGACAGCAGCATACAGGTTCTTAGCTCATTGATTTGTTCTAAACAGTAAGTATTAAACAAGTCCTGAGACTTCTGCCTGGTACAGAGTAAACAAACCCCTTACAAAGGATGCTGGGAGATGGCTTTGAGGCAGTAGCAAGAGACCCAGAGGCTGCCCAGTGGTCTGAGATGTGGCATCTAACAGAATCACCACAGGCTCCTGACTCCCACTGCCTGAGACTGGATCTCCTCCACCAGTAGACCTGTCTTTTCCAGGTACTGCAAGACATAGATAATGGGAGCAAAAGAAATGACCATGTTCTGCTCCCCACAGCCACTGAGCATCTCCACCAGACCACCTAGGTGCTGCTGAGCTGTGCCCTGAGGTCTCCTGGGATTCAGATAGAGGAAAAAAGGATGTCATAAAAAAGAGAAGAAGGAATTCTTAAGAGGAGTTATGTTTTTTTTTGTTTGTTTTTTTTTTTTTTTGATAATACATATTACCTATGATTTAGTGAGTGATCACTGTGTGTCCTGGGGAGAAACAGTAAGTTTGACATGTTAACTACTTTTTAAAAGCCAGAAGCTAAAAAGATGTCTCAGTGATTCAGAGCTCTGACTGCAGAGGACCTGAGTTCAGTTCCCAGCATCTGTATGATGGCTCACAACAATCTGTAACTTCAGTTCCGGGAGATCTGATGCCCTCTTTCTAACTTCTGGGCACCAGACAACATGCATAGATACATAGATGCAGGCAAAACATTGGTACACATACACCAAAGCAAACCAACTAAACAAACCAACAAAAAGGGGTTCACAGTCAAAAGGACAGCCATTAGGAAAGAGTTACATTTCTTACAAGCAAGTCTAATATAGCTCTCTAACACCAGGCCTGTACAAGATGCAGCAGGAGCTTGAGAAAGCACACAGGCCATCAAATTTTTGTTTTGTTTTTTGTTTGTTTTTGTTTTTTTCGAGACAGGGTTTCTCTGTATAGCCCTGCAGTACCGAGATTTTTAAACACACATGTTGCCGGAGATGAGAAGTGATGTAACAAAACTGCCATATTTAATATTTAAGTTCCTCAACTGCACGTAAATTTACCCTCAAATAAGCACGTTTGCCCAGACACCCAGAGTGCTGATACTTTCTCCAGGTTATACCTACTGACTCAGCACACAGCCCATAAGCCAGGTAGCCAGAAACGGTGACTCATTTGTGTTCTGGACATTAGGTTCACAGATCTACAAACATGTACTTGGTATCAACCATATTAAAGGAATTTGGCAGATACAGGAAGCAAAAAGACATGACCCGTATTTTCAGAGTGAAGACCAATCTCATGAGCTTATGCACAGGAGGGGAATGACTGCAGTCTCGGAGTTTCTGATACATCATAGTCACAACAGAGAAAGTTGGAAGAAACAAGAGAATAAAGAAAGTACTGAACGGTCGCCTGGACCTGCCGGGTGTGAGATGTTGTGGTGACAAGTCTATATCACATAGTCTAGTCTGCATGTCAGTCCTGAGACATGGTTACAGTGTTTCACAGAAGGAGCAGAAAGAAGGCTGGGGTTATCTGTGAACTTGTTCAGGTCATGTAGGGGTTCAGTGGCAGGATGGACGCATCAAACGCCATGTCTACTCCCACTGTTCTCCCAAAGAGAGAAGTGCGCTGTTTGTGACCATAGTCATTATCTTCCCTAACTGAACACATGTACCTCATAACTGAATAGCTGCAGTAAACAGTTTATCTTTTTCTACCCAGTTTATAGATAACTCAGACCCAGATACATATTAAATATCTGTAACATTGAACGTCCTCCTGCCCCAACTCCTTCCTTTAAAAAGAGATATTTTATTTGTGTGTGTATGTGTGTGTGTGTGTGTGTGTGTGTGTGTGTGTGTGTGTGCAAGTAGCCTCAAAGGCCAGAATAGGCCAGAGTAGTATGCTAGATCCCCTAGAGCTACACTTACAAGTAATTTTGAGCCAGCCGACATGGTTGCTTGGAACTAAACTCTGGTCCTCTAGGAGAGCAGAATGTGTTCTCAACAGCCCCAACCCATGCTTCATTTCAAACTAGGTTTGCAATCCCTTTTATGGCATTGCTGTTGCACAGGATCAGCTTTCTTCTTTCATTCTGTGGCACTAGGGATACTTTGTGTCCATGTGCTGCCCCACTGTACCTCTGCAGCCTCTAGCCCACCTCCTCCTTTCTGAGCAAGACTGCCACTGCTTATGCAGAGCTGTAAGCCTCTGTAGAATCAGGAACAACACCTACCAGGAGCTCCAGGAAGACTTTCTGAATCTGTCTCTCCTGTGACCACAGAGAAAACGTGAAATGGGTGGTGAAAATCATGAGATTCTGAATTGGGCTCTAGAATCTAGGCTTTACTATGCCCAGGGCTTTCCAGTGCTTTCAACTGGGTGGCATGCAGAGGTGCTTAAGCCAATTCATAGTGATTTTTGCTGCAAATAGATTTCAAAGACTCCTAAATGTGCTCCTTAGAATTTTCTTTTTTCTTTCTCTTCCACTTTCTCCTCTTCTTCCTCCTCCTCCTCCTCCTCTTTTAGTCCTGTCCTTCAGTTCCTTGATCCCATTAGGGACTATAACCCAGACTCACCTTTCCTTCTAGTCCTGCACATTCCTCTGCTTGGTTGGTTGGTTGGTTGGTTGATCAGTTGGGTTGGTTTGGTGACAAGATCTCTCCCTGACTAACCCAGAAGTCTCAGTGTAGACCAAGTTGACCTCAGACTTGTGATCCTCCTGCTTCTGCATTCAGCAGGATTACAGGTTGCACCACCACATCCAGCATATTCGTCCTTTTGCCGATGAAAATCCCGTTGCCAAAGGGACATCTTCCCAGGCATGCTCTTGGGTCAGTCTGCCTTTTGGGCTGTGAGTCTCCTCCGGAAGACTTCTCTGGGCTGCATGATGCAATGGGGTGAGCATCAGACGAACAGCCTGATGGGAACAGAAGCAGGGAGGACAGGGAGGAAGCCCTTTCCTGTGTTCCCATGGCTTCCCTTAGAATTTAGAGGGGAGATTTTCTTCAAAGCACAGAAGGACTTTGTTTCAATCCAGGGATGGGCTCTTTCTATAAATTTCCTTCTAGACACAGCCTACATCTAGGGACAACTTTAGAAAACATTTCAGAGGCTTAACAATGGGGTTTATAGGACCGGGCTGGACTCACATTTAGAGATCTGCCTGCCTCTACCTCTTGAGTGCTAAGGTTAAAGGTTCTCAGCACTACACCTTGCCTTGCCTATTTTATGTCGCTTTGAAATGCAGATGATGGTAGAGCAAGACCTGGGGTGGGGACATGGTGCAGTAAAAAGTTTTGGACTTAAATTACATAAAAAAACAAAAAAAACAAAAAAAAAAACAAAAAAAACAAAAAAACAGTGGGGTTTATAATGGATTAAGACAGCTCTTAATCCATTATAAATCATGATAAGGTCACGAATTTTAATAAGGGAAGCGAATACTCATCTGGGTATTTGCAGTGAGCCAGTCTCCACACTGAACACTTTCACAGGCTATGGGTATGGATTAGGCAAATGGCTAAAACAGAGGGCCAAGGGAGGCCAACACAGAAATGTCCAGACTGGGGGTGGAGTATGTGGGCTGTGAAACTGCCTGGCAGGATAGGCCACTGAGCATCCTGTGGGGTTGTCTTCTCCACCTCTGATACCATGCCTGAAAGACACTCACCTTGACAAGGACTGACTTGATTAGAGTGTCACTCGAGCCTCTGTTAGGGACAATTCCCTTCTGGCCACAGAGTTCATTGCTTTCTATAGTCTTTGTAATATTAGTGAAGTTAACATGGCCTGAGGGGAGAGAGAGGAAGGGAAGGTATTAGCCACAATAACCAGAGGGACCAGTGAGGTCTCTTCCCCTCTAGAACCTCAGACCAACCTGGCCTGGGATCTTGTCACAGTGCAAACTCAGAGGCCTGGATCCTGCATTTCTCAGAGAGTCCTGAGTGATGCCAGTGAGGAGGACGCAGTGTGAAAGGTGACTACTACGAGTGCAGGAGCCTTGCATTTTGATGGCTACCTGCTTTGAGGTAAGGGATGGATTGTTGACATCATTGAGTAGGGTAGGGTGTTTGGTTTTATGCAGTTGTTTTGGTGCTGAGAATAGAACTAGGGGCCTTGTCACACATCCTAGGCCATCACTCTACCATTGAAGCAGGTTCCCAGTGAAGAGACAGAGCAGAAGTAATGGGTTGTCTCTTCTTACTATTATACAAAGACTGAGGGTTCTCTCTAGGGTACAGGCTTGCCAGTTCTGTAGAAAGACAGCTGCTTTGTGATGAAGCAGCCCAGAGAAGACTCGTGTGGTGAGCTGTGGAGTGAGAACTCCCGCTGACAGCTGAAGCCAAGAACTGTGGCATTCAGGCCATGTGCCTGTCAGAAACAGAGGCTTTGAAGTGAGCTTGAAAGCAAATCTTCTCCTCTCAAGTCTTCAGGTGAGACCACAACTAGACCGCTCCATGAGAGACCTGGATACCGTACAGATGGGGTGTGGTAGCATATGCCCATAATCCCGGCACGTGGGAGCTGGAGGCTTGGATCAGAAGTTCAAGATCATCCTCAGCTACAAAACCAATTTGAGGCCAACCTGGAATATATGTGACTGCGTATAAATAAATACATGTTTGTTCTTCCCACCCACTAAGTTTTATAGTGGTTTATAAGTAATACATCCAAGGCCATGTTTTGACTGCAGGCATTTGCTCCAGGAGAACAGCTAGTTGGTTGGTATGAAGATTAAATGAGTAGATATAGGGGCTGGAAGGATGGCTCAGAGGTTGAGATCACTGGCTGCTCTTGTTGAGTACCCTGGTTCAATTCCCAATATGGGCATGGTGGCTCACAACCACCTATAACTCCAGTTCCAGGGATCTGATGTCCTCTTCTGACCTCCACAGGATCCTGCATGCATGTGGCACATGGACACACACTCAGGCGTGTACACATTACACATAAAATAAAAAATGAATATTATTACAGGATATTTGATCACACTGTGAACCCTGAGATTGGGTTATTTGCTGAAAAAACTGTTTCTAGTTGTGGTGTGACTTGGTCTTAGCACACATTTCATCCTTCTGACTGGAATTCAGACAAGCCCTTAGCGCACACCTTTAAACCTAAACAATGAAGGTAAAGTTAGTTTGTAGAAGGGCATGCCCATGTTTGAAAGTGATGTCTAATTGAATGGCAGACCAAGTGACAAATCAGAGAAAGATTTGATAGAATAGAACAGATGGGGGAAAAGAAGCTACTTAAGAGCACAGTGCAGAAAAAGGAGAGAGAGAGAGAGAGAGAGAGAGAGAGAGAGAGAGAGAGAGAGAGCAGTTTTATCAGAAGAGTTTTACAGAAACAGGTTAAAGAAAGAATAAGTTAGATATAGGTGAAGACAGAGTGAGCCAGAGAATGAGAAGGAGCCAGAAGATTAGGACATTGCCAGAGTTGGTTAGGCAGAGCTGGTTCAATGGAGTTCAGAAAAAAAAGAAAGGGTGAGCTTATTCAACAGTAAGTCTCAGAGGGTGAAAACATTCTAAGCCTAGATAAGATTGTACAGGGGCTACAAGTTTCTAGGACTAGGCCTAAGTTAGCAAACAGAGGCAGTAAGCCCTCCAGACAACAATTACAGCAGGAGAATAAAAGATACTTTTACGAAATATTTTTAATTATTTATTTTTATGTATATGTGTACACTGTAGCTGTCTTCAGACACACCAGAAGAGGGCATTGGATTTCATTACAGATGATTGAGAGCCACCATGTGATTGCTGGGAATTGAACTCAGGACCTTTGAAAGAGCAGTCAGTGCTCTTAACCACTGAGCCATCTCTCCAGCCCTACAAAATATTTTTAAGAAATGGGTAAACACATTAAAACAGAATAGTGCCTGTTTTATGATGGGTCCTTGTCCTGTTATAAGTACCCAAAGCTCTCCTTTTATACTCAGGATATTCCAAATTGGATGGATTTGTTTGGATGTCTTTTTGAGTCTTTGCTCATTTACTTACCACATAGCCTCAGAAAGAAAGGATAGAGGCAAACCAAAGGGAGGAGAGCAGAAACAAGCAAATGCAGCAGGAAACACAGAGGTCTCCAAACCCTGCCTGCTTCCCCACCCACTTAGCCAGTTTGACAGGTCTTTGCTTCATCAGCTCACAGGCAGCTAGAAGCCAGATAATCTGCCCATGATTCTACTTGGTACTCATCTGATGGGGTCACGGGAGTCTGAGCCTGAATCGTTAAGAGATAAAGGATAGGAAAGTGGACCATGACAGCGAGGCCTGTAAATGCTCCGTGGAAGGCTGGGTCAGGAGCGCAAGTCCAAATCCCATCTCGGCCACAGAGTGAGTTCAAGGCCAGTGGAAGCAACTTTGTGGAGACTCTATCTCAAAATAAAAAGCAGGCTGGGAGGTGCGAATAGGATGAGAGAGGAAAACGGGAGCTGGGAAGGATAAAAATGTATTCATGTATGGAACTGTTAAAGAATAAACATAAATTTAAAAAGTGTTCAGTGGTAGATCATTTGGTTAGGGGTCTTGAAGCCATGTGCTCAGCTTACATACTCAGCTAAAAGGGAGGTGGGAGGGGCCAGGGGTGGGGAGGGAAGGGGGGCTGTAAGCATAGAAGACAGTGCTAAGGAAACTCGGGCCTGAGACTCCAACATGGCCTCTCCCAGGGAAATCTGGTATGCTTCCAATTTAGGGACAGACTTATGGTGTGGGCCTAAGACTCTAGGGCTGCACTGCTTCCGGTATCCTCACTCTCACCAGGATGCAGATAACTGAAGACGGTGGTAGTAAGGCAGAAGGATTTCCCACGAATGACCAAGACAGCGTCAGGTCAACAGAGAAGGGCCGGAAAGCAGTCAGCCCAACTGAAGCCTCTGGAATGGAAGGTGTAGACTGTCACAGCCTTCCGCCCAGTGATGGCACCAGTAACTGTGGCCTTGATCCCCAGGAACACACAAGAACCTAAGTGAGGTTTGGTTGGGGGAGAGGGGAAGCAGGAGTGCCTTCGAGAGAACTAATCTACAAAAGGAAAAGTAAAGGCGACCGCAACCCACGTGAATCCTTGGGTAAGCGAGATGTTCAGACACGAGAGAAGGAGCGACACGATTATGTGGCTTGTGACTTGTCAAAACAGGAACGTAGTCAGTAGTTTTAAGCAACGGTGTGGATTTAGGGTGAGCATGCAGTCTGCGCTTCTGAGTGTGGAGTATGAGTCTGTTCTCTCGGGGGCGGAGTGGGTGGGAGGAGTTCCTGACACTAAGATTTTCGAGATGACGATTCTGAGTTTTCTGCAGACTCTCCCCCATCACCAACCATTCACACTTACTGGAAACAGTTCCTACAGCTAGGTCTCTGGGAAGGACTGGGAAGTCCTCTGAGAGCCCTCAGTCTGCAGGCGATGGCGATGCCAACCCAGCCTTCGGGGCAATACCGCCATCTGCTGACGAAACTAAGAAGAAAATACTGGAAAACAGAAGACTCATTGAGGAGGCTAGTAAGAAATTCAGAGACAACCAGAGAGAACTCATACAGAGAAAAGGCCCGCCACCGAGAGGAGAGATCAGAAAGGCCACTGGGGAAGTAGGGATAATGAGCTGTGGCCAGAAACTGAACAGATAAGAGATCCAGTCTTCAAAGGCTCTCTTCCTGGAGAGACATTCTGGAAATGTCCCGCATCACGATACAGAACCAATCTGAGGTTGCAGACTCTGTCTGAGAGCAGAGGAGGCTTTCAGGGTCGCGGGTCCCACAGCTTACCTCTCTGAATGGCAGTGCTGCAGGGTAGAGAGTGGCAACTGCCATCTCCTGGCTTCTTGACTTCAGAATCAAGTTTTCAAGCGCATGTCCTGATCATCCGCAAAGAGACCAACAAATGAAGAGTCGAGGAGGTGTCTTTATCTTACTACCAGACCGACAGCCAAGGAGTTCCATCCTTAAAGATTTGAACCAAAATATCCTTTTCTTATTGATGGTGAAACTAGTGATTATTACCCAGCATTCCCTTGGAGAGCAGAGTGCTTACTAGGTCACTTGCGGTTTGGTGAGCAGCTCAGTGACAGAAAGCAGGCATGGGTTCCATCCCCCAAACCACAAGGAGAGGAAGATGACATTGCATGAGACTTCAATGTGACTAATGAGGTCTAACTAGCTCAGCCATAAATTCATTAAAAATAAAGATGATAATACCTTCTACAAACGTTAGTCACTGTGTCCTCAGAATTTGACTTCTAAGAGCAGAGACCATTCTTTAAAGTGCTCCTGAACTCAAATCACCTTACCCACCTCTAGCTCTGGCATGACTTTAGGAGGTGTCAAGAGGAGAAGGAGAAGGAGAAGGAGAAGGAGGGGGGAGACCAGGAGGAGGGATTGGGGGGGTGGTGAAGAAAGAGATTTTAGTGTAGATCTAAACACTAAAGATTTTCTAAATGACAGGTACAGGGTGGCAACCTACTTCCACATTATCTTCACATTGTGCTGAACTTGCTTTGTCTCCAACTCCATAACACACAAGATCTTTCTCTTTGCCCAACTCCTTCCTCCTCCCCCTCCCCCTCCC
>CM052700.1:24134639-24159202 GCA_028551405.1 Uromys caudimaculatus | reverse complement strand
GTTTTTCTTTGTAACCCTGGCTGCCCTGAAGCTTGCTTGTTCTCTTGCTCTGTAGACCAGGGCACAACGGAACTCAGAGATCTGCTTGCCTCTGCCTCTCAAGTGCTGGATCTAAAGGCGCCACCACCGCTGCTCAACCCAAGTCATTTATTTCTTCACTCTACTCCCTTCTCACCTGATTGCCAGAGCACATCTCCCTGAAGAACTGCATTCCATCAGCTGTGACAGCTCTGCTGGGAAATGTGCTGTGGATGGTGTGGGAAGGGGGCAGGGCCCGTCTGGAGGTGAAGGTCAGCGAGAGAGAACAGGAGCCTTTCAGGCCGGAAATGGAAGGGGTCAGAGGAGACAAAAGGCTCATGTTCCCCTACACAAGCCATTCTACAGACACCTCTGCTCTGCTCCAGGGTCTGGCAAGGCCTCGGGGTCCACACTGCCTCTCCCTTCCCCCATTCTCCTCCAGTTGCCTCTGTGCATAGAGCTATTCTCTAGGATTGTGACAGCATCTCTCTCCCAGAAGCATGTGCACTCACCTTTCCCTTTAGCCCCCAAGTGTTTCTGTGAACTCCCCTTCCCTGATGACTAATGGAGAGAGAGAGAAAACCCAAAGCTCAGAAGTCAGTTTCTTTCCTCTGAGGCATACCTAGGGGCCATGTCTGTATCTCACCACAAACACCAGTTCTTTTCACACTTCCAGAGCCTGTGCGGTACCTCACCTAGCAGCCATCTGCTGATCAGAGACAGGGGGCTGCCCACAGGGCCTGATGATGGCTGTTCTCCAAGTGGAGGCTGGGCTAGGAGCCAGACTGGAGGTTGGTCAGAAACAAAGGGCAGAGAGCATAAAAGCAGGTCACTCTCCAGAACTTCCCTAGGATCTTCCAAGTTTTACTTTACAATCCTCGTAGCATAAAATCAGCTAAAATCCATCCTCCCAATCTTTCTTTATTCGGTGGTTCAATGCGGTGGACATGGATCCTCGGCTGTCCAGAGCTGACCAAGCATCTGGCTCTCAGGAGGAGAATGCTACTTCCTACACGTGTCCTGTGTGCTCTCACCTGAACTAGAACCCGGTGGCTTCTGTCTCAGCAGGCTGGCAGTCTTGATCCTACCCAGCGCCCACTGCCAGTTCTCAGCTGCCCACCTGACTCTCAGAGCTCCTCAGGCCCTGTCCCCACCCTCGATTGCCCCTAGGCCTCCTGCCCCTGTTCTCAGGACCCTGTCTGTATCCTCACTGTGGCTTGTTATTTTCTGCACACCTTTCCTCATGTTTCTGGATCTAGAGCTTTGTTTTTAGCTTGCTGGAGACAGAGAAAAGACAGAAGCAACTGGAATGATCCAGAGAAGAGAATGTCATAGAAACTGAGAAGGTAAGGGAACAGAAAGACTCCAGGTCACTCTTCCGAAGGATAATTTGAGTCTAGTTCCTTCTGTCACCAGTAACTTGCTTGTCTTTACACGCTGCTTTCTGTCTATCAATTTAGGATTGTGCTTTCCTAATGAGGCTGCTGTGGATGTCGGTGTTCAGTTTGCTTTAATAATATAGTCCAGAAGCGAGGCAATGGTGGTGAGCGCCTTTAACCCCCACAGGCGGGAGGCAGAGGCAGGTGGATCTCTGTGATGTCAATGCCAGCCTGGTCTATAGAGCCAATTTCAGAACATCCAGGGCTACACAAAGAAACCCTGACTCAAACAAACAAACAAAAACAAACACAAACAAAAAATAAACAGAATATAGCTCAGGGCTGGAAGGATGGGTTGCTCAGTGAGTAAAGAAACCCGTGAAGTCTGAAGATTCTATTCAAGCCCCAGAACTCACAGAAAGGCAGAAGGAGAGAACCAATTCAGAGAGTTGTCCTCTGGCCTCTATATGCTCACTATGCATGCGTGCGTACACACACAGAGACAGACAGACAGAGACAGACACAGAGACAGACACACACACACAGACAGAGAGACAGAGACAGACACAGAGACAGACACACACACACACACACAGAGAGACAGAGACAGACACAGAGACAGACACACACAGAGAGACAGAGACAGAGAGAGACAGAGACAGACACAGAGACACAGAGAGCGAGCTGGAGAGAGATTGTGTTATGTGTGAATGTGTACATACATGGCAATGAAGGACTGAGAGTACAGCTCAATGGTAGAGTGATTGCTGAGTTCAACCCTCAGCACTAGCAACCATCAAATCAAATTAAAAGCTGAGCATTGGGCTACAGAATGAAAGCATTTCTGAGTACCGCAGTGTCCCTGCCTCCCTCCCCTCCTCCTCCCTCTCCTCCCTTCAGCCCTGGTCAGCAACATTCCACTCTCTTGCCCCCATGGGCTTGTTCAAACACGTGAGTCTATGGGGACCACACCTATTCAAACCATCACAACCTTTACCTCCCGAGTTTGGGGATTCTAGGTCTACACCACCATACCCAGCTCTCCAATGTCTTAACTCTTTAATTGTGTCTATAAAATTCTGCACTTATACACATGTCGGGCACTCCATCTCCATGCAGGCTGTCTCTCATCCCTGGCTGGCCTCCCTCTCAACATCCTTTCAAAGCCCTCATTTTCCAACTCACATAGTAGGAGAAGGTGATTTCTTGGTCAGGGCTCACATCCTTTGGATCAGTGGAATTATCCACTAGCCTCTCCTGGGTCTGGCCACATCTCACCAGGTCACTTGGCTACTGGATGGCCAGGAAACTTCCGGTCGTGTTGTAGGATGGATATAGGTGCAGATGGGCATTTTGGTAGCAATGAAGGGGCAGAGAGAGAGGAGAGAGGAAATACAGAGGGGAGGGAGGGGAAGGGGGGCTGGACTATATATTGAAGAACTCCTGGAGGAAGGGGATCCCAGCCCCTGGGCTGGAGAGTTCAGGGTAAAAGGTGGGGTATGCCAGCCATGCCTTGTAACAGGAAGGGACTAAGGGATGCTGGGAGAACCTGGAGGTCAGGTCCACTTTAGTATATAAACTAGGCACCTCAGCTGCTTGTCCTGGGTCTGAATCCCACCACTCTGGATTATATACCAAATTTTTCAGTTGGAACTTGCCCTGAAAGGAAGAGAAAAGAAGAGTAAGGGAGAGGAGGTGAGGGGAGGGGAGGGGAGGGGAGAAGAGCAAAAGAGAGGAGGAGAAAGAGAGATGTATGCTCTTTTTTAAAAATATTATTTATTTAATGTGTATAAGTACACCGTAACTGTTTTCAGACAGACCAGAAGAGGGCATTGGATGGTTGTGAGCCACCATGTGGTTGCTGGGAATTGAACTCAGGACCTCTGGAAGAGCAGTCAGTGATCTTAACCGCTGAGCCATCTCTCCAGCCCAAGATGTATGCTTTTAATCCCAGAGCTCTTCAGTTCTCTCCAATTGTCTCTTTCCAAGAATGACAGACGACAACTGGGCCTTTCACTAGAGGCCCAGCCAAGAACAGGTGAAGAATCCATGAAACGGTGTGTGTAGTGACATCGTGATGTGGAAGCCAGGGCTAGGAAGGCTGAATTATAGTTGTCAAGGAATGGACAGCTGTGAGTGCTATACCTTCATAAGACTAGTGCCTGCTGGGTAGATAAGCATAACTGAGGCTGTATTTTACAGATAGGAATACTAAGTATAGAGTATGAGGAGGTTGAAAAAAATAGTTATTTCTGAATGCAATGATTGACTGAAGCCTAGAATAAAGATCTAGTTAAATTAGCTACAAGACGAATTATATGCACTTGCTTAAATAATATGGCTGAATGCCTGCCTCAGTGACTCTCCTTTATCACACTCCTGCACCAATATTTTTCACCAGGTAATTCTATAGCATCCTCTTTGCCTGACTATGTGCCTGCTACATAACTCACTGATGGCTACAGAATGTTAGCACATGCTGACCAGAGACTCAGGAAACTCCTGGTGGGACAGCTCTGGTTTTTGTATGTCATCGCTGCTGTAAACATACACGTGGGCTAGCAGGCTGGAATATGAGAGACAGTGGAACACCAGCCCGCAGCTCACAGACATACAAAAGTCTCCCCAGATCATCTGCCCACTGACCACCGTGGGTGGACGAGCATCCAGTACTCTCCATTCTGTAGCAGTGACTGCGTGCTTCGTGACTTTCACTGCACGGCTGTCCCGCTAGTAACGGACACAATCAGCCTTCCTTACAGATCGTCTAAAATCCACAGGCCTCTTGGTGCTCGGATCATGAATGTCCCCCAAAGGCCATACCTTGAAGGCTTGGTTTCCAGCCTGTGGCCTACTGGGAGGTGACTAACCTTTAGGAAATAGAACCTGATGACAGGAAGTGAGGTCATGAGAAAAGGGATATTGACCCTGTACACACACACACACACACACACACACACACACACACACACACACACACACACACAATCTCTGGCCCTCATGAGTGCCCTGCCACAGACACAGAGCAATAGGACCACATTTCCATAGACTAAAAACTATGAAACCATGAACCAAACTAAATGTTTCCTCTTTTAAAGTCAGTTAATTTAGGTGTTTTGTCAGAACGGTGGAAAAGTGACCAATGAGAGCCATTTTTTACAAGTAAGAGGGAAAGGAGGGAGGAAGTCTTCAGTCAGACCCACTGCACTTCTGGCTCAGACTTCATGCACAGCATCAGTCAGAAATGAGGATGAACTTATTTGTTTGTGTGTGTGTATGTGTTGAAACAGGATCTCTCTGTGTCGTCGCAGCTGACCTGGAACTTAATCTGTAGATCCCCGCTGGCCTCAAACTCAGAGATCCGTCTGCCTCTGCTGGGATTGATAGTTTGCACTATTAAGCGTATAAGAGTAGTGTGTAGTGATTCAGATATGAGGATTTTCATTCCATTAATACAAAAGTAGGAAGACTCTAAGGAAAACCTTCCATGGAGCCATCGAACGAATGTTTTGGAGTTACATGCTAAGGGAGACCGATAAAGAGAAACCTTGAGCCTTTTTTCCAGGGAAGGCTCCTCTCTGGCATGCTCCACCATCCCCCTGGGATTGCAAGAGGAGGAGGGAACTTACCTCCAGAGAGCTGTCTGTGGAATACCAGGTGACTGTATCCAGTGTGAAGGGAGCAAGGGCATTGTGGTCAACAGTTGAGCTCTGCTTGGTGGGTCTGTTTATGTTGTAAGTCACCAGGAATACCGAATAATTCTTGAGGAAAGTCATCCTGGTTTCTAATTCTGCTCTGAGGGGTAAAAGTTCTGGGGTTTCAAAGTCAGGTCAGGAGGACTCTGGGGTATCAGGCAAAGTGAAGTGACAACAGAGATTCCAAGAACGCCTTCCAGGGAAAGAGCCTAGGAACAAGCAGATGTGATTCAAGCTTGGCTTTAGGAGTTCTTATGGAGCCCAGGCTGGCTTTGAGTTCATCAGGGAGCCAAGAGTCACACTGAACTTGGGTTTCTCCTGCCTTTGCTTCCCAAATGCTGAGGTTTCAGGCATATACCGCCACACCTGCATAGTGGGATTCTGGGGATCAAGTCCACATCTGGCTCTGTGCATAGCGAGCAATACACCCAGGCTAGAAACACACAGAGTAACAGCCTGGTATAGTGCTCGGGTTACTGTACAGTAAGTGGGGCTTTGTAGCCCTTTATTGGCCCAGGCCCCTCTGAGGGTGTGTATATCATTTGATTTAATTTCATTTAAATGTTTATTTCGATAGGGTCTGGCTATAAGGCCAGCTGGACTTAACTTGAGGTGTATGTGTGTTTGTATGATGTGTGCACAATGACTTATGGGAGTTGATCTCTCCTTCCATCACGTGGGCCGCAGACATTCAATCAGTTCATTGGGCTTAGTGTCAGGTTCCTCACCAAGCCATCTCACTGGCCTCTCCCCATTCTCCTTCCCTCCCTCCCTCCCTCCCCCCCCCCGACCAGACTGGGCTCAAACTCACAGAGATATTGAGATATTACCGTGCTCTGCCTCCCAAGTGCTGGGATTAAAGGTGCACGCCACCTCCGGGCATGTCGTTATGTCATTGCTTTATGAGTCAAGCAGCACCCCTCCCACCTGTCCCTTCCTGCACCACCAAAGCTATGATATTATTCCAGTGTGGTCAAAGGTGGACATGGGCCTTAAAATTTCTCCACAGCCCTGAAAGACCTCGAACTTTCGATCCTTCTGCCTCAACAGAGCTATTGGGAAGACTGGTCTATGCCACCAGACCCCAGGGATATCTGCTGTACTCCACGCAGAATAAAAGTTAAATCTGTAATCTTGACTAAGTTGGCAATGGAGAATGAGGGCACACGGGCAGTTATAAACTTCCACCATGGCTCATGTCTCCAAGTGGCACCAAATCACCCGTATAAGCCCTCTCCTCACACTCCCTCGAGGTCTCCATCGATAAAGCTTTCAGCTCCATCAGCGCCAAAGCTTTGGAACTTCTCTGCAACATATTTTCACAAAGGAGAATTCCTCCATGGTCAATAATTGCTTTAGTTCCAACACTTCTACCTTGAACTTGGGCAACAATAGGGAGAGCAGAAAGCCGTACACAAGGTCCTGGCATAGCTAGTTAATCGAGGCGCATAGAAACAGTTGTAATTCAAGTAGCTAGTTAATTAACAGAGTGCCGTTTAAATAGTGTTCCTGAAGTTGGACTCAGCGCTGATTAAAAACACAAACGAACAATCCCTTTCCCTTGATCCTTTTGCTGGTTTTGTATCAAGACTGGGCCCAAGGCTTTGACTTGTGCGTTGCCCACCTACCATTTTCCCCCACACTGAAGGTGCCCAAGGCCTTGCCCTCAGCCACTGTCACTGTCAGGATGCCCAGCGTTGCCTCTGGTGCCGGTAGAAAGGGTAAGTCTACAATGCCTTGCTGGGGTGTCTCTCTCAGTTACTGTGCAGTCCTGATATTTGGGCCCTGTGTCCAATAAAGAGAAAGCACACAGTGTGGCTGGCTGTTTGGCTTCCTGCTCTGCATGACAAAAAGAAGGGAACGAATTCTACCTATTGCTCCCCAGGCTTGGATCTAAGAAAAAGAGGTAGGGTTTGGAGAGATGGTTCGGCAGCTAAGATCACTGGTAACTCTCCCAGAGGACCCGGGTTCAATTCCCAGCACTGACAAAGCGGCTCACAGCCATCTTTAACTCCATTCCCAATGGATCCAATGTCCACCTCTGGCCTTCAAGGACACTAAAATAATAAAGATTATTTATAAAAAAAAAATAGCCCCCTGTGTGATTTATGATTTTATATTATTGTAAACCCAGCCTCATTCAAGAGAAAGGGGGTCGCCAGGCAGTGGTGGCACACGCCTTTAATCCCAGCACTTGGGAGGCAGAGGCAGGTGGATTTCTGAGTTCGAGGCCAGCCTGGTCTACAGAGTGAGTTCCAGGACAGCCAGGGCTACACAGAGAAACCCTGTCTCAAAAAACCAAAAGAGAGAGAGAGAGAGAGAGAGAGAGAGAGAGAGAGAGAGAGAGAGAGAGAGAGAGAAGGGGTCTTTGAGTTCTTGTAAGCATTATTACTGGCTTCAGAAAGTAGAGAGGCCTGAAGGTCCTACTCCCCAGGGATGTTTACCATGTTTAGTCCTTCATGAGAAACAAGTCTGAGAGAATTGATTGTAAACTGCCTAAAATTTGGGTAATTCTGTAAAAAAAAAAACAAACAAAAACACAAAACAAAAACCAAAAAACAGCTGCTGAGGTACAGCGGTCTCAGACTTTGAGGCATTTCTCAAAGGGCTTTGAGCTGCTGAGCTATTGAGTTTCTATGATGGAAGGTGTCATTTTACTTGACACAGACAACACGTCTAGTTAAGTAGACAGTGCACAGACAAGTCACCAGAACTAGAAATGAATACAAACCTAGCAGAGCCTGGTGTCCTTATCTACAGAGGTTTCTGTCTCAGTGGACATAAGACCACAGGAAGAGCATGCATGGGTGAACCTGTGACTTCCTGGTGCTGGGGTAGAGTCCTGAAATTCTGAGCCATTGTGAATATAGTTCCTGCCTTTAATGTGGTCCCAAGCTCTCATCCATCTTTGAGCAGCCCTGGGAGAAGAGCAGCTTCCACTTACTGTCAGCTCCATGGAGCACTGGAAATGGAAGTCAGAGCACAGGTTAGCCCGCTGTGAGCACACCTGCACAGAGGAATCCTACTTTCCCTTCAGCTACGAGATCTCCTCTACCTGGTTGTTCTGTGTCCTAGGAAGAGTTAATACTGAGGTCAAAGACTCATCCAGTAGAGAGAGAGAGAGGTTTTCTCAGAGGGTTACAAGTCTAAAAAGGGTTGAAGAAATGTGACTCCGGTCCCCAAAGGAAAATGTTAGTGCCAGGACTCCTACACTTTAGACCTCCCCTTGGGGGCAAATCATTCCTCGACACCGTCTTTCGACACCTGGAAGCCTGTGGAATGATCTGGCTTTCATTCATACTAAAATAATTTTTTTTTAAGTTTAAAAGTGACCCACTAAAAGATCTTGTCCAGTGTTCTGTAAAGGTGGTTGATAAATGAAGACTGACACTGTATGTTTATAGTTATAGGCTCAGAGGAAGTACAGTCATCCAAAAGAGGAAACTAGTTTGCATCTAACTTCCAAGAAATGGGGTGAAATCCAGATAGTGCACACCAATGATTGGGCTGGGAATGTACATAATTCTAACCCTCCCTAGACACAAACACAAGTGACATAAGGGGGGGGCGGCAAGTCTTTAAGAGCAAAAAAAAAGGGGGGGGGGGACAGCAAGATGATTCAGTGGGTAAAGGCATTTGCTGCCAAGCCTAGGACCTGAGTTCGATCCCCAGAACTCATAAGATGTAAGGAGAGATCTGACTCCTGCAGGTTGTCCTCTGACCTCCACATGTGTGTCATGGCTTTCACATGTGCACACCTAAAGATGTAATTTAAATAAAAACTTAAGGGCCAAAAACTAAGATCAAAGTGACATACGTTTCCCACAGACCTGAAGCTATTTAGACAACCAGGAGGCAAATACCACTTTTATTATTATGCAAAGTCACAGGGTCTAGACAAAGATGATCAGAAAACAAGGTACTTTCTTAACACAGGGGTCAAGGGTCAGGGAAGAAGCTAGTTCGCCAGAAGTGTCTGGGAGGAACTTAATGGAGCATCATCAATTCATCTTGGCTTTATTTTATTAAATTTACTTATTTATAGTGTGTGTGTGTATGTATGCTTGCATGTGTGTATGTGTTTGTGTGTGTGTATGTGTGTGCAGCTCAGAGGACAGCTTTCAGAAGGTGTTTCTCTCCTTTCCCCACGTGTGCCCCATGGACTGAAGAACTTGGGTCGTCAGGCTTGGCAGCAAGCACCTTTACTCACTGAGCCATCTCACTGGCCCATTTCAGCTGTATTCTAGCACTCTGAGTGTAAAATATTGTATTCTTTATTTATTTGAAGGTGGAGGAGTGAGATAGCATCTCACGCCGCTCAGGCTGGTCTTCAACTCAGTAGATAGCCTTGAACTTCTTATTCTCCTGTCTCATCCCACGTATGAAATTACTATGTTCTTTAAACTTGTCGCTTCTTCCTTTGGCTTCTTGGTAAAATTCCTCTTGTTGATGTCAGTTCTAGACCTATGTAAATGGAATATGGAGGGAAAATCATTTTAGAAAAGAAACCAAGCCTTATAATTGAACATTGAACAATCTGGGCAGAGGAAAGTCTAACAGAGGGAGCTGATGACCAAGCTCCAGGGGGCAGTAGTGTCTAAGCACGGCTGAGACTGCCCCTGTAGTTTTGAAGTCAAAACCCAATAGCATACCAAAGCCTGCTAAAGAAGAGATCCAGGTGACAGGAAAGAGAAGCTAAAAGACTCTAAGTTAGGAAACAATGTCATTATGGCTGCCAATCAGTAACAAGCACACAGGGAAAGGAACCTCTGAGGCCATGGAGACAGAAGACAGAAAACAACCCCCTTCCCTATTTAAGTTCCACCCTAACAAACTGGAAGATCACAGTGGGGACATGCAATAGGTAAGGACCAAAGCATGTAAAAACCACAACTTGCCCAGGACATGTTCAAAGCCATTATAAAAAGTTACTATCAGCACATGGCTCTGTGGGGGAGGGCGTGCCTACCATGGGTCAGCCCCGGTTCCATCTCTAGCCGAAAAATAAAAGTTTTAGGAGAAGACACAATTTAAGGCCTAGTTACCATACTTTTAATTTTCCACATTTAATGTTGCCAGAAGAAAGCTGGCTACTTTATAAATCACCATATTTATTATCTTGTCTCTTAATTTTTATTTATTTATTTATTTTCAAGACAGGGTTTCTCTGTGTAGCCCTGGCCGTCCTGGAACTCACTCTGTAGACCAGGCTGGCCTCGAACTCAGAAATCTACCTGCCTCTGCCTCCCAAGTGCTGGGATTAAAGGTGTGCACCACCATTACCCAGCCTGAAAGGTCTTTTTAAACATAAGCAAATGCAGCCATCCCTTGGGAATGTTATCCTAACTGACTTGTAGATGTAAGTCTGAAACCTAGCTTCCCACCTATATGACTTCCCGCACAGACATGGCTTCGTGTTTGTGGCATGGTGCCTGAGGCTAGTACTCCTTCCTACATGTGTTCTACAGCCTGCAGCCCCACAGCCCCTTCTCTTCATTCTCAGCCATTAGAGCACCTTCCCCTCTTCTGGACTGAATTCTTACCTTGTCCTTCGCTGGAATAAGGTTGCCACTCATGATAATAACTCCGAAAACACTAGAAAAGAAGTGGGCATCCTTAGCAATGAGGGTTTCCCCTTCTAGAATCTCCCCTCTACCTGTTTTGTTTCCTCAGATATATTTATGAGTCAGGAAAACCCCATTAGGTTATGGAGAGGGAGGTTTTATTTTTCAGTGTGAGAGAAAGGTGAAGCACACAGTTTCTCGGTTTCTCTCTGGGGCTCCTGAGTGTCAGCCTTCAGAGTGGAATGCCTTGCAAAATAAAAGTGAACAAAAGAACAGGGGTTCTCACCAAACACTAGACACTTTCTCACCCATAAGAACCATTAACCCAACCAGAGGTGATATGTCACCTCTGGGAGATACTGGGTCTTTTTTGTTAGACACCTGGAAGCACCAGCAACTCCATCCATACTCTTACTAAAGTAAGACTCACAAGCAAGAAAGCTTCATCTTCACACTTTCCTGCTCCTCCCTCCGTATTCTGTAAGCCTGCTACCCAATTCACAAATCTCCATTGCTATGCACAGCCATTTCTCTGGCCTTGTCTATCTCTAAGCACGCGTACACGCACGCATGCGCACAAACACGCCTCACCCTACAGGCCTGGGTGTAGACTAGTTTATCAGTCTGCACAAATATGCCCTTCCCTTGCCTCTGAATCAGAACCTTTATCTCCTCCTTGAAGCTGAGGTTGTTTCCAGCTCCTGACACACAGATGGTAGCCACGTCTTCCGTGCCACCAGCAGGTAGAGGGACCTGGGCAGGAGAGGAGAACCTCGGGGAAGAGTAGAGGTACTGGGGCGACATAATCAACAGTTTTGACCCAGCAATGGAAGAACAATGGTGAGAACGTAGGCAAGTGAAGGTAGAAACAGTAATAAGACAACACTTGACCTTAGTGCCTGAGCTGGTGGCGTTCTGTCCAGGAAGTTGTCCCCTGTACCAATGCGTTCAAGGCTATTCCCCACTTTCTCTTCTATTAGATTTAGTGTGTCCGGTTTCATGTTGAGCTCTTTGATCTACTTGGACTTCAGTTTTGTGCAGGGTGATAAATATGAGTCTATTTGAATTCTTCTACATGTAGACATCCAATTAGACCAGCACCATTTGCTGAAGATGCTTGTTTTCCAGTGTATGGTTTTGGCTTCTTTGTCAAAAATCAAGTGTCTGTAGTCTTCTGGGTCTTCAATTCTATTCCATTGATTAACCCTTTTTACGCCAATGCCATGGTTTGGTTTGGTTGGTTGGTTTTTTTAAAACACTATTGTTCTGTAGTACAGCTTGGTATCAGGGATGATAATAACCCTAGACGTTCTTTTATTGTTCAGGATTGTTTTAGCTATCCTGGTTTTTTGTTTGTTTGTTTGTTTTTCCATGTGAAGTTAAGAATTGCTCTTTCAAGATCTGTAAAAATTGTGTTGGAATTTTGATGGGAATTGTATTGAATCTGTAGATTGCTTTTGGTAAAATGGTCATTTTTACTGTGTTAATCCTACCTATCCATTAGCATGGGAGATCTTTCCATCTTCTGGTATCTTCAGTTTCTCTCTTGAAAGACTTGAAGTTCTTGTCATCCATGTCTTTCACCTGCTTGGTTAGAGTTTCTCGAAGATATTTTATATTATTTGTGGCTATTGTGAAGGGTGTCATTTCTCTAATTTCTTTCTCAGCCTATTTATCATTTGTATAAGGGAGGGCTACTGATTTTTTTTTTAAATAAATTTTGTATCCAGCCCTTTTGCTGAGGTGTTTCTCAGAAGTAGGAGTTCTCTGGTAGAATTTTGGAGACCACTTAGGTATACTATCATATCATCTGTGGATAATTACAGGCAAATGGATGGAACTAGAAAATACAATCCTGAGTGAGATAATCCAGACCCAGAAAGACATGAATGGTATGTACTCTCTTATAATGTCCACTTCTAAGTGGACATTAGCCATAAAGTACAGAATATCTATGCTACAATCCACAGACCCAAAGAAGCTAAGCAACAAGAACGACCTAAGGGAGGATGCTTGAATCTCACTGAGGAGAGGAAATAAAATAGACACTGGAAGTGAATGGAGAGAGGGAACTGGGGGTGGGGGAGGGGGTGGGAGGGGAATGGCGGTGGGGATCAGGTGTTGGGAGAGAGAATGGAAGTCAGTGGTGGGGGCATTTCTGGGTCAAGTCTGAAACCTGGGACGGGGGATGCTCCTGGGAGATATGGGGGTGGCCCTAGCTGAGACTCCTAGCAATGGGTGGCCTCAAGTAGCCACCTCCTACTATAGTCAGGTGGGACTTCCAGTGGAGGGAGGGACACCAACACACCCACAAAACCTTTGGCCCAGAAATTGTCCTGCCTAAAGGATTTGCAGGGATAAAGATGGAGCAGAGATTGAGGGAATGACCAACCAATGACTGGCCCAACTTAAGTCCCACCCAGGGGAGAGAGCCAACTCCTCACACTATTAATGAAATTCTGCCATGCTCACAGACAGGACTCTAGCATTACTGTCTTCTGAGAGGCTTCATCCAGCAGCTGATAAAAAACAATGCAGAGATTCATAGCCAAAGAGTAGACAGAGCTCAGAGAGTCTTGTGAAAGATTAGGGGGAAGGATTGAGGGAGCTGCAGGGGTCAAGGACACTATAAGAAGGCCTACAGAGTAAACTACCCTAGGCCCATGGAGGTTCACAGGGACTCAACCACCAACCAAAGAACATGTATGGAGTGGACCTAGGTTCCCTATACATATGCAGCAGATGTGCAGTTTGGTCTTCATGTGGGTCCCCTATCAATTGGAGTTGTGGGGAGGCTGTCCTGCTTTTGGATTCCTTTCCCCTATCTAGGCTGCCTTCTCTGGTCTCAGTGGGAGAGGATGTGTTTAGTTCTGCCAAAACTTGATATGCCAGGGTGGGTTGGTACCCATGGGGGACACCTCTTCTCTGAGGAGAGGAGGAGGGTGGGTGGGGGAGGGAATGTGAGGGTGGGACTTGGGGGAAAGGAAGAAGGGGGTCTGCAATTAGGATGTAAAGTGAATAAATAAAATAAAGTAATAGAAAAAAGAACACAAAGAAGAGAAGCAGTATTAGAGGTTAGGGATGAACTGAAAGAGATGGGAGGACAAGGGAATTGTGGGTAAGCTCCCACCTGAAACTGAAGTTAAAGGGAGACAAAATTAGGAACCCAGCTGAAGCTCTATAGCAGGAACCATATTTGAAGTTAGCCTGGAAGGAGACCCGGAAGTAAGGGGGGGACCCGGAAGTGAGGGATTAGCTTTCCGGTCTAGTCTAACTTTTTTCACTTATTGAACATGAGGTACAGTGGAAGTTCTTCAAACTGTTCTAGCAATTTCTGTGTCTTGTGACCTTCGGGGTAATAGTGAATTTTACATAACAGTTCCCAGGGCTCAGATCCAAACGAACCTTCTAAGTAGAGAGGAAGGCAAACTGGACAGGTATTGTTACCAAGTCCTTTTTCTGCTAAGAGGAAGAAAATTATTCAGTCCAGCAGTGATTCATTCATCAGTGAAAAGCTAATCTCGTCCTTTAGAAGCATCCAGCACTGAGCTAGACTGAGTATGCCCCTGCCTTCATGAACCTTATTTTTTATAATAAAGGAAAAAGAGACTCACAGTACAGATCTCAGTGCCCATCTCTAAACCTCCCCACTTCTCCAGTGGCCACCACTGAAAGCCCAAGCCTGGCTAGAGTAAAGAGGACGAAATTAGGTCTGTCATAAAGAACAGGATACAAAGAGCCCACACATTTTCACACTTTAATAGCGTCTTCTTATTGCTAAACACAAGGTTAGTGTTTCAACTTTTCATTGTGGGAAAAGAATAAAGGAAAAAGAAGAAACAGAGTAAAGTAAACCATGGGTTTGTCTTCCAGGACAAAAAAAGGCATTGGCCTTCAGTCAGCTCTTACACCCACATCTCACAGAAAGAGCCTGCTGCCACCACCCTTAGGACCAGTGTTTCCAGTAGAGGTGAGGCCTGCATCTCTGTGAATGTGCCAGAGTCCCCAGGATCAGTAACCAGGAATTCTGATGTTCCCCCCACTTAAATCCTAAACACCCAGGCTGGAAGAGCAGGGGAGAGCCACTGGTCCTTTTCTTGACTCTTTAGGACATTCCTAGTGGTCCAACCAGTCCTTAACACTAGTTTTGGGAAAGGCTGAGCATTCCCGGAAGAAAAGCTGCAGAACACACTCTGGGCTTCTCCTTTAATTTCTGGGTTCGTTTCAAATTCACAGTCTTCCTTGATCTCTTTCACCTCTGCACCATTCTGTTCAGCACACTGGGGAGCAGACACCCCACCAGTGCAGGGCATCATATGTAGCCCTGAGTGGCGGCTCATGCCACAGGTCTAGCACTTGGAGGAATGGGCAGGAGGATGAGAAATTTAATGTCAGTCTTGACTGAATTTTAAATTTGAAGCCATGGACTACATGAGATCCTGTCTAGAAAAAAGAAAAAGAAGAAAGAAGAAAGAAAGAAAGAAAGAAAGAAAGAAAGAAAGAAAGAAAGAAAGAAAGAAAGAAAGGGAGAGAGGGGGGAGGGAAGGAGACAGGGAAGCAATGATTCTGTATCTCTAATAAGGAACTTCTGGTTTTCTTTCACCATGCCTGGTTTATTTGTTTCCGGGCGTCCAATCCAAGAGTCTGTGTGTTAGGCAAACATGCTATCAACTAAGCTAGCTCCATCCCCAACCCCTAATTTAGAGTTTTTAAAGTTTCAGTGCTACTTAGTATCGGGTTGACTGTGGAGATAGGGACTTACATAGGTCTGGAGAAAAGAATACATTGTATAGTCGAGCAAATTGGCCACGTGGAGCAAAAGTCTTTAAAATGTGCGAGTTCTTCACCTCTGCATCTCCTAGTCTGTGAATGCATCTTACTGGAGGAGGCAGGAGGAGATGCAGCCACTTCATTTCTTCTGTGTTCTTTATAATACAGATTATATGGGCTATATGAATCAGTGAGGAGACTTTCCTGGTCCAATGACTCAGCAAAGCAACTTAAACAGAAAAGGCTTCCGGAAACTGGGCACTTTGGACATGAAGAAAGAATGGAAAGAGCCAGAACAATGGAAGACTTTTTATGATCTGGGCTTAGGCTGTCAGGACTCACCTCTTCAGACTCCCTACTCTCAGGTCAGACTCTGTGTTCCACACCCAGGCTTGCCTTCAAGGGGTAAAGAAGATGGCTGCTGGATCCTCTGTGCATGTTCTTCTGGTTCTGTGGCTCCAACTGACGAAAGCTTTGCTCCTCCTCCCACTTCGAATCAGACATTTGAATCCTAGGTGGCTCATAACCATCTCAATGAGACGTGAGTCCTGATAGCCAAGGTGCTGTGCCAAGGAAGCTTGGGAGAAGGGAGAAAGCAGTAACAGAAGAAATGTTTAGGGCCTGGGGGTGTAGTTCAGTTGGTAGAGAGCTTGCCCAGCACAAACCTTGGGTTCAATCCCCAGCCTAGGGTAAACTTGGACGTTGTGGCAAGTGCCTCTACTCAATTTTCAGCACCCAAGAGGCATAGGCAGGAGGGTCAGGAGTTCAAATCATCCTCCTTTATTTACATAGTGAGTTCAAGGTCAGCCTGGGAAATGTGAGGCCCTGTCGCTAAATAATAAATAAATAAAATCTTTGAAGAGTGAGAATCTTCTAGATGTAACAAAAGATGTCAAACCAGTTCAAGAATCACAGAGACTTCCAAAGATAAATATCAAAATAAAATATACCTAAACATATATTCAAACTGTTTAAAAAAAAAAAATGAGAGCTGATCAGAAAATCTCAAAGGTGATCAAGGAAGAGAGACATGCTGCATATAAATACATGAAGATAAGAACTCAAGCTATGGCCGCAGGCATCAGGATGGGTAGCAAGATGGCTTCTGCCTGCAGGGTCGTGCAGGTGGTGCAGTCATATGCTCCATTAGTAAGGTTTCCTAACAGAGGAGACAATCCTAAACTCGGCACCTCAGAAGTTTTGGGATTTGCTATGCTACCCTCCCATACTCTGTAATTTCACAGCATTCTGAAGGAAGGAAGTATGTCCCCAGATTTGCTGATGCATCAGGGACCACCAGAGACTGCGGAAAGAATAAAAACATTACCTCAGAAATACGGAAGGAAACCGATGTCTCAAGAGGAAATGGAATTTGTCCAGCACGGAGGTCCAGAGTGATCATCATGACTGCTGTTCATCCAGATAGAAGAATTTTCTTTACAGTAAAGGACTTCCAAAATGTCAAATGAAAAGTCATATATTAAACAACCTTAATAAATATTCTGGAAGAAGAATGAAGTGTAGAAACTCCAGGTGGTCACTTGTATCTCTTATGATATGTATCTTGGTCAGCTTCCCCACAAGCTGACCTGTACATTTATTTATTTTTTTAAAGATTTATTTATTATATGTAAGTACACTGTAGCTATTTTCAGACACTTTTTCTTCTCACTCTGGCCCCGCTCACTGTAGCTGTCTTCAGACACACCAGAGGAGGGCATCAGATCTCATTACGGATGGTTGTGAGCCATGAGAAACAACATAACCCAAAAAACCACATTTATAACATTAAAATGATGAAAGAAAAGAAACTTGGAAATTCAAAATTCTGTGTATCTTCCTACCATAAGAGGAAACAATTATTCTTATTTTACGTGTATAGATGTTTTGCCGTTCTGTATGTCTCTATAGTACATGTGTGCCTATGGCACATGGAGGCCAGAAGAGGGTGTCAGAGCCTCTGGAACTGCAGTTACAGGTGCTGATGAGCCACCATGTGGGTGCTGGAAATTGAACCAGATCTTCTGCAGGAGCATCCTGCAGGGTAAAGGGTTAAGAGTTAAGGGTGTTATGTTAACCCTTGAGCCATTGCTCCAGCCCAGAAAAAACATTTTTTAAGACAGGAAAGAGGAAGAAGAAGAGGAAGAAGAAGAAGAAGAAGGAGGAGGAGGAAGAGGAGGAGGAGGAGGAGGAGGAGGAGGAGGAGGAGGAGGAGGAGGAGGAGGAGGAAGGAGAAGGAGAAGGAGAAGGAGAAGGAGAAGGAGAAGGAGAAGGAGAAGGAGAAGGAGAAGGAGAAGGAGAAGGAGAAGGAGAAGGAGAAGGAGAAGAAGGAGAAGAAAAGTTCTGATGGAAGCAGTAAGAACAACTCATCTCTTACCTGCGGCCTCTCCGTGCACCACACTAGACTTGAGGTGTTAGAAGCGCCCGACCCTATCTCAAACCACCATCATCTATTTGTTGGAGAGCTAATTCCTCCTTTGTCTGTGTCCCCAGACTTCAGTACCTTGTGAGCCTGACACAGCATTGGTCATTTTTGTCTTGTCACCTGTCGTGAGCACTACTCTTTCCACCCTCATTCTATGAAGCCCTTCAGAGTGACAACCACTGTTTTTCCATGTTTTCCCCCAGCCTAAGGACTCAGTGTGGCATCTAAATGGAGAGCATGGGGTATGGCTGGTTGTGTGTGTGTGTGTGTGTGTGTGTGTGTATGTGTGTCTTTGTGTATCTCTGTGTGAGTGTATATGTATATGTGTGCCTGTGTGTCTGTACGTGTGTGTGTGCATGTGTGTGTCTTATGTGTCTATATCTATATATGTGTGTCTGTATGTCTGTATGTATGTGTGTATGTTTGTGTGTATCTGTGTATCTGTATGTGTGTCCTACTTTCTGTCTGCCTTTCTGTGTCTTTCACAGTTATTCCTTCTACTTCTGCTCCCATAGACCCTCTCAGTAGTCTGTGTGTTAGGAGCGCTTGTTTGCTGATGAGTTTATGACTGCTAGCATTGTGACTGTTCACTCTGATAGCTAACATTAGATACTGTCCTAGTTAGGGTTTCCATTGCTGTGAAGAGACACCATGACCAAGGCGACTCTTATACAAGACGACATTTAGTTGCAGCTGCCTTACTGATTTAAGATTCAGTCTGTTATCATGACGGCATGGCATGGCGCTGGAGAAGCTGAGAGTTCTACATCTTGTTCCAAGGCAAATAGAAGACAGGCTTCCAAGCAGCTAGGAGGAGGGTCTCATTGCCCACTCCCATAGTGACACACTCCCTCCAGCAAGGCCACACCCACTCCAACAAGGCCACACCTCCTAGTAGTGCCGCTTCCTGGGCCAACCATATTCAAACCACCACAGATATTGTAGACTAGAATGTGGGGAGAATGCAGTTTTTGTCTTTGTTAATTTATTAGTAGTGGAAATACAGCACAGTGGTAAGACACATTTTCCTAGGTCCCTGTCCCAGGCTCTGCGATCCATTGTTCTAAGACTTTGGATAGTGGATGAATCAAATTCTCAAGGGTGGAACTTCTTTGGTTTTTCGAGACAGGGTTTCTCTGTATAGCCCTGGCTGTCCTGGAACTCACTCTGTAGACCAGGCTGGCCTCGAACTCAGAAATCCGTCTGTCTCTGCCTCCCAAGTGCTGGGATTAAAGGCGTGCGCCACCACTGCTCGGCCAGGTGGAACTTCTGTTGCTGGTCCAGGGATGGTGCTTTGAGAACCACTGCTGTAATGCTGACTGTAAGGGAAGAGTGGCCAGAAAGGACTCCTGGCGTTTAGATCGGAAGTCTTCAGAAAGCCCACCTCTCCCTCTCCAACAACCAACAGAGAAGGCCAGGAAACTGTTTTCCATCTGTTCCCCCCAGGACAGCTCTGAGCTTATTATACTTATTATCGGCAGTTTTAGATTGGGACTCTGCTCCCCAGAGGGAAATGAAAATAGTAACCATGTGGGGTGGAAGAAACAAGTGCCAGAATTAATGAGCCCTCCGTGGAATGAATCCAGATGTATTTCCCTTTAATGGGAAAGAGAGTTACTTCAAAACTAGGAGGGGTTGTTTCAAGGTCTTATTGTGTGTAATTTTCTTCTGCAACACATCCGTGTAAGCAGTGATGCATAGTAAAACAATGAATGCTAAATTTAATCCACACCTTAGGGTCTTTGGTTCACCTCTAAAGACCCAGAATATGACTCAAATCTATACTTTGCCAAGCTCTCCCCTGGGCAATGTTTGGAGCCCAGGCAGACTGTGTTTGGCTAATTCTGTCTCCCAAGAACTGTAATTGTATAGTACTTGGCACCTGGAAGCTTTCAATTGGTACAACTGTGCACACACACACACACACACACACACACACACACACACACACACAGAGAGAGACACGTATGTGTGTACGTTCACGCATAAGACTGGTTATGCATGACCTAAGTGTCCCTTCAGAGCCTCGTTAGGCAAACTCTGGGGAACTTGTTTCCATAATCCAAGAGATCCCCTTGGTATTTCTCCTAAGTCTCCTGACACATACACACAGCCAGCAAGGCAGACATGCTCATGGTAGCACTGCTCACTAAACCCAGAGCCCTTGTGATTCTCCCTAGAGGCTTTGATTGATTTGTGCACAAGGGAAAACTAGTGCATCCAATTAATGTTTTGATATATACCAAGTAAATTCTCAAATAAACACTTACCTACTGCTAATTATCTTCCTTGTAATCTTATATGAGGGTTTAAAAAACATGAAATGGAATGGCTTTTTTTTTCCTAGAATATATTGCAGAGTTTCTTGGCTTGTTTTTAGGTAGTACTGTGATCAAGCCTGGTACATGACAAGTCTACCACCATAAGGCCCCCAGCCCCTCTCTAAATACACCCTCTCATCCTATATTGTTCTGGTTCTGATCCTAAAAGCTCCCCAGCAAAGGCCCAGGGGAACCGGCAGGAGGCGTGGCTTACCGAAAGGAAGAGAAGTTATTTGAGTTGGGCGTGCTCTTGGAAGCAATTATGACCTCATCTCCTCTCTGCCTCTCTTTGCTTTCTGACCACCATGGTGTAGGCTCACTGCTTGACCACAGGCTCCCCACAGCAATATCCTGTCTACTCCCAGGTCCAAAAACTTGGACTAAAACCTCTGAGCCCATGAATCAAAATTATTTTTTCCACTGTATAACTTGTTTTTCCCAGGGATTTTGTCACAGTAATTCAAACCTTACTGACACATATACAAAGTATTTTTTTCCCACCCTTTCCTGAGGTGTCTATGAAAGACGGATGTTCTTATAGCTTTTAACTGCCGAGAGGGCCAATCTTGCTTCTTAGGCGCTTCAAATATGCTTCAATAGGTAAGTGCTACATTGCATTAATTCAGCTCAGTACTTTCCAATCAACTACATTTGCTATCTAATTAGTACCTAAGTTGGATTTGAATGAGAGAATCCCCCCCATGTCTGCTTTTAGTTTGAATCAAACTGCGGCTGAAATAAACTTCAGAATATGAAGCTCCAGAGAGCCCATGAAAAAAGGTTCAGTCACAACACCAGTGTGTGTTAGAAAACATGAAAGATCACTGGGCAAGTCTTGATTTTCTCTGTTCTACCACTCTGCCTGGGGAAGCAGCCAGCCCCACTAAATCAGCTTCACTGGAGGAGACCAAGTGGTCTCCTATGAGAGCTGTTGTCCATTCTATCACTTACACCAGGCAGTCGGTGCCCTGGTTGTTTTTAGTCTCTTCTGATCTACTCTAAAGTCTCTCTCTCTCTCTCTCTCTCTCTCTCTCTCTCTCTCTCTCTTATTTTAAGCCATGGTTGATACTGATAACAGAATTATCTTCTTTTTTATCTTATTTATTTATTTTTTATAATAAAATTTAATTGTTAGAGAATTTTAGAGAAATGTTCCATATAACAGTACAAATCAATACAGTAGTTCTAATGAACAGTTTACCAACAAGTACCAATGTATAAATTGTGGATAAAATTTTATCTAGTAAACTTATTTCTAGGAATTTATGTTGACAAAAATATGTATGAACTGTGGGATATCTATCACAATATTATATACAATGGTAAATTATGAGAAACATGTCAAAATTAAATACAGAATTAATAAATTATCAAATTACTTGTAGACATTTCTATAATAATTAAAATGCTACTTTTTTGGCTAAAACTTTAGAAGCCAATATTATCATCATCTTATACTTTCATATTATAAATATGATTAAAATAAATTAAATCACTTTGTAAAAACATTATGCAATTGGAAATTATTTCTGACAAATCAACTCTTACAATTTTTAGGCCATTCATTTTTTTCTCCTTTGAAATGACAAAGGAAAGTTGACTTCAGTCAAAATAGCACACAACCTAATCTCATAAATCACACGTTTAATATTACTTGTTTTCAGTAGGCTTTGAAAACATTACTACTGTCACACTCAACTAGAAATAAGTTGACAACTCCTGACTAAATTCAGAGAAAATAACTAAAATATACCGGACTCACCTCCCTAATGTGAGCATAAAATTCAAATACCTCCAATTTTCTCCCTTGAAGATATGTTAGCTTCACTCTGAGCAAAGAGCACCATTCCTTTGCATTTCCCAAGGCCATTACACTGAGATTCATCAGATACCTATAGAGATCAGGAGTCATAGATGCAAGCATCACCAACAAAATACAAGAGATAGAAGAGAAAATCTCAGGTGCAGAAGATACCGTAGAAAACATTGACACAACAGTCAAAGAAAATGCAAAAAGCAAAAAGCTCCTAACACAAAACATCCAGAAAATCCAGGACACAATGAGAAGATGAAACCTAAGGATAATAGGTATAAAAGAGAGTGAAGATTCCCAACTTAAAGGGCCAGTAAATATCTTCAACAAAATTATAGAAAAAAAACTTTCCTAACCTAAAGAAAGAGATGCCCATGAACATACAAGAAGCCTACAGAACTCCAAATAGACTGGACCAGAAAAAAAATTCCTCCCATCATATAATAATCAAAATATCAAATGTGCTAAACAAAGAAAGAATATTAAAAACAGTAAGGGAAAAAGGTCAAGTAACATATAAAGGCAGACCTATCAGAATTACATCAGACTTCTCACCAGAGACTATGAAAGCTAGAAGATCCTGGGCAGAACTCATACAGACCCTAAGAGAACACAACTGCCAGCCCAGGCTACTATACCCAGCAAAACTCTCAATTACCATAGACGGAGAAAACAGGACATTCCATGACAAAACCAAATTTACACAATATCTTTCCACAAATCCAACCCTACAAAGGATAATGGATGGAAAACACCAACACAAGTTGGAAACTACACCCTAGAAAAAGCAAGAAAGTAATCTCTCAACAAACCCAAAAGAAGACAGCCACACAAACATAATACCACCTCTAACAACAAAAATAACAGGAAGTAACAATCCCTTTCCCTTAATATCTCTTAACATCAATGGACTCAATTCCCCAATAAAAAGCCATAGACTAACAGACTGGATATGTAAACAGGACCCAGCATTTTGCTGCATACAGGAAACACACCTCAGTTACAAAGACAGACACTACCTTAGAGTTAAAGGTTGGAAAACAATTTTCCAAGCAAATGATCCCAAGAAACAAGCTGGAGTAGATTCTAATATTGCAAAAATCAACTTTCAACAAAAAGTTATCAAAAAAGATAGGGAAGGACACTTCATACTGGTCGAATAGAAATATTTAAGGGGTAACTTCAGCAATCATTATAAGTATCTGATGAATCTCAGTGTAAAGTCTTTCTTTAAGGGCGCTTATCAGACAGATTATCTGCCTTGAATTTAGTGGGAGAAAAATGTTCTCGGCAACACTTGCAATTCACAACAGCTACAAAAGGAAGTACTGGAAGTGACTGTCACCTAGAGTGTCAGTAAGGACAGTGCACTCTCTGCAGCACCGCCACACTGGAGAGTGTTACCTGAAGTGAATTAAGGGATACACAGAAAGACAAGAAACATGATCTCACTCACAGACAGCCTCTGGGAAGTGACATCTCAGAGTTGGGAGTAGAGTGATGACCATTTTCTTTTGCACAGTACTGGGGTTGCCCCGTCACATGAGGTTCCATTCTAGGTCTTTCGAGGAATCTCCATGATGTTTTACATAATGGTTGTACTAATCTCATTCTCAGTGACAAGGGGAAGTGGCAGGGAGCAGGAGGCAGGAGAGTACATTAATGAGGACAAAATTACAATTGGACGGAAGCATGAAGCTCTGCAGCTCTGTGATGCTGTCCTTGGTTGTCAACATTTGGATTTAACCAAAACCCAAGCAGCAAGGTACACATGTGAGAAAGGTTTTGTTTTTGTGTTTGTTTTTGTTTTTTAAATTCATCTGAACTGGGAAGACCCACTTTTTTTTTTAATTTATTTAATACTTTATTTACATTTCAAATGTTTTCCCCTTTCCAGGTCTCCCCTTTGGAAACCCCCTATCCCATCCCCCCTCCCCCTGCCTCTAGGAGGGTATTCCCCTACCCACACACCCATTCCCCTCTTCCCTCCCTGGCATTCCCCTATACTGGGGCACCTAACTCTCTCAGGTCCAAGGGCCTCTACTTCCACTGATGGTCAACAAGGCCCTCCTCTGCCACATATGTGGCCAGCACCATGGGCCTCTCCATATGCAGTCTTTGGTTGGTGGTCCAGTCTCTGGGAGGACTGGGGGGGGGGCCTAACCAGTTGACACTGTTGCTCCCTCCCCATGGGGCTGCAAACTCCCTCAGTTCCTTCAGTCCCTTCTCCAACTCCTCCATCTGGGACCCCATGCTCAGTCCAACAGTTGCTGTGAATTGAATCATGGGTGTTCCGAACTTTTGGGCTAATATCTGCTTATCAGTGAGTACATACCCTGTTTGTTCTTTTGTGACTGAGTTACCTTGCTCAGGATGATATTTTCAAGGTCCATCCATTTGCCTGTGAATTTCATGAAGTCATCGTTTTTAATAGCTGAGTAGTACTCCATTGTGTAAATGTACCACATTTTCTGTATCCATTCCTCTGTTGAGGGACATCTGGGTTGTTTCCAGCTTCTGGCTATTATAAACATGGCTTCTATGAACATAGTGGAGCATGTGTCCTTATTACGTGTTG
>CM052700.1:24099403-24134139 GCA_028551405.1 Uromys caudimaculatus | reverse complement strand
TATAATTTTGTTGAAGATATTTACTGGCTCCTTAAGTTGGGAATCTTCACTCTCTTCTATACCTATTATCCTTAGGTTCTGTCTTCTCATTGTGTCCTGGATTTCATGGATGTTTTGTGTTAGGAGCTTTTTGCATTTTGCATTTTCTTTTAGTGTTATGTCAATGTTATCTATGATATCTTCTGCTCCTGAGATTCCCTCTTCTATCTCTTGTATTCTGTTGGTGATGCTTGCATCAATGACTCCTGATCTCTTTCCTAGGTTTTCTAACTCCAGGGTTGTCTCCCTTTGTGATTTCTTTATTGTTTCTATTTTTAGCTCCTGGATAGTTTTGTTCATTTCCTTTGTCTGTTTGATTGTGTTTTCCTGTAATTCGTCAATGGATTTTTGTGTTTGCTCTTTAAGGGCTTCTAGTTCTTTACCTCTGTTCTCTTGTACTTCTTTAAGGACATTATTTCTTTCTTTCTTAAAGTCTTCTATCATCATCATGAGAAATGATTTTAAATCTGAGTCTTGCTTTTCTGGTGTGTTGGGGTATCCAGGGCTTGCTGTGGTGGGAGAGCTGGGTTCTGATGATGCCAAGTAGCCTTGGTTTCTGTTCCTTATGTTCTTGCCCTTGCCTTTGCCATCTTGTTAATCCTGATGTTAGCTGATCTTACTCTGTCTGGCTGTGGCTTGTCCCTCCTGCAGGCCTCTGTGTCAATACTCCTTGAAGACCAGCTCTCTCTGAGAGGTATTTGGGTTTGGAGAGCTGTGGCACAGGGTCAGCTCTGGGGTGCAGACAGAAACCAGAAGGATCTTGTCCCCAGCGGTCCCTTGGTTCCTATGTCCTGATGGCTCTGCAAGGGTCCCTCTTGATCCAGTGAATTTGAACAAAAGTGGTGATTTTGCCTGTGCTTGAAGGTGTGTCAACACTCCTGGAATACCAGTTCTCTCCTGGAGCTCTGTGGCTCAGGCTGAGGTCCCCAGGCACAGATAGAAACTGGAAGGTTCCTGTCCCTGACTTTTCCTCAGTCCCTGTGTCTTGCGGGTTCCAGGAAGGTCCTGGTGAACAATGGTGCTTGTCTTAACCCCACTCACGGCTTTTCCACGCTCCTGGGAGGGTAGCTTTCTCCTGGTGTAACTTGGCTATGGAACCCTGGTGGCCCAGGCACAGATCTCCCGCCACAGATGGAAACCGGAAGGTTCCTGTTCCTGTCTTTTCCTCAGTCTCTGTGTCCTGAGGGCCTGGGAGGCTAACTTTCTCCTGGCGCTAATTGGCTCGGAATACACATTCTTATTAGCTGGCTTTGGAACTGTGAAGTGGAAATTTCTAGTTCTTTGGAAGCTTAGTTATGTCAAATGATGTTTTGCTGGGGCACACGGGTGAAAGAATGTTTGGATATAGCAGACACGTAAAAGGACGCTTGAGGAAGGAGTATAAATATGACCCCACAGACAATGGGAGAAGAGCACTGAGCATTGGTTTGGTTTGCTCCACCTCACTATTCTTTGCTAAAAACACGCATGTATTAGTTCAGTTTACATAGCGTTGTTGAACTCAACTTGTGATAACTCTGACACTGAGAGAAACTCGACCAAGAATTGCCCTCAAGGTTCCTGTGGCAGCTTGCTGCTTCAGCAACCTCTCAGGCCCATTGGTGAGGTTCTTCAGGATTGAACTACAGTTGCTGGTTTGTGCCTGAGTCAGCTCGCTGAAAGAACTGGACTGTAGCTGCTGGTTCATGCCTGTTGTCTGCCTGCCTAAGGACTGGTCTGCAGCTGCTAAGTTGTATCTGGTATTTGCTATGGGACTAAACTGCTGACAAAGAAGATCAAGCTTGCTTCCAAAGAACTATTGCTGAACAGGTCCACTTCCCCAGATCCTAATAACTTTTCTCTTCTACTACCTCACTGGGTGATGGACTAGAGGAGAGGTTGAACCCTTATTAAAAGTAGGTTGCAAACAAAATTATGCCCATAGAACTATCTCTAAAACAGATCACATTGTAGACAGTAAAAGTAATATGAGAAAAGGCTGATTTCTATATTTTAACAAATCATAGTAGAACAAGACCAGAGATTGAATTGGGGAGATAGTTCAGTGAGTAAAGGTGGTTACTGACCCTGAATTTGATCCCTAGAAACTACATAAAAATGGATGGAAAGAATCAGCTTCAGAAAGCTGTCCTCTGAGTACCATGGTGTGCATGCGTATATTAAGTACCATGTACTCGGCGGCCTAGAGCAACCGCGTGCTGGGTGTAAACCCTTTGCGCCCGGTCCGGTCCAATGACTATAAAGAGGGCAGGCCGTCAGCTAAGCGTCACCACGACTTTAGCAGCCTGACTGCCTTCTTGTCACTTACACCGTCGCTCCAGCTTCACCAGATCTCGGAATGGACCCCAACTGCTCCTGCTCCACCGGTGGCTCCCGCACTTGCTCCAGCTCCTGCGGCTGCAAGAACTGCAAGTGCACGTCCTGCAAGAAGAGCTGCTGCTCCTGCTGCCCCGTGGGCTGCTCCAAATGCGCCAGGGCTGTGTCTGCAAAGGCACCTTGGACAAGTGCACGTGTTGTCCCTGATGTGAGGAACAGTACTGCCCCCACGTGTAAATAATAGTATCGAACCAATCCAGAGTCTTCCCATACCATTTCACCCTGTTTACTAAAGCCCGTTTTCTACCGAGGATGTGAATAATAAAAGCCTGTTTGATTCTCAAAAAAAAAAAAGTACCATGTACACACAAAGGTTTTTTTTTAAAAGAGAAAGACAAAAAAAAAAAACAAAAACCTACATAAATTATACAATACGTGGGAATGAACAATACTGTCTTGAATAATCAATGAGTTACTGGAGAAATCAGAGGAAAATTTAAATTCCTAGAATAAAATAAAATGAAAGCACAATTTATCAGAACACTGGGGTACAGGCAAGACAGCTCTCGGAGTTATTATGCTACTGTTTGAATTTGCAATGTCTCACAAGGCTCATGTGTAGAACACTGTGTCATCAGATGGTGGCGCTGTTTGGGAAGGTGGTATAATCTTTAAGAGGTGTGGCCTTCACTGGGCAGTGGTGGTGCACACCTTTAATCCCAGCACTTGGGAGGCAGCTCTTTGTTTGAGAAGTTCCAGGAAAGCCAGGGGCCAGGGCCACACAAGGAAACTCTGTCTTGAAAAAATAAAACAAACAAAACGAAGAAGTGTAGCCTTGCTGGGGAAAGTGAGTCACTGGGGAACAGGTTTCAAGGATTATTGCCCAGTCCTGTTTCTGGCCTGAGCTTTTTGCTTCCTTGGTCTGTCGAAATATAAAGAAGCTAAGCCACACCCTACAGACACCATGAACTCTACTATGTCTTACCTACCATGGTAGGCTATATCCCCTAAACTATGAACCCCAAATAAGCCTCTTCTCCCTTAAATTGCCTCTTTCAGGTAGTCTGTCACCACAGGAGAGATGTGACCAGTAGAAAGGTTTGTGGCTCTGCTTACTATAGAAAGTCAGAGATCGCAAGTAAACAGTGTAAGGACACCCCAGGGTCTTAGGAAAACCAGAGCAAGCCAAAGCCAGCCTTAGTTGTGGAAAGTAATGGTCAGGGTTGGGCTAGAGAGAAGGTTCAGAGGTTAAGAGTATGTATTGCTCTTCCAGAGGACTCTGGTTGATTCTTAACACCCATATCAGGGAGGTCACAACTACTTATAACTTTAGCTCTGGGGAATCCAACGCCTCTGGCCTTTATGGGCACCTGTATTCACATACTCACTCCCGTGCACACACGTATGATAAGGTTTTTTGGTTTTTGGTTGTTTTTTTTTTTTTTTTTTTTTCCAGACAGGGTTTCTCTGTGTAGCCCTGGCTGTCCTAGAACTCACTCTGTAGACCAGGCTGGCCTCGAACTCAGAAATCCGCCTGCCTCTGCCTCCCAAGTGCTGGGATTAAAGGCGTGCGCCACCACTGCCTGGCAAGTTTTTTTTTAATAGTCAGGGCACGAATTAATTACACAGAGACTAAAAGAATATAAAGACTCAATGAAATAGAATTGCTTCTTTGGAAAACCTAAGCAAGATCAACAAACTCTTATCCAAACTAACCAAATGAAAGGAAATATCCAAATTAATACAAGTAGAGATGGGAAATGAGAGGCAGCCATGACCCACATGGCTTTGGGATTGACCTGACCAAAGCAGTGTGGAATGAAGACACCACAGCCATGCATACAGAAAAGCTGGGATCAGGGCGACTGTGTACTCTGATGGAAATACACCAGCAGCCCAGAAACCCTTATATACAGCTGAAGGAAGTGGCAAGTTTATTATATGCACGAGAACGAGCAGGTGAATTAACCCATCTCAGTAGGAAGTCTCCGTAGGAGAGCAGGCTCAGGCTGCAGTCATCCGGGAGGACAAAGCTGTGGCTCATATTTTCTCCACACACTCAACGTCTGGACCTGGACCAAGGGAGACCTTGCCAGCCCCATGGGTCTGAGGCACTGAGGTCCTTGACACGGCCCTGGTCATGTCAGTAATACACATTCACTCAGGACTCCATCCACTCCCCACAGGACATTATAGCAGTCAGCAATGAAATTCAGAGGGCCATTAGGGAATATTTTGAAAAGCTTTGAGGTGTCAAAATCCTCAACCATCCTCAGTACACTCTCTGCTTCTTCTGGTTTGTGGGTCCAGGTGTGAGCCCGCAGGCTGCTCCGGCGCCTTGCCTGCCCGCCTGCCTGCCGCCATGCTCCCTGCCATGGTGGTCATGGACTCTATCCCTTTGAAATTGTAAGCCCAATTACATGCTTTGTAAAATAATTTGCCTTGGTCATAGAGTATTGTCACAACAACAGAAAAGTAACCAATACAAACCTAATAAAAGCTTACATGACATAATAAAAGTTTACAAGACAAAACCGAAGCCCACATTATACTAAATGGGGAAGATTTCCTCTAAAACCATAGAAACACGAAAATGTCCACTCTCTCCATTCTCATCTAGTGTATGCATGAAGTCTTATCTACAGTTACAGATCAAGAAAAAGAAGTTTAAAAAAACTTAAAAGACCATAAAGACTATAGCCCTGAAAAACACTTTCGGCAAAGTAGCAGGATACCAAATCAACATACAAAAATTTTTCTATACACCAAGAGAAAACTCACAAAGGAAGATGTCAGGAAGAAATGACGTTAACAAAAATGAAAGATATATGTTCCTACATCTTCATATTCACATATATTTGAATAAACAAAACTAAGGATGTGGACCAGTTCTGCCCTGAACATGGTGAGGCCACGAAGAGAGAAATTGAGAAAACCACTAACAAACGGAAACTATCCTGTCCTCCACAGTCCGCAGAACTCATTCTGTGAAGATGGCTACTCTACTTAAAACAATATATAATTCAATATCGCCACCCTGAAAATTCCAACCGTTTCTTCTCAAACTAGAAAAAGTACCCTAAAGGATATGGTGATTCAGTGAAGCCTTGCTGCTTCTGTTGGGTCAGCCTCGGCTACTGATTCATGCTTGATGTCTGTGATTGAACTGGACTGCTGGGATCCTGACAAAGAAGAGTGGAACTGCCCCCGAGGAAGAACTTCTGAACAGGTTCACAACTCCCTTTTCCTTTTAACCTTCTTTTTTCCCTACCTCTGGTTCATGGGCTAGAAGGGAGGTGAAAGTGTTTAAGAACCATAAATAAAGTTAGCTTTTGAACAATCTAAGCACACAGGGAGGGTTTCTCTGTGTCACAGCCCAGGTTGTCCTGGAACTCGCTCTGTAGATCAGGCTGGCCTGGCACTCACAGAGATCCGCTTGCCTCTGTCTCCCAAGTGCTGGAATTAAAGGCGTGCGCCACCACTGCTGGGCAGTATGGATCAGTCTTACCCAACTAAGTCAGATCCCCAGCCTGAGCCACCTACCTTTCAACAAAGGTCCCTAAAAGCACACACTGGATAACAGCCAGTGTACTGGGGAAACTGGATATCCATCCATCGGAAACTGAAACTGGTTCTCTAAGTTTCAATCTGCTCAAAAATTGATGAGAAGTGGGTTGATCACCTAAACACAAAACTGAAACTGACAGGGGAGACTCGGGGATGCGCTTCCAGGCGGTACGCATACACGCGGGCTTTCTGAGAACGCCCATAGCCGATAAGCTGATAGCAAAAACTGAGAATGAGCTCACATGACATTAAAAAGCAGCCACATAGCAAAGCAATCAACCAACAGGGCGAAGAAACTATCTTTGCCAACTTCTGATAAGGGATGAAGACCTAGAATCTATAGAGAACTCCAAAGATTGTGCGCGCGCACACACACATACTCACAAATGGACGCACACGGACGGACGCACACATGGACTCAGACACACATACACCCACTGTACTCTGATCAGGTTTCCCCCACTCTTCTATCTCCTCCTCCCACTGAAGCCCTTCCTCCCAACAAGTCACTCTCTGCCTTAGTTTTTTTCCTGTTCCTGGGATAAACACCATGATCAAAAGCAACATGAAGAGGCAGGGTTTATTTCAGGTCTCTTGTCTCAGTTCTCTTACCATCTATGAAGAAGGGAGGGCAGGACAGGAACTGAAGGCAGGAACCTGGAGGCAGGAGCTGAAGCAGAGGCCATGGAAAAACAGTGCTTACTGGTTTGCTCCTCTTGGCTTGCCCAGTTTGCTTTTTCATACATCTGAGAACTACTTTCCCAGGAACAGCATTTGTGTCCTAGGCCTTTGTACATCAATTACTAATTAAGAACATGCCCACAGGCATGCCTACCGGCCAATCTGATGGCATTGCTCAGCTGAGGGTCCCTCTTCTCAGGTGACTTCAGCTTGAGTCAAACAAACAAACAAATAAAAGAGCTAGCCAGCATATTCTCCTACAAACATGCCATGTGCATATGGTGTGTGTGTGTGTGTGTGTGTGCTGGGATTTGAACTGAGTGATTTGTGCATACTAACAATCACTCAACCACCCAGCCGCACTCCCAGCCGAGTGGTACTAATCAGTCAATATAACTAGAATAAAATGGCTTTGTTCTAATGCAGGGCTTCTCAACCTTCCTAATGCTGAGACTCTTCAATACCTCATGTTGTGGTGACCTGGAACCATAAAATTATTTCATTGCTATTCCATAACTGTAACTTTTCTACTGTTATGAATTTTAATGTAAATATTTGATATGCAACCCTCCTGAGGGGGGTCGCGACCCCCCCAGTTGAGAACCACTGTTCTAATGTATTCTTCTATCTTTGCATTATCCTGGTTTTCTTGACGTTGAACTTGCTTTGTCACTGAGGATGATCTTTATTTCCTGAGTCTCTTGCCTTCATCTCCAGAGTGTTGAGATTACAGGCAGGTAACACCACACCCAGTTTTATGCAGTGCTAGAGGCTTCTTCATGCACTAAACCGACAGAGCTTATCGATAGCCCCCAATGTCTTTTATATTTTCTTCTAAAGCGTTCTGCTCAAGCACGTTGTTACCTCATTTTATTCAATTATTTCCACTTTTCACATATACCACTGGCCTTATGCCTGCTAATGTTTATTTTCACTCTCTGTGATGTGGTTTCAGTAAGATTTGAATCCACTTCATTTGGTAGCACCCCAAGAACACCCTGGTACCTTCTGCCAAGGGATGGAACTCTTGGTAGCCAGATTCTGTTTTGTTTGTTTGTTTGTTGCTTGTGAGCCACAGATCTGTTTATTTTCTTACAATAAAGCAAGGAGAAAATTGAGCCACTGACAGAAGTCTAGTGCTCCAAAGCATTAATGTTAGCTAATTATTTAGACCATGCTTTGGCTTAATGTGGTAGCCAGGTTTTTATTCTCTTCATTTCAGCAGAGGCCAGAGGAGAGAGGCCCCTTTCAGGCTCACTCTAGCAATGCGGACTCAAGACTACATCTGGAGAACTGGAATCGCAACCAAATTACAATGTAAGAAAAAGAAAAGGGAGAGCCAGTGACACTTGGCCACTCCTTGATCTCTCTGTGACCCCTCCGTCCTCGAGTCACTACAGGGTCAACTCTATTTACTTTTCCTCCTCAATGGGTCAAAGCTCACAAAAAAATGCATTAGGGCAAGAGAGATGGCCGGATGACTCCACCCAAGCTTAGGCAGTGGTATGAGAACCTACACTCCCTAAAATAAGAAAGAAAAGGAAGTTTCTGTTAAAAGACAGAAAGAGAAACAAGGAAATCACGTACTCCGGTTACTCTGTGAGAGAAAGATACTTTGTCAATGACCATTTCCTGAACAGTGTTGTGGGTTAAATCATGTCCCCTTCCTCAAGTTCACACTGAATCTTAAGCCCAGTTATCTGATAGGACACTGTACCTGGAGGTGGGTTCAGCCTGGCGGCTTGTCCTGCAGGTTGACTCTTTGAGATTGTTTCTTCCACATCTGTAAAAAAAAGTCCTGTAATTTTTATCCGGATTGCATTGCATCTGTAGATTGCTTTAGATAGAACGGCCATTTAAATGCTATTAATTTTTCAGCCCATGAGTGCGGGAGGTCTTTCCAGGCTGAGCTTGAACTCAGAAGCCCTCCTTGCTTTTGTTTCCTGATGCTGGGGTTCATGGCATCTGCTGCTGCTGCTCAGCTCTTTTCATATTTTGAATGGACTCTCCCATTTCATTCAACTTGGGTTTTGCTCTCTGAAGTATACTCATATCTTCTTTGAGTTATCTTTTTAATTCTTTGGAAGTTCTTCCAGGTCATTTCCATTGGGTGCCATTACTGTGGGGTTAGTAATGTGGGGGAGAGACAGGTTGCTGTGGTGATCCATGTTGCTTTTTGTTCTTGTGCTGGGGCTTGCACATCTGGGGCCCTTTGTTGGTTGAGCACTTCTGTTCAGATCCCTGCTGTTGTCTTTAAGGTTTACAATGCTTAGTCATTTGCATGTGTCTTAGTTAGGGTTTTATTGCTGTTAAGGGACACCATGACCAAGAACAACATTTACCTGTGCTTGCTTCCAGGTTCAGAGGTTTATTCTATTATTATTATGGCAGGAAGCATGGCAGTGTCCAGGCAGGCATGGCGCTGGAGGAGCTGAGAGTTCTACCTCTTGTTCTGAAAGCAGTTAGGAGAAGACTGTCTCCCACGTGGCTAGGAGGAGGGTCTCAAAGCCCACCCCCATATTGATACACTTCCTCCAACAAGGCCACACCTACTCCAACAAGGCCACACTTCCTAATAGTGCCACTCCTTGGGCCAAGCATATTCAAACCACCACAGCATGTATTATCAGAGCTCAGAGAGGTGTCATGTTCCCATAGTTGGCTGGAGTTGTGGGCTGTTAAGAGCCACTCAACGCTGGTGCTTGGAAGCCAAATCAAGACATCTGCAAGAGTAGTATATGCTGTAATGATGACCCATCTCTCCAGCCCTCACATTTCTTCTTTCAGTGGGGTGAAATTGGTGTTTAGAAGACGAAGTTGTCGGGTGTGTGAAATGTTATTCTCTTCTGTGGGACTGGTATTGCAGGTGGCAGTCTCATATTCTGAGACTCCACTGTGGGTCCTCCAAATCACTTTCCTGTCAGTACAAGCCTGGTCCTCTCATCCACTGGATTCTGGTAGTACTCTTCAGTCAGCTCGTTTAATCCTTGATCTGTCTACCTCTTATATCTGGTATAGTTTGCCGGAAACCTAAAACTATTACCAATTTCCCTGCGTCTAGGGCTTTCCCCCTGAGTTTTGAAAATCCAGCCTGTGTGTACCCTCTGACCTAGCCCTGGGTCTGTTACTCTGTCTAGGCAGAATGTACCCCTGCCCCAGCTCTGACCTTCTCAGAGTCTACAGCAGTTTTCTGTGCTTTAATATACCTTTACATTTATATATTTGTTACACTCCCTAAAACCCACTTGTTTTCTTAGGCCAAGCTATATTAGTTTATCAGACCAATAGTAGTCTTTAGGGCAGAATTTGGATCAGTAGACTGTTGAGAAATGAAACACAGAAACTATAGAAAACTTTCAATGTTAAGAGTCATCTCCTCAAGCATTGTGCCAGAAGCTGTCTCCCAATCTGACTGATAGCTCTTGGAAATTAACAAAGTATCTGACCCTCAGACTTCTGGGAAATTTTATACTGGACCTGCCAGTACAAAGTCAAGCAGTCCTCTGAAGGGCAAGTGAGGATGATTATAGGAAAGACAGAAAGAAGACTTAGAGACAAGAGTTAGAAATCAGGAGGGCTGCAGGTCAATACCACGCCAGCCTCGAGTTTACATCTCGTAGCCTTTTTATACTTTACAGTGCCATGGGAAACAGTCAGAAGCTAGCAGAGAAATGGCTGACATGCATAGGATATCTGTTCCCATCTGGAGACCTTCCTGTTCCTTCCACCAAGATTAACAGAGCTTTCAGCCCCTAGCCTTGAGCCTCAAGTGTATCCCCTCTTACCGTTCCGTGAGTCAGCAGGCCAGGAAATCCGCCAGCAGACCTGATCTGCCTTGACTCTGCCTGACAGGCAGGCTTTCACAGAAGCAGGCAAACACGACTCCCTACACCATTTCATGTCTGTAGGCAAGGGTACGACATGGGTAATGTCTGCTTCCATTCTGGGGACGTGACTTTCCACTGCCCTTAAATTTGAATTAGAGGCAAAGGGAAGCACTGGGCAGAGGTCATGCTCATCTGCTTATCTTGGCTTACGATCCGGCTCTTTCGATGGGTGGGAGTCATGCACCAAGGCAGGAAAGTTGTAATGTTGAAGCTGGACTGGAAGGTGCAGAATGAGGCCAATTCAGCCCACGAACAGATACTGGGGCACCCCTATTTCCATTTACTCTGTCAGTCTGATGAATTCAGGGCAGAGCCTCCCATGGGTCCCTAATCATGAGTAGGTTCTTTTGGGGGGTTTTTGTTGTTGTTGTTTTTGTTTGTTTTGTGTTTTGTTTTGTTTTGTTTTGTTTTGTTTTTCAAGAAGTAGTCCTGGCTGGCCTGGAACTTACTCAGTAGACGAGGCCAGGCTGACCTTGAAGATCCACCTGCCTCTGCCTGCCAAGTACTGGGATTAAAGGTGTTCACCACTACCACCACTTGATCTCTCTTCCAGTTCCAGGAGATCTGATGCCCCCTTCTGGTCTCCTCAGACACTGCACCCATGAAGTTTTCAGACACATGTAGTCAAAACACTCAGATAAAATAAGAATAATTTATTTCTTGTAATAACATTTTAATATAGAGGAACAGGTGGAAGGGTATATTGGTAACTAATCATCAGCATGATCCAAACAGAATTTTCGTGTCATTGCTCTCTGCAAAACTGCACTTATTTTCTTTCTTCAAATCTACATCCCTTTAACTCCAGAACACAGCGAGTTTCCCACTGGTCTTCTACAAAGGTGTGCCCAACTTTCTAACTTTTGTTAACCCTCTATATGCCAGTTATCATATAGCCAGGTCCATTTTTCCTGCAAAGTGCCTTTAGTTTTATTCTCTTTTATGTGTATGGGTGTTCTTATTTATTTATTTATTTTTCAGACAGGTTCTCACTGTATAGCACACTGACAGTCCAAGCACTTACTATTGGAGATCAGGCTGGCTTTGAACTCAGAGATCTGCCTGCCTCTGCCTCTGTCTTTTTTTGTTTGATTGGTTTTTGTTTGTTTGTTTTTTGTTTTTTGAGACAGGGTTTCTCTGTGTAGCCCTGGCTGTCCTGGAACTCACTCTGTAGACCAGGCTGGCCTCGAACTCAGAAATCCACCTGCCTCTGCCTCCCAAGTGCTGGGATTGAAGGTGTGCACCACCGTGTTCAGCTACAAAGCTGAAATTTAGATTTAACTCTAACTGAAATTTGCTTACTATGTCTGTCAAATAATTAGGTCAGATATTAAAGACTCAAGTGCAGAGACAACTGATTGCTTTTACTGGCTTCATTATGAACTCCTTGAGCTGGGAAACCGGCATAGATGTACTCTGAGAATGATGTATTTATACTATATATTTATATGGCTCAATCAGACTGAGAGCCATTTAGCTCTCCAGACAGGAAGTGGTCTAGAATTGTGGTGATCCCTAAGCTAAAACATAAACTGAATCTGTTCCTTGTGGCCAACACATATTTAACACAAACACATGTTGCTTTATTATAGACTAGCTAATATTAGCATTATGTTTTCACTTAAATGGATTATCCTGTAGATTTAGGAATGAAAATAGGGGAATACAGTGAAAATATTTAAGACTACAGAACATGGCTTTGAGACTGAGCTGTACTGAATTTCTTGGCAGACTCTCTTCCCTTCAGACGTCTCCTTATGATTTCATACTCTCGTTAACTAAACATGAGGTCTGATTACATCTCCCAAGTGTGTGTTCAAATATTCGACTGATTTTATTAAAGAAGTGCAAATGACTTGGCTCCTTATGTTGGCACTTTCCAGGCCCCAGATGATAATTGGACTGGCAGCCCCTTCCTCCTGCCCCGTCCATTACCCTCCAGCTGTCTCCGGCCAGGTCCCAGGAGAATTCCCGACTATGTTGCTAGAGAAAAGCAATCTTTTTTTTTAACTCATGTTTTTTCTATTGATTCTGATAATTATGACCACATTTTGAAGTTCCCTTGAGACCCAACTACAGCAGGATTGCTGTTACTCTCCACGGCTTTCCAGGTGCTATTTTTTCTTGTATGTAGCCTTGGCTGTCGTGGGACTCACACTGTAGACCAGGCTGGCTTCGAACTCTGCCTCTGCCGCCTGAGGACTGAGATTAAAGACATGAGTCACCACTGCCCGGCCAGGTACTACTTTTCAAACACAAGTATACAGATTCTCAACCCCAAGGATTACTTACTTTTCCAGGAATGGTAATGTGTTCAAATAATTTTCAATTGGTCACCCTAATTAATGATGCTAAAAAAGTAAATGTCCTTTCTTATATTAGAATTCTTTGAATGCATCTACAAATAACAAGATTTAGCAAAAAGGGAGATTTCTTAAAAAAGAACCAGTATGATATCTATATCTCCATCTCCATCTCCATCTCCATCTCCATCTCCATCTCCATCTATATCTGTATCTATATCCATATATATATATATATATATATATATATATATATATACACACACATACCAAGGTAAATTATAACAGAAGCAAAAATGGACTATCAAATCCTATTTAAAATGTTGAGAGAGGCCTGGAGAGATGGCCTAGCAGTTAAGAGCACTGACTACTGTTCTAGAGGTCCTGAGTTCAATTCCCAGTAACCACATGGTGGCTCACAACCATCTGCAATGGGATCCAATGCCCTCTTCTGATGTATCTGAAGACAGCTACAGTGTACTCACATACATAAAACAAATCCTTTAACAAATTAAAATTAACAAGTTAAAAATAAAAATAAATAAAATGTTGAGAGAGCAGTATGCTTACTTGTATGACAAAATATCAGGATACAAGCTACAGAACACTGCTTCTGTAATGATCCAGTTGGGTTAAGAAGTACTCCACACAGGTGTGGGGTCACACCTGCAATCCTAGCTCTTAGGAGACAGAGACAGGAAGGTAAGAAGTTCAAATGTATCCTCAATTATATAGTGATTTGAGGCCAGCCTTGGCTACATTAGATCCTGCCTCAAAAACAACCTCACAAACAAGAAATAGACATGTCATTCCATTACCTAAGACATGGAACCAGTTGAATCAAGAATTCAAAGCCAGCCTCTGCTATATAGTGAGTTCAAGACCAGCCTGAGATGCAAGAGATACTATCTTCAAAAGATAAAGAAATATAAATATGCCAAAAAATATGAAAGAAAATGCCAAAGTGATTTCCTCTAGAGCAGGTTTTCTCAGCCTTCCTAACGCTGCGACCCTTTAATACAGTTCCTCTTGTAGTGGTGACCCCCAACCATAACATTATTTTTGTTGATACTTCATAACTGTAATATTGCTACTGTTATGAATCCTAATGTAAATATCTGTTTTCCGATGTCCTCAGGTGACCCCTTTGAAGAAACGTCAACTCTCAAAGAGGTCGCAGACCACAGGTTGAGAACCACTGCTCAAGCGTACAGCCAACAGGAAGTAAGTAGCAGCAATTTGGCTTTAATATATTTTCTCTTATGGAAAACTGTTTGTCAACCATAAATACCGATGACTTTCTGTAATAAAACTCACTGAGAAATAGTGGGGCTACAATGTAGAGTCTCCTCCCCAACTCCCATACTAAAAATACAGCTACTAAATGACCGAGAAATAGCACCTTAGGGTATTTATCCAAAAGAACTGAAATCAGTTTTTTTTTTAAAGATATATCTGTGCTCATGTTTCTTATACACTCTTTTAGCATAGATATAGGACCAGCCTCGAGTTCATCGACAAATGACAAGAATTTCAAGAATTTGCTATATTCATGGAATGAGATGAGAGATGACTAAGCTTTAACTTTTTTATTGTTTGGGGGAACAGGGTTTCTCTGTGTAGCCCTGGCTGTCCTGGAACTCACTCTGTAGACCAGGCTGGCCTCAAACTCTGAGATCTGCCTACTTGTGCCTGGTGAGATATAATTAAGCTTTTAAAAAAGGAAATGCTTGCTGGGCTATCGTGGTGGTGCAATTTCCACATTCAAGAAGGCAGAGGTAGGTAGATCTGAGAGTCAGAGACCAGCCTGGACTACAAGGGAGTTCCAGGCCAGCCAGGGCTACACAGAGAGACCCCGAATCAAAATTAATTAATTAAAAAGCACTCGCACCCACATGTGCACACACACACATGCACGCACACACACACACTCACTCACATGCACAAAATGCTATGTCATGGAACACGATAACCTTGAGGATATGCTATGAAAATGGAGAGGGGCACAGTGAGATGGCCGTGGCTGGGGCAGTGGTAAATGAACTGACAAAGAATGAATGGATATACATTTTAGTTTCACAGGATATGTTTTAGGGACCTGCTACACAGCACATGCATATAGCTGACACTATTGTAACATACACAAAAGACCCATGGAAACCTCATGTTCTTTTTTTTTTTTTTTTTTTTTTTTTGTTTTTTCGAGACAGGGTTTCTCTGTGTAGCTCTGGCTGTCCTGGAATTCACTCTGTAGACCAGGCTGGCCTCGAACTCAGAAATCCACCTGCCTCTGCCTCCCAAGTGCTGGGATTAAAGGTGTGCGCCACCACTGCCCGGCTTCATGTTCTTTTAAAACCAAGTTAAACACATAATTAAAAATGTAAAATATTTGTGTGTGTGCATGCATCTGTTATACAGTGCTTGTGAAGCCTTAAGTGTGTCATCTGACTCTATGGATTTGGGAGTTACAGGTGATTGTAAGCTACCTAGCATGTCTGCAAAAGCAGCAATTGCTCTTAACCACTGACTCAGTTTTTCCAACCCTTTATTTTTAAAATCTTGACCAAAAAAATTATGCCAGGCATGTTGGTGGATACTTTTAATCCCAGCACTCTGGAAGCAGATTTCTGTGAGTTTGAGAACAGCCTGGTCTATGGAGCCAGTTCCAAACCAGCCATACATATACAGTGAGACCCTGTCTCAAAATAAGTAATAAAGAAATGTAGTTGGCTAGCTGGCTTCCAGCTGCCACTTTTGGGATCCACTTCAGACCTAAAGAACAATTTGTTGATGTCAGACATCAGACCAGGTAATACTGCACAGACTAGGTAATACTCAGTTATACAATACACATATAATCTCTGATTTAGTAAATGTGGGTTCTCTTTTTTTATATCAAGAGATACAGAAATGTTCCCATCCCTAGGGAATAGACAATATTTAGTTTTGCTCTGGGGATGGTTTAATCTTTGATATTCAAGTATGTCCCACAGAATATCCCTCAACCATCTACAATTTTAGTTAATCACAATAAACTGTGGCCTGAAAATATGAAATGGAATATTATAAGTGTCAACATTTCCTAAGTTTTATTTTTTATTTTTTGGAATGTTAGTCTTGTACAAGACAGGTGTAGACTCTGCCACAGAACTACACTCCAGATCCATTTCCAAAGGCTGAAGTAGCCACCTTTTTGTGTATCAAGACAGAATCTTGTGCTGTTCTGCTGTCCAAGTGAGACTAGAGCTGAGCTGTCCGGGACCTCTGTCCTGCATACCCGCCCCATGTACCACCTGTTTGCCTGGGTAGTAGCCATCTTGGTTACTAAGCTGACTGCTTTATCATTCACTGCTTGTGTCTCAGTAACCTTTATTTCACTTGAGAATGGCCCAAAGCACAAGAATGAAGGTGCACGGAGGTATCATGACATGGGACACAGAAAGACTAACTCTGGTGCTGGGAGGCATCTGGTTATACAGTACTATCTGCTGTTTCAGGCACCCACTGCAGTTCTCGGGGCGTAATTGAGCTGCTTGGATAATGTACTACGAAACCCATTACATCTATGATGTGCTAACTGGGAAGAATGAGCATGAAGCAGCTACCACAATGAAACCCTGCTACAATGTATTCTTGGTAGTTGTAAAATCTACAAAGATGTAGATTCTGCCATTGTTCTATTTTAGGAGGCCAGTCAAGGGTGTACTGGGAAATGCCCTACAAAATGAAAGAAATATGACTACACTTTTCATCACATGCTATTAGGAAACAAACACTACTTAGTGATCACTCCAGGTACAGAGGTAACAATCTGCCCAGAAACAATGCTTCAATCCTTTGTACTCAATGATTAGGAGACATTGCTAAGTTTAAGAAAGGGCCAAGACCAAGGGGTAGCTGCAAGAGATTCTAGGTGAGATGCCAATGGCTTTGCAAATTGGACTGTATGCAACAAATCCTAAGAGCATGAAAAGCATCAGTGGTAATGGCACAGAGAATTTCAGAGGACAATGAAACCATGAAGGGTTTCCTAGTGGTACTAAGGGATGAAACATGGCTGCCATGGACATGTAGCACCAGGTCTCTTCAAAGAAAAGTGGACGGAACTAACCTGGCTGACTCCTGACCCGTTGCACTAGTAAGACCAGGCTTCCTATGGCACACCAGTCTGGCCATTTCTACGCAAGCAGTACTAGAGCTTCCTAATGGGAACCTGCTCAGACTGGAAGGCTTGCATGCAGATGAAGTCTTTTCTCTCTGCACCCCCAAAGCATTCCTGTTTGCTGCTTTTCCTTTTCCATCTTTCCCTCAAAACTCTATCTCTTGACTATTCAGTTTTTAAGAGCGTCTTTATTAGCTCTTACGTCGTCTACATTATGTATGGATTTCATAAACATGGCTGAGGGCTGTTGCTGCCTATCAAGAGCTGACTGTAGGGGACTATGAAAACCAAAAGCAAACAGATCCCCCTGAATCTGTCAAAGGTCATGTGTTTCTAATAAAGAAGTTGACATTTACTGGATGATTAGATTTGATGTCTTGGTACTTTTTGCTTATACTTGGGCATCTTACTACAATAGGTGGCTATTTACAGGTTCAGTTGGACTAACATCATGAGATATCAACTCTTACTCCTTTTAGACTGTGCTATTACCAGAGTCTCAATTTGTAGGTTATTTCATGAGACATTCAATCTGCTCATTCTTTCAACAGATGTTTTCTACAAAACAGGACCTAAAATGACTTTTGCACTTTTCCTCAGAAGTAATTTCAGTTCTGTGATATTGCTGGGTCTGAGATACTTCTTATTGAACTGATAATGGCCTGCTACCTGAGAGGTACACCATATTGCTGGGTGTGACAGTTAAGTGTCTCAGCACACCTGTGAGGGATTTGCCAGACTGGGTTAACTGAGGTGGGACGCTCCCCCACCCTCACCCTTCTCCCCAAATACTAAGGGCAGCACCATTCCATGAGTCTTGAACTGAAAACAAGCAAGTAGACCAGCACTCATCTCTGCTTTCTAATGAGGATGTGCCATGAGCAGCACCCCTCCCTCCAAACTGTGATGAGCTACTTTGGAAGGGTGTACTGCCACAGCAATGAGGTAACTAGGAAGTACACAGGGGGTCTCACTATTCCGTTGTTTTTCCAGAACAACAGACATGCTTCTATCATGTACTTTCCAAACTCTGTTCCACTGTTAATTTGTTTGACCCTTTTCTTCCCTTTGAGACAGGATTTCTCTGTGTAGCCCTGGGTGTCCTTGAACTCAGATCTGTCTGACCCTGCCTCCTAAGGATTAAAGGAATGGTCCACTGTAAACAATCCAGCTAACAAAATGTGGAAAAGAATTTGAGTCTAGAAAAAATGTCATAAGCACACACAACACAAGGTCCCATCTAAGCACAGGATCTTCTAAGAATTTAAACAGAAACACCAATCTTAGGAATACATTTATTTCAGGAGAGTGATTGCCCAACATGGGCAAGACCCCACGTGGAGTTTCCAGCAAGTAATTTAAATAATTCAATAGTTCTGAATTATCAGTAACTAAATGCATAAAATTGACAGTGTTAATATTCAACAATGGGTGATACTGTATCATAGGTAATCCTTACATATTAATCTAACAAACTAATAAGTTCATTTACTTTCTTTTGAAATACTCTATATTATGGAGACAGATGTGTCCAGAGGCTGTGTAACCACTGCTGGGTGTAAAATCTGAGGCAATGTGACTATTTTTTGAGAGTATTCTTCAGAGATTAACATACAGCAACAATTACTCAGCATGAGTGTTCAGTGTGTGCACAAAGGGCCTGGGGGAAACCACCCAACATTGCTGTAGTGCTTGCCTATATGCCAAAAGAAGTGCTCACTTCAATGCAAAAGACAACTTGTGGGAAAGAATGAAAGGAACTCCAGCTGAGTCTAATATCCTGGACTAAGGTGACTGACACATAAGAAGGAATGGGTACAAACGATAGACAGCTGCTAAAAGAACAAATCACACTCCATGAACTTTATTTCCATTCACTATTTTTAATTTAGAAAAAGAACAGGGAAACCCACACTGAATGCAACAAGAGATAAAGAACTACTTCTTTCTTATTCTGCGTTCTTTTTCCACTCTAAAAAAGTGATGCAGATCTGTCCTCATCCAGAAGATCGCTGGTTACTTCAAGAGAACCTGGGGGAAAACCAAATTTCATTAATTGAGAAAACTGGAAAAAAGAGAAAAAAAGGACAAAAAGCCAACCAACAATACCATATGCTACAAAACTTTTTATTATTATCACTATTTGACTTGGTTTATAATCTTAGTTAACAAAGATATTTAATGGTCATAACTTTTTAAAACTAGAATCACAGGTTGTATTATAGTATTTTTAAAAATATGCTATTGTAAATAAATGTATGACTTCAAAAGGAAGCAGAAATGAAAATTCTTACATAATAAAATTACTGTACAAGGCTCAAAATAAACATACTTTAATTCTTTAATAACTTTAATTCTCTTACTTGTGTCCTCTAGGTTAAATTTTCAATAATTACATGTACAATAAATTTTACTTCAGATTAATATTCAAAGTTGGTCATCTTTTCCAGCCTTAGTTTTGTTTTTTTTTACATTTCTATGTTGGGACATAACTGTTTAAGGCAGTAGAGTATTTTTCAACATTAGGACATCTGAACAAGCAGGTGCCCCACTACTGTGCTATTGTTATTCATCCTGTTGGCTCTACCTGTCCCTCTTTTAGTTTTAAAATCTACGAGAAAAAGAAAGACCTTCAGAAGAGTGCATCTCTGTGACACTCATTTTTTGAAACAGAAATGGAATGTGCAAACAGAGGCAAGCTTTGTGGTGTGAATGTGTTCTCTTTTCAAGAGAGATTCTCGAGAGCACTAAGGGTCTTTGCATCTTTCCTTACTCAAAAGATCTTGTTTTAAATCATGCATATGTGAGTGGGTTGTACACATGAGTGTACTTGCTGGCGAATGCCAGAGTTCAGGAGTCCCCGGAGCTTGTGAGCCACTTGACATGGGTTTGGACAGAACAGGAAGCACTTTTTAACTCTTGAGCCAAGTCAAAGTGCATGTAAACAATAAACACGTATGTAAACAGTAGCAAATAAGCAGTAAACATACATATAAACACATAAAGGTGGTTACCTACAGATTATTTTAGCAAGCTTTCTGAAAAAATCCCCCAGGCTTATACCGGTTAAGTACAGCTCCCACTGCAGGAAAAGTGTCTGGGAACTATAGATGTTAAAGAATACGTGGTCTAAAATGTAAAGAACATTCTAAAATAGAAGAAAACGGTTTTAGCTCTGGCTCTGCAATCCTGGGAAATCTTTTCCTAACTTATTTATTGTGTTTGTTTTGCAAGCACATCGAAGGACAACTCTCTCAGAAGCTAGTGTCTTCTTCCACCATGGGTTCTGGGGGTGAAGCTAAAGTTCAGAAGTTGCCTAGACTTGCCTAGGACTTAGAGAGAGCTCGGCATGTAAAAGTGCTGGAAGTGCAAACCTGAGTAACATGAGCTTGAATTCAAGACTGGATTTGATAATGAATCTTTGCAAATGTTTATAGTAAGTGTTCATGGACCAATAACTCAATCTATTACAGAGATTGGTAGGAGCCATTAACAATCACCTATCTCTGAATATCCTATTTCTATCCATGTATATTTGAAAACAATTACTTCCATGTAACAGTAAGGCACCTACTACGCTGCTGAGACATTCCTGTCCGAGTCCATTGCTTTTACCATTTATCTGTGCTGTTCACGGTGTGCATGTCTGCACTCACTGGTAGTTTGAGGACAGCCTGGGCTATGAGACACTGATGCATTCTACATAGTTTTGACACCACTAAAGGTCAATATGTTTCCATGTATTGTGGGGATTTTAATTTTGCTAAATTTTTCAAAGAAAAATGATAATGCACCAGGAAGGTCGAGACTCAACCTGAAGCAGAAAATGACCGGCATCCAAGTTTTCACACCACCCCAGGATGCGACAATACAACTTACACAGCAGTCAAATATCCCCTCTGGGTTGGAAATCCCTTACCATTCAGTAGAGAGGCCTTCCTTCCTTCCTTCCTGAGTCCGGCTTCCACCTCCGCTGCCCCTCGCTCCTCTTGGCACATCACATGTTATCTCTTCTCCTATGCAGCTTAACGTTAACAGCCATCAGTCGGAAGACCTCCTTTCTCTGCTGCCACCTACCAGTTTATCTCTCTGCTGCAGCAGAAGGGCATATAGAAAAAGGTCTTGCTTATTGTTCAAATTAAGCAAAAGCTTTTCAGCATTACATATTTCACATGTGAATCAACATTTTCATATCTTGCCCATCCCACCTCAATAGTTAGCAGAAAAAAACCCAATCACAGAAAATCAAATAACATATGGTCAGTGTTCAGGCTAAGCTAGGAAAATTAAAAATGGAAACAAAGAGGGACGGCTGTCCACTCCACAGCCACCGTCTCAGAACCATGGTCTGTCCTGCTGCTCGCCTTCCTTACATAATCCTAGGAACTATTCATAAATTATGATGGAACATTTACCTAGGGCGTCTACAGCTTCTACACATTTCAACTTCAGAGACTACCCAAAGAACACACAATAGGAAGTATCTAAAGTAACTCAGGAAACTAAGGGTATTAGGTGCTTTACCTGTGAGATTTCAATGTTCTGGACTGCTTATTGCCCAATGGCTCTGAATACATTAAAACACGAACGCATACGCCACCTACATTTAAAATAGGGTAGCATTTGTATGCCCAGATAGGCACTGGGTATAAGGACTGACCATGGATGTGTTTTCCTTAAACTATTTACAAGCACAGCAAAATTCGGGGGGGGGGGGGGGAGTGACCAACGTGGTTCTAAGAGCTGAGAGCTAACCCAGGATGACGTCTTCTGCCTTTAAAAACCTAATACTCACTTCTATTCCCACTCTTTGCCAATGGAGTCTACATTGAAATTTATTTGACATTACATACTAAGGAACTATTCCCAAGACTGACTAGCAATAATAATGGCTTGTTTTTCCACCCTCCCAAATAAATGTATGTACAGACTTGCCAACTTAAAATAAGCAAAACACACACTGACAGAAGCACCAAAAGCTGGTCAACAGCAGCACTGCAATGCCATAGCAGCTTCTACGTTCTCGTTCCTTCCCCCATCTCAAGCCCCACCCTTTTGACCTCTGCATATGGGATGAGCCTGAGCAGGAGAAGTTGGTGATGGCAGGACTGCGCCTTTCCCACGGATGCTCCTAGAGGCCTGCTGTGCTTCTGGGAACTGAGGCGCAGGGATGTCTGTCTGACTGAAACCTAAAACAACAACAGTTCACCCCACCCCTCATGTTCCCCAAACCCCAAATAGCAGCCAGATAAACATACTATATAAGGTCCACCTAGTAACTTTGAGTACAGTAAAATCTAAAGCAAGGTTCCTTACAAGTCAGCAGTACTTAATGGGGCAAGCAGAATGGAGTTGTTTAAATAAACTCTGCACCCTATGCTATGCAAACATTATAATGGTGGCCATTCTCATCTAGAGAACAAGAGTCTCCAGAAGGACTCCTTCTCAGAACACTTCATACATCCCTGCAGGAATGCAGCTGGGATTCCTGGACAAGTAAATTTCAGTTCATTTCAACGGATAATTACCTTAAGATGCTAGAGGGTGTCCCGGTCATATGTCAACTGAAGCACAGAATAGGCTAATGATAATTTATTACATGCCTCTATTTAGGTGTAGAAAGCACCAAGAGCTAGGGTTTCTTATTCACTATCTAGTGGTTTGCTGTGTAGGACATTATAAGATAGCAGATAAAAACGTGCTGGCTAATGTATCCAAAATCCTGTATTTTAAAGAGATTACTGTCCCAAATGTAAAATACAAGGACTAGCTTTCAGAATGAAAACCTTAGAAAGGACAGGAAAGGAGGAAACAGTAACTAGACAGGCATAGAAGAAAGGGGAAGAGATAACTATCCAATTGTACAACTATACTTTTATTCTGCCACTTTGTTTTATGACCCTGGCTAACTAATCTGGTTAACCATGCTGTGCTTCAGAAATATTCCTTACATACTCGAATCTGTAATGTGTATGCTTTAGAACCTGACGGTCTTTTTGCCTACTCACATCTGTCTGTTAGGACTAGTGTGTCGGGCAGGCTGCGGTGATTACTTCTGTACACAGTAACTCTGAAACGACTAAAGTGCTTTCTACTGTGCTTCCCGAGTCCCTGGCGCCTCACTGTGGCCGAATGAACACTGCAGAGTATTTTAAACCGTATATATGACCTAAAACCTAGTTTACCTTTACACAACTCTAGTTTTCCATACCTGTCAACTCCTAATTGATGTCTTTAAACTGTGAGCTCACTGTGTATTCGGAACACCAAGCCCTGAAAAAGCTTAAGCCAGAGTAGCACAATGGAAGAAACAAACAAACTCACAACAAAACAGAGCCAAAAAGTCACACTCGGAAAAACTTAATTATAGACATATATGCAAGGAATGGAGAGACTAAATGGCTAAACAAAACCCCCACATCCTGAGTTTACCCCAATCAATTCAAACTTTACCCCATACTCTTTACATTACTTGCTACCATATTTATGCATTTGTAAAAACCAAGTGATGTTAAACTGACGCTTGCTTTTAAAGTGTTACAGAAAGAAAACTTTAAAAGAGTAAAATGTTAGCCTTCTGATAGAAATTAAGGAGAAATTAATTACCTGCCGGCAGGCTGGGCTGGGCACGGTCCGAGCCACTGCACTGAGCACGCACTGCGCAGCTGCGTTACTGGGGGAGGGGAAGTTTAGAAAGGCACTGACCCCAAAGCTCTCAAAACGTCTCACTCATCAGCAGGAAGGGGGAAGAAGGAAAGTATTTTCTCTGAGTATTTTTTGTTTGTTTGTATTTGTATATTTTGGCTCCTGAAAAGGCTGGCAAAGAACAGTAACAGTGCAGAATATTAGAATATTTCTTGAAAAACAATTTTAAAAATGTAAACATTAAGGAAATTTTAAGAACCAAATTTTTGTTAACATATTTTCCCTAGAGTTAGGCAGCCACCCCAAGAGGCATGGCAAAGTGCACTGGGATAAAGGAAATAAAATACCACAGAAACCCCCAAACAAAATGAAAACATTCCAAATCTAATCTGGAAGACTAGATGATTCCAACAGCAGACTTCTGTCCATCACTAAAACATTCCAAGGCGCCTACATTACATTAAGTGAAACTTTTTCTTTCTTTTTCTTTTTTTTAAGAAACAAAAGAAAGCAGTGAACCTGGTTATAAATCCTGCAATATATTACATTTTTAAAAAAATCCTAGCACAACAAAAGTAAATTTTAACTAAAAGCCAACAAACAGACAAACAAACAGCAGCGAAGGTTACCTGTCTGAGCACCTACATGTTCTTAGGAGGGGATCGTGTCTCACCAGCCACATAGCCCACAAACCTTCTCAAAAACAGCGCCAGGAGAAAAATATCACACAAGGTTTGATTTCACAGTGTCTCTAACCCCCCCAAGCCCACACTGGGGGTTCACTGAGTGAAGAACACTCGTGTTTCCATTCTTCTCCTTCTCGAGGAAGATGACTGATGGTCAGTGACCTTCTCCAGAGCCTCCAGTGCTTTGTCTTAAGAGTCTCATAAGGTGCTTGATGAGAGCAAGTCTCTTGTTGGATTTTTTTCTAATGTTCCAAGTAGTTTCTTATTGATAGCACAGAGAAAGTTTCAAAGTTCATTGGAGAAGAGCCAGCAGAAATGAATAATGTATCAAAAAAATTACTCAATTAGAAAGTTTAAGTGATATAGTTCATAATGCATGAATTTATGAGTCCAATTCTCATCATAAATAACATAAAAACAAAATCAGAATCATTAAAATACAATTAACAATTACAATTTTAACAGTGTACAAAAAACTTACAGTAATTCAGATTTTTGGCACGATTACACAAATTTGATACATTTTCTCACAGTAGTGAAGACTACACAAAAGTTATGAAAATAAGTCAACTCTCGTTTCTTTTGCGTTCTTCCAGAATGATCTGTTCTTACTTTTACCTTAATTGGCGAGCATTCGAGATGAGCATCCTTCCTACTTTCAGTCTGAGTGTGAGTGTGCCCCCGAGGGTGGCTGGGAAGGGCTGCACTTCAACACAGCGGCTGCGGGACCAGGACTCAAACTGCTGGGAGACTTCTTAGAGCACTGCTTGCCTTAGAAAAATGGCTAACTATAATTCTCCTGTTTCTTTATTATCCCACCATAAAAAGTGACTTTTTCAACAAATGGAGATGTTCTATTGTTTTCGAGTGCATGAACTTACATAGATGTATATCATAATGTATGTGGCAACCAGATGGTCTTAGGATCTGATTACAAAGCTGTTCATTTGTCTATACCAAATAGTATGCACCCTCCAAAATATGATCATTCAACAAGTACCAAGTACTTTTATTCTGTTAATGAATCAGGGGTACTATGACTCCCAATAATCCTGTACAAATCAGAACGTGCAGATGCAATTAGAGTACCCTAAAGATAAATTAGAAACTCCCTATATGGTTTTTGTCTGAGGTGAAATGAGAAGAGTGCACAGATTACAGGTACTATTCTATTGTCAATAAAACCTTTCACTCCGTTTTAATATTATTTAATTCTATGGGGAAACCAAGTTTTATTACAGTGCTTTTTAAAATGGGAGAACTATACAGTTAAGCATGATCAAACCTCTGTCAGAGCTGGATAATGCTGATGTTTTATTATCACCTTGAAGTCTCTAAGTAGTGTCCAAGAAATTATGTTAAGGTCCATCTGAAGAAAAACAGCACAGGAGAAGCAAGAAAAGCTTGGGGAAAAATTATGTTGACCCCTGAAGCATCTCCACTTCTTAACACATCTTCCAGACTCATCACTAGATTGTTTTATTCCTTGACTTAAAGGCTCATATTATATGCAGTTTGGGGCTTTCATCAATTCAAAAAAGGAACAGAGTGGTCAGTACTGAAGGCTTAGGAGTAGGGCTATGAGACTCAATACTTAAATAATTCCCCCCAATAAACATCCAGCCCACCTCCCCCAGATCTTAAGCATAAAAAAAATGCACAGCCATAACATTAAATAAAAGCATGTAGCCTTGAATAAATCATACACCAAACAGCCTACAAAAACAAACATACATACACACAAAAAAGCCTAAGAAACATCTACTTTCCTATTTCCTGGGGAGTATCTCTATACTGTCGAGGTCTATGGCAATTCATCTGTTTTGTTTTAAGTAAAAAACTGCTTCCCATCATGCCATTCTCTAGAATCTATTCGTTCTGTTTGGTGTAAACGAAGAATAAAACATGTACACTTGCATGCAACATATACACTCCTTTCTCAAATGTGAAAAATGCAAACACAAAAAGTTAGCATTAAAAATCCTTTCAGCTTCATGCCTAATAACCTTGACTTGCCTCCCTGAAATGAAATGTCTTTTATATCCTTTAAATGTCTAACTCATCAGAAGAGAAAAAGAGGAAGGCAGGGAGACTTTTAAATGTGTATGTTTTGAGTGGTGTTGTTAACCAAAAAAGTAGCATTCTGTTCACTTTGGCCATTGTTAAAGATGCAGTCACAGAGCAAGGGTGTTACCAGCATGTATTAAGAATGCAACATTAACAGAGCGTATACCCTTCAAAAAAGACTAACCACTAACAAACACACGTCAGTGCGCAGACTTTTAACTAGTGTAACTGTATCTACATTGAATAAATGTTACTTTGTATACCAGACATTGCAATACTGTTCACTTCCCTTTCAACATGCGAACATGCCAACTTTGTTATTAAAAATCTTTATTGGATTATAGTCACATTACCCTCCCACCCAAATTAAGGGGGAAAAAAAACAAGGACAAACATGAAAATAAGAAATTCCAGTCAGAGCCCCTTAGAGTTCATAAACAACTATGTGCTAAATGCTAGCTGAGAGAAACGGCAGAATTTTCAGATTAGTATTTCAAACATTTCTGTATTTTAAATGGATGTTTTCCTCTTTACAAATCATGCTACCAAGTACTTGGATCAAACCCATTCTACACAAAAACAAAAGCAAGAGACCATGGGGAGAAAAAAAAACCAAAAACCTTTCATGTTTCTCATGGCCTAAGAGCAGGGTTATAGTAACTGAAAGGTTACCAAGAGAGCCTGCCATTTCTGTGCATTCCCTAGGATTCCTCTGTGAGATCTGTAAGCGATCAGTTAAGCATTACTATCAGGGGTCTCATGTATTCTCCCTTCTTCTAACCAATCTTACTGTACCTTTCTCTCAACCTTCTGAACATTCCCCATGAACAGCATTGCAAGTTGGTTAAAGGGGGGAGGGGATGGGGTGCAGGAGACAGTTTTACAAGGGTTTTGTTGTTTAACTATTTACCAGTGGAGTCACTCCACCAGGAGTTTGATTTCATTGGCTAGCAGCTGGTTCATGTTGAACAGCCCCCCTGGGAGCTTGGTGAGCAGCTCTCGCTCGGTGGTGCTTTCAGGGTCGCTATCAACAGAGCTGGAACTTGCGCTCATGTTGTCAACAGCAGCGCTGGCAGGGGGACCAAGCTCCGGCTCACTAGTCTCACTGGCAGTGGACACCACAGAGAGCAGGGACATGCGCCGGGTGAGCCGGCCAGTGGGCAGCAGGGAGGCAGCATAGTCTGCTATGATACCAGCTACATCTAGATTACAAGCCTTATCAAAGGCGATGAAACCTACATTTGCATTGGCCTCGCAGACACAGAAGGAGCCGTCATCTTTCATCAACAGGTCAATGCCACACACATCCATCCCCAGGATGTTAGACACCTGGATAGCTAGCTGCTTCCCTTGTTCACTCAGTGAGCACATCACCCCCACACCACCTGGAAGAGAGAGGAGGTGGAGAGCTTCAGAAGGAGAATTAATACAGTTCTAATTGTAAACTGGTTTTTGTTTTGTCCTATCAAGGCTAGATTGTAATTACATAGTCCAAACTGCCTCACACGAGCCTTTACCTCAGCCTCCTGAGTGCTGGGATTATGGGCATGCACTATCAACACTGGCTTAAGTTTTTAATCTTCCAGAACATAGATTAAAGAAAAGTGAGGAAGTCTTAGGGAGACATTAAACTTCCCTTGTGGTCTATCCTGTTTATGATAACATAAACCAAATAGTGCCCCTCAGTATCACAAGGAAGGTTTCCAGAATCTATCACCACCAGAGACACCAGACTTACAGAAAGAAGGTCACAAGCCCTTAACAGCGTCTGTAGTACTTACAACCTGCTGCATACTTTAAATCAGGTCTAGAGTGCAATACCTTATACAATGGAAACACCAAAGAGCTGTTTAAATGTTATGGCTTGGGAACAATGACAGTATGTTTAATGTAGGAGCAACCATTGTAGGCTCAACTCTCCAGTTCATAAACTCGATCTAAATATTCTAACAGTGCCAGGGAAAGGATGAGGATCCCGGGAGGCTAGTGTAGAGGATGACTGGATATCTCTTGATGCCTCCTGATTTAGCACAGTGTTTGCCTTTAGGGACCTTTAGGAAGCATCCCACAAAGAGCTCTGTTCATCTTAGTTAAACCACTGAACCTGCAGATATGGAAGGCTATGTTAAAAAACATTTGCATAAATAGTTAGACTGTCTGGCTTTATATTACAAGCAAATCAGGTCTAGAGTGCAATCCCAGTGGATCTGGGATTTGAGGTCACCCTGGTCTAGAGTGTGTTCCAGGCTAGCAAAGGCTTTGTAGTATGACTGTCTCAAAAATCATTAATTTAATACACACATAAATAGAGACAAAGGGGGGGCTAGAGAGATAGCTCAGCAGTTACAAGCAAAGAAGAAATGAAGGACAGTGTAGTTTGTGAGAGTGGAGTGTGCTGAAGGGGCAGTCACGAGACTGAGATAGGAGAAAGCTCAACATCAGCCTAGGCTTCAGTGAATTCAAGGCCAGCTTCTCAATACAGAACAAAACCAAACACCAAAAAGAAGTACAATCAATGAAATCAAATATAGGGAATATTTTTAAAGTGCAGATAAAAAAACAAAACAAACCCCCCCAAAAAACAAACAAAACCCCAAAACCTTAAAACCATAAAACGAAGTAGAAAATCTGGGAAATTGTATCAGAAGTACATAAGTCACAGAATAGGAGAGCAGGCACTGGAGAGATGTCTCGGGGCTTGGCAGCACTAGTTGCTCTTACAAAGGACCCAGATTCAATTCCCAGCACCCACCTGGTAGCTTACCACTTCTAACTGCATTTCCAAGGGGGCCCAATGCCCTTTTCAGGCCTCTATGAGCACGATACACAACAGGCAAAACAGCTCTGTGTGTGTGTGTGTGTGTGTGTGTGTGTGTGTGTGAGAGAGAGAGAGAGAGAGAGAGAGAGAGAGAGAGAGAGAGAGAGAGAGAGGAACAAAAAGGAAAAGTTTTCTGGAACTTGTAGATTGAACGGCTTACTAAAATACAAGTTAACGGTGGGGATGGTGGCCACGTGTGGGATGGGTCACGTGTGGGATGGGTCACTGCTTTTAATCCTAGCACTGGACGTGGCAAGGCCCATCAAAGTTAAAAGCACATGGGGCTGGAGAGATGGCTCAGAGGATGAGAGCACGGACTGCTCTTCCAGAGGACTTGAGTTCAATTCCCAGCAACCACATGGTGGCTCACACCCATCTGTAATGGGATCGGATGCCCTCTTCTGGTGTGTCTGAAGACAGCTACAGTGTAAATAAGTAAAATTTAAAATAAAAGTTAAAAGCACTTATTGCTTTTAAGGTGACAAAGGGACCAGTGGAAGAGAGGCAGGGAAAGCAAGAATGGCTGGGTAAGAGGCATATGCTAAACATACAATGTATAGAAGCATGAAAAACTTGAACAGAAATGAAAAAATTTAAGTTATCACAAGATAAGAGAGTGAATTCGTGACCAGTGGAACCTAACTCACTAATAATGACAGAGCTATAATGTCCATGTGTAAAGCACATCACTTCTGTTCTATACCCACAGAAAGATGCTGCATCATCTTTACCTAGGGAACAGTTGCTTTGCATCCTTCCATCTGTCGAACAACGTAGCATGGTGCCAACCACACGGCCCCCCACAACAATGACTCGCACGTCCCTCCCATGGGACTCTTTAATATATTTCTGGAACAAATATGGAGCTTCATGCCGGATAAGATGGCTTAGATCCGCTAAATGGTGTTTATCTCGTGCCAAGAAAACAGCTTTGCCTAGGATTTAAAAAGAATAAAAATATACAATACATGCAAGTCATGAAACTGGATAGTTGGTAAATATACATTCTTGGATCACAATATACTCCTTCAGAACCAATTATACCTGTATGTTTTTACAGTATTCTTTTGACTAAAGTTATTTAGTTATAATTACTGAGATAATGTGAAAAATAGAGTCAAACTTAATGACCTCCTATTATGTCCTCCAAACCCAAACTCTTACGGTTAACTATTCACCTTGAGTTTATAAGGTAGAGGACACGCACTGTATTCTTCCAAAGGTTAGCCGGTTTAGCTCATTCTCTAGCAAAGCCTTTTCCTCTGACTTAAATATGCATAACTATTACTACATATTAACAACCTATTACACACAGTAACATAGCAATAGCATAGATGAATTGTCTCTGAGTTGTCTGGTCTGCCTCACTGCTTTGTTTATCTTTATGCCAGTAGAAGTAGCTCTTTTTAACATATGGCTGTAAGTTCTTCCCTGGGGGAACTGATCCTATGTTCCTTTCTGCTGACTTCTAACACTAAGTTGCAGACAGTATGCAGCTTTTTTGTTTGTTGAGCATTCACCATACATAGGAGGTCCCAGGTTCTTAGCTATCACATCACAGAAGCCAGATAAACAACAAACTCAGTGGCTTTCGCTGGATCTTCAACCATGTGTCCCAGTCAAGGCACTACACTTCGGATCCTTGCATTTGTTACATTTTCAGCTTAAAAGTCAACAGTACCCACCACAGCAAGAGTGATTAGACTGGCCCGGGAATGGCTGCAAACACAATGGCTAGAAATAGACTGCTGTCCAGGGAACAGAGCCTAGCTCTGGGAAATACTGAGAGTAGAAAGGTGTAACAAACACAACAGCAGTGGATGAGTCTAATTCTGTACATGGAAAGAATGTCCAACAGTTGGGGTACGTAGACTGCCAATGTGGGATATATACAAAGCTGACACGTGGCACAAACTGTTTTTTTTTTTTTTTTTTTGGTTTTTCGAGACAGGGTTTCTCTGTGTATCCCTGGCTGTCCTGGAATTCACTCTGTAGACCAGGCTGTCCTCAAACTCAGAAATCCACCTGCCTCTGCCTCCCAAGTGCTGGGATTAAAGGCGTGCACCACCACTGCCTGGCTGGGACAAACACCTTAAGGTGACAAACCTTAGATCTTTGGCCAACCTATCATCACAGTGCAAGTTTCTGAAAACCATATTCTTCAAAAAGAATGTTATACAATATACTGATAAATATTGGGGGATGACAACCAGACAGTGACCCAGAGAAAAGACCTAGTAAAACATCAGTCTCGAAAGAATGAGTCAAGAAAAATGTATTGCTAATAAAGTAGCACTCTGAGGCAGAGAATAAAAACCTATGAAAATATTACTCCAAATATGGATGTTTGGGTCAAGAATTTATCAAAGTAGTGGAAAAATGACTAATACAGAACACTGGTACCAAGACTTTACACACTGCTGAGACTCCTCCTAATGATGTATGTGGTCAAGGGCCCTCTGGACTGTTGCTGTGGAAGAGTTTGGAAACACAGGAAGCTGTATGTCCATTATGCCAGCTCTGAGATGCTACAGCAGATCATGCTCACGAGGTTTCATATGGCAACGAAGACTACTGGGAACTGGAGCAGAGACCTCAGACGTGACATCTGGTAAAGAGCTATTTGTCCACGTCCTGAGAGATCTCATGTGATTTTGCATTCAAAGGTCACTAAATAGTCAGTATGATGTAGAAATTTTCAACAAAGTCAGCATTTAGGATGCAGTATGATTAATTTACTGAAATGTTCTATCAGTTCTGCTTCAGACATTCAAGTTTTCCAACCGACAACTTGAGGGTGGGCCGATCCAACTTAGGCAAGTGCTGTTGAAGAGGAGTACTAACTAACGTGGGGCTTATTTACCACGCTGACACCTCCACTTAACCTCTGAACACAAGCAGCACCTCACCAAGGGGGAGCTTTGGAAATCTCCTGTAAGTGTGTGGTCTCATACACTTGTTGGTTGGTCTTCAATTATTCTTCAGAAGTCCTGGTCCAAAATCTCCCTTGCTAATTTGCAAAAGCAATTAATTTCAAAACTAAATACAATATCTACAAATCTTACGCACCTCTATGACCCCGTGTATTCTTCACTACCATTGGGAACTCCAGCGCTTCCGCTTCATCAATCATTTTAGCAAAGTTTTCGTGGCCACCTGGTTGGAGGAAAAAATTAATTGGCTAATAGCAAAAGTATGTTGGGAACAATTTTAAGCACAGCACAAGGGAGGTAGAAGATTAAGAGACTGGCGGCTAATTTCTGTTGAAACCAGTATTTTTGGAGGATAGAGAGATGGCTCGGTAAAAGCACTGACTACTCTTCCAGAAGACCTAGTTAATTCCCAGTGCCCACATGGCAGTTCTCAACTGTTCAAAACTCCAGTCCCAAAGGATCTAATATCCACTTCTGATCTCCACTGGCAGCACTCACCTGGTGCAGACATACATGCAAACAAAACACCCATACACAAAATAAAAAAATTTTAAGAACTGCTCTGGGGGGGGGGTAATTATCCACACCTATATCTTAAAAGTGTTTTCCTCTAGTGGTTACATAGTTTCAGATCTTATATTGAGATTTTAATCACTTCTGAAATTATTTTTCTGCACGGTGAGAAACGGATTTAGTTTCTACTTGTGGCTGTCTAGCTTCCCCAGCCTGCAACAGTCTCTTCTCCAATGCATGTTCTTGAACATTCTTTCTGCTGAGAATCAGATGGATATAGCTAAATGAGTTATCTGAGCTCCTACTATACTCCAAACTCTACACATCTGTTCCTGTCCCAGGCTTTACTAGGCTCTGTTCTGTGAGTAGCACTATGGATTTAACCCAGTTTCACATATGCTAAGCAAGCATCCTTACCAGGCTCTATCTGCAACCCTCTTATTTTTTACTGTAGATAAAGTTTCACTAGGTTACCAAAGCTGTCCCTGAACTCACTCATAGTCCAAGCTGTGCTCCACACGTGATTTCCCTGCTTCTATCTCCCTCCTGAGTAGCTGGGACTACTGACCTGTACCACTAGGCCCAGAACGGTTTTATTTTGCTTTATTTTTAAAATTTGACACCCTACTCTTCTCTCTATTATGAGTCAGAGGTGCTACTGCAGTGAGCATTCACTGGTAAATCTTGCTTATGTTTTCATTGCTCTTGAAAAAAGGAATGAAGGAGCAGCAAGATAAAAACAAAAATAATCTGTAGCTATAAAAAGAAAGAAATCAGCACTGACATAGACAAAAGTAAGCCAAAAAGGCTTGTGACATCAGTGTGATATCAACAATTTGAAGTTTACAGAAATTAAGAGTTTAATCCCTCACCATTAAAGGTACAATTAACTGTCTATTGAGCAGTTTTCTTCTTCCCAAACTAAAACACCAAGAGCATTAGGAAATCAGTCTTTAAGTGGTTCACATTGATTTTGTACTTTTGTGTAAATACTAAAAGCAGTAACTGTATCAACACACGCATGTGGGGTTCTGTTCTTTATAGAAAGACAAGGAATTCATTTTAAAACCTCATTAAATCTTCAAGCATTCTACTGAGCATTATTTGAAGAAATGCTTTCATAGAAAATTAGTGTATTTAATCTCATCACTCAGGAGGCTGAGGCAGGCAAATCTGAGTTCAAGGCCAACCTGGTTTACAGAGGACAGCCAGGGCTACACAGAAAAACCCTGTCTCAAAAAAAAGAAAGAACGAAAAGACAATTAATACTTCTGTAGACGGCTGGGTGACATGGCACAATCCAACAACAGCAGGCCAGAGAAGCAGAGGTTCAAAGACGTGAGAAAATTCTGGTTACAGAGCAAGGTCAAGGCTATCAGCCTTAAACAAACAAAATTAACATGGTAATATCTATAGCAGTGTTACTCAAAATGTCCTCTTGTATGTTTGCTATGGGCATTAGAAGCTTTTTCAAGTTTATTATGGCTATGATATTTGTATTTCATTTTAGTGTTAATGCACATCAATTTGACTTTGTCACAGAGTTTAAGTGCTGCTTTAAAAGCATACCACCCATCTTTAATAAGGTCATTTTCTTAAATAGTATAAAAATATTAAGCTATGAAAAACCCAAGGCCTGTGGAGTATTTCTGACCTACCTCTTGATTTTGCAATAAAGTTTTATTTGAACACAGAAATATTCATTTGTTTAAGCACTGTAGCTAGCAGCTTTCACATTACAAGAGTTGTTGGGAGCCATTGGGAGCACAAGCTTAGCTTCAGGCTTCACTTATTGTGTAGTTTTTGGTCCCCAGAGATTGCTTCATTACCAGGAAGTGTTTTCCTCAGAAGTGGCCCACCAAGGAATGTGCCGATAGCGGAGGTTTGGCCCACCAAGGAATGTGCCGATAACGGAGGTTTGGCGGGCGGTTTCCACGCCCTAATCCCTTGCCCCAGCTTCCTCATTTTTCTTCCTTTTTTGATTCCTTTCTTCCTCCTTTTGCTGATGCTTTAAAAAGTGGCAGCTTGCCAGAAATAAAGTAGACCTTGACAAGAATCTGCTTGGTCTCGCTCCTTTCTTTCTCTCGCCCATTTCTATTAAAGGTTGGGATTCACCTCG
>CM052700.1:24070302-24099303 GCA_028551405.1 Uromys caudimaculatus | reverse complement strand
GAGCAGTGTTGATAGTCCCTACAAAGACCTTCTGGTCTGTAAAACTAAAGATGCTTACTAACTAGACTTTACAGAAAACTTGTGCTAAACCTTTTAAACCCATGTCACAAAGCTAACCTTAAAATGTGATTCACAGAGCAGGAGAGATGGCTTACTGGTTAAGGACACAGGTTCAATTCCCAGCTGCCACATGATAGGCTCAAATTGTCTATAATTCTAGCTCTAGGAAACCCAATGACCTCTTCTGGCTTCTGAGGGGCTGCATGCATGTAGGGCAAATGCATACCTGGAGGCATTCGCACATATAAATCTCAGAAGAAGAAACATGATGACTCTTCTTGCCTAGGAAGCTTCTGTGGCTTGCTATACAATCGAGGCTGGCCTAGAACTCAAATCTTGCCTTTACCTCTTCACCACAACCATCTTGAAAGTTACTTCTATAAGATAAGCTCTTTCTGGTTTAATAATTTGTTCTATTAGTTAAATATGGGATACTAAACACCTTTCTATGTATACATGTATGTATCTGTGTATATGTGTGACGTATGCACTAGTCCATGTGTACATCATAGAAGGATACTAGGTGTCTTAGTCTATCACTAGAAAGTGCCTTTTTCCCTGAGACGAGTCTCTCACTGAACCTGGAGCTATGCTGGTAGACAGTGATCTTCCTGTCCACCCTACACAGCACTGTGGCTACAGGATATGTGAACACATCCATCTCTCACAGGAGCGCAGGCTATCTGAACTCAGGTTCTCATATTGGTAAAGTAAGCACTCTTACCTACAGAGCCATCTCTTTAGGCCCCCAAAAGATACATTCTTCTTATCTGTGAACTCACCGTAAGAAAAAGTATCTGGCAGAGGTACACCATGGCCAGCTAACTCTTGAAATGTCCAGAATTTATTAACACAGTTCAGGATGGCTTGAGGTCGGTTCATCAGTCGGCACCCCATCTTCTCTAGGTGGCGCAAGACAGTGATATCACTATCACTCTGCACCCATGGGGTTGGAACTCTTACCACCACCACCTGTGGGTAGGCAGAGATTAGCTCTCCATTGATCCGCAGGCCTGAAACAGAACAATGAGGCTAACATCACTGGAAGGAGTATTAACAAAAGGATATGGCGGCTCAATCCTGTAATCCACGCGTGAAACTGAGACTTGTGGGTCTGAGGCCAAGGCCAGGATTACAGAGTGGGATCTATCTTTTTCTTTGCAAGTTCTTTACTATTTAAAAAGTGACAATATATTCAATGTAATCCCAACCCAAATCTCCATCTCCTTCACAGAAATAGAAAAAACCAACTTCACATTCTTATGGAACCACAAAGACCCCATACCACCAAAACAAACAAAACCCCAATGCTGTAGTGATGACCATTCTAGATCTTAAGATATGTTATAGAGCCATAGTAATAAAGAGTATGGTACTAGCAAAAAACAAAAATAAAAAAGATATGTAGATCAATGGAACAAAAACCAAAGATCCAAAAACGTGAGTGAACATAAACTCAGGCATTTAATATTTGACAATGGTGCCAAAAGCATTTGCTGGAGAAAATAAAACATTTTCAATAAATGGTGCTGGGAAAACTGGATGTCCACACGCAGAAGAATGAAATTAGACCCTTATCTTCTATCACCTCACACGAAAACTAAGCCTAAATGGATCAAAGACCTAAGCCTGAAACCTGAACCCCGAAACCGCTAGAAGAAGATAGACAGCATCCTGCAGGATATAGGGGTTTAGGAAAGGACTGTCTAAAGAGCGCTCCATTTGCCTAAGAATTAAGACCAAGAACTGACAAGTAGGAGGTCATAAAACTTGTTCACAACTGAAGAAACAATTGACTTAAAAAAGGGATGGGGGGTGAAGGGTGGAGAGATGGCTCAGTGGTTAAGAGCACTGACTGTTCTTCCAGAGGTCTTGAGTTCAATTCTCAGCAACCACATGGTGGCTCACAACCATCTGTAATGGGGATCTGATGACCTCTTCTGGTGTGTCTGAAGACAGCTACAGTGTACTCACCATATAAAATAAATAAATTCTTAAACAAAAAGAGACTGTCAGCTGTGGACCACTGCATCCTGGTCAGTTGAAACCAGTCAGGGTAATTATTTAAAAAAAAAAAAAAAAAAAAAGGAAAAAGGCAAAAAAAGAGAGAAAAAAAGAATCAACTCTGTAAAGAAGCCCAAAGAACCTTTGAGCTATACACTTCTAATAAAGTAATAATTAGAATATAAAAACAGAACAATGGGGAAAAAAAACAAAAAACAACAACAAAAACCAAGTAACCCATCTGAAAAATGGGCCTGGGAACACTGAACGAGGTCATGGAAGCATATGCACTCACACACAGCACTCAGGAGGGAGAGGCAGAAGAAGCTCTTGTGAGTTTGGAGCCAGTCTGGTCTACATAGCAAGCTCCAGGGACAGTGAGGGCTACACAGAGAGACCCTGTCTCAAAAGAACAACAGCAAGAACAAAATAAATGTGTATTGTCCCTATCAATTAAGAAAATGCAAATCAAAACCTTGTGATTATTTCTTCCTATCCCAGTCAGAAAGGCTAAGAACAATGCGGGGTGGGGGGGGTGGGGGGGAGGCAGAGTCACTCTCAATGGCCCAAGCTCTCCTCCAGTATGGAGAATATGCAAACACTAAACATAATCTGCCATGTGACCCTCTCCACTCCACTGATACCTGCTCAGCTATGTCCCTCGGCTCTATTCACTCCAGAAACAGAAATAGCCCAACTGTCCTTCAACCAACAAATGAATAATGAAATGTGGTACGTACGCACTGTGGAATGCTGCTATGCTATAAACAATGAAAGCACGAACTTAGTGGGCAAATGGATGGAACTAGAAAATATACTGAGAAAATATACTGCACGTTCTCACGTGAGGGTCCTAGCCTACCACAGGTGGCAAGAGCAGAGGGAGGGAGGAAGTGGCCTCCACTGCTATGCCACCTCGCAGCAGATGGGATTGTGTCTCTGAGCTTTCCCAGGGGCTACATCCATTAAGTTTCACTAATGACTGTATAACCATGAGCTGAATAAGAATAGCAATAGACATGCTAATGTGCACGGGGGAAACCCTACATAAAGTGGGAGAAAGTCTTCCCCAGAAGAGAACACACTAGGTTTCCAATACCATCTGTCAGCACTAAAAACATACATACCAGTGACATTATATAGACTGAGCAGGTTGTATAAGTATGCATATATAAACATACATACATATCCATGTACCAGCAATTAATTAAAAGAGGACATGAATCTGAAAGAGCAAGGAAGGGTCAATGAGAGGATTTGGAGGGAGGAAAGGGAAGAATACATGATGTAATTATTATAATCTGAAATTTAAATAATATTTCGAAATGTAAGACAAGTAATACTAATATAGAGGAATAATAAAATGCCAAAGCTTGTATCACAAAATCAAAATCACTGTGTTGTTATTAATACTGGATTGGGATACATTCTTCTCTAAGAAAAGCAAAAATTCTACCCTATTAACTAAAGTATGGTGTACGTGGCAGTATAATAAACTTTTACACTACCATTTAAAGAGATCGCATAACATATTTACATTCAGAAATGAAAAAGTCCAAATATATAATGAACTATTATAAGGGGAAAATTGAAATAAGTTTTATTTGCACAAAATTTCTGAAAGAATAACTGACCTGTGTCTTAGGGTTTATTGCTGTGAAGAGACAACATGACCACAGCAACTCTAATGAAGGAAAACCTTTAACTGGGGCTGGCTTACAGTTCAGGGTTAGCAGACACAGCAGAGAACTCCCGGCATTGCAGCTGGTCCTGGTGGCTCCCGCTGTCTCATGCCTGGACTGCTGGTATCCTGGCATCGAAGACTGGAATGGCCCCAGAGAACCTGTAACCAGACCCACATCCCCTTGTCCTATTTAGCACCTTTTCTCCCCTACCTTGGGATGGTGGCTAGAAGCAGGGCGGCTGCATCTGAGAACCCTTATTAAAGCAGGTTTTTAAAAATCTAAGCCTACAACCCAGTTACAATTCCCAGCATCCACTCACTCAAGGAGAGATGATCTACAGTTTTTCAAAGGAATCTTCCTATCTTAAGTATTTTAGGTACAGACGGGAAACTTAACTTTTTTTTTAAAAGTTAAAAAAACAGAAGCCAGCTTAAGATCACCAGCAATTAGTGACACCCCGGTTCACATGCCGAGGGAGAAGGGCACATGACAACTGTATTATCCATCCCTGGAGAAATGGCTAAGTAGCAAGAAGCACTGGCTGCTCTTTCCAGAGGACCTGGGTTCAATTCCCAACACACACATGGTGGCTAACAACCATCTATAAGTCCAGTCCCAGGGGATCCAACTCTCTCTTCTGGTCTCTGTAGGCACTTTGTGTATGTGGTATTGAGGCAAAACACCCATATACACAGAAATAAAAATATTGTTTTTTATTCAGTGGGCTAGAGCACTTACTGCTCTTGTAGAGGACCAATTCCCAGCATTCATATGGTTGCTTACAACACGGCTTCTAACACCCTCTTCTGACCTCTTTTTGCCCCAGGCATGCACGTGGTAAGTGTGTGTGTGTGTGTGTGTGTGTGTGTGTGTGTGTGTGTGTGTACATATACATACATACAGGCAGTCATACAATTTTTTTTACAAATTATTCAGACATGTCAAAATTACTATTCTGCATAGCTTCTCTATTTACTATAAAAAGTGAGGTATTTTTCCAAGAGGGGGGCTGAAGAGATGGCTTGGCAGTTACATAGCTGCTCTTCCAGAGAAACTGTGTTTGATTCCCAACCCTCACATGGCAGTTCTGTCTGCAACTCCAGTTCCTAGGAATGGAACATCTCCTGACCTCTTCAAGAACCAGGCACGAAAGTGGTACATACATGAAGGCAACACGGCCATGCACAAATAAGAAATAGAAAGAAATCCAGGCACTGTGTCGCATACCTATAATCCTAGCACTTGGGAGGCAGGAGCAGGGGGAGCTTGAGCCAGCATGGTCTACAAAGTAAGATCCAGGCCAGCCAGACCTACACAGAGAGATTCTGTCTCAAAAAGATACATAAACAGTCATACTGAAGACAAAGGGCCAGATATGCTGGAGTACCCCTGTAAAGCTAGCACTTAGGGGGTAGGCGGAAGGAGGATCAAAAGGCTCAAGGCGAGTTTCAGTTGCATAATGAATTTGGAGGCAACCCTACTCACACCAGACCCAGCCTCAAAAACAAAACATAAAGCAGTTTCATGGACTCTTATCTCACCTGTGCCCTATCTCCCCCTGAGTGGAGGCAATGTCTCCTACAGAACTTGGCAACACAGTAACTCTCCCTGGGAACTGAAAGTAATACAGATCTTACTTGCAGTGTTCTCATCTATCCGGGTACTGCAACAGAACTGACTCCAGTTTCACCTAAGAAGGTTCTCAGGTGGAAAAGCTAAAGGTGCTGCTTCTGAAAGCTACGGGGAAACCTAAAGATCAGCAGTTACCTGAAGCAAGTCATTACAGGAACAGAGCAACAACCTTGGCCCTGTGGCTAAGCAGCAGTGAATAGCTGGGAAATGGAGACACCCAAAAACAGAAAAGAAGTCAAAATACACACAAACCTAAGCAAAACATCCTCAGAAAAGATTCCAAGTTCTCAAGAACTCTCCTCAAGCCAATGTGAAGGTCTTGAATATGTATTTCTCCAAAATATCATTTGCCCTGGAAAAGATCCTCAGCTTTCTTTGCTAAGTTACCACTGTATCCAATGAGATTTACCTAGAGAGTGATCATTTGATCTTCAACACCAATAATCAAAGCCCTATAAGACAGTATTTCATATCCATTAGAATGGCCACGATCAAGAAAGTTGGACTGGGCATGTAATCAGTGGGATGCATTTTAATAGCATACACAAAGCCCTAAGTTCATTTTCAGAACCACAAAAAAATGGAACCCTGTGCTCTGCTGATAAGAATCCAAGTAGATAAAACTGTAGAGCAAAGAGCGGGAGAGATGGCTCGGGGGTTAAGAGCACTGACTGCTCTTCCAGAGATCCTGAGTTCAATTCCCACTATGTGGTGGCTCACAGCCATCTGTAATAGGATCCGATGCCCTCTTCTGGTGTGTCTGACAGTGTACTCATATACACTAAATAAATAAATCTTTTAAAAAAATGTAGAGTAAAACAGTAAATTAGTCCTTGGCTTTCAGAAGGAGTTTGCTGTGTGTATGTTCCGAGATGGAACTCTGCTGAAATCATGCAGCTGGCCAGGCTCACTCACACGGTGATCACAGCATACTCGAGAGACAAAGTCAAAGCCAGCCTGCAGTACAGTGAGTTCCAGACCAGCTTGGTTTAAACTGAGATCCTTCACCTCCACCAAAAACAAAACAAAACAAACAAACAAACAAAAACATGCTGAGTGGAACAGACCAGACACAAAGGTACAGATACTGTCGGTTTTAACTGTCAACTTGACACATCCTAGAATAACCTGGCAAGAGGGTCTCAATGAGGGACTGTCTGTGGGTATGTCTGTGGAGAACTGTCTTAATTACCTTAACCAGTGTGAGAAGACTCAGCTCACTAAGGGCAACATCATGCATTCACTCTACTACTGCTGACTAGCAATCTGAAGCTCCTCTCTTCGCCAGACTCAACAGCAGGCTGGGATAAACCCATTTCTCACCTAAGTTGTAGGTTGGGTTTTGCTGGGGTGTTTTATTCACCAATAGAAGAAAGCAAACAAGCATCAGAAACAGGGTCAGATGATACAGAGTGTCAGATTTTAAGACACTATTACGCTGGGCACAGTGGCTCACGCCTCTGATCCCAGCACAAAAGACGCCAAGACAGGAGAATCACCACAACTTTTAGGCCAACCTGAGTTCCACAGGAGTTCCAAGTCAGCCTAGGCTAGAGTGCATTAACAGTGGCTGATAGCATAAGACCTTCTGTGGAAAAAGCAGACAGGATACAAGAACAGACAGACAGAAAACACTAATAAAACATTCAAAAACCACTAATAAAAAGGGTCTTTGGGAGAAACTTCACTATACTGGACTTAGTTGGAAAATTAATCTCAGAACTTAATTAACATGACAATCATCTAAAAATGAAAGGTAATTTTCTTTTTTAAAAAAAGGAAGAGATTGCCAGGCAGTGGTGGCGCACGCCTTTAATCCCAGCACTTGGGAGGCAGAGGCAGGCGGATTTCTGAGTTCGAGGCCAGCCTGGTCTACAGAGTTCCAGGACAGCCAGGGCTATACAGAGAAACTGTCTTGAAAAACCAAAAAAAAAAAAAAAAAAAAAAAGGAAAAGATTATCCAAAAAACTATAGGGTGGCAACAAGAAATATAATCCCTATGTAGCAGATATTACATGTAACTGAAAATTAAACATAAGTATTTTAAACTATGAATTTACCTCAAATTAATGTCAGGTATCATTTCAGAGCAGAAAGTTTATTTAAAAAAAAAAATCAACAAATATTAATACCACATAAATTACATCTAGGAGAGCCACATGTGGTACCCTCACCACTGATCTCAGCCCTGAAGGGTAGAAAGAGGAGATCAGACATTTGGGGGCCAACTTGGGCTACAATATTCAACATTATAAGCATGCAGGATGAAAATCTGCCACTTGTTTGACTTGTTGGAAGGCTGTTTTCATGATCCTTTCTATCCTGACGGGTCAGCTGACATAGGAGCTTGACCCAAGTGTTCAATTTTGAAAACAAGGAAACTTGCTATCAAGTGGGGTGGCTTTGAAAGGAAGCAGGGAGCCTGAAGTCAAAACCACAGTCAGTTAAACTAAGATAAGCAGGGAAACTAGAATACTGGCAGCCCAAGGACACAGCCCCACAGCCCAACCGACTCCACTTTAGTATAACAGTATAGTTTGGTTTTGCTCTGTAAGTAGGTATATACTGAGGAAACGTTTCCAAAGAAAAAGAACTTGAAGAACATTATTTTAATAAAAAAGAGAAAAGCAGAGTTCTGTGAAAGCAGCCATTTGTCACCTCCCTACAGGAAGATGGCAGTCAGTATACTATGCAGGACTGAAGAGTTGGTTCAGCAGTGAAGAGCACTTGTTGCTCTTGAGGAAGATCAGGGTTTGATTCCCAGCACCCACATAATGTGTCAAAATCCTCCCAGCGGATCTAATGCACTCTTCTGACCTCCACGGGCACCAGGCATATATACCCAGTGTATATACATGCATACATGCAGACAAAATGCCCATGCACCTAAAGTAATAATCTAAAAATATTAAAAATTTAAGTATAAAACTGTCTAGATCCACAAGAGGTACACTGATGAAGGATCCCTGCCAAGGAATTGTCCTGCTCACAGGCACAGTAACTTTGACCATATGAATTAACCTAGCTAAGAAGACGCCTCACAAGGATGCACAGAAGCACATCTTTTGGGTAATTCTAGATCCTGTGAAGCCCACCATCATCTATCAAGCCATGTGGACTAACCATCACAATGAGTGATGTCCCATTCTACCTCCCAAATTTTGGTTACCTAACAGTCATTTCTAAAGGTTAGAAAACAAAAGGTGTCAGGTGAGGGAGACACATGCCTTTACTTCCAGTGTAGAGGCAGCCTGATCAACAGAGTGAGTTCCAGGACAGCCAGGGCTACACAGAGAAAGCCTGTCTTGGGGGTGAAAAAATAAAGGAAGAAAAGAAAGAAGGAAGAAGAGGGAGAAGAGGAAGAAGAAAAGAAGGAAGAGGAGCAGTAACAGCAGCGGCAACCAAAGGCTACCACCAGATTTGTTTATTTATATTTATTTTGTTTGTGAGGATATGTTCTTTATTCTATAGCTGACTGGCTATGATCTCCAGCCTTGCCTCTACTGGCATGACCCACCATGCCTGTTATCTTTTGAACATATGTGAAACATTAGAAATGCATGTACCACCTGCTGAGGCAGATCATAAGATACTCTACCATCTGATTTTATTTTAATTAATGCTGCAGATATTATCTAAAGGAAAAAAAATCACACCAAGAATTCCCACTAAAGGGACTTTCCTTAAGTTATTTAAATTTTGTAGATAAATTTTGATTTATTTACCATTTGCTTTTTTTGTTTGTTTGTTTGTTTGTTTCGAGACAGGGTTTCTCTGTGTAGCCCTGGCTGTCCTGGAACTCACTCTGTAGACCAGGCTGGCCTCGAACTCAGAAATCCACCTGCCTCTGCCTCCCGAGTGCTGGGATTAAAGGCATGCGCCACCACTGCAGGGCACCATTTGCTTTTTTTAAAGACAGAGTTTCTCTGTGTAGCCCTTGCTGTCCTAGAACTCTATATACCTACTGACCTTGAACTCAGATCTCCCGCTCATTCATACATGATACACTTAGGAACTATTAGAGCTCCTATGTCTTCTATAAACAGATTTGCAATGTGAGGAGCAGTACTTGTCCTCATCATTCCAGAAAGATTCACTACAAAAGAGCATTTACAGAGTCTTACCCAGATTTCCTTGCTCGACTGTCAGCACCACCTCGTCCATCACTACAGCCCTAAAGTCCAATTCCTCTTCACAACATTTGGCCTTCAAAGCTCGTAAGATCTCTTTCTGTGGGTAGTCTTCCCTGATGCGACGATCCGTCAAGAACCACAGCTTACCAGTCACTGAGCTACACATCTCGGTCTGCTTGGTCTTCCTTTCCTGTGAACTTTTATCTAGAAGGGAAAAAAAATACACATGAGATTGAAGAAATCATCTAGGTTTTTGGATTTCACAGATAAGTTTCTTAGTTTTATGCTAACTAAGCACACACACGGAGAGGAGTATTTCCAGCTAATCTGACTACTTGGAGGTTAGGTGTAGGAAATCAAAACTTCAATGCCATACTTGGCTGCATAGAGAATCTAAGGCCAACCTCAGCAACCCTATGTCAAATAAATGCCTTCTCCCTGCTGGTATAAACTAAAAATATGGACATCTTTTCAGAAAATAAGATTTATCCATTTTCCCTGGGGAAGCTAGCAATACAGCAGCTTACACAGCGCAAACTGCCAGTACAATTTCCCTGTATTATTAGTATATAGCTTTGTCTGGGAATTATACTTACTCTGATTGCCTATTTCTACCTCCACTGTTCCACCCTTCCCTTAAAGTTCCAATTCTTGTAGTCTGTAAAGATGGTTCAACAGTTAAACCTAAGTTTAATCCCAGCACCTACACACTGGCTCACAACCATCCAGAACACCAGTTCCATTCAACACCTTCCTATGACTTGGTGTCACATGTGGGTAACAGGCAAGCATATATTGCAAAAAATCCTGTCTTGGGAAAAAAAATTCCCTTCCCTTCCTAGTATACATGTATTGTATAAATCGTTGACAATATCCTACTTCCCCATCACTAGATAACCCATTAGGTTTCTATTTTTATCTGTAGTTTTATATTTAAACTTTCCCTTGGTTTTTAACATTATCAATAATAAAAAACTTAGCAGGGCAGTGGTGGTGCACGCCTTTAATCCCAGCCCTTGGGAGGCAGAGGCAGGTGGATTTCTGAGTTCGGGGCCAGCCTGGTCTACAGAGTGAGTTCCAGGACAGCCAGGGCTACACAGAGAAACCCTGTCTCGAAAACCCAAAAAAAATAAAATAAAATAAAATAAATAAAATAAAATAAAATAAAATAAAATAAAATAAAATAAAATAAAATAAAATAAAATAAAAAACTTGTATTACTACATAAGCAAAACCCAGCATCTTAGGTAGTGACTTAATAAAGAGGAAAGACTTTGACAATGAACAGAAGGAGCCCCACGTAATGCCAGCAAACACCCATGCCCATCACTGTGGGCCACTATTCAGGGACAGTGCTCTCTTACTCTGTGCTTTGTTTGTGTCCCTTCTTTAAATGGAAGACTGAAACATATTTTACTGGGGCGCAAAAAAAATGAGGATGTCTTTCCAACAATGCCATTTCTCTGAGTCTGAATCAGACAACAATTGAAAAAATTGTCTTCCTGAAAAGCAAATAGTTTATCACTGCTTGGTAATAGAGAGGGAAAGTTTTAAAAGACTCTTTTAGATAAGAAGATCTCTGTGAGTTTGAGGCCAGCTTGCTCGACAAAATGAGACCTTGTCTCTCTCACTCCAAAAAATAATGAATACAACCCTAAAAACCTTCCACAGCTGTCCCTTGCCACAGCATCCTGGATGTGAGGGAGGGCTAGCTCCCAGCCACAGCATCCTGGATGTGAGGGAGGGCTAGCTCCCAGCCACAGCATCCTGGATGTGAGGGAGGGCTAGCTCCCAGCCACAGCATCCTGGATGTGAGGGAGGGCTAGCTCCCAAACCCTACCCACATCCCTCACTCCCATCCAGAGCCCAACAAAAGCCCACTGACGCTCAAAGCCGGTAAGTCTGGTGTATTTCCACACAGCCTGCATGTACTGCCTTGTAGACGTAAATCACCTCTAGATCAAATACAGTACAAAGGAGAAGCAAACACTGGCACTGTTCAGAGAGCAGGGCAAAGCCTCGACATGTTCAGTACCACACTCTTAGTTGAAGCCACTGATGCAGAGCACGTGAGGAGGAGGAATTATGACTGTTCAAGTATCATACCAGATGGCACGGAATTCAACCCAAAGACAACAGTCAAGATTAGAAGGAAGCAAAGGCAAGGCGCATTAACAGCTTCCTGAGCAGCAAGACAGAACTAACTGGTCCTTCAATGGCCCCTTCCCTACTTTCCCAGGTATTATCTGAGGAGGACTTTTTTCACAGACCCACACGGTAAGCCAACAGTATAGACCCCCAGTATTTTGGCTTGCCAACCATACCACTGAAACATCTACTGATGCTAATTCTCCTACATCACAACCATTTCTATCACAAGGTAAACCAATGGTTTTAAGCCAGAGGTTAATCTCTGCTACATACAGTAATAACTCAATTAAAGCTAAGAAGAAATCCAGCCAATGCCATATCATCCCCAATTTTGGAAAATTGTAAATTACAATGATTGTGTAGTTTAAGATACTTAAATCTTGCGGGGCAGTGGTGGCGCACACCTTTAATCCCAGCACTCAGGAGGCAGAGGCAGGTGGATTTCTGAGTTCGAGGCCAGCCTGGTCTACAGCGTGAGTTCCAGGACAGCCCAAGATACACAGAGAAACCCTGTCTCGAAAAACCAAAAAGAAAAAGAAAAAAAAAAAAAAAAAAAGATACTTAAATCTCATTAGAAGATAACAATAATAGAAATAAAAAAATGTTTTATTTTCCCTATAATGAGATATCGTATAGAGCCTACAATATACAAACTTACGCTCCCATCTTGAACAGAAAGGACTTTTGTATGTGTTTTGTTTTGAGACAAGGTCTTACTATGTAGCCCAGAGACCTCCTGCCTCAATTTTCCTCAAGAAGCATGTCACCATGCCTAGCCAAACCTTTTTTTCTACAGCTTTTCTTGATAAAATTTTTACTTTAACCATAGTTGTGGAAAACTTAGAAAGCAAACCTGCACTATCACCACCTTCCCTGGAAGGGACAAATGTTTCTTCTGAGGGCTAATGCTGTACTCTCCTCCCTGTGACCACAGAAGGCCAAGCAGATGGCAAAAGTACTCACTAGGAAGTCATGATCACACATGAAAAGGTCTCCCTCAGAAGCTAAAGCTACAAAGGAAAGTCATGCCACAGTTGCTAAGAGATAGGCTTTCCCAGAGGGAAGAAAAAAATACTCGCATTCGGTGTTTTTTTAAACCTTTACTGACTAACATCCCAGGGCCGTGTCAGTGCCTGGCCCTACTTGGTTCTTAAACTTCATCTTTCCGTGGATTACTAATTTTATTGCATGACAGACTTTCCTTATGAGTGACAGCTGCTGACCTAGCAATCCTAATAAAATGTTTGTGAGAAGCAGAAACATTTTGTCGAAACCTTTTTCAGGTTACCTATAAATAAAACATTAAAATTCTTGCGAATGCTTATGGAAGTCTCTAGATAGCAGATATTGTTGAAGATGTTTAACTTGTTACCCAGTCTGAACCCCAGAAGCAGTCTCAGCATAGGTAGAAGGGCAAACCTTAGTTTCTGGCTTCACCAGGATGTTGCATGCTAGCTCTCTGACCAGAACAACAGTAGGTGCTTATGTGTGGAGGGTGTACACATTCCTGGACAGTTATACAGCTGGAAATGGTTAGTGCCTTATTTCCAAGTCCTATAGCTCAGTCTTGGGTGCTAGGCAGGGAAAGGCCTAGTTCTGTCTTATATGCTCAAGGCACATGGAATATTTGGAAGATTTACTGTCTATGACAAGTGTCTTTACCTGCTAAAGCCATCTCACTGGCCCTAATATTTACTATCTTAAAAGAATAGAGTCCCCCCTGTAAAATGAAATGGTTACTTTTCCTACAGGTATAAGGTAAATAGAATGTTGGCAAATGTCTACAGAAGCACAGTAGTGCCGCCATCACCATCCCCAGCCCATTTTTAACAAATCTCACTAAATAGGCCAGGCTAGACTTCAATTAGCAATCCTTCCATCTCTATCTCCAAAATACTGTATGAGTGTGCGCCACCACAGTCTGCTCATTTCCTCTCTTATATTGAAAAATCAGGTCAACTAACTCCTATCCCTTTTCATTTCTTCCAAAGTATCAAGAAAAACAATGTATAAATATTGAATTATAAATTTTAGTGAGAGATAGGTTTTGATTTAATGTGTATGAGTTTCTGTCTACAAGTTTGTTATGTGCACCAGGTTCACACCTGGTACCTATGGAGGCTAAGAAAGCAGACAACCTGGAAATGAAATTATAGATGTTGTGAGCTACCATGTGGGTGATGGGAACCAAACCTGGGTTGTCTGCAAGAGTTGCAGGCGCTCTAAACGTCTGAGTCATCTACATGTTTGACAATTTTCCCTCGTAAAGTTCAGCATTAGCATGCCAATAAAGCATACAAGGTTAAATGAAGTTCTTTTAATCACAGGGAAGTTATTCTTTTCAGTGTTTAAGCCTGCCTAGATCATTATCTTTAAAGGAGGAGTCTCAGTATGTAGCTCAAACTGGCCTTGACCTCACTGCACCCCAACCCTGCTCCCACCCCACTACCAGTGCTGGGAACATAGGCAATGTCACCATACCAGCTCTATATCCCTTAGACTAGGACTTTATTGTCTCAAATGTCTAATGCTCACACTGAAGTTCTTTTAAACACTCCCCCCCCCCCCCCCAAGGCTAAAGAGATGGCTCAGCAGGGTCCTGCACCTCACCTGGGCAGGCGGGTATAGATGGCCCTGATTATGGGGGTGGGAGGGTGGTTGCAGGTGAGCCTGTCCAAGGGCGTTTAAGTGTGAGAGCCAGCAGGCTGACCATCTCAGATACCTCTTAGGCCCAGATCCAGGGCTTTGAACTAGCCCACCCCCAACATCTAACCCATGGATGAACTGCTGAAGTGCACGAAGGGCCAGTCCTACAGATGCTGAACTACAGGATCTCCATGACAAAGGGCAACAACAGGATCTGACAGGAGTCCCAGTGAGATTCCAGTATTGATAGAGTAGAAGCCAGACCAAGGACTCACAGCAATGAACATTTGCAAGCAAAAAGATGTGGATAAAAGGGAACTCTGTGGGATACACTGACACACTACAGCTTCCACAATGAGATTTTCTCCTCTGTTGTGTGGTAGGTTGCAATGGTGGGGGGCGGGTATGAGGTGAGGAGGGGATGAGTGGGATTGGGCTGCATGATGTGAATTCACAAAGAACCAATAAAATTAAAAAAGAGAGGGAGATGGCTCAGCATGCACTGTTCTTGCAGAGGTCATAAGTTCAGTTCCCACTACCCACATGGTGGCTCATGACCATTCATAATTCTAGTTCAAGAGGTTCTATGCCTTCTAGCCTCTGCCAGCATCCAAATACATATGGTGTGATATACATATAGGCAGACACTCATACATACATATAATAAAAAATAATTTTTAAAAACATTCCAGCCGGGCAGTGGTGGCGCACGCCTTTAATCCCAGCACTTGGGAGGCAGAGGCAGGTGGATTTCTGAGTTCGAGGCCAGCATTGTCTACAGAGTGAGTTCCAGGACAGCCAGGGCTACACAGAGAAACCCTGTCTTGAAAAACAAAATCAAAACCAACAACAACAAAAAAACATTCCAAACAATAAAGGAGCTAATGAGATACCCTGTCTCAAACAAAGGGGAGAGGAAAGGGAAACTGAGGACAATCTCAAAAAGAAACAAAAATGGCCAATATAGTATGAGCCATCAGGAAATACAAATTGAAACTATTTTTGATTCTGCCTCCTCAGTCAGAACGGTTATCAAGTAAAGAAACAACAAATAATGCTGACAAGGGAAAAAGAGAAATGGTTATTTGCTACTGTAAGAACATGAAAGGCACAGCAATTGCTGAAATTAGTATGGAGATTTTCAAAAACAAACAACCAAGCAAACAAAAAAAATTGTACTATAAGACCTAGGTATACCACTTCTGGGTATACACCCCAAAACCCTAAATCCTACCAGATGTGTCTGCATATCCACCCTCACAACTGTGTTACTCACAAGAGCTAAGAAACGGAACTAGTCTAGATGAATACGTAATGAAATGTGATACACACACACACAAAATGGAATTTTATTCAGCTTTAAAGAAAAATGGCATTTATAGAAAAATAGAGCTGGAAATTGGAGTATTATATAAATAAAACAAACTGGACTCAAAAAAGACAAATATTGTTTTCTCTCATATGCAGATCCTAGGTTTTAATTTTTACATGTGTACACATATGGGAGGAATCATGAAACTATAAAGACCATGAAAGGGGAAGAGGAAATCTTAAGGGGAAGGGGAGGAGGGCAATAAATGTATGTGAGACCGGAGGAGGTGGGGCTAAGGAGAAACAGGCTGAGAGCAGGGGAGGTGAGTAGCAGGGGACAAGTAGGCCCATTTCTGTATAAAATGTCTTGAGGGGCTGGAGAGAGGGCTCAGTGAGGAAGAGCATTGACTGCTCTGTCAGAGGACTGGATTCAATTCCTAGCACCCACATGACAGCTCACAACTGTCTGTAACTCTGTTCAGGGGGATCTGGCACCTCACACAAATGTACATGCAGGTAAAACATCAATGCACAAATAACCAGCAACAATAATGATAATAAAAATTTTTTAGAAAGCCATAGGAAGCCCACTACTTTGCCTGCTTGCTTTTTTCCCTTCTATTTTTGTTTATGTAAGGTGTGTAAGTATATGTGCCACGGGCTTATGTGGGGGTCAGAGAACAACTTTAGGAAGCAGGTTCTCGAGGAGGGAGGGGAACGCTTCTATCAGGATGGAAAGCAAATAAATAACTGAAGAGTTAGCCTCTCCTTCCACCAGGTAAGACCTAGGGGTTCAGGCTCAGGCTGTCCTACTCAGTGGCAAGTACCTTTACTGAGTTATGTCTCTGGCGTATAATGCTAATCTAAAAAACTAATAGGAAAAAAAAATGGACTAGAAATGTAGTTCGGCTGGCTGAGTGCTTGCCCAGCATGCCCAAGTCCCTGGGTTCAAACTCGACCTACCCATAAACCAGGTGCACACCTGTAGTCCCAGGGCTCAGGATGTGGAAGCACAAGTTCTCAGTTCAAGGTTATCCTTAAGCTACATGAAGACTGAGGCCAAACTGGGACAGTGAGACCCTATCTGAAAAGTCAATAAATAAGTGGGGGAAGCCTCGAGAGCCGGCTCTGTGGTTAAGGTGTTTGCTTTGCAAGCACAAGTATCTAAGTTCAGATCCCTAGTACCCATATAAAAACTGGGTATATACAGCAGTCTATAAACCCGGTACTAGCAGGAACTGAGATGGGCAGATACTGGCCAGTGAGCCTAGCTACTTGGAGGAGAGATCCTAGCACACACACAAAAAAAAAAAAGGTAGAAAGCAAAAGGAAGATACCCAGATTTCATACAAATATACAGACAAGCACACAGACAGATAAGCCATGCAGCACACACAGTTAATTTCGTGTTGATTATTTATTATAAAAAGAATTTCTCATGTCATTGTAGCAAGTCTACAATCCTTCAAGGCCAGCAGAACTACACAGCAATTTCCAGGACAGCCTGGATTACAATAGTAAACACCCTGACTCAAATCAAAAACAAAAAACAAAAAGCAGAACAAACAAAAACAAATTGGGCCAGAAACAACAGCTCAGCAGGTAAAAATGCAATGCAAGCCTAACCCAGACAACCTGAATTCAATCCCCAGCCAGAGCTGGATCCCGGGAACCGTGAGGAAATGAGAAACTGAAAGTTGTCCTAACTCCCATGCTCACACTACGGGCAGCAGGAATCCAACACCAGCGATGCCTCCAACACCTCATTTAACTGTCTCCCCTTCCCATTTCAGGCTTGGCACACAATAATTAAATGCATTTGATTTAATCAGGTTCCGGGGATGAACCCTAGCTTTTTGCTAAGCAAACACCGTACAACTTACCTATCTCCAGGAATGTTTTTGTACATACTATTTCAACTCATCCGTCAGTAGTATGATAGCCATCACAGATTAAGAAACTTCGTTAAAAGAGCTAAAGATGTAGCCAGGTGATTAAAGGGTCTGGGTTAAATGTCCAGTGGTTAAATGTCCAGCGCACGAGGAAAGAGAGACTTATCGGCTGAGCCTGCATCTCCAGTGAAGTTACGGCTCTGAGTGTCAAAAGAGTCTGTCCTAATCACACTGTGTGTCTAGTAATTTACTTGATAAAAGAATTTTATCTTTTACACTTTAAATTTAGTCAAATCTGTTTATCAAAGCTTTTTCTCCCTAATTCAACAGATCCTAATGTCTACAAATCCTTTCAACCCAGAGAAAATACAATTTAGAATTAACATAAAATTAGACTGATCATAATAATCACAGACATAACTTTGGGTATATATTTCCAGTGAATGGTGAAGTATTTTCATTGTGCCTAACATGACTAAAGGTGTTGGGTACAATCTCCAGGCCCACCTTCCAAAGGCAGATCTGAATTTCTGTTGAAAAGAAAAAGGGACTTCATAGTGTAGAGATGAAATAAAAAATATTAATAAAATACACTCTCTTAGGAAGGGCATGAGATGTATGTATTTCTTTGTAATTCTTTTGAGACAGGGCTTCTCTGTATAGCCCTGGCTGCCTGGAAAAGGTTGGCCTCAAATTCAGAGAGCCACCTGCCTTTCTCTGCCTCTGCCTCCCTGAGTTCTTTGTAATTCTTAATAAAAAATACAGAAATAAAATAGCAAAAGTTGTGTACGAAAAAATCTCTCAAACTATCACAACACAGACTGCTCGAGCATCCCCTTCTCTGACTTAGGGACTGGTACATAGCCCTTCTAGGGTCACTGCGCCCATGTCCTGACAGGACACGGTTTAAAAGGTCTCTCACCCCCACTGTCCCTAACACTCACAAGTATACTTCACAGAAACAGACCAAACAGACCCCCAAACTTCCCGTGTCCTGCCCACTCACAAGCTTTTCTCACCACACTAAAAAGTACGTATCTTATTTTATATGTGACCATTTTCCTACCCAAATTCAACATCTCTATCCAAAGACTTAAAGTTTTACCACCAATCTTTATAAAAACCACAAAAGGTAACTGAGATCTGGCAAGCAGACAATTACCTGCTCTTTCATACAAGATCAAGATGTGAAACATGGATGTAGGTGAAAGGCTGAAAAACTTTCACTTACAGTTCACAAAGCACTTTCCAGACATTATCTATTTAAGCTACATATGATACAGATGAAAGAGAGTGTGTAGTATTATTACAAGAACCTATCCAAGATGCTACAGTGAAATAAAGCCAGGAATAAAGGTTTTCTGGTTTCAGCATTTTTGAAGTGTATTTAGCAAATGCTCCTTCCCCATTAATTCCCCAGCTACTACTGCCCCATTCCTCCCTTACACTCCCTCCCTAAAAACCAGATTTCTCTTCACATTTTACTATACACAAAAGTTCTACCAATGAAAATTTGAATAAAGGAAAAACTCACTTGGGTTTTTATACCAAAAATGGTTATTATATATCCCAAATACAATGCTAGTGTACAATTTAATCCACAAAACCATTCCTCTGACATAGCACCAACTTCATCTGACAGCGAAGGTGTTTAGCATAAAGGGTCAGACTGCCATGTAAACAAAAGGCTCTCTAGGCTTCCTTGAAGCTAGATATAGTCCTACATTTTTGGCTGAATTTTTGGTTGAATGAGTTGAAGTAGTACTGCAACTTCTCTAAGTCATCCTTCTAGCACATGTTCGTCCTCTACCCCTCCCTCCACCGTGCATCCAGAATACGGACACTGCAACAGCAGGACAGGCAGCCCACTGAATGAGGAGGCCAACCCTGACAAACCACAGCTGTGTTAGAGCTTGACCGCTGTGTAAAGCCAGGGTCCAGGAGCCTCTAAGAAAGTAGATCTCAACCTGTAGGTCATAATCTCTTCGGAAGTCAAAAGACCCTTTCACAGGGGTCACCTAAGATCAGCAGAAAACAGATATTTACATTCTAATAACAGTAGCAAAATCACAGTTATGAAGTAGTAACAAAAATAAAATTTATGGTTGGGGTTACCAACATAACGTATTAAAGGATTAAAATATTAAAGGACTGCAGCTTTAGGAAGGTTGAGAACCAGTATTCTAGGACCTCTTAGAAGAAAGAAATAATACTCTTATCTCGCTGACATCTAGAAATTGTTACAGGCTACTGTAACTTTCCTGTTTTACAGTTTTAGAAAGTTATTTCCTTGACCATTTGTGCTAAAAGTCAGCAAGAAATGGCCATCAAGTGTTTATATATCCAACTTTCTCTTCACACTAACAAGACCATTGTCTTTCTCTATGTTGGCATTTTATTTTGCATGGCATCTGAGCATTTCTATATTCAAACAAACAAAAAAACAAAAAAAAAAAAACCTACTAAACCTTGACATGGCGTCTCACACCTTTAATCCCAGCACTTGGGAGGCAGAAGAAATCTGATTTCGAGACCAGCCTGGTCTACAGAGTGAATTCCAGGACACCCAGGGCTATGTAGAGACCCGGTCTCAAGAAAAAGTAAATTAATAACAAAACTCTACTAGAATAGAAAGAGCAAACTGTTGTATCCCCAAAATTAATCACACCACCAAATAAAGCAAAAATAAGAAAACAAGTGGGCAGAATAAAGGATTCAATTAACTAATTATTAGCATTTCAATATCTAAGATACAGTGTACCTGAAGATATCAAACACAGAGAATGAAGACACAGAACTAGACATAGTGCTAGCACATAAAAAGACAAAACCATCACTGAGTGGACCAGCAGAGGGCGCGGCAAATAAAACCACTTGCCATCTGACCCAACTTCCATCCCTGCAACCCAGGATGGAAAGAGTGCCAGCCAAAAGTTGTTCTCGGACCTACAGCCCATGAATATACACATAAACATAAGTAAAATAAATCATTTTTAAATGCCATAAGAAGTTTGACATCACTTAAGGGAAATGAAAGCCAAAACCACATTGAAGCATTGTGTATAGTCAGTGACACACCTGGATTCCTATCAAAAGGAGAAAAATGAGTTTGAGGCCAGGTTAGGCTACAAAGACTCTACTCAAAAATTAAAGTGGGGCTCCAAGCAGTCTCTGTACACCGACACTCACAGCAGCGTTATTTGTAACAGCTGTAATGACACATGAATAAGTAGGTGTGTGTACGTGTACACAGTGAATTATTCAGCCCTTTTTTGTTTTGTTTTTCAAGACAGGGGTTCTCTGTATAGCCCTGGCCATCCTGTAACTTACTCTGTAGACCAGGCTGGCTTCAAACTCAGATCTGCCTGATTAAAGGTGTGTGCTGCCGCCACTGCCAACACAATCAACACCACCAACACCACTACCATCAGCAGCAGTTTTAATAGTTCAGTTTTAAAAAGAAATTAACTTTGGGGGCTAATATTGTGAGCTGCCTGGATATGCCTTACTGGGAACTGACCTTGGCTCCCTGGAAGAATAGCAAGTGCTTTCAACTATGGAGCTATCGCTTTCTCTGTTAACTTTTTAATTCATTATTATTTGTAGTATAACTCTTTCCAACAAGTTCCTTAGCTTTTAATTTGGCCTTGGTGTATGTTGGTTAGGTTCAACACTGTTTATATTTGAAGTTCTAGATATGAAGTAGTGAGTAGTGAGTAAAATCTACTTTTATCTTCAGAGACTTTATAGATTGTGAAGTATAAAATAAAGTCTAAGGATCTATCTGAATCTCAGAATGCTTTTTCAGTTAATCGTTCAAATGTCTTACAGTTTTAGCATTTATTTATAATCCTCAATATGTTCATTATCTTTTCAACATAATGTATCCAGATCAAATTTAAGATATAAATGAATACTTTTGTCTTTTTCTTAATTATAAATGCTTAGGAATATAGAAAAATTGGAAACAACCCTTTTTTTTTCCTGTAAAATATTCAGTAGATTTCCTTTTACTAATTTTAATTTTCAATGCATGTATTAAACTTAGACATTGAGTCTTTATCTTACTTTTTAAGTTTCTTGTAAAATAAGCAATTGATGTATTCTGGCTAGTATTTGAAGAATGTAATGGATTTCTTCAATTTAAACAACACCCCAAGAAAATGAAAAAGTATAGTAGAATTCTAAATATAAAAAAAAAAAAAAAAAAATGGGGGGGGCTCAGTAGTTAAGAGCTCCTGCGGTTCTCCGTCCAGTTCCAGGTGATCTGGCACTCTCTTCTGGCCTCCATGGGGAACCACATACACATACAGTACACATACACACATGTAGGTAAGATACTCATAAACAATAAACTCATGAAAATTACTAAGTCTTTATAAAAATGAAACTTTGATAAATGCTACAAGTTGAATGAACACTGAGGACATGTTAAATGAAATATGACAATTTTAGAAAAACAAGGCATGGTTTTACTTGTATGAGGTACCTATACTAGTGAAAATCATGAGACAGAATATAGAATGATATTTATCACAGGTTAAATTAAGAGATTGTCAAATGAATAAAAGCCCAGTTTTGCAAGTAAGATCTTGAAAATGGATACTTAAAGTTAGTAAAAATGATAAAGTAATACATAAAAATTAGAAAAAAATAAAAACCCTAAGTGAACTGCAAGTTTTTACACACTTCCAACACTAATCAGAAAAACATCACCCTTTACTTAAATTGTATGAAGCTTTAGTTATTAGATTATCAGCCTTTGGTCTATCATATATATATAGCCAACTATAAATGAACTCCAAAGTCAAAACAAAAATTCTGTTTACTTAATAGAGGATTGTTACAAAGTATCTCTACAAGATGGTACAAAGTTTCAAAAAAAAGTTTCTGAGGTACAAAGCACAGTGTAGCTCAAAAAGTTCCTCACATTTAAGTCAAAACCTCCCCAAATTTCCTTTCCAGACATTCCTGGCTTTGATAAAGGAATTTGAAAGCTACTCATTTACTGGAGCCCAACAGGATGATAGAATTACTAATACTGTTGGGGGAAACTTACCTAAGATTCCAAAATGTAGTTTTCTGGTAAAATACAAAAACTGAAATACTACCCAAAATGGGAGAGCAAAGCAGTATGAGACAAGGGGCCTTAGATTACAAAGCAATTCCATGGTTTTGTTTCAGACTTTACGTCTTTATGTGTGAAGAGCATGAACCAGCTAAGTAGCATCAGAAGGGGCTTAAAGGTACAGAAGCATTTAGGTGATGAGTACATTTTTAAATTGTTCTTGTCATAACTCATGGCATACTGACATTTTGTGGGAGCAAGAGTATAAAATTAATCTGGCACATAAACAGATGGTTGTTTACCAGCTTATCAACTGAGTTGATATGTATCATGTGAACTTGACACTTTTTACAGACACTGCTGGGAAATCTGGCAGATTAAAAAGAAAGTACCATGATCAGCTGGGTTGTGGTGGCAGAGGCAGGCTGATCTCTGAGTTCGAGGCCAGCCTGGTCTAAAGAGTGAGTTCCAGGGCAGCCAGGATCATAGAGAAACCCTGTCTCAAAAAACTAGAAAACAAAAACAAAAAAAAACCTAGTGCTGTGATCAATGAAATTGGACTGCAAACTCTGAAGACAGAATCACATCTGTTTTGCTCTCTGCTGTTAGCCCCAATGGGTGACACAAAGCATGGTATATATTAGACTGACAGGTTAAGGGATAAGATTAAAAGCTGGCTATGTGTCGGGATGCTGGAGAGCTCAGTAGTTTAGAGTGCTTGCTGCTCTTTGGAAGATCAGAGTTTTTTTCCCAGCGCTCATGTGGGAAGTGGCTCAGAACCACCTGTAACTCCAGCTCCAGTTCTGACACCCTCTTTGGGTCTCTGAGAGCACCCACACACACTTGCTACACCCCACACACTGCAGACAGATAAAACTGAGAAAAAATGTTTTGAGTTAGCTGTGTCAAATACAAATTAAACACCAGACAAATGTGTATCCCATAAAATTCAAATGTAACCTAACCATCTTTGATGGCTATTCTTCATTGTCAATTTGGATTTAGAATCACCTTGGAAATGCCTCTCAGTGTGTCCATTAGGGTGTTTCCAAAAAGGTTCACCTGAAAAGGGAAGAACTACCCTGAATACAGGCAGCAAGAGTGCTCTATGGGTCTACATTTGAACAAAAAGGACAAAGTAAGCTAAACACCAGCATTCATCTCATATTGCTTCCTGACCACACACCCCACACCCGCACCCACACACAATGTCCCCTTGCTTCACCACGAGGGACTGTATTCCCTAGAGCAGTGGTTCTCAACCTATGGGCTGTGGTCGCTTCAGGAGTCCTAACAGGTATTTTACATTGCAATTCATAACAGTAACAAAATTGCAGTTATGAAGTACCAATGAAATGATTTTATGGTTGGGGGTCACACAACATGAGGCACTGCATTAATGGGTTCCAGTATTGGGAAGGTTGTGAACCACTGCCCTAGAACTGTAAGCCAAGTTAAATCCTTCCCTTAACTTGCTTCATGTCAGGTATTTGGTCACCTTAACAAAAAAAGGTAGTTAAGTATACTGCCAATGCTCATTCTTCCCTTTTCCAATTTTTCTTAATGAAGGGGAGCAGCAGTGACAGTGTCACTAACAGACACAAAGCCCTAGGTACACCATTAGCACTGGGAGGGTGGACAGAGTAGCTGGCATAGCAACACACTTTCTTTATTCCAGGCAGAATTCAAGTGCAGCCTGGTCCACAGTGAGTCTGAAGCCAGGGCTAACTAGTGACAGCCTCGTGTCACTATCCATTATCACCTCTCGGATCCTGAAATAGTTTTTACCGTTAAAATTGAAAGAACAAGAACAAAACTTTAGCAAAAGGGAGGGGACACACAGGGATTCCACTCACTCCAGCCTCAGAAGAAATAGGGGTAACTAGATTATAGCTTTTATGTCTATGGCAATTTGGAGGAGAAGAAAATACTGCAAAACGTTAAAAACAACAGCCTGACATTTGTTACTATGAAGTAAAGTCCTTTTTACAAACCTACACTGCACAAATACATATGGTATGTGGATCTAAAATGCATATGTACAGAGATTTTTGGAGGTTCCATATTATTTCTTAATAATCTTAATATGTCAAGCAAGAAAATTCCAAGTAAGGGAAGACAGTTTCTCTAAAATCGGGACTTAACCTTACTCAGCTTCTTTTGGAACAACTGTATGTCAGCACAGCTAACATTTTTCTCCCTCACATTTTAAAATAACATAATGACTGTAATTTCTTCAGTTTTTAATGTTTGTGGCTTGGGATTACAGTCCACATTATTAACATGCCCACAGCGACTTACAATAAAACCTATCCTCTTTTGCTTTTTCTCTCACTCTTCATACAGTCATAGTTTTTCCTCCACCCACTTTTCTCTGTTTACACTGCTATGCCCTGAGTAAAACTACCTCTGCTTCTCTAAGTGACGAATCTGTTCCTTACCCTCAGTCCCTGCCTCAATGTTCAAGGCCCAGCAGTCGAATGAGCAGTGGGAGATAACTTTGTCATCCTAACCCCATGCAACTACTTAAGTGTATATTCAATAGGGACTCCATTTTTTTTTTCCCATAAAACTGTCCAGTATAAACTAACAGAAGCCAGATGGAAGCTGATGGGCAACAGGTTAAATGTAGACTAGGTACTGTGCTTCTTAAGCTATGTGGAAAGAAAGGGGACCCAGGCAGTGGTTCTCGACTGAGTGGAGGACTGACTGTGTGACTGGACTAGCCTTCACCTCTTAGCTGTTTTGTCAGAATCGGCTACCAACAGAGAGAAACAGGGAGATGGAAATAAAGTTTGCAAACTAACAACTAAGAAGCAATGACACAAGGAACTACTAGGAAAGATCAACAATGGTTTGGGTTACAACTCCAGTCTCCATGACGGAAATTTCCTTGTTTTCTTCCAAGTATCTTTAAAAAATATTGTCCGTTGTTTTAAAACAACAGAAGAAAAAAATAACTCCCAAAGTACCCATTATACAGAAGAGACTTAAATGGCATTTAAATCTTCATGGTTATGGTTAATGATTTAAGAATGTCCAGAAAGAAAGAAAAAAAGCCAAACAACAAAAAACCCTCCATATTCAACTGATCTACTTTCCACATAGATTTGGAACTTAACCCAACTTCAGAGACATTGGGACAACTGCAGGGAATTGTTGGAAAAATAAAATAACATTGAAAGAATTTACATTCAAGGTACATACAGCTTGGTTAGTATAAAAACCTCATTAACACTCTGTCTCTATTTATGAATACAAACCTTACAGAGTACAGGGATTACAAACCTAGATGTGAAACATTAAATAGGAGTGAAGTTGTTCTCTATTTGGATGGGAGGGTGGGGGGCTAATCTAGTCAAACATTCAATTATTTGGTAACCTTCTTCCTTCTTGTTCCAAAGGTTGTCAAAGAAAAAAAAAATGAAAATAGCCGATCACTACTCTAAATTTTACACCTTGGGAGGGACGTAGTAACGTCAGGGTGAGGCTCGCAGCATCCTCCTGCCTCGATCACATCAAATTCTTCAGAGGAAACAAGGACAGTGGCGACAACCACACCCCTGAGGCCAGCCCAGCAGCCGGCAGGTTTTACTCTAAGCAGCATTCCCAGGCTTACCACACCCCCTCGGCGACACGGGAAAGCAGACTAATTTCACGCCGCGATCGCCGCCTCACGCCCCCTCCCGCACGCAGCCGACTCTCAGCTTCCGCCGACTGTGGTACCCAGCGACCACCGGCCTCCGGCGCCCGCCCCCGCGCAGCGCCGCGTCCGCTCCCGCCACCGAGCTCGGCTCCAGATCCGCGGCCGAAGCCTCCGGCTCGAGGGCGCGCCCCCGGCCCACGCCCCCGCCGCCGCCGCTGCCGCCGCCGCGGGCGGCCTGCCGCTCACCTGGCCGCCGGCTCCTCCCTCGCCTGCCCGGCCGGCCGCCGCCTAGGAGCAAGCGCGGGCCGCGGGAAGTCCGCTGAGGAGGGGGAGGGGGCGGGATGCCGGGAGCCGCCTCCTTTCTCCTCGCCGCCGGCTCCCGCAGCCAGGCCGCGCGTCCTCACCCACTCGCCCACTTTCTCACGGCCTCGCGGTCGGCCGGCCTCTCCCTCCCTCCCCCCCTCCCCACGCCCGCACTCCCGTTCCTACACACTCGCTCACGCCCGGCCGCCGCTCGCTCCCTCACTCGCCTGTCGCTCGACCGCGCGCGCGCGCGACCCCGCTCACACACAGCGCACGACGCCGGCGAGGCCGCCCCGCGTCCCCCAGACCGAGGCGCCGCGCGCCCCCCGCCCGAGCCGAGGACCCGCGCGGCCCCGCCCCCAAGCGCCGCACTCGCGGGCGGGGGGCGGCGGGGGGGCGGGGCGGCGAGCGCGCTCGGCGGACTGACACCTGCGAGGAGACCGCCCGGCGGCTCGGTCCGAGGGGAGCTACGGGGCGCGCGCTTGCGAGGGGAGGCACGCGGGCGCTCCAAGGACGCGCCTCGCCACCCGCCCCCAAACCGTCCTCTCGGAGCCGGGGGAAACGGGTGGGGGGCGAGGTTTGTTCCGCTCGACACCGCGAGAGTAGGCCCTGCCGTTGTGCGCCCTCCCGCCCGCGCAGCCCCTCCTTGGGCTGCGGCCGTGAGCGCTTTGATGCCCGCCGACCCCGCCGAGCCTCCCGCGCGAGGTCTGGCCAGGGGACTCGCGCCGCCCGCAGTGGGGCCAGCAGCTCTCCCTCCCTGGCGTCCTGCCTCACCACAAAGCGGAGATTTGGGGACAAAGATGATGCTAACTGTAATAGTCCCGAGCTGCGAACGCACGGAAGACAATACCTCTCTGTATGGAAAGGCGCGTTAACTGCAGCCTCAGCCGAGCTTGGTACGCTAAGGGAGGCTGAGGCAGGAGGATCACAGGCGACCTTATGCCACAAAAGAAAATAAGCGACATAATAAATTCTGTGGGTTGGGCAGGTTCAAAGATAGACAAGGAAGCTAGAGCCAGCTCGGCGAGTTGATGTCAGAATAAACATCATATATTTTAGGAGCATTTCCTACATCCTGAAACCTTCTAATAAATCGTCCAAAGAAGAGTCGAAACATTTGACCACACTCCACTACTTGACTTCCTTCTCTACACCATGAATGAAACCAAGAATGGGGAGTGACGTTCTTCTTTACATTGAAAATTCATTCCTAAATAACTTCTGTCATCAGAGATCCCAAATATGAGCTACAATTCAAGCACTTTGTACTCGGAGTCAAGTCACTTCAGCTAACAACTTTTCGAGCTTCTTAATCATGGGGAGGGGGAGGGAAAGGGAGGGGGAGGAAGAGTATGGTCATAACTGCTGATTTCAGATACTGAATCCTGAAGACCAGCAGCACAGGTAGGTTCTCAGCCTGTGGGTCACCACCCTTTCACAGAGGTCACCTAATACCATGGAAAACAGATATTTACATTACGGATTTATAACAGTAGCAAAATTACACTTGTGAAGTAACAGTTAGGGGGCACCAACCACAATATCAGGAACTGTTTTAAAGGGTCTCCGTATTAGGAAGGTTGAGAACCACTGGTCTAGAGAGTGGGTGAAATTGCTCAGAGGATAAAGCACCTGAACACCTCTGCCAAGCCAGAAGACCACTTCCCACAAGTGTGATCTAGCGCTACCTCTTTCTCCCTATGTGTGTAGACAGAGATTATATAAATTTTAAGAGCTGTACCATAACCTAAGGTGGGACCTGCTGGAGACACACTGCTAGCATTGGATGGCTGCTTCCACTACCTGTGTGATCTGAAGAAAATTCGCTTCCCTAGTGACTTTTAAAAGGAGTTACCTGCTGTATTAGGGTTCTCTAGAGTTATAGAATTTATATTAAGGGAATTTATTGTGATGACTTACAGTCTGTAGTCCAACTAACCCAACAATGGGCAGCCATGAATGAGTCTAGTAGTCCTATGAGGCTAGTTGTTTGAGCTGGTCTCCTGTCGAAGGAAGGTTCCAATTCACCGATGGACACAGAAAGGATTACCTTCAAACCACTCAACAGCTGTAGATCTGTCGCCCATCTACTTCACCAGCAGCAGGCAATGGTAATGAGGCAGAGCGCTCAAGCATCCTGTAAGGACTGGAGACACCATAATTGTACTAGTCCACACACACACACACACACACACACACACACACATAAAATGAAACGATACAATGAGAGAACACCGTTTGCTGAAGTTCATGTCTCAGTCTTTCATTCAAAGAAAGTTTGTTCTGCCCAAATTTCTTTTGGGGGGGGGTCTCACTATGTAGATCTTCCTGCCTCTGCTTCCCAAGGATTGGGATTGAAGATGTGCCCAAATTCTCACTACTGCTCTATTTCTCCATTTTTTTTTTTTGATATTTTATTTACATTTCCGATGATTCCCCTTTTCTTTGGAACCCCCGTGTCCCCTCCCCC
>CM052700.1:23979126-24069802 GCA_028551405.1 Uromys caudimaculatus | reverse complement strand
GAGTTTGCAGCCCCATGGAGGGAGCAACAGTGTCAACTGGCCTGACACACCCCCCCCCCAGTCCTCCTGGAGGCTGGACCACCAACCAAAGAATACACATGGAGGGACCTGTGGTTTGGACCACATATGTGGCAGAGGAGGGCCTTGTTGGCCATCAGGGGGAGGAGAGACCCTTGAGCCTGAGAGTGTTAGAGGCCCCAGTATAGGGGAATGCCAAGGTGGGAAGACAGGAGTGGGTGGGCAGGTGGGTGGGAGGGGGAATACTCTCATAGAGGTGGGGGAGGGGGAGGGGATGGGGGTTTCCAAAGAGGAGACCTGGAAAGGGGGAAACATTGGAAATGTAAACAAAGTATCAAAAAAGTTTAAAAAAAAAAAAAAGTCATTTCTACTTTCCTGTCTTAAAAAAAAAAAAACAAAAAAACAAACCATTGAGCTATTTATTTTCACCTCTCCTTTTCGATCGACTCCAGAATCCATTGACTACCTCTTTTCTTAGCTTCTTTTCTCTTTCAGTTGGAGTTTTATCCTAAATAGGCAAATGCTAAGTCAGACAGATAGTGAGATAAAGGGAAAAGTGAGAAAAAAAAAACAAGGCTTGGAGAGAGTTCAAGGTCACCCTCCCCTCCCTACTGACTTTGAGGCTAACTTAAGCTGCAAGATACCCTGTGCCAAACAACAAAGCAAGTATGCATTCAGTGGAGAAAAACTAAATACGATCAGCCACCGACGAATCACACACCTGGAATCTCAGGTCTCAGGAAACTCAGGTTCAAGACTCAGTGTTTAAGAGAACTGGCTGTTGGTCCAGAAAACCAGGATTCATTTTCCAGCACCCACATAGAGTCTTAAAATTGTCTGTGGCTCCATTTTCAGGGGCTCCTTCAGAGGGTGCCAGGCACACAGGTGGTACACAAACATTCGTGCAGTGCAGATAGCACACACGTGAAATAAAAATAAATCTTTGATAAAAAAATTATTGGAGGGGAGCTGAGGGAGTAGCCTAACCGGTGTGGTGCTCACCGTGCATACAGGAAATACTGAGGTAGTGGCAGATGCCCACGAAATCTCAATAGGATGGGGAGGCTGGAAGAGCAGGGTCATCTTAAGTTTGTTTGAAGCTAGCCTGAGACACACGAGACTGTCTCCAGAAGAACAAAAAGAAAATTGGAGGGTCGAAATGCTAGAATTGCTAGGGCACTTCTATCTCCAAAACTTTTCTAAACAGCTAGGCACACGTTAGATACTGGCTCACTTAATAGTAAGTGCAGACTTCGGCTTGTCAAGAGGATCACATAAATATCTGGAATGCATAGCGATCCCTGTCCCCTGGTGTCACAATAAGCCTATTTTAGGATGTGGAGTCTAAGAACTTTTATATACATTAAGCCCTTTAGGTCTCAGCAACTCTACTGGGTTTGTATATCTTCTTTTTGTAAATAAACAATTCGAGGCACAGAGATGTTGAGTATCTTGTCTAAAGTCACACAGCTGATAAGTGGCAAAGCCAAGTTTGCTATAGTTTATTCCACTTCTTACCATCAATTCAAAGACTGCAAACTTGATGCTCTCAGGTTTGTTTGTTTTTTCCCTTCTTTTTAAGTTTAATTGTGTTATATAGAGCATAATGGAATTTAAAAATGTGAAATATAGTTGTATACATTCAAATTTTCCACAAGAGAAAAGAATCCATTAGCCTAAGTATCACCTATAACAATTCAGCAAAAATTATTAATAAGTACATGATTCTTCAAATATGTACAGGTTCTGTTTTGATGGATGATAAAATAAATCCATTTAATTCATAAAGGGATTTGCTTGCGCCTATCATTATGGCTTTTGCTCTTCAGATATGAAAAGTAAAACTTTTTTCAGAGACCATAAAATATTTCAAGGTTGTCAGGGGACCTGCTGACACGTGGGGAACAGAAAGGGTTAAGTAGAAAATCCAGTTGAGTAGAAAAACCAGGATTTAGTGTCTAACAGACTGGCTGAAAGTAGGTCAGTGTCCTTGACAGTCACAGCTGGTGAAGAATGATGTCACGGGGTAAGTGGGGGGAAGGGTGGAATTTAAGGTGGGGAAATGGAGACTGTGAGACCTGAGACCTCCAGACAGGAGGAGGGGACGTGCAGGACGGCTTTAAGTCAGCCTTTGGTACAAGTAGCTGAAGCAGAAATTTCCTTGTCTGCCTCCCAGGCCTGTCCTCCGCCTCTGCATTCAGTCCGCTGGAGACAAAGCCAAATGGGGAAAGACAAACCTGCGAAGGGTTGAGTTGTGGTGAAAAATAAAAGAGGAAGAAAATGGACTAACTGATAACCCAGAAAAACAGGAGACTATAAGGAAAGCTGAGGAAACAGAGGCAGAAGGAGAGAAGAGGCAGACTAAGGAACAGAGCAAGCCGGGCAGTGGTGGCGCACGCCTTTAATCCCAGCACTTGGGAGGCAGAGGCAGGCGGATTTCTGAGTTCGAGGCCAGCCTGGTCTACAGAGTGAGTTCCAGGACAGCCAGGGCTACACAGAGAAACCCTGTCTCGAAAAAACAAAAAACAAAAAACAAAACAAAACAAAACAAGGAACAGAGCAAACTCAGCTTGGGGATTGTGTGATCTCTAGTGGTGTAGGTTTAAAACAAAGGGGAAGTGCTGGGGAAGGAAGACACCACAGAAGTTGAAATTTGATAGTAAGGATATAGATAGCAGCTAGCTGAGCAGGCTGGCGCTCACCTTTACTTCCGGCACCTGAGAAGGAGAGGTCGGTGGATCTGAGTTTGAGGCTAGATTGGTCCATGTGGCCTGTTTCAGGCCAGCCAGGGCTACACAGTGAAACGCAATCTGATAAAAAGGTACCCCAACAAAACTAGGAGCCCTCACTTCAACCCTCGCCCAGGCACTCACTGTGGTCACTGTCCAGTGTTAGACTACCTACATCTCCTTCCCGGTGTAGATAGCCCCTGTTAAATTTAAATAAATCGCCAATAATAGCAATGCCACTTCCTGGACCATGGAGGCATTTCGGTTATCTCTGCTTTTGAAATAAGCCGCATACCTCACACATTACCCATCACCAAAACAATTCTCTATCCTGTTCCATGAGTCATAGATCAAAATCAACACCCTTCCACTGCTTCCAGTCACCCTCCCATGTCATCACCAAAGAGTTTAATCCCCTAAAACCTGTACATTAGCCTGGAGGTGGTGGTGCACACCTTTAATCTCAGCACTTGGGAGGCAGAGGCAGGTGGATCTTTTGAGTTAGAGGCCAGTCTGGTCTCCAGGACAGCCAGGACTCAGAGAAATCCTGTCTTGAAAGACAAAACCCAACTGACCAATCAAACAAGCAAAGAACCATTTATACTCTTTTCAGAATAATTAAGGTCTTAAACACCCCGATATAACCAAGATTACACATAACAGCCACATTTCAAGCCAAAGCATGGCAAAAAGAAATGAGGAAATGAATCGTCCCAACCCCCAAGTTAGAAAAACTGGAGCTGTGCTGCACCGGTGTCTGGGGTGTGCCAAGCTGTCCATTGCCCTCCCCCTCAGAGATGTCTCTGCTTCCTAAGGACGGGATTTGTTATTTATCTTCTGCTTTCTCGCTCCCCTTTCTAAGTCTCCTTTCCTTCTTTCCCTTCCTGCGCCAGCTTCTGGTTCCACCTCACATCGCCTCTGCATTTTCTTCTAAATTCTGACTTTTGTTGTGTCTTGGCTTAATCTGTTAGCCGGCCACTAAACTTTCGGAGAGCTGGAACCAGTAACAGCGCATTTGGCAAAAAGCCAGTCACACATACCACACAACCACAAACAAGCACTCGGACTGCAAAATCTTTTCAACAATCCATTCCTGCCCTTTTTTTTTTTTTTTTTTTTTTTTTGCGGTCAGCAGTTCACACAGACCCATGATCGCAAAGAAACAACGCATACATTCGAATACACGTTGCCTACACAAGGCCTCTGCAGTCAGCTCACAAAGGCACAATGTCTGCAGAAGGGTCTTTGCCGGCTGCAAACACAGGCTTCTCCACCCCTTCCTTAAGCCGTTCTGACTGGCTCTTTCTTCCAGACACCTCCTCCCCTCTTGCCGCCTGGCAGCGGCTCTGCTTCCCCTTCACGTACTTCCAAGTTCTAACCGCCTGCCATCCATCAGTCTCCCAACAAATACTCAAGCAAGGCCATAGTTTCTCGAAGTTCCTTTCGCCCGGACCGGGAACTTAATCTAGCAAAAGGACAGTCCCAAACAGAATCTGCCCTGGCTTATTTCTTCAGCTTTTAATTTATTAAAGAGCTTGGGGGGGGGGGGGGGCGAGAGGAGCAGAAGGAAGAAAACATGCAGCTGGGAAGGTAAATGCACAGAGGGAGAGAGCGTCCTGATAGAAAGTTCACAGTATTGAGGTTATTTGGGTAAAACCAGAAAAACCGCTGGATCCAGTGACCAGCCTGCTGCAGACCAGTAAGCTCAGCTACTCAGGAGGCGGAGGCAAGAGGAGCAAAACCTCAAGGCTTGTCTGAATTACAGAGTGAGGTCAAAGTCAGCCTGGGCAAGTTAGTGTAACCTCTATCTCAAAATTTTAAGCCATACGAAAGGAGAGTGTAGTCTTTTCCGTAGAAAAGGTAATTTAGCACTGAGGAGGCCCTGAGTTCAGTCCCCAGCACTGAACCAACAGTGCTGATGCACACCTGTAAAAAGGTCAAGAGAAGGAGATCAAAAATTCAAGGTCCTCTTCAGCCTTATAGCAAGGTCCAGGTCAGCCTGGGCTACAAAAGACCCTGTCTCCAGAGGAGAGGGGAGCTGGTGACATGACTCAGTGATAGAACATTTGCCTCACATAAGCAGGGCCCTGAATTCTATCTCCAGTAAGGTGTGAGGGTGGGTTAGAGATGGTTGGGGGTTAAGAGCACTTCTTGCTCTTGCGGAGAATCTGAGTTCAGTACCCAGCACCTGAGTTTAGTACCTAGCACTCACATTATCCATTCACATAAACACCTACATAAAAGTTAAATATTTAATTCTGGAGGAAGAGAGATACCACTTCTGTCCATAAGGTGGTGCTCGTGAGCTGTGGCTAAAAAAAAGAGGCAAGGCGGGTGTAGAAATTAAGGAGAAACAAGAGAGTGGAACGTGTGAAAGATTATAAATATTCTCCTGAGATTTTCGTCTGAAAGGCTAATAGGAGAATAAGTCAGGAAGTAACATCCTCTAATACGATTATGTATTTTGAAATTTCCTTAAAAGACAAACTAGATAATCATCGCAAGTACCTGCCTCAGGGGAGATTGAAACCACTAATCTAAAGGTGTTTACTGATGCGTGGCAGAAGGTACATTTGGTCTCAGAGAAAGATGATTTCTCAGACACTACAGTACTTGAGACATAGTCTCAAAAATCACCTATTTATCTGAAATTCATTTAACTGATCATACTGTATTTATCTGGCAAGATCTGTGTTTACCATGTTCTTGGGGGATTCAGACATCTGCTCAAGTCTGAGAAATCACTGTCAAGTAGGGAAGCCTGCACACCTGAGCAGTACACACTCTACATCTTGCTAAATTAAGATCCTTCATTTGCACTGGGTGTGCTGGTGTAGGACCAGAATCCCTGCACAGGGAGAAATCCCGGAACATGGAAAGTAGAGACTGGAGGTTCAGGAGTTCCTGGTCGTCTTTGGCTACACACGCTGAAGGCCAAGCTAGGCTACCTGAGACCCTGTCTCAAAGCAATAACGGTTAAGTGGTGTGAGGGTACAGGCATCTGCCTCTGAGCCTGGGGACCAGAGTTCAGTCTCTGGAACGCATGTGCAAGAGAAATAAGTCCCATGACTTAACCATTTGATCTCCACACTCATGCAGACACAAACAAGTGTTTAAAAAAGATAAATAAAAGGTTTCTAAACAAAATGAGAAGGAAGGGGAAAGGGAAAGGACGAAAATGAAAGATTCATTGTACACTAGGCGACTTTGGTGAACTGAACTTTAATGAACTGATTCTCCACAAGTGCTGTATGCAATCCTGCTAAGTCTACATTGGCTTCAATACTACATTCTGTGTTCATCTTCTTAATCATTTGTCATATGTGACTAATAGCACTCTTCTTCTTGCAAGATGCCAGATTTGTACAAAAGCTAAATCCCAGCTGGACATGGTGGTGCTCATTCTTTTCTTCCCCAGACAGGGTCTCTCTGTGTAGCCCTGGCTGTCCTGGAACTCACTCCATAAACCAGGCTGGCCTCAAACTCGGAGATCCCCTGGCCTTGGCCTCCCAGATTGTTGGAATTAAAGGCATGTACCACCCCCAACCAGCACTAGGGAGGCAGAGGCAGGAGGATCTCTGAGTTTGAGGCCAGCCTGTTTTACGACGTTCCGGGACAGGCAGGGCTACACAAAAAAACCCTGTCTCAAAGGAGGAAGAGAATGGGGAAGAGAGGAAGGAAAGGAACGGAAAGGAAAGAAAAGATTCTGAAGCCGGGCAGTGGTGGCGCACACCTTTAATCCCAGCACTTGGGAGGCAGAGGCAGGTGGATTTCTGAGTTCCAGGACAGCTAGGGCTACACAGAGAAACCCTGTCTCGAAACAAACAAACAAACAAACAAACAAACAAACAAAAAACAAGAAAAGATTCTGAGCTATAGAGAGGCCTGTTGATTCAGAGGACTGTCTGCTCTTCCAGAGCACCAGGGTTTTATTCCCAGAATCTAAATGGGGAATCACCATCATCTATTCCTCCAGTTCCAGGGGATCCAACCTTTACTGACTGTCTTGCCGTCTAGGCTGGCCTCAAACCCATGTAGTTGTGAATTACTCTTAAAATCCTGTTTTCTGTCTCTGATATTACAGCACCCTCCCAGTACACCTAGTCTCACCCGGGAACACTTGACATCAGATATGCAATGTTCTATTTTTCACACCAATCCCCAACAACTGGGTGTCCCACAATACGAATACCAACCTCATCTACCAGAGTTAAGGTTAGGTCCCGCCAGTTAATGGTTCAGTCCCTAGACTTTGTCTCGTCTTCGGATAACACAAGGCCAGACCTCTGGTCTTTCTGACTAGCCAGATGTATTTGGGACTCCCTTATCTTTAAAAATTTGCTACCATTCTCACAGAACTTACGAAGAAGTCTTCACTTACCAGCTTACTGGAGCTCTTGCAAAGATGAGCGGCTTAATGGAGAGGTGCACAGGACAGGCTGGGTTCTGGCCAAGTCAGGGACACAAAGCTTCGTTTGCTGGTTTGAAGGCAGACAGTCTAACCTGGAATTTATAGGTTCCTAAGCTTTTCATCCCAGCTTCCAGGAAGCCAATGGGTGAGTCTACAAATACCAACCCTAACCTCTAAGTCATCTCTATAACTCATTCAAAGGTTTTCTTGCCTCGGGCTCCCCATAATCTCATTAGCATAAATTCAGGAGTGAATGTTGTGCAAGAGCAGGAGCTTATCAGTGACAGAAGACACTATTGACACTCATGAACTTTCAAGGATTTTAGGCTAAAAACAAGATATACTTACTATATCATGCTTTTTTTCAATCATTTTTTAAATTCACTTTATACCCTGATCATAGCCCCCCCCCTTCTCCTTCCAGTCCCACCCTTACAAATCTCTCCTTTAATTACTTCCTCCCATTCACATTTATCCAATGTATCTTTTGTTTGTTGGCTCTCCTCCTTAGCCCAACCAGATCTGGGATCACCAAGATGCACTACCATGTCCACAGTGTCTCTTGGGTACGCAAAACTTGTGAGCTCTTAGGATGATGAGGCTTTACAGTTTGGATTTTTTGTTTTTTTGTTTGGGTATTCGGTCTGATTTGTTTTTGTTTTTTGTTGTCGTTGTTGTTGGTTTTTATTTTGTTTTGTTTTTCGAGACAGGGTTTCTCTGTGTAGCCCTGGCTGTCCTGGAACTCACTCTGTAGACCAGGCTGGCCTCGAACTCAGAAATCCACCTGCCTCTGCCTCCCAAGTGCTGGGATTAAAGGTGAGCGCTACCACTGCCCGGCATTCGGTTTGATTTTTGAGGCAGGATCTTACTGTGTAGCCCAGCTGGCCTGAAACTCACTAGGTAGATAAGGTTGGCCTTGAGCTCAGAGATCTGACTGCTTCTGTTTCCCAAATGCTGGGATTAAAGATGTGTACCACCACACCCAGCTGTCTTCACTGATTTTAAACCAGAGAGTAATTTAACCAGTGCTTAAGAGAGTTGAATGTTTTCTACTTTGCACTAGGAGCAAATATGGGAAAGAGAGTTGTGGGTTGCCCTGGTGCTGTTTGTATTTTGATGTTAATTCCACTTCCTCAAGAGAGGCTGTACTCGGGTGATTTCAGGTGAACCTTCTCCCCATTTTAACTGGTCAAAAAAAGGCTAGAGTCTGTGATTGGGCAGTGGAAGGGACAGGTGGAGCTGGAGGTTTTAGAGAGGGGGAAGAGAGGAAGGGGAGAGGGGGTGGAAGGGAAATGGAGCAGAATCACATGACTCAGAGAAGCCGCAAGGAGCAGGGGATCTCATAGCTGGGGAAGAGGATTTTTTTTTTTTTTTTTTTTATTCATTATATGTAAGTACACTGTAGCTGTCTTCACACACCCCAGAAGAGGGCATCAGATCTCATTATGGATGGTTGTGAGCCACCATGTGGTTGCTGGGATTTGAACTCATGACCTTCGGAAGAGCAGTCGGAGCTCTTAACCGCTGAGCCATCTCTCCAGCCCCTGGGGAAGAGGATTTTAGTGGTAAATCTGTCCAATCTAGGCGCGCAGCCTATAAATATTGTAACTGAGTTGTGTGTTCTTTGAAAGGGGTTTATTGGGGTTGGAGATTTACTGCAACAGAAGATTTCAAAGTGGGTAGAGAAAATAACAAGCACGGACAGATGTTAAGTTGTTTTATTTTATTTTGTCTATTGAGACAGGGTTTCTCTGTGTAGCCCAGGCTGTCCTGGAACTCAGAGATCCACCTGTCTCTGCTCAGAACTGGGATTAAAGGTGTGAGCCACCATGGTGTGGTGGCTGAGAAGTTTTGAAGCAGGTCATCTGAATAGGATTTAGAAAGAAAAAGCATTAAACTTAGCAAAAACTTGAAGGCTACTTTTGGCAAAAGAATCAATTTCTGGCCAGAAGTAGTGACGCATGACTATGAACTTCGCAGTCGGGAGGCAGAGGGAGGCACCTGGACTTTGAATATCAGGCTAGCCTTTGGCTATATTACAAGACCTTGTCTCAAAAACAAATCAAAGTACCTTTTCTTCTATCATAGCATATGTAGATCTGATGGAAGCTAAAATAGGAACAAATGATTGGTATCTCAGTCTTAGGATGTCTGCTCCCGTTGCTGACTCAGCCTTTGGGTCAGACTGCTGTGTTCGTCATAGAGACATGCTGATCACTTGAGAAATGTTTTGTCCAAGACCGTACGACAGTATTAATGTGGCACGCTGACCATGGGAGAAGGTGTTTCTTCTGCCCTACTTTTGTGTGTCTTGAAAGCCACAATATTTATGGAAGATGATGACCTCTAAGCACCCCTTCCCTCAAATTTTAGTCAGTGTTACCAATATCGATGAAACTCAACTGTCTTGTAAATAAATATGGTTCGGTCTCATTTCTGCTACGTCTATAAGATGCTGCTTTCGGGTTTCAGCATGAGACCAGAATTTAAAATTCAAGCTGTTTGGTCAAGTGATGCAGATTTTAGCTCAGCACCAGTGAGGTAGAGGCAGGCGGAAGGCCAACCTCAGACTTGATCTACACAGCAAGTTCCCAAGCAGTCAAAGCTGCACATTGAGACTCTTATCTCAAAACAATAGCAACAATATCAATCTAATTGAGGGGATGGGCGGGACAGGAGACTCTATTTTCTTGGGTTTTTTTGTTTTGTTTGTTTGGGTTTTTTGTTGTTGTTGTTGTAGTTGTTTTGAGAGTTTCCTTGTATAACAGTCTAGCTGTTCTAGAGTGCTGGGATTAAAGACATGTGCAACAAGACTTGAAAGGCTCCATTAGTATGGGTTTTGGCAGGCCAGGGTTCTACAGCCCAGGTGATGACATCTTGATTTGGAGGGTAGCCTGTGGAAGACGATGGGTGACTAATATTCTTGGTAGGCCTCACTGGGAGCTTAGCATGGGACATGCCTCACTAACTTTCCCTTCTCTGCTCATGGTAAAGTTCTATAGTACATTCAGCTCTGAAGCCAGATTAGACTGGAGTATAGCTGTGTGCAAAGGCCCAAATGGCAAATGCAGCCACAGAACACACTAATGAAGGAAAAAGAATGAAGAGGGTCTGGAGATGGGGCCACTCAAGTGAGAGAAAAGACTGTGGAGGTAGCTCCGTGTTAGACTACGGTCCTAGCAAGCATGCGGCTTTCCCAACAGTTAGAAATAAGATGAGCAGGAAGGGGGTGGGGCACACGATTGACACCAGTATCAGAGGCAAGCTGATCTGTAAATTCAAGGGCAGCCTGGTCTACAAAGCAAGTTCCAGGACAGCCAAGGCTATCGAGTCAAAACAAAAACAAAACACTGTCTTGAAAAACAAAACAAGAAAACAAAAATAGGTGAAAGAAAAAGCACCATAAGAAGGGTTTTAAGAGAATGAATTCACGTGATGTCATAATCACAGTTAGAGCAGCCAGTGATCTTAACCCTGAGATAGCTCTCCAGCCTATTCATTTATTTCTTGAACCAGGGTCTCCTGTCACTCATGTTGCTCTCAATCTCCATATATTGCAGAGGGAGACTTAACTCTTCCAGCCTCCACCTTCCAGGTGCCAGAGTTATAGGCTTGTGCCACATTCCTCAGTGTGATGGACAGAGGTCTAGAAACCAAGTAGATGACTTTATTGCCAGGTTCTAGGCAGAGGGATCTAGAGGCAGGAAGGAGGGCACTAGCTGCCTGTTTCTGGGGTCTACAATGTATCCTTCTCTGTTTCCTGGCCACCATGCCGAGAGCAACTTTGTTCCACCAATCCCTCCAGCAAGGAAGGGCCAATACCTCTAAAAAGGTGAGCAAAATAAGTTTCCCTACGTTAAATTCAGTTTGTTTGCTTTTCAAGACAGGGCTCTCTGTATAACAGCCCTGGCTCTCTTGGAATTCCTTACCAAGACCAGGCTGGCCTTAAATTCACAGAGAGCCACCTGTCTGCCTCTGGAGTGCTGGGATTAAACACATGGGCTACCATGTCCACTATCCATTAAATTCCTTCTGCCACCTGGACATGAGGGCACAAGCCTTCAATCCCAGATCCCAGAGTTCAGGTAGATCTATGGGAGTTCAAAGCCAGCCTGGTCTACATAGAGTTCTAAGACAGTTAAGGATACACAGAGAAACACTATCTCAAAAAGAAAGAAAGGAAGGAAGGAAGGAAGAAATAAAGAATCGGTTTATACTAGGTACTTTTGTTACAAGACATAATTAACGTAGCTATCAAGAGAAGAGGCTATTTAAAGATATGGGTTGCAGCCAGCAGTGCCTAACGCTAAAGAAAATACTGAACTGTTCCTTTTATTGAACAACAAAGAAGTCCTTGTTAACAGTTTCCTTCAGAATTATGGAAAGAGGTGAATTTGGTTTCAGAGAAGAGGTGAGATACAAATATTTGGATCTTAGCACTTAGCCCTAGTTTGTTCAAAAGAGTCAACTTAACCTCTGAGGCTCTCTGCTGGACTAAAGACAAACATGCTTTTGACCCTTTCTTTCTCCCAGGGAGAGCTAGAATATCCATTTCTTTCTGGTTGATTGGACCAGACTCTGACTTATTTGGGGCACTGGGGCCTGAGGCTGAGCTTCAGGAGTGTCTGCATGTCATACACACAGCTGTCCCTCTAATGCACAGTGATGCTCTCAGATGCCCAAGGGAGCCAGGCAGAGGTACTGTGCATAAAAGAACCAAGGCTTTGCCAACCATAGAGCCCCACAGGGGCTAGTACCAACTAGTCTTTGAATCTAATTGCTCTTTCAGCCACCCCTGCAGACCAGTGACTGACCTGAAAAGAAGAATCCACCTCAACCACACAAAATTGTGGAAAGTAATACATTAATATTTTACTATCTGTCTATTGGGGTTTTATTGCTATGAAGGGACACCCTGACCAGGGTAACTCTTATAAAAGAAAACATTTGATTGGGGCTGGCTTATAGTTACAGAGGTCCCATCCATTATCATCGCGACAGTGTCCAAGCAGACACCTTGATTCAAAGGCAGCCAGGAGGAGACTGTCTGAACACTGGGCATAACTTGAACATATATAAGACCTGAAAACTGCCTCCACAGTGACACACTTCCTCCAACAAGGCCACACCCACTCCAACAAGGACATACATCCTAATAGCACCACTCCCTATGGGTCAAGCATTCAAACACATGAGTCTATGGGGGGGTCATACCTATTCAAACCACCGCACCACTGCTTTATTGGATGTAACCATAAAGGGAATTGAAGAGAGGGATCTTTGAGGGGAGAGAAGCCAAAATTCACAGTATACAACCAGCAGTCTTTGAGAGGGCAGAACTCTGGCCATCATTCTCAGGAAAGCTCCGATAACTGGCATTCCTACCAAGAAACGCTGAAAGCACAGGAGGTTCCCACCTTTAGAATACCAATCTGCTTTAGAATGGTGCTCAATTCCAACTTTTTTTGTCTTGTTTTTGGGATGCGGAACTAAAGCCTCAGCTCCTAACTTCATACTTCCTCTACAAATATATCTAGGCCAAGTCATTAGAGTGGAAATCTGTAAATAAAAAGAATCTCCACTTCTTTCATTACAAATGTCAGCCATGCTGGACGTGGCTGCTCACCACTGTAATCCTACTACATACAAGGTAGGTGTCTTAGTCAGGGTCCTATTCCTGCACAAACATCAGGACCAAGAGGCAAGTTGGGGAGGAAAGGGTTTATTCAGCTTACACTTCCACACTGCTGTTCATCACTAAAGGAAGTCAGGACTGGAACTCAAGCAGGTCAGGAAGCAGGAGCTGATGCAGAGGCCATGGAGGGGTGTTCCTTACTGGCTTGCTTGCTTGCTTCTCCTGTCTTGCTCAGCCTGTTTTCTTATAGAACCCAGGACTACCAGCCCACAGATGGTACCACTCACAAGGGGCCTTCCCCCCCTTGATCACAATTGAGAAAATGCCTTACAGCTGGATCTCATGGAGGCATTTCCTCACCTGAAGCTCCTTTCTCTGTGATAACTCCAGCTTGTGTCAAGTTGACACACAAAACCAGCCAGTACAGTAGGTAAAGAGGATCAGGGCTTCAAGGTCAGCCTCAACTATTCAGTTAATTCAAGGCTAGCCTGCGCTAAATGGGAATCATGTCTAAAAGGAGTTGGGAACAGAGACGCCCTCGATGGGGTATAAAGGTGCTTCTCCCGTGAGCCTAAAGACCTGAGTTCAATTCCTAAGGATCCACAGAAAGGTGAAGGGAGAGAACTGAAAATTTGCTTCTCATCTCCACAGACAAACTATGGCATGCGCAGACACAAATAACAAACAAATGAAAAGTTAAAAAAAAACTGCAAGCAATGTAAGCAAAATATTGCATCTTATATCTCCTATATGCCAACAAGGCTAGCGTACAGAAATTCTCCTGCTTATTAAATGAATAAAATAACTTTAATTATCCATAGTTATTATCTGGGAGCTTACTCAATTCACTATAAACTTCACTCCAAAATAAACGCCCCCACATTCTTTTCTATTTTTCCCTCTCCTTGTTATCTATGTCTCTGTTCTCTTTTAACCTTCTAGGAACTGTGTTTAGAATGAGCATAGCTCAGGACATGGTTAACACTCTGTATTAGTCAGAGAGATCTCTAGAGTCACAGAACTTATAGAATATCTCTCTATATTAAAGGAATATAATGACTTACAGTCTGTAGTCCAACTAATCCAACAATGGGCAGCCGTGAATGGGAAGTCCAGGAATCTCATAGTTGCTTAGTACCACATGACTAGTTGTTTCAGCTGGTCTTCTGTATAAGCTGGAATCCTGAAGAGGTAGGTTCCAACCAACGTGCTGGCAAGTAAGTGCAAGCAGGCAAAGACGAGTGAATCTTCCTTCTTCCAATGTCCTTATGTAGGCCCCCAGCAGAAGGTGTGGCCCAGATTAAAGGTGTGTATCACCATACCTGGATCTGGAACTTGCTTTGTTCCAGACTGGCCTTAAACTCAGAGATCTGCTTGCCTCAGTCTCCTGGGATTAAAGGCACATACTACCTTTCCTGGGCTTTTCATGGTCAGTATACCTCAAGATCTCCATTTCAAGATCCGGGTCACGCCGGGCAGTAGTGGCGCACGCCTTTAATCCCAGCACTTGGGAGGCAGAGGCAGGCGGATTTCTGAGTTTGAGGCTAGCCTGGTCTACAGAGTGAATTCCAGGACAGCCAGGGCTACACAGAGAAATCCTGTCTCAAAAAAAACAAAACAAAACAAAACAAAACAAAAAAACAAAAAAAACAAAAACAAACAAAAAACAAGCAAACAAAAAAAAAAGATCCGGGTCAGAAGCTTGTGTCTTCCAGCCTCAAGATCTGGATCCCATGTGTGCTCTCCATTTCTGGATTGAAGTTCATTCCAGATGTAGTCAAGTTGACAACCAGGAATAGCCATCAAACATTCTGTAAATACTGCCTGTTATTACGACGTCTAAGAGTGCGTCTCAACAAACTCAACCCCTAGCAGCATAAAAACAGCAAGAAACATCATTGCACCCTTCAATACCAGCTCTTGTTGACTTCTCATTTTGGGGGCTGGAGAGAGGGTTTGAGGGGTAAAAACACTTGCTGCTTTTTCAGAGGACCTTACCCCGTTCCCAGCACCACATCAGGTGACTCGAAACTGCATGATTCTAGCTCCAGAGGATCTACCACCTCTGGCAGCTAAAGATTTATTTATTTTGTGTATGTGAGTACACTGTAGCTGTCTTCAGACACAGCAGAAGAGGGCCTCGAATCCCATTACGGATGGTTGTGAGCCACCATGTGGTTGCTGGGAATTGAACTCAGGACCTCTGGAAGAGCAGTCAGTGTTCTTAACCACTGAGCCATCTGTCCACCCCCATCTCTGGCATTTAAAGTCACTTCATCCCAACACACACACACACACACACACACACACACACACACACACACACACACGCACACACACACACATTTCTAAATGCCAGAAAAGAGAAAAGAACAGAAGGTTGGGGAAGGATGTCCGATCACTTGTGCTGTGCTCTCTTCCTTAAAGGCAACCTCGAAGACGGTGGGGGTAGGGGGTGAGGAGGGGGTGAAGACCATTATCTAAGAGGCTGCCAAATGCATATAAAATCTATGTATTAACTATATAAATACCCGGATGTCATTGATTGTGATTGCTAGTATTACGAATTAACTATATACATTAAGCACCTCTCTCCCTTCTCCCATATTTTCAAATTCCAAATTTCTCTCTCTGGAGTTTTTGATCATTGGACAGTTGGAAATAAGAAATTGGATTTTTTAAAAAAGGCTTTTGAGATATTTGTTTTATGCATATGAGTGTTCTGCTTAAATGTTTATCTGTGTACCCTGTGTGTGCAGTGCCTTGAAGGCCAGAAGGGAGCATCAGATCCTCTGGGGTTGGAGCTGAATATGGCTGTGATGTCTGAGTGTGAATCCCAGCACTCACAATAATGCGTGCTGGGAGCTGAGCCTGGGTCCTTCAGAAGAACAGCCAGCACTCTTAACTGCTCCAACCTCTGGAGGTCTCCCTTTTGTAAATGAATCTCTATAACTTCTGTTTTGTATATTGACAGTTTTATCAGAACTGTTTACATTTTTTTGTGTTGTTGAGAGTTTAGGAGTTGGTGGACTGATCGGTTTTATGTTGCTTTGTTTGAGACTGGATCTGAGTAGCCTAGAACCTGTGACCCTCTTGTGTCATTGTCCCGAGTGCTGGGATTGTAAGTGATCATAATCTTACCTAGCTAAGTCATATGTTTTACTTGAAGTGATGCTCTGCAACCTCACTGAGGAAATTCCTTTGCTTCTCGTAGAGCGGTTGCCTAACCTCTCCGCTCCTTCTGCCCCGTTGGCTTCATACCGCTTCACACATTAGCTACTTCTTCCACTTGAGATTCCTCCACGTATCTGAAAACCACTACTTCCCTAAGACGTTTGTCTCTACCCTCTGCATTTGTCTAAGATTTTGAGTATTTGAAGTAACTGTTTCAAGCCTCCAGCTCAATTTAATTCGATTAGTCAAAGCTCGAGTTCTCATGTGCTAACTATTCTGTCAGCCAAGAATGAGTAAGGGCAGCCTCTGCCGTCCAGGAACTCTCAGCATAATGGAGATTAGAGATATGGGAAAGAATTTAATGAAAAGGAGGAGGTTTTTATAAGTAAACAAAGTTAGCTTGGTAGAAACACAGAGGGGACCAAGAATGGTTTGGGGGGGCAAGACAGCACCTAGCTCGAGCTTTGATGGACTGACAGAAAGTGTCTGCAGCCCAGGTTTTCTGAGGACATATGTGTGCTGGCACCCAATTCTAGTTTTGCATTTGACTGTTACTTCATTGCTGGACACACACCACTCCCTCTCTGTCCCCTCCACCCAACCTCATATAATTCTCCTGTCTTTCCCTGCCTTTTAAGGGAATTTTTTTGTGTGTATTTAGCCCCTGGATTTAATTTCACTGGATCGGACTGTAGTAATGTTTCTGTACATTTGCCCAGTGACCCTCTGCTAATGGGTGTATTCTTTATAGGCCAATAAACAGATGAATAAAGCCAGCTTGTGGACCAACTCCCATCTCTGCCTTCTTTGTCTCTCTTTGCATTTCACCCGTCCTCTGGGGTTCTCTCTTTAAATGAAACATTTCCTGAGTGACTCAAATAGGCATTGCCTCTATTAAACTATTGTTACACTGGCCAGTCCTTCCAAAGGAGGGTTCTTTTTACTGGAAAATGTTCTTTCCCAGACAAGGCGCCAGCTAGCGTGGAGTGGAAAGATGATCGGATGGCCAAAGATTTCTTCCCCAGGGCCAGAGAGAACCTCGGAGCGGTATAGGTTTACAGTGTGGTAGCACTTGGGAAGCTGAGGCAGGAGGGTCTTGAGTGCCAGGCTATCCTGGGCTCGGCAATAAAATTAGTCTCAAAACCAACCAACCAACCAACCAACCAACCAACCAAACAAACAAACAAACAAAGCTTATTCCAGTTGTAACTGCACACCGGCAGGCACGTGGTCCAAGTTCCCCTGCATCCGTGCAGTCGGCAGATTTCCAGGTGCAAGAAGACGGCGGTTGCCCCAGAGAAACAGCCGCGTCAAGGTGAACCAGCCCTCTAAGTCACTAAGCCAGACTGCGGTACAAGTTACTGGAGTCGGTTCTGTTTCTGGGCAGGGAGGGTTTGTTAGCCAGTGGATCTGTGTGTGTGTGTGTGTGTGGTATGAGGTTCAGTTGCCCACCACATGAGAGCCCATCTCCAAACCCTGGTATTTTATTACCAGAAATCTGTGGTTGAATGTCTAAGAAGGAAATCAAAGATAGCTCCCCTGCTTCCCACTCCCAGAAACCCTGAAAGCTTAGGGAATCCTAGGGCCTCCTAGTGCTCACTACCATAAATGCTTCTTGGAAGCCTACGACCAGACCCAGGATCACCTCTATAATATAATGTAGGTTTTCTCTGTTGTAGCCCAAGCTGACTTTAAATTCATGGTGATCCTTCTGGCTCAGCCTTCTAGGTGGCTTTATCTCCAGTTAGGAATGTGGAATTTTAAGATGAGAAGATACATGCCACCGTGAGATGACTCAGTCGGTAGGAGCAATTCAGAGAGAGCCTCATGATCTGATATTGATCCCTGGAATAGACTAGAAAGAGACGCACTCTGTGTCACGAGCATACCTGCACTCACACACACATGGTGCACACTCGAGACACACACACACACACTCCTTAGATACCATTTGCTCATTGCTGGCCATTGCTGCTAATTCTGACGTTAGGTAAACAAGGGTTGGGGATTTAGCTTAGTGGTAGAATCGCTTTCCTAGCAAGGGTTCAGTCCTCAGTTCTGAAAAGGGAGAGGCAAAATTATCCTAAAAAGCATAACAGAAGCCGGGCAATGGTGGCGCACTTGGGAGGCAGAGGCAGACGGATGTCTGAGTTTGAGGCCAGCCTGGTCTACAGAGTAAGTTCCAGGACAGCCAGGGCTACACAGAGAAACCCTGTCTCAAAAAACAAAACAAAACAAAACAAAAAAACATAACAGAAAGCCATCGAAATAAACAAACAAAAAAACCATAGCAACTGACTTGAAGTAATCAAATGATAAATTGGTAGTATACTAAAACAACTGACCTGATGCTCCCCAAACCTGGAGATAAGACCTTGGGCCTTGAAAACAAATGAGAAAAAAGGGGTTACCAGGAAGAAATGAAACTAACTTAAAACTGGATTTTTACATTTTTAATAACTTTGCTTTGTTTTTGTTTTTTAATTGAGGCAGAGTCCTGCTATGAAGTACAGGCACAAACTGGACTTTTGTTTCTTTTATTGCTAAGATAGGGTCACACTAGATAGTGCTGGCTAGCCTAGCCTGGGACTCTCTACATATGTAGACCACCACAATGTCCTTAAACCCTCTAAGGTTCACAGGCATCTCCGCGTCAGTGCAGGGATCAAAGGCATGCTTCAACACAAAATGGGTTAAGAAAATGCCTTAAAGTTGGGTCTGATGGCCCAGGGCTTTGATCCTAGAACCCTGTGGGCAGAGGCAGGTGGACCTTGGTGGGTTTGAGGCCAGCATGGACTTCAATATGGTCCCAGGACACCCAGGTCAACATAGTAATGAAAGACCCTACCTCAAAAAAAATTAGTTTTTTTAAAATAAATTGTGTGTGTGTGTGTGTGTGTGTGTGCGCGCGCGACCCCCCTCCCAACACACGTGTGCGCATACATGTGTATACAGGAACTCAGAAGTGTGTGCATATATGGGAGAGAACACTTTCAGGGGTTGTTTATGTGCTTTCAGGATCTGGGTCCTAGAATCTGCCTGAGGTCTTCAGACATGCCAACACATGCCCTTCGTGCCTCACTCTCTCACCAGCCCACAAACTGGACCCCCAAATATCTATTCAGCCAGACTCTGCTCTTCTTCCTGCCTTGCCCACTCTCCTCTCTCCTAAGGTGCTCCTCTTTGGAAGCCCTCTCTCACAGCCTTGTTCTGAACATTTTGTTCCTGTTTTCACTGCCCCCGCCTCAGACTTCCTTCAGGGACCTGGGGACAGCACCCCCTCCTACAGTCTGGGGAGGCTCTCCTCAACTGTAGCCTCTGGGTAGGCCAGCATATTGAGGTCATCTCCATCTCTGCCAGATGATTGGCTTGGGTTCAGTTTTCTCATCCGTCTGAGAGAAAACAGGATTGCTCACTGGGCTCTGTCCAATGCCTTAGGTCTGCTTTGCATCTACTCCCGGCTCTTTCTCAGCCCCACCTCTTCCTTCCTGACTTTCCCCAGACCAGAATCACTTCTGTTGTCCAGCCTCTGCCATGTGCAGAGGAGTGAGGAGGAACTCCAGACAGGGCTACCAGCAAGAACTGGGTCTAATAGGCAGATTTGCTGGAGGCACTAAATCTGGGTGGTTCCTCAAATCCCACGAGGGACTGAGGGGGCTTATGGAGTGCGTCAGCATTTTCTTCCGGTTATTTCTGTTGCTTCCCTTCCTCCCAACTAGGCTGACCCACCCATCTCCTCCCTCCCTTTCACACTTATTCCTTCTTCCTCCTAGGCTGTCCGCTAGTACTCTCTGCTCCCTGCACTCCCCTTTCCGTAGTTTAGCAGGGAAGCCCACAACATAGACACAGGTGCACACAAAGGACTGTTGGTGGACATCTTTCTTATACTTGACTTTCTGGAAGTCAGTTTTATCAAGGGTCCTAGTCAGGGTTACTCCTGCTATGAACACACCATGACCAAAAATCAAGTTGTGGAGAATAGGGTTTATTTGGCTAGGACTTCCAGATCACAATCCATCATTGGAGGAAGTCAGGACAGGAACGCAAGCAGGGCAGGAACCTGGAGGCAGGAACTGATGCAGAGGCCATGGAAGGGTGCTGCCTACTGGCTTGCTTCACATGGCTTGCTCAGTGCAGTCGGCTTTCTTATAGAATCCAGGGCCACCATCCCAGGGGTAGCACCACACACAACAGGCTGGGCCCTCCCTCAGCAATCACTAATTGAGAAAATGCCTTACAGCTAGATCTCAGGAAGGCATTTCTTCAACTGAGGCTCCTTCCTCTTTGATAACTCTTGATTTTCTTAAGTTGACACACAAAATCTGCCAGTACATCAAGTTTATCCATAATTGGTGTGCTTAAGTAAGAACTTTCTTTTCTTTTCTTTCTTTCTTTCTTTCTTTCTTTCTTTCTTTCTTTCTTTCTTTCTTTCTTTCTTTCTTTTTTGTTTTGTTTTGTTTTTTTTTCGAGACAGGGTTTCTCTGTGTAGCCCTGGCTGTCCTGGAACTCACTCTGTAGACCAGGCTGGCCTCAAACTCAGAAATCCACCTGCCTTTGCCTCCCAAGTGCTGGGATTAAAGGCTTGTGCCACCACTGCCCAGCAAGTAAGAACTTTCTTGATGCTAAGGTTTCTTCCTCTTTTTTTAAAGATTTATTTATTTTATATATATGAGCACACTGAAGCTGTCTTCAGATGCACCAGAAGAGGACATCAAATCCCATTACAGATGGCTGTGAGCCACCATGTGGTTGCTGGGAATTGAACTCAGGACCTCTGGAAGAGCAGTCAGTGCTCTTAACCACTGAGCTATCTCTCCATCCCCATTGTTAAGGTTTCTATTGCCCCGATGAAAGACAGTGGCAAAAAGCAACTGGGAGAGGAAACAGTTTATTCCAGGTTACACTTCAGATAATAAAAAGTCTATCATTGAAGGAAGATAGGGCAGGTACTCAAGGAAGGCCAGAACCTCAAGACAAGAGCTGATGCAGAGGCCATGGAGGGGTGCTGCTTACTGGCTTGCTCAACCCGCTTTCTTATAGCACCCAGGACCGCCAGCCCATGACCCTCCCACATCAATCACTAATTAAGAAAATGAACTACATAGACTTGCCTAGTGGTGGATCTTTTGGGGGTGCTTTCTCAGTTGAGAGTCCCCTTTCATCAACGATTCATTCAGATATCAAGCTGACATAAAACTGGCCAGCACAAAAAGCAAATACAAATCCATTCAAATGACCGGATCAAACAGAATGGTGTCTGCATATTACACGATCTGAGGGGGAAAAATAAACGGAGAGAAATAAGTCAGGACAAGTGAGTGACCTTGCCTCTCAGTTTTGGAAGGCTTCCTGTGACACTTTGTCATTGATATTCCAAAACCCAAGATTCATAACACAAGTATAAACAAAACCAAAAACAGGGGCAGATCTCTGTGAGTTTGAGGCCAGCCTAGTCTACATATGGAGTTTCAGGCTAGCAGAGTTACAATAGTGAGACCCTGTCTCAAAACAAACAAACAACAATATCAAAAGACACAAACCAAAGACAGGATTAGCTGCCACCTTCTCTTGTGGAGCTCCTCTGTATTTGAAAAGGATTTGGAAACTTACAAATGCCTCAACTTTTTAGAAGCCAAAGCACCCCGCCTTTTTCTTGGGCAGATCTCAAGTGATATCTTCAGTCTTGGATGTGAGACTAAGTAGATATTACAATGGGAAAAAAAAATCAAGAAAGTAACAAAGACTGGACATTGGTGTTGGGTAAGATGCAACGCTCCTTTATCCCAGCCGAGGTAGGGGTTCCTGGCCAGCCAGGGCTACATAGTGACAACATATCTTTTTTGTTTGTTTGTTTTTTGAGACAGTGTTTCTCTGTGTAGCCCTGGCTGTCCTGGAACTCACTCTAGACTACGCTGTCCTCAAACACACAGAGATCTGCCTGCTTTGCCTCCCCTCCTCAGTGCTGGTATTAAAGGCATAAACCATCACGGTCACCCAGTTTGACACCTTATCTTAAAAAAATAAACATCTGGGTGGCGGTGGCATATGACTTTAATTCCAGAACTCCGGAGGCAGAGACAGGCAGATCTCTGAGTTCAGCCTGGTCTAGAGTGAGTTCCAAGACAACCAGAAATGCCCAGAGAAGCCCTGTGTGAAGCTGTGGCATCTGTGGAATTGGGATATTTGAGTGTGAGAAAGTGTATGGACAGCCACAATGGCTACAAATGGAGATAATGAAAAAAAACAAACAAACAAAAAAGGCTGCTCTAGAGGCCAAACTCTGCCATCAAACTATTATTTTGGAGACTTTAAATAGCCAGGGCATGAATTTTTAAAAGAACAGAACAAATTGGAGGAAGCATGGGTACCTTTGGAGGTAATGATAAAATTCACAGGCAAGACCACGTGGTCTGACAATGACTTTAATCGCACTGAGCAAATCTAGGACAAAACTCACAGAAGTCAGTGCAAACAACTAAAATCAGAAGATCTCCAAGCAGACCCTTCCCTGAAGTGACTGATAAGTATAAAAATGATGTAAAAATATGTTTATATGAAAGGTTTTCCAACTGGTGCGGCCCCTGATGACATAAAAGAACAGCTAGATGATAAGGGTCAAATATCAAATATTCAGATGAGAAGAACTTTGCACAGAGCATGTAATGGATACTTACTATATTTATTGTGCTATCACTGGGGTGGACGTCTTTAGTTCCAGCACTTGAGAAGCAGAGGCAGGAGGATCTCTGTGAGTTCAAAGACAGTGTGGTCTACATAGAGAGTTCCAGGACATCCAGGGCTGCATAGAAAGACCCTATCTCAAAAAGATAATAAAACAAACTGCTGTGTCTGATGGTGTCCAGTCTACAGAGGTGTTTATAGAGGAACTCCCCCTCCCCTAGTACAAACACACAACCTGACAACACTCCTTGAGGAACGAAAGCAAAGCAGAGGTTAAGCTAAACAAGACACCAAGCAAGACACCATCAGAAAGAGTGCCACGGCCCCATCTCCTGAAGAAATGATGGGGTGCTTACAGAGTTTTCTCAGGTCCTCCTGCCTCTGCCTCCTGAGTGCTGCCACCTGGCCCAGCTCCATCAGAGGCCCCCCCTTTGTTGTTGTTGTTGTTTTGAGACAGGGTTTCTCTGTGTAGCCCTGGCTATCCTGGAACTCACTCTGTAGACCATGCTAGCCTTGAACCCAGAGATCCAACTTCCCAAGTGCTGGGATTAAAGACGTACCACCACTCTACTGTCTTCAGAAGCTTTTAAAAAGAAAAGTGAATTAGGCCCTCATGTCACCTGTATGAAAGGAAGTTCTGTTTTGTCTCATCTGTCTTCTCATTGTTGTTTTCCAAGTGAAAGGCTTTTTGTGATTTTTGGTTTTTGTTTTTGTTTTTTTTTCAAAAGATGTTTAGTGTAAGGATGATACATATAAAAAAAGGGAGATTCTTAATCTTTTAAACATGAAGTTGTATTAGTAGAAGCATGTAAATTAGGTACTATATAAAATATCAAACAAATGAAGACCAGAGACATGGTAGTGCAAGCCTATATAATCCTAGTACTTGGAAGGCTCAGGATAGCCACAGCTGGAGGCTAGCCTGGTCTACATAATCAGTTCCATGCCAGCCAGGAAGACAAGAGTTGGGAAGGTATCTCAATGGGATTGGCTTGTCTGTCAGGCGTGAAGCCCTGGGTTTAATCCCCAGCAGTTCACAAACTAGGCAAAGTGGCACAAACCTGGGAGGTGGAGGCCTGAGGATCAGATTTAAGCACATCCTGACACCAGCAGCAAAGGGAGTTTGCAGTCAGCCTGGCCAACCTGGGCAACCCTAACCCAAAAAAAGGAGAGGAGAGAAGGAGGAGGGGTGAAGATAGGGGAAGAGGGAAGAAAAGGGAAGAGAGGAGAGGAGGAGAGAGAAAGAATAGTGATTCGAATAAAGAGTGCCAGAGAGAGTCTGGTGAGATTGGGGGGGAGCACGCCAGGGGCCTGGCAGTGAGAGCGAAAGTGGACGGATGGAAGGAGGGCAGACATGGGCTTGGGCCTGGCCTTCGAGGGAGCAGTGAGCTCCCTCTCCAGTGTGCTCATAACCTTTGGAATGAGGGTGTGAGTGACTACAAATTCCCATCTCTCTTCTCATTCCAACCTTATTGTAACACTGCTTTCTACGCCTCTGGCCTGCCCCCCCCTTTCTCTCTCTCTCTCTCTCTCTCTCTCTCTCTCTCTCTCTTCCCCCCTTCTTGCTCTCTCCCCCCCTCTCATTGTTTCAGAATAGGCCAAATGTGAAGTCTTTCCAAGGGTGTGGCTGTGTTCATCTTATTCTCCAGCCCAAGTGGAGCAGCGGAGACACACGCGTGAGAAGGGCAGACACATTCAGCAGCCAGAGGCCACGGCGGACAGAGCGCAGCGCTGTAGACAGTGAGTTGTTTACAAAACTATATAGCAGGAATGTCTGTGTGTGCTTGCGTGCATGTGCCTGCGTGCATGTGCCTGCTAAAGGGTGGAGAATGTCCCTGACTTGACTTGACTGGAGCCCTCTCCCAGCTGTGCAGGGAATTCAAAAGTGAGAGAACACCAAGATGAGCAGATGATATTCAAAAAGACACAGAGACACACCAAAGGTCGATTAGATATTAGGAGTGAAAGAGGCTATGGGGCAGGGCCAAGGATGGCTTAATTAGAATACCAAAGGTCCTCCTTGTTACATGCCTGCATTCCCAGCTAAACAGTGGGTTGAGAAGGGTGGGGTGGGGGTGGGGTGGCAGGAGTGGGGGGTGGGGGAAGTGGAGTGAGCCAGGGAGTTCAAGACCAGCCTGGATGACATAATTAAAAAACTCAAAAAACATTTTCTGAAGAACGATGGTCGTGACAGTCAGAGGGACATGAATATCGGATGAGAGATAACAAAGAGTTTGCGCTGCAAAGAGAAAACAAGGTTTCTGGGGCGAAAAAGGGAGGGGGGATGAAAGACGTCTTTCCCCAGAGGTGAGATGTTGCCTGCTCTCAGCATTGTGGTCTCTGCTTCTCCCCCACCCCCCACCCCTCTCCTAGATATGCTGTTCTTTGGGAAGAAGGCCTTGCTGCTTGTCATGGCACTCAGCATCCCCTCTGGTGAGTCTCTCTGCCTTGACTCTTTTCTTCCTAACACATAAGATACTTAGTTCTCCATTCCCATGAGGCTATGGGTTAGATGGCGGGGGAGGGGCTGAGACTGAAGGGGCGTGGCAAGAGATGTGCTGTGTTGACACAAAAGTGCAGCAGGTGGTGAGAGCAAGCCTTGAACTTGAGGGTGGTTAAGATAATGTGAAATTACAATACAAGCACTTATTAACCCCTAAAAGAGAGTTGCATATCAATATACGACTCTACAAATACCAAAGGAACAAGAAGTTACACACAGATACAGAGAAACTGGACCACCTTAAAACCCTTGAGGGAAAGACACTTGCTCTGGCAGACACACAAAGATATTTACCTACACGAGGGAAGTATATGCTACACCTATGCACAAAAGGAGAGCAGTCTTCACAGGAGGCACAGAATCTAGCTCAAGGATTGGCCATAGAAAGCAATTTTGGACTCCGAAGAAATGCTACTGTACTCCCCATCCTCTTTCTGCCAGATGCAGACCCACACTGCAGCTCTCCTGGCTTGCCCGGTGGTGCAGCTGACTCAGGGACTATGGGCCTGGGCAGGACACACTAGTGAGCCTGCTGGGTTCCGCTGTGGACCACAGCCCTTCTTGGGAATGAGGGCAAGAGAGTGACCTGAGTCAGGGCAGAACATCAGTGGGCTTTGTGCTCAATATATTTTTTTTTCTGGAGTGATTTCTAACACTTGATTAGTTTTGTGTATAACCTCGTGGTTCTGTGTGGAAATATATAGGGACAAATCACAAAGATAATACATAACAATTTCTCCATTTGGTAGAGGAAGCTGGAGTTATATCCATTTTCTTTCTTTTTGACAGACTGGCTACCCCTGGGGGTCAGTGGTCAACGAGGAGGTAGGTGAAGTCTTTCTTATGGGTTCAATTGGGGTTCTTGTCAGGATGACACAGAATATTATGAATTGAGAATCTGTTCTAGGGCCAGGCAAGGTGACACATGCCTTAATTCCAGCATTTGGGGAACGGAGGCAAGCAGACTGAGTTCAAGACCAGCCAGGAATACATAATGAGACTCTCAAACAGACAATCCGTTCTAGAGTCGATTGTCATGGCACAAGCTGGTAGAATTTGCTGAAGGAGGCAGAGGCAGGGGGATCATGGGTTTGAGGCCAGCCTGGGCTACACATTTTGCCAGGTGGTAGTGGCATGTGCCTTTAATCCCAGCATTCGGGAGGCAGAGGCAGGCAGATCTCTGAGTTTGAAGCTGGCCTGGTCTACAGAGTGAGTTTCAGGACAGCCAGGGCTACACAGAGAAACCCTGTCTCAAAAAACAAACAAACAAACAAACAAATCAACCAACCAATCAAACAAACAAAATCTGTTCTAGGACAGAGAGCTACACTGCCAAGGTGTGAAAAGTGGAATCAGCTTCAGTAGTACCCACAATCTCCTTCAGTAGTACCCACAATCCCCTTCAGTAGTACCCACAATCCCCTTCAGTAGTACCCACAATCCCCTTCAGTAGTACCCATAATCCCATCATGCCATTCATAAACCTGGTCTCCTATTCCCCTCTCACTGAAACATCTTCCTTCTATGCCAACTTATTCCTTTCTCTCTCCACTACACATTTTTTTTTTTTTTTTACCTCATTTAAGAAAACACCAATCAATCCTTATAGGAAACATTATTATCTGCAATCTTTTTTGTTTGTTCATTTGGGGATTTTTTTATTTTATAATTCTTTCCCTTCCTTCCTTCCTTCCTTCCTTCCTTCCTTCCTTCCTTCCTTCCTTCCTTCCTTCCTTCCTTCCTTTCTTTCTTTCTTTCTTTCTTTCTTTCTTTCTTTCTTTCTTTCTTTCTTTCTTTCGAGACAAGGTCTCTCTGTGTGGCCCTGGCTGTCCTGGAACTCACTCTGTAGACCAGGCTGACCTCGAACTCAGAGATCCACCTGCCTCTGCCTCCCGAGTGCTGGGATTAAAGGCGTCACACCTTCACAGCTATCTTACCTCTATATTTTAATCTCATACCAGTATCTATAGCAATAAATACATATTAGGACCATATGTAAAACAGAAACATTATAAAATAATGATATATACTTGTAAAGCACAGTGCCTTCTGATATATCTATCTTACTCATTTTTAAAATGCTAGTTGAGCTGGGCAGTGGTGACGCACACCTTTAGTCCCAACACTCGGTAGGCAGAGGCAGGTGGATCACTGAGTCTGAGGCCAGCCTGGTCTACAGAGTGAGTTCCAGGACAACCAGGGCTACACAGAGAAACCTATCTTGAAAAAACAAAAGCAAACCACAAAGCTGGGTAGTGATGGCACACACCTTTAATCCCAGCACGAAGGAGACAAAGGGAGGCAGGTCTCTGAGTCCCAGGCTAGCCTGGTCTACATAGGAAGTTTCAGTCCAAGACCAGGACTATGCAGTGAGACCTTGTCTAAAAAGAAAAAAAAGGAACTAAAACCCCTTCTCCTTTCTTTCACTGTTTTGCTCAGATCTGAGTGCCTGAATCCACAGATTTTAGTAGTAATAAAAGCTAAACTGACCCTGAGCTGGCTTCTCTCAGTTGGTTAAGGACCCGTCCTGAGTTGTGACTTTCCAGCCGAGTTCTGGTGCAACTGTCCTGAGATTCCTTTTCAATGACTTTCCAGCCCTAAAGGGAATATTTAATGGTTGCTCATGAAGACTTCTTCAAACTGAGATTGACCCAGACGCTGGGGAGCCAGCCCTGCAGTCTCATTGCCAGCCGTCACACTCCCAACTGCCCCACCGTGACCTCACTGCTTTTCGGTGTGTGGCTAGACTGGAATGTGGCCGGCCTAGTCTCTCGAGGCTGGATCCAGAAGGATTGAGGTCCATCCCAAGGAAGGCCTACCTCCCCGTCACACCACTACCACGATCCCAGCCAGTGATTTTTCAGATAGCCTCTGGAAATAGACAGACATGGACTCCTTTTATCAAAACTTGTTCTAAGGCGAGTGTGGTGATTCAGGTCAGCCTCTAAGAGTTATAGGGAGTTCAAGGCCAGCCTAGGATGCATGGGGAGGGGGGGAAAGGGCCGGGCAAAGCTTTCTTCTGGCCTCCTCAGCATAGAGCACACATGTGGTGCACAGTCATCCATGCAGGTAAAACACTCATACAAATAGGAGAATTTAAAATAAATTAACCCTTTCTCTCTACAAAATTTTTTTACATTGTGTGTGTGTGTGTGTGTGTGTGTGTGTGTGTGTGTGTATAAATGCTTTGTCTGCATGTATGTCTGTGCACCAAGTGTGTGCCTCAGGCCCACAGAGGTCAAAACAAAACAAAAACAAAAACAACAAAACAAAACCAATGGATCCCCTGGAACTGAAGTACAAATGACTGAGCTACCATGTGTACCATGAGCGCGGGTCCTCTGCAAGAACGAATGCTCTAAACTGCTGAGCACTTCTCTCTCCAGCCCATAATTCTTGGCATAAAATTGAGAATAACCAATATAAGCCCTAAGCTACAAAGGGAATTTCAGGTTTCTTGTCTATTCCTTGTTTTCTCTCTCTCTCTCTCTCTCTCTCTCTCTCTCTCTCTCTCTCTCTCTCTCTCTCTGTCTTTCTCTCGAGCTGACCTTGAACTTCTGATCTTCCCACCTACAGCACCGAAGTGCTGAATTTATAGGCATGAACCCCACCCACAAGGGCCAGGTGAAGATAGAGAATTTCTTACTCCCAGAGTTCAGTGCTGGCTCCCAAGGAGCACCACGGACTGTGGAAGGCTTTGTCATAGCCAAAATTTACATCTAAAAAATAACTCTGGTTCTGAGATGGGGTCTGAATAGCACATAGTGTCAGCCCCAGCATCTAAATGGCTCCTTTAATCGAGTTCTTACTTTTAGAATTCTTGTAACTTTTGCCTTTCTAAAACATTCTGAGGCCAGGCTTGTTGTCACACACCTTTGATACCAGCAGAGGCAGGAGGATCCTTGTGAGTTCTAGGCCAGCCTGCCTGGTCTATATAGTTGGGATAACTAGAGCTCTAAAACCAAACCAAACCAATTAACCAACCAGAAAGCATTCTGGAAAATGGGTGACGGGTTTTTTTTGTTTTTTAATTTAATTTAATTTAATTAATTAATTATTTTTTAAAAATTTATTTATTTATTTATTTATTTATTTATTTTTGGTTTTTCGAGACAGGATTTCTCTGTGTAGCCCTGGCTGTCCTGGAACTCACTCTGTAGACCAGGCTGGCCTCGAACTCAGAAATCCACCTGCCTCTGCCTCCCAAGTACTGAGATTAAAGGCATGTGCCACCACTGCCCGGCCGAGTGACAGTTTTTTACTCTGCAATCCTTGGGTGAGTGTTACCACGTTTGGCTTAATAAACATTTTCTAAACTATTGCTAAAGTGGGGGTTGGTGGAAATCTGATTTAGATTTTGAAGCTGGAGAAAATGAGAAAAAAAAAAATCAAGGCAAATGACATGAATTTGCTGACCTCTAGTGGGGAAAAGTGGGGCTTGACTCTAAACTACAGCCACAAGTGGAATATTCCCTGAATATAGTATTTTAAATATCATTATTACCCCCAATATACAAAAGGTAACTGTGTGAGGAGCTGAGTACATTAATCTGACTACTTGATTACAGTAATTATTTCACTTTATATGTGATATCAAAAGATCACATTATACACCTTAACATGTATAATAAAAATACACACTTTCAGAGCCAGACACATTAGAATATACACATTAGCAGGTTAGAAGCTGTGCTTAGCATATGGGAAGCTCTGGGTTACTCCCAGAGCTTAACACACACACACCCCACTACAATGTCAGCCAAGCCTGAGTGAATCTGCACTTATAATCCTAGCATCTGGAAGACTAAGACAGGAGGATTTTGAATTTCAGGTAAGCTTGGGCTTCCAAGCAAGACTCTGTCTCAAAATGAAAGTGATCATAATGCCATTGATATTTTTCTTTAAGTAGATACCTCAGGGCTGGGACTGTAGTCCAGCTGTAATGTGGTTACCAAATCTGCAGAGCCCTTAGTTCGATCCCCAACACCACATAGCCAGAGGTGAGGACTCATATTTATTGTCCTAGCATTTGGAGTCAGAGACTTGAGGATTAGGAGTTCAAGGTCATTCTCCGGTACATAATGAATTGCAGACCAGCCTGGACTACCGGAGACCCTGCCTCAAAAAAAAAAAAAAAAAAAAGTAAAAAAGTAAAAAAGTCACCAGTTACTTAGTCACTTGGAGATATTTGTGTTTAATGGTTTTTTTTTCTTCTTACTCTGGCCCCACGCGCTTGTGTTTAATGGTTTAACTTATTTTTCTTTCTTTCTTTTTCTTTTTTTTTTTTGGTTTTTTGAGACAGGGTTTCTCTGGGTAATCCTGGCTGTCCTGGAACTCACTCTGTAGACCAGACTGGCCTCAAACTCAGAAATCCGCCTGTCTCTGCCTCCCAAGTGCTGGGATTAAAGGTGTACGCCACCACTGCCCGGCTTAACTTATTTTTCGTTGTACTTTATTTATTTACTTGTTTACTTATTTGGGAATAAATCACTTTGTTCAGAGACTTGAAGTGTATTCCAGACTTGAAGAGAAGGCTGAACAGGATTCCGTGCAGCTTAGCAAGGCAAACCTCCCTGGCTGCACAGCACTAAAAGCCTATTTCATTTATGACAGGCAGGCACAGAAAGGCAGCCAAGGGGTCCTAGAGCTGAACACTGGGTGCTGTGCTAGACAGTTCCAGTCAGCGGAAGTGGAAGGGTGGGATGCCCGGAAAATCTGTTCTGTCTTTTTTTCAGATGATGTGCCTGAGACATTCACAGACGACCCTAGTAAGTCAACCTGCTTTGAGCATTGACTTACTACCACCGGGGATGGAAAGGGTTGAGGGTGAAATCTGTCCAGAGAAGAGGTGACACAGCACCTCTTTTGTCTTTCTTAGTGGCCACCATCAGTCCAAAGGTGCCCAGCCTTACTGTCCCCTCCCTTTCTCTCAGGGACAGTCCCTGCAGTTGGGTTGCCTGAGTTCACGTGCCTTTACTCCAGCCCTCTCTGCTTTAGCTAATCAGCCCCATACCCTGCGGCTCTGACCCTAACCCCACACTTTCTGTCCTGTTTTGTGTCTCTGCAGATCTGGTGAATGACCCTTCTACGGACGATACAGGTGATGCTTACTCAAGTTCTTAAGAAGCAGCATGATCTTGGAATATTGGCGATATTTATTCTAGCTCTTGAGTGAATCCTATATTTCTAGCTCTGGAAAAACATGGTTGTGGGACTGAAGGCTAGCAGTGATATCAAAAAGAGGAAGGAGCTTGCTAGTTATCTGAGAGGAGGGAGCAGGGCTGACAAGGTGGGTCAGCATGGAAAGATGCTTGCTACTACGCCCAAGGAATTTAGTTTGACATGGTAGAAGAAGAGAACAGGCTTCCAGAAATTGTCCTCTGATCTTCACATACATGTGTTGCAACATGTGAGAGCACGTCTGTGTACATGTGGGCACACACATACACAGAATAAACAAATAATGTAAAATAAAATAAATACAGGGAACAATGTGCATGAATAGCTAAAATAAGAGTTTATGGGCTGGAGAGATGGCTCAGTGGTTAAGAGCACTGACTGCTCTTCCTGAGGTCCTGAGTTCAATTCCCAGCAACCACATGGTGGCTCACAACCATCTGTAATGGGATCTGATGCCCTCTTCTGGTGTGTCTGAAGACAGCTACAGTGTACTCACATACATAAAAATAAATAAATCTTTAAAAAAGAAAGAGAGAGTTTATGGGGCTGGACAGATGGCTCAGTGGTTAAGAACACTGGCTGTCCTTTCAGAGGACCTGCTTTCAATTCCCAGCACCCAAAAGGCAGCTCATAACTGTCTGTAACTCTAGTTCCAGGGAATCTGATACACAGACATGTGTGTGAGCAAACTATCAATGCACAGTTAAAAAAAAAAAAAAAAAGACCTGTGTATTAAAGATGTCCAAAAATAAGTATGTTTAAGAGCACTAATATTCATTCAAAAGTGTTCCCAATTACTCCAAATAATCCTCTTCCGCTGGGCATATATCTTGCCCCAATCCACTATCACCAGGCTCCCCCATGCTGCTCTACCTTTCCCTTGCAATTCAAGACCCTTCTCACACCCTACTGTTTTGTGCCTTTTCAGTTCTGGCTGATATCACGCCTTCCACAGATGACCTGGGTGAGTTCAGATCTGGGATCCCAGGGCCACCAGGGCCATTCTGGGCTTTCCCCAGAGCTGGAATGAAAGGCAAGGCAGTTGCCAGAGTATCTTAAACAGACCTACAGTTTGTATAATACAGCCTTCCAACCGTTTATTTTAAAGCCATGGCAGTAATCCATGGCGGTTTTGAACCCTGGCAAGCAGGAATTGTGCAGTTTGGCATACAAAATGCTGAGACGAGGAGATCTTTCAATGTTTCCAAGACTCATTGGGTAAAGGCAAGATACATATGCAAACCAGGGTGAAGGGCAAAGCAGAGGGTGGCATATGGTCGAAATTGGGCTTTTTAGAGAACAAGAAATAGTTAGGAAGGAAAGGAGATAGAGGCTAGACTTCTCGCTGCTGTTCTTAGGGATGGAGGTGGACCTCGGGCACGCTAGACAAGAGCTCCACACTGAGCTGCACCTCCTGTTCCGAGGTTATGTTTGGTGGTTATTGCTTTTTGATTTGTTTTGATAAGGGATGGTTCTCTGTAGCCCTGGCTGGCCTGAAACTCACTCCATAGGCCAGGCTGACTTCAGATTCACAGGGATCCCCTGCCTCTGCTTCCTGGATGCTGGGGGTAAAGGTGTGTGCCATCACCCAGCTTCCTAGGTTGCTTTTAACAGAGTTTTTTTTAAAAAATAAAATAAAGGGTTTATTTATTATATGTAAGTACACTATAGCTGTCTTCAGACACACCAGAAGACAGCATCAGATCTCATTACAGATGGTTGTGAACCACCATGTGGTTGCTGGCATTTGAACTCAGGACCTCCGGAAGAGCAGCCAGTGCTCTTAACCACTGAGCCATCTCTCCAGCCCCAACAAAGAGTTTTTTAAAGACAGCTGACACGTGTCATAAACTTAGAAGCGAACAAACGTGAATTTCTTCCACCAGGTATCTTTTGTCCAATAGACAACAGAATCCGTGTGGCTCCAGGGCTCCACAAAATATGTGATCTGTCAGTGGGATTAGCAAATGGAAGCTGTGGGAGACAGGAAGTGTTCTTGAGTATGCTGCAGAGTTCCACTGACTGGATGTTTTTCTTGAAAGACAAGTGGGAGAGCCAATCACATGGGTAGGGAATGGAAGCCTGAAGCGAGGCCTTAGGTAGGGGAAGGTTTAAATCAGTTTTGAGCACAGGGCAGATACATACACATACACATACCCATACACATAAAATAAAAACAAAGTTTAATATATTTTTTTGAATAAAAACAAAAGAAAGAAACCATACAGTAGTTGAGGTTGTCTGACCTCTCCCTGCTCTTTTTGGTTTTTCGAGACAGGGTTTCTCTGTGTAGTCCTGGCTGTCCTGGAACTCACGCTATAGACCAGGCTGGCCTCGAACTCAGAAATCCACCTGCCTCTGCCTCCCGAGTGCTGGGATTAAAGGCGTGCGCCACCACTGCCCAGCTCCATCTCAATTCTTAAGTCTCTTTGTTGTGTGGCTGAAATCAGCCTGATGTGGGTTTCCTTCTAGAAGTTACTAAGACTCCTCAGTTCCTTTGTTCCTTATTTCTGAGGATCCTGATTGGGTCCGAGCAGAGTGAACCATGTGATGACTTGTAGAATTGTAAATAATTGAATAAAATTTCTGCCTTCCAGCTGGTGACAAAAATACTACTGCAGGTATGGCTATTATTATTTGTGTATGTACTTATTTATTGTATGTGCATGGGTGTTTTGTCTGAATGTGTGTCTGTGTACCACACACATGCAGCACTTTTGGAGGTCGGAAGATGACAACAGATTCACTGGTGTGGGTGTTGTGAACAGGTGTAGAGTCCTCTGGAAGAATAGCCAGTGTTCTTTGTTTGTTTGTTTGTTTTTGTTTTTTGAGACAGGGTTTCTCTGTGTAGCCCTGGCTGTCCTGGAACTCACTCTGTAGACCAGGCTGGCCTCGAACTCAGAGATCTGCCTGCCTCTGCCTCCCAAGTGCTGGGATTAAAGACATGCGCCACCACTGCCCGGCTCGTAGCCAGTGTTCTTAACCACTAATCCAGCCCTATGATATTCTGTCTCCCTCTCTCTCTGTCTCTGTCTGTCTCTGTCTCTCTTTCTCTCTCTCTTTCTGTCTCTCTCTGTGTGTGTGTGTGTGTGTATGTGTGGGGGTGTGTGTCTGTCTGTCTGCCTGTGTCTCTAAGATTTATTTTTTATGTACTTTATGTATATGGGTGTTTTGTCTGCATGTTCGCATGTACATCTGTACACCAGAAGAGGGCATCAGATCCTGGGGGACTACAGTTATAGACAGATGTGAGCTGCCCTGTGGGTTCTGGGAACCGAACTCAGGTTCTCTGGAAGAGCAGCCAGTGCTGTTAACTGCTGAGCCATCTCTGCAGCCTATGATCATTTTTATACATGTATTTTCTCGAGCTTTTCTTCCTATAGAGTCTTTGCCTCCTTGTTTTTTGGGGGCTTTTTACTCCCCCAAATCTGTCTTCTTTCTTTTATTCTATCCTGAAAGTCACAGGGAAAAAAAACAGCCACCATTGACTGGTCCTCAAACCACCCTCTCCCTAAACTACCTTTGGACTTTATTTGGTGATTAATGAATTAGGAAATAAATCAGTTTGACCGCAGACTCCGTGTTACCATGGACATGACGGTTAATATGGGTTCTTGTAACTTTCTGGTAATTCTGACCTGCAGCTATGGCTGAGAACAGAGCAAGGGAGGTGTACCTGAGAATTCTCATTCTTCAGAATAAGACCATCAGACTTCAGTGTCATGTTTCAGGTCGATACCTGAATAGTCCTAGAAAGACTAATTTTTTTCCTAGATGACTACTCAAAGATTATTTTACCTACTTCTACTTCCCGGTAGGAAATTACCTAAGTTTCATGTGAGTTAGCTTCCTCTCCATCTGTTTTTTGGCAAGCAAGAAGGGCATGCCCCAAAATACACTGATTTTTGTAACGACTGCTCCATCTTCCTCCATTCTGTCTCCCTTCACCCAGATCTTTAACCCTTAATGTCTGTACTATTTCTATTTGGACGTCCCTATTATTTTGTGTTGAGCAGAGTGCCGGGATGAGAAGTTTGCTTGTACAAGACTGTACTCTGTCCATCGGCCAGTCAGACAGTGTGTGCACCAGGCTTGCTTCACCAGGTAAGAGATCCCAGAATATCCAGAGAGCACCTTCCACGGTGGTTATGCGTGTGTCAGAAACTATTTAATGAACATCAGCCACAGAATGGCAGTCTTCGATGGGGCAGAGCTTGTTAGGGTAACCTTTTCAGCCGTTCCTGAAGGCTTGGAGCCTGGGTTGAAGTTTCCACAAAACAATCTAATAGGTGCCTGTGGAGGCAAGGGCTACAGGAAGAGAGCCCGCCAGAGATGTTGCGCTAGCCGACTGAAAGCTGAAGAGAAAGGCTCAGCTCTGAAGTGCAAAGCAGCAGGCAGGAGCTAAGATGTGAAGCATGCAAAGTATCCCTGAGAAGAGTAATTAATATTTCTTTTTGCTTTGTCTTTATCATTAAAACCATTTCTATCTCCTACATTCTGCCGAGGAAAGATTTTTAAAAAAAAAAAAAAATTCATATATTGGGCTGGAGAGATGGCTCAGTGGTTAAGAGCACTGACTGCTCTTCCAGAGGTCCTGAGTTCAATTCCCAGCAACCACATGGTGGCTCACAGCCATCTGTAATGGGATCTGATGCCCTCTTCTGGTGTGTCTGAAGATATCTATAGTGAACTCATATACATAAAATAAATAAATAAATCCTTTTTAAAAAATTCATATACTTAAGCAAAAAACTCTAGGGGCTAGAGAGATGGCTCAGCGGTTAAGAGCACTGGCTGCTCTTCCAGAGGTCCTGAGTTCAATTCCCAGCACCCACATGGTGGCTCACAACCTTCTGTTGTCTGATGCCCTCTTCTGGCAGGTAGATGTTCATGCAGACAGAGCATTCCTACTTTTGAAATAAGTAAATAAATAAATAAAATTTAAAAAAGAAAAATCTGGACAAAGGGAGGGCAGTGGAGAATAAGAGCTTGAAGAGGCACCCTGGCTAGACCCTCTCACCACCTTCTCTATCTCCTTCCTCAACCATGACCATGGGACTATGGCAGTTTACGGCGCATGTACATCATCAATAATGAGATCTGCTCCCGACTTGTCTGTAAAGAACATGAAGCTATGAAAGGTAAGGCGGTGTCTGGGTGGTCAGTGGGCAGAGACAATTATGAGAGGTCAATAGAGCACGATGCTGTTGGATCCGAGGTCTGGTTCCTAAGGAGGTGCTGGGCACCTCCCATGTCTTCCTTCAGCCCTTATTGGAAGCTATACTAAATAAACTAAGTCCTAACTTGGTCCCCGTAGATCCCTCCCCAGCTAGACTGCAACCCCCAACTCTCCCACAGTGAGAATTTTCTGAAGCGCAAGGTGTTTTAAAACTTCGGTTTTTCGATTTAAAAAGTCTTTTGTGTGTAAGCGTTTGCTCTTATGTGTGTATGTACACATATGCATACACCCATGGGGGTCAGAGGAAGGTACTGAGGACCCTGGTGCTGTAGTTACAGATGGCTGTGAGCCACCATGTGGATGCTGGGAACTGAACCTGGGTCCTCTGCAAGAGCAGTCTGTGCTCTTAACTCCCGAGCCATCTCTCTACCCCCTCTCAAGCTGTTTTAAAAGTCATCTTTTGGAAGTTCTGGGAAGTAGCCAAGTCATCAGTACAAACAATAGTCTCAGTGGCCATGTTGATCACCACTCATATGCTCTACAAAGAACACAGACACACAGACACGGACACACACACAGAGAGATACACACACACACACACACACACACACACACACACACATTTGGAGGCAGTAGAGCTTGAATAGAATCCATCAAAACCAAATAGGATTTCAGAGAGTGGCTACATTATAAACATACCACCAAGTCTGGAGATTCCATCTCCATTGCTTATTATCAAGCCTCCGAGGTAGAAGAAAATGGGAAGATGTTAAAAGACTAATTTCCAAGGCCCCAAAATGTGTGGCTGTAGACCGTGCACGGTGGGAACAAACATTCTTCTCACCTTCCTGATGGACAGCCCCGAGCTGCTGCTGTGGTTAGAGTCAACACCACAGACAGGGCCACCTTTGACTCAGCCTTCAGCTTTGCACTGGGCTCCTGAGTAAGAACTGTAGTTGACTTCGCAGAAGGAAACTCGCTGCTTTCCCCCAATGGCTCTGTGCAAGCCACCTGCGAGGGAAGCACCTTGCCATTGACTCTGAGTGTTTGGGACTCGAGGCACTTTCAAGTACCTCGGGGGATTTACTGCAGTTAGCTGTTGTAAACACCCAAATGCAGGCTAAGTGACTGAGCTCCACTTTTCTAGTTAGCAGATACACCACCTGAACTGGGAGCTGGGTACATAAAGGAAGCTAATTTTGCTCCGGTTGCTTCATTTCAGTCCTCACAAACACTGTTAAGCCAGGAATAAATGCTTTCTTTCAGAAAGGGAGAATGAGACTCAGAGATTAGAGACGGTTAGACACTTTCTAGAAAGTGACAAGAACCCAGCCAGGGACAACACTCAGGTCTTTACCTGCATCTTTTCTTCCCTTGTTTTTATTATACCCCACTGAATCGTCTTCTCCTTCCCTTAAAACAAGAGCCCCTGTATGCTTACTGCCAGCATCTTCTCATAATGCTCTGTTCTTCCTCTAGATGAGCTTTGCCGGCAGATGGCAGGCCTGCCTCCAAGGCGACTCCGCCGATCCAACTACTTCCGACTTCCTCCCTGTGAAAATATGAGTTTGCAGAGACCCGATGGTCTGTGATCACAAGGAAAAATGAAGAAAGCGTGGATGAAGGAATCAGAAATTCCTTCTCCTCCACCCGCGGCCATCTGTCCCGTAGACATGTATTTTTAAACCAAGCCCTTTGCAGTGTCCCGGCTTCCTACCCCACTCTGTAATTTTCACGGGAACTGGTAACATTTGTCTCATTTCCCAGTGCTGACAATACATTGTCTATGTTGTTGTAAGCGTTTGCTGATTTCTGGTATCGTAGTCAAGGTGAACAAAGGATGACCATTTGATTTAGGTACAAACATTCTACATTCAGCCACCCAAAGTAGAAAGGGCCTAGGGTGCATGGCTCAGTTGGCAGAAAGCTTATCTAACACGTGAAGCCCTGGGTTTGATGGCTTCTGTACTCACTGTCGCCATTCTGCATGGCTTGTCCTAAAATTTGCCCAGCAAGTCTTCTTCATGGGAAGGTTGTGGGTGGGGCAGAAGAGATGGCTCAGTGGTTAAGAACACTGGATGCTCTTCCATAGGACCTGGGTTCAGTTCCCAGCCAACATCCACATGGTGGCTCACAATCATCTGTAATTCTAGTCCCAGAGGACCCAAAATATTTTCTGGCATCTGTGGGCACTGCGTGCATATGGCACATGCACATACATGTGGAAAATACACATAAAAATAAGTCATTTTTTTAAACGCAAAAAGAAAGGTCACGGCCATTTTTTTTTTTTTTTTTTTTTTTTTTTTGGTCCCAGAAGACCCCAAATGCTGTCCCCTGCTATACTCAGAGTCTGGGGCAGAAATGAGAAAGCTATATCAGGTATGAAACTTGGCCCATAGTTTCCGATATAGTTTCTTGGGTAAGTTGTCTAATCAGGAATTAGAGAAAGAAAGTAAATCTCATCTCCTCACCCATTTCTGGTGGCACAAGGGCCAGCCTACCCCACAAAGCAACCACACACGCTAATGCGACACTGTGGCCTCAGGGGCTTTGTGGAATAGTGACTTTCTTCGTGGTCTCCTCTTACCTGGTTTATTTGTAGAGTGCATTGTACAAATGGCTCCTAGAATACCCTGGCTTGAGGTATAAACAAAAGCACCTCTAGCTAACCCTTAACACATTGGCAGAGGCTTACCTGGTGTTTAAAATGACCAGGTGACAGAAACACCGTGCCCAGACAGCACACATTCCTTATTGTTGCTGGTGTGGTTTGATTTTACTTCATTTTATTTTATTTGAGATGGGATCTTGCTATGTATCCCTGCCTGACCAGCATGGAACTCACTAGGCAGAGCAGCCTGGCTTTGAGCAGTCCCCCTGCCTCAGCCCCTGCTGGGATTACAGGTGCGTGCTACCATACCTAGTTACAGACCACGTGATTATCCTTCCTCTATAGAGTAAGCTACGTAGTTAGCTGTGCCACCTCAGACAACGCTTCTCTCTTTTGGATCCCAGATTAACATTCTCACCTCTAACACAAACCAGCCGTTTAAATGTTTGTTAGTGCGGTGGTTTGATTCTGTGGTTCTCTGGATATAAACACATTATCTATATTACTTGTAGCCTAGATATAGATGCAGTCCAAATCACAATAACCATGTCTGTTTTATCCAAGATGCCGAAAGCAGTCCACAATTATGCTAGAACAAAATGTCTCCCCCTTTTTCTGCTGGCACTAAGACCAAGCCCATAGCCTGCTAGGCACAACCTCTACCTCTGGATCATACCGCCACCCCCCATCTTAAATAAGTGACTAATTGTATACCATAAACATTTTTGTCTGAAAAACTCAACCATTTTCTGTAAAAGCCAATGGAATTCTGATGAGAACTAGGCAATGATGACTCCAGGAGTTGGAGTCCTATGGTGCTGAGAAAAGTAGCTAACTAAGGGGCAAACTTGCTATTAAGAAACAATTCAGTTTACTGAATTACTGGGTATGCAGTACTGATTAGAGAAAAAAGCTTGGAAAAAAACCCCAAAGCAGTGTGCTGCACATCCTGTCCTCCAGAGCTAAATACACCGTGATATAGATAAATAGATTAAATGCATATTGCAACCACAGTAGAGAAACCTGGGGCCGGAGAGACGACTCAGCAGCTAAGAGCACTGGCTACTCTTCCTAAGGCTCCAAGTTCAATTCTCAGGATCCCCATGGTGGTTCACAGCCATCCGTAACTCCAGTTCTGGGGGATCCAGCATCCTCTTCAATGTCTACATGCACTAGCCACTCACATGGTGTACAGGCAAGCATCTATACACATAAAATAATAAAACAAATAAAAGCAGAGTTAAGGACACCTCCTCCTCTCTGAGTTCAGTTCCCAGCCCCTGACGTCCTTTTCTGGCCTCTACCGGCACCCATACACACTTGGCATACTCTTACGCAAATACATACACATAAATAAAATAATTCTTTCAACTAAGAATCTTTTCATAAGGCTTTTAAATACAAAGTAACCATACAGACATTATTCTGATTTGATCACTGCATACTATATCGTGTACTGAAATATATGCAGGCCAGTGAGGTGACTTAACCAGCAAGGGAGCTTGTTGCCTGAAGATCTGAGTTCAATCCCCAGAGCCCATATATCAGAAAGAGAGAATTGGCTCTCCCATGCTATACCCTGACCTCCACTGGGGTGCACGTGTGTGCATACACACACACACACACACACACACACACACACACACACACACACACACTGAATAAATAAAGTTTGTAAAAGGAAATATCATATGCACTTCATAAATGTATATACACTTACTATATGCTTGGTAGAGCCTTTTAAAAACATGTTTAAGCCGGGCAGTGGTGGCACACGCCTTTAATCCCAGCACTTGGGAGGCAGAGGCAGGTGGATTTCTGAGTTTGAGGCCAGCCTGGTCTACAGAGTGAGTTCCGGGACAGCCAGGGCTACACAGAGAAACCCTGTCTCGAAAAACCAAAAAAAAAAAAAAACATGTTTAAGGAGAGAACTGTACCGACTGCCTTGGTGCACACTGTATACTGCATATCTGAGTCAATTATCCTGTTACACTCCACAGATGTGTGTAATTCAAAATAATAAAGTGTCAAAACTTAATGTTTAGTCTAGAAGACATTCAAAAATTCACTTTGTTCCTGAGATCTTGGAAATACCTTTAGAGGGGAGGGTCTCTTCCAGAGTTCAGCCTCCCTCCCCCCACCCCTTTGTCTATTGTAAAGTAGGCAATTAAATAAATAAATTTTTATCAAATTTCTCAGAATAAAGTGGGTTTGGGTTTGGTCTGGTCATTGCTTTGTTTAACTTTTCTTTCTTTCTTTGATTTATTTGACACAGCTTCTCAATGTGTGATCTTGCTAGGCTGAGACTTGCTGTGTAAGACCAGGCCTTGACCTCAGAATTCTTTTGAGGTGGGGAGAGGAGACAAGGTCTCTTCGTGCCTCTACCTTCCAGGTTCTGGAATTAATTCATGTGTCACCATGCTCAGTTTTTTGTTCTAAGGGGGTGTTGGGGATCAAAGCTATGCTGGTCAAGTACCGGATACCTCCAGTCCCTGACTTGATCTTTGTCATTTTGTTTGTGTTTGCAAAAACACAAACAAAAACAAAGAAACCAACCAACCAAAGACGTTCTTCACAGCACTTTGAAAGCACAGACTCAGCATTGGTCAAATGCTTCCCTTCTGTTCTCCTTTGTTTTCTTCTTCACAGCTTTATGGCGGCCCCATCAACATTCCACAGTTGCTAACCTGCCTGCAGATGTAGCTCCTTTGCTCTTTGGCAGTGTTGGGTTTCACACTTTTCTCTGTTTTTCTTTGTGTGGCCAAATGCCTGTGTTTTGTTACTTCTCAGTGTCCTTCCGTTCTCCACGCTTCCTGTGTGTGCGCATGACTATGGGATGTATATGTGTGCTGTGACCCATGCGTGGGTGAAGGCACGAACCCCTGAGCACATGCAAAGACCACAAGAGGTCATCAGATGGCCTTCTCCGTCCCATTCCACCTGCATCTGGACCCAAACTTGGCCATTCCCACAGCAGTGGGGTTGCACGTGTGAGGATTACCCATCCAGCATTGTGGTGGGGCTGGGGATTTGAACTCAAGTCCTCAGTGCAGCAAGGACTCTTAGCACTGAGCTATCACACCAGGTCTCCCTGCATATTTTGGGGCTGATGAGGATGGAGCCATGGTCTTATACATGTTAGGAAAGCACTCTAACTGCTGAGCTACACAGCCAGTCCTGAAATCTTACTTTTATCTGAAGTAATAATGGAACATAAGTGTTGGAACTTGAAGGGATTAATAAAAGTGTTCTTCAGAGTTTGGATGCTTTCCTGGTGTCCTGAGTAGAAGCAGCTTCCTCTAGCTCACCATAAAATTCACCCTTACTTTCTCATCCCAAACTGAGCCCATCCCACTCTATACCTAACTTTCTTGTGCCATGCCTAAGATTAAAGAACATTCTCTTTTCTTCTCGAATGAACACAGTCTTGAAAGTGTGAACTCTGCTCTCTGAAGCTCTGTGCACACTTTCCCTTGGTGATCTTTTGACTCAGAGGAAGCTGGTACCAATCCAACTGGCGTCCCTGCCCTGCCACTTAATTTGTGGTGACATTAAGCAGTACCTGTTTTTAACCACAAGCTCCTCCCACTTTGCCTCAGAGTGATCTTCGCCCCAGTGATGCCTAACCAAAGGTTGAACACGGCCCAGAAGGCACAATCAGCTTGCTCCTCCTTACTGAAGTGGCTGGGACACAGTGAAGAAAGCAAACTCTCAGAGGAAACAGATGGGAAAATGGAAGGACATCATGACAGGCAGACACCAGGACAATGGCGCAAGCCGCGGGGGACGGGGGCGGCAGACTGGAGATTCAAAGAGAAAGCATAATGGCTTCCCTGAGAGATGTGGAAACTTGGGGTGAAATGGAAGGAGACCCAAAGCACAGGGGAGAGGAGGCAGGTGTGTGCTTTAGGCAGATTCCATGGGAACCATCGCCATAAAGTACAGCCGGCTAGCTAGAACTGCTGAACAGCCCGTAGTCTGACCGCCTTGGGAGGCTGAGTCCAGAGGGCTCTTAAGCTCTGTCTGGGCAACTTAGTCAAACGGCCTCAAATTGTATTTGTTTGTTTGTTTGTTGTGGTGTGTTTTGTGGTTTTGTTTTGTTGTTTGGTTGGGGTTTTTTGTTTTCTTGTTTGTCTTGTTCCTTGGGGCTTTGTTTGTTTTTTTTTTTACACAGTTTCTCTGTGTGTTCTCTTGTTTTGTTTTATTGTTTGATTTGTTTGTTTTTTGGGTTTGTTTGAGACAGGGTTTCTCTGTGTAGCCTTGGCTGTTCTGGAACTTGCTTTGTAGACTAGCCTGGTCTCAAACCCACAGAGATCTACCAGCCTCTGTCTCCCAAATGCTGGGATTAAAGGCCTGTGCCACACCACTGCCGGGTTTCAAAATGTGTTCTTAAAAGAGTAGAAAAGATGCTTAGGGTCATTTAAATGCAATGCCCTGGGTACAATCTCCAAAACTGAAAAAATTAAGAAATTAAGAAGGGGGGGAGGGAGAGAAGGACCTTTGGGTAAAAGTGGACTCCTTGTATTTTCACTAAGCAAACACCAAGAAAAGTGTCAAGCTAAGTTTCTCTATAAGAGAGTGACAGGTGGCCACAGTGGTTTCGAGACTCTTCTCCTCTTTCTGCCCCTCTCCTTCCTTCCTTTTTTTTTTTTTTTCCGAGACAGGGTTTCTCTGTGTAGCCCTGGCTGTCCTGGAACTCACTCTGTAGACCAGGCTGGCCTCGAACTCAGAAATCCACCTGCCTCTGCCTCCCAAGGGCTGGGATTAAAGGCATGTGCCACCACTGCCCTCCCCTCCTTTCTTTTTGAAAACCAGTCATGCATAGCCAAGGCCTATACCAAGAAGGAAAGAGCAAATGCTGTTTATATAAATAGACACACAGAGCCCATCGCTTCCGGTTAACAAATCGAGTGTCGTTTCACCTCAAGCCCTCACGTTTTTTTGTTTTTTTTTTTTTACACAAGTGGTTGATAATGGTGTGCACTTTTTTTCAGTTTGTCCGATCACTTTGAATTAGGGTCTTGCTTTTCTCCTCAGACCTTGGTCTTGCAGTTTCCCTGTCTTTCCCTAAACAACCTTTCATCCAAAACAACCTGAGTTAAACTGGCCATGTGCAGGCCTGTGATCCCAGTGAGGAGGTGAAAGAAGGAAAGGCATGAGTCTTAGGTTATCCATGGCTACGCACTGAATTTGAGGCAAGCCTGGGCTACATTAGCTCTTGCCTTATCACCAACCTCCAAATTAAAAACTTAACCTGAGTTATACTTAAAAGACTGTTGGGTATCAGGTATCAAGTGTATCATTATATACCATCTCCTAATATTTTTTTTTTCTGTCTCAATGGACAAACATAGGAGTTACCATGAATGGTAGTGGGAACAGCACAGAAAATTGTTTCCTGAATTGATATAAAATCATACACACATATCCATCTGCTCCTTTGTGTGTATGTGTACACAGGTGTGTACAGGTAGGTACACTTGCCTGTGCATGCACATGTGGAGGTCAGAGGTCAACTTTAGGTGTCATCCTCTGTCTTTCTCCACATTAGTTTTTGAGGCAGGGTCTCTCTCTGAGCCAGAGCTCACTGTGTGACAGCAAGCCCCTGCCATCCACCTATTTCTGATCTGCGGGCACTAGGGCTACAGGTGTGTGCTGCCACACCTGGCTTTCACATGGATGCCGGGATCTGAACTTGTGCTTCCAGAGGGCATGTTCTCCACTAAGGATCTTCCCAGTTGCTCATTTGTTCTTAGAAATATAGATGTTGGGGGGAGGACGAGTAAAAAAAAAATTAGAATTGATGCAAATAGAAAGTTAGGAAATATACAATATTAGCACCAAGTCATTCTTTTATGGAAAACAAGAACTCTTGTTTGTTTGCTTTGTTTTGTTTTGTTGTTGTTCTTATTTTTCCATACAGGGTTTCTCCGTGTAGCCCTGGCTGTCCTGGAACTCACTCTGTAGACCAGGCTGGCCTCAAACTCAAAGATCCTCCTGCCTCTGCCTCCCAAGTGCTGGGAAAGGACTCTTTTTTTTAAATGTTCATATAAAAACATGAAAGAGTCATGTATGAGCTAGAGTGTGTTTTTAAAAAGGAATAAAAAATAAAATCAGGAATGACAACAATTTAACTTAAAGTGTGCCTGGAGAGATGACTTTGTGGTTTAAAACCCTGACTGCTCTTCCAGAGAACATCGGTTCAAATCCCAGCACCCAACCCATATGGTATCTTACAACTAACTGTTCCGGGGCATTCAATGCCTTCTTCTGGGTTTTGAGGACACTGAAAACAAGTGGTGTACAGACATACATGTATGCAAAACTCACATAAACATAAAAATTAATAAATCAGGAATGAAGGGGAAAAGCGTTAGAGAGAGAGAGAGAGAGAGAGAGAGAGAGAGAGAGAGAGAGAAAGCAGCAGCCAGGCAGAGGTGGTACACACCTTTAATCCCAGTACTCTAGAGTCAACTCTGTGAGTTCAAGGCCAGCCTCTTCTGTAAAGGGAGCTGTAGGACAGACAGGGCTGTTACACAGAGAAACCCTGTCTTGAAAAACCAAAAATAAAAATAATTAAAAAAAGAGCAACTAGTTTGTCAGAAGGTAATTTCTACTTGGATAAAATCAAACAACTGTGCCCCTGTGTGTTGTGACTATCTGGCATAAACTGAGATTTAAAAGTTATGACCTGTCTGTGCGTACATAGCTCATGCCTGTAATCGTCGTCCCTTGGAAGTCTGAAGTGGGAGGATCCAATTTTGAGACCCTACATATAGGAATAAATTAGGGGTAGAATCTAGTTAGTCTAGCGCTTGACTAGTGTGTGTGAATCCCAAATTCAATTTCCAGCATTGACTAGTGACTTGGATTGGTTCCTTCAGGAAACGTAATATAAGAGTATTGTAATTACAGGTGCGTAAATCTACACCTGGCCACAAGCAGCGCCCTTGGATACCACATGTCCAGTGAAGTGCACATGCCCAGTGAGGTGCTGGTGACAGAACCCGGCCTTGTGAATGCTAGGCAAGTGCTCCACCACTGAGTTCCCATCCTTTTCCATTAAAAAATATTTATTTATTCATTTTATGTGTACTGATGTTTTGCCTGCGTGTGTGTCCGTGTGTCACAAGTGTGCAGTGTGTGTGGAGGCCAGAAGAAAGTCTCTGATCTCTCCGAGCTAGAGTTAGAGATGGTTGTAAGCCACCACGTGGGTGCTGGGACTGAAACCAGGTCCTCTCAGGATCAACAAGTGTTTTTAACGGCTGGCCCATCTCTTCAGCCTCTACTTCTTCTCCTTCTCCCTCTCCCTCTCCCTCTCCCTCTCCCTCTCCCTCTCCCTCTCCCTCTCCCTCTACTTCCTCCTCCTCCTCCTCCTCCTCCTCCTCCTCCTCCTCCTCCTCCTCCTCCTCCTCCTCCTCCTCCTCCTCCTCCAACACTGTGTAGCTCTACCTAGCCTGGGACTGACCATGTAGAGACCACTGTGGCCTAGAACTCACAGAGATCCTCTCCCTCCTGAGTACTGGGATCAAAGATGGATCAATACCTGGCTTCCCTTTTAATGCTTTTAAAAATTGGAGTCAGTTGCGTTAGGTTGCAGGACTGATGTCAAGTTTCTGCTTTAGCTTGGAAACCAGGAGTGTGGGCAGCCAGCACCACAATTTTCTAATACCAACTTGGTTTCTTCTTAGCTTAGACTATTATGTTTTGTCTCTTACGATGACATGCATTTTTAAAAATTTTCAAGTTCTTATAAATTTTTAAAAAATGCTTTTAATTTTAATATAGATTGCTTCCCTCTGTGCTAGGGCAGGGTGATTTTTGGTGTTTTGAGAACCTGCCTTCCGTAGGCCTTGATGCCCCCACAAGTGCCTGCTCCTAGCTTTTGATGGACTGCGTTTCCCACTGATATCCTGGGATTTCCCCCTCCTATTTTCATTTTTTTTCTCCTCTGTCCTGGGGTACCCGATGCCTCTGTCCCTATTTATGGTCTTTCTCTTTTGCCTGTGCACAGGATAACTGAGAGAAGCCGATGAGTAACTGTCTCACTCGTCCTTATAGCCTTTAAAGTTTCTTGAGTTATTCAAGATGTTTTACATTTTTAATTTTGTCATTTTAAATCATATGCCTGTTTGGTTGACTCTGCGTGGGTGTGTGCTTGTGAGTGCAAATGCTCACTGAGGCTACATCAGAACTCCCGGAGCTGGAGATACAAGTGGTTGGAGGTCGCCTGACCTGGGTGCTGGGAATCAAACTCAGGTCATTTGGGAGAGCAGTCAGTGCTCTTAACCGCTGAGCCACCTCTCCAGCCCCCAGGATTTTCTTTTTTAAACAGAGGTGGAATTCATAGAATGTATAATGAATGTCTGTGTAGGGAAGGAGTTTCAACAGACTGGCAGTATAGCCCAGGCTAGCCTCACTGTACAGTCTAACTGCTTTAGACTCCTGAGCGTTAGGATTATGGGCGTCTGCCACAAGCTTAGCAAAGTGAAACGTTTTGAAATGCACAGTTCAGTGGCTTGAACCTGGAATGCTCCACACAAGCTCATGTCTCCAGCTGGTGCTGTTATTTAGGGAGGTGCTGGAAATGTTGGGAGGTGGCGTTTGGCCAGAGGAGATGGATTCCTGAGTGCAGGTCCCTGCCCACTTCCTGTCTGTTCTCTGATCCTGACTGACTGTGAGGTGAGCCTCCTGGGCCACTCCGCGCACTCCGGCCGCCATGAACTGGAATGCTCTGCCATGCCTTCACTGCCACAACTGACTGAATCTCTCTGAAACCATGAGCCAAACCATCTTTCCTTCTGAAGTTTCTATGGTTACGGTGGCTCAGAATAACTACTGTACGTTATTACACATTAATGTGTAGGCACCACCTTGATCTATTTGTTTTTGTTTTTGTTTTTTGTTGTTGTTGTTTTCGAGACAGGGTTTCTCTGTGTAGCCCTGGCTGTCCTGGAACTCACTCTGTAGACCAGGCTGGCCTCGAACTCAGAAATCCGCCTGCCTCTGCCTCCCGAGTGCTGGGATTAAAGGCGTGCGCCACCACTGCCCGGCCGCCTTTATCTATTAAGACAACAGTTTCTTTATCCCAAAAGAAAGTCTCATACCAATTAAGTAAACACTTCTTCGCCTCACCTCTCCTGGGTAAACACCAACCCGTTTTCTGCTTCTGTGGACTTACCAGTGCTGCATCCATCATAGAAATGTAATTCTGTGTTTCATATATTTATGTCTCTTTAATCAAGATTTTAAGAGCAGGTCTTTCAAGCAGGAGAATTTGGGTTCTGCGTCTTTTTATGATGCAGCCATATTCCCTTTAAGTGTAAAGTAGCCTGCATGTATGGAAGGTTGGACCCCAAAAAGTAAAATAACAAAATACTGGAGTGTGCTGAAAGGGCTCGTGGTGCCTTTTTAAGATTAGTATCATTATTATTATTATTATTATTATTATTATTATTATTATTATCATCATCATCATCATCAGAATCATCATCATATTTATTATATCTTAATTTTATTTATTTATTATAATTATGTTATTATTTTATTAATGTATTATTATTATCATTAATTTTAATTAAGCTGAGGCATTGGATGCTGCTCCTTCCTGCTCTGGTAACAAGGTTAAAAGATACCCTTGAGCCGGGCTGTGGTGGCGCACGCCTTTAATCCCAGCACTTGGGAGGCAGAGGCAGGTGGATTTCTGAGTTCGAGGCCAGCCTGGTCTACAGAGTGAGTTCCAGGACAGCCAGGGCTACACAGAGAAACCCTGTCTCAAAAAAACAAAAACAAACAAACAAACAAACAAAAAGACACCCTTGATACTTTCAGTGCCTACTGAAAGAGGAGCTAAAGGCCAAGGGTAAAGCTCCACGGGGAAGAGAAACCAGGGCTGGGTTTGTGCAGAGAGAATTCAGAGCTGCTGATACAATTAACTGTCTCTCAAATCCTGCCGGAGTGCTGAATTTTTTTTTTTAATGTACATTGGTGTTTTACCCACATGCATGTTTGTGACGGTGTTGGATCCTGGAGTTACAGACAGCTGTGAGCTGTCGTGTGGGTGCTGGGAAGTGAATCCAGGTCCTCTGGAAGAGCTCCGGTGCCCTCAACCACGGAATTTTAAGAAGAGTAAGAGTAATGGTTTGATTGATGAGCAACGCTTGAATGGATTATCTTAAAAGAGTGGCAAGGGCCATCAGGAATTCTGGGAAAGAGAACCCAAAGAAAAAGCATTTGCAATACAGTTTGAGCTTCCCAGAGCAGATGGCAGCCTGATTTCAATGACAGTTGGGGACATTTTAAGCAACAATATCCCTAGAGTGAATACTGCATATTTCTACCGTACAATGCTTTCTTTAGGAACAACATCTTACCCTCACAGGGGCTATTTTTGTCAAAATGTTGTCCATTGTTCTCTTCACCATCCCGGACATGACACCACTGCACAGAGAGAGCTTGTTGAACTGGTCTTTGGATTGCACTTGCCAAAGACCTGTGTAAACTCCAGAGTGTATGGAACATTTCTGACCTCCCCTGGCATCTCAGCCTGTTTAAAGCTCTCCAGGGCTGCAGGGATGGTTAAGCGGTCGAGAGCATGCGCTGCTCTTCCAGAGGAGACATGACCTGGACTCCCAGGACCCATAGGTAGTAGCTCCCAAATACCTGCAAAATGAGCTCCCTAGGATCTGAAGCTCTGAGCCCCAAAGGCGGGATCCTGCACTCCTGTGTGATACCCACACACCAGCAAATAAAAGGAAAGAAAAAGAGCATTCTAGTGATTGCAAAGATTTCTTAAACACACACACACACACACACACACACACACACACACACACACACACACACACACACACACACACATGCACAGAGATAATCATGGACTTTACAGATCAATAGTTACCAAAATTCCATTCTAACCTGGTTATCTACTTTAGAAGTATCACACTGTCAGAAAAGTGGGGTTTAGGACACATTAAAGACTTAGATGCTGAAATCTGCAATTTATATGCTCACAAATATGGAAATTGGAGAGTGTCTGATCCTTCCTTACACTTCATTACTGATAAGAAAAAAAGTTTTTTAAAGAAAGAGTCTCACTGTGTAGCCTGGGGTGGCCTAGAACTGGCTATGTAGACCAAGCTGGCCTGGAACTCACAGAGATTCTCCTGCCTCTGCTTGCTAAAGGCATGTACCACCATGCCTGGTGGGATCACAGATTTTGATGACGGGGCCTTGCTGTGTAATGCTCAGTCAGCCTCAAATCTGAGAATTTCCTGCCTTGGCCTTCTCTGTGCTGGGACTGCAGGTGGTTGTCAGTGTGCCAGTATGATTGGTTTTTCTTGTCTCCTAAATATATCTGTCAAGTTAGCACTTATCTGGGCACTGGAGAGTAGCACACAGCACACACGCTTCTTGCAGAGGACCCGAGTCTGGTTCCAATGCTGGATGGCTCTCAGCTGCCTGCAACTTCAGCTCTGGGGGGTCCTACACCCTCTTGTAGCTTCAACTGCCACTGTACTCACATGCACAAACATAATTTTAAAAAATAATAAGAATTTTTAAAAGACTTTATTTATTTTATGTGTGTGAGTACACTGTAGCTGTCTTCAGACACCCCAGAAGAGGGAATCAGATACCATTGCAGATGGTTGTGAGCCATCATGTGGTTGCTGGAAATTGAACTCAGGACCTGTAGAAGAGCAGTCAATGTTCTTAACTGCTGAGCCATCTCTCCAGCCCCATAATAAGAATTTTTAATTAATACTTAGACCTATCTGCCTCTGTCTTCTGCAAAAAGAAGTTTCTTCGTTGAGGGGTCAGAGCTACACTTATCTATGGGTATAACATTTAAACGGCAGTTGAAACTTAACCACTTCAGTAATGTGGTAGTAGCAGTTCTTCTCTGGGTCTTTGACCGCTCCCATATGGATTCTTGGCTAGATTTACAGTGAGTTCCCTCTAATTGAGTGAGCTCATGTTCAGTGAGACAGCGGTTGGTTACCTCCAAGATAGAAATGCCACTAATGCACCATTGGGGCTGCCTTGCTGGTCTGGTCATGGCTGTGGTTCTCGGGCTTTACAGTTATTGCTGGTAACTCTCCCCCTTGGGACCTTGCATAGCACCTTCTGACAGTAAGAGAGCTAGGGATGGGGCTTCCAGGCCAGTGCCAGCGTCATTTCTCCACATCTTTGTGTCTGAAGTGCATGTTGTCTTCAGCAAGAAGGTCTTGCTTTCATATTCTGGCAGGCAACCAAGAGCACTGGCAATAGCCTGTACTGTTCAGAGGTCCTTTGTACTCTCCCTGACCAACCTAAAACCAGGTTTCTCTTGCCTGGCACTGAAGCTTTTGTCTGATAGTTTGTGGCTCCTGAAGTTACCATGCACACACACACACACACACACACACACACACACACACACACACACACACACACCTTAAAATACAGGTATAGTGTATTCTAAATTTTAATTTCTTTTTCTTTTTTTTTTGTTTTGTTTTGTTTTGTTTTTCAAGACAAGGTTTCTCTGTGTAGCCCTGGCTGTCCTGACACTCACTCTGTAGACCAGGCTGGCCTTCAACTCAGAAATCCACCTGCCTCTGCCTCCCAAGTGCTGGGATTAAAGGCGTGTGCCACCACTGCCCAGCATAAATTTTAATTTCTAATAGTTCATAATATACTATGTTTGTGTGTATATATATATAAAATTATAAAATAATAGGTCTATGGCTTTTGCAAGCATCCCTAGTGTTATTTATACCTCCTACCTCTCTTCCCTCATATCACTCTTCTTCTCCGCTCCCCAGTTATGTCCTCCCTCCATTTTCCCTCCCCCCCATACCCTCCCACACCCCCTCCCTCCATCACAGCTCCTGTGTCCTGCTGTTTCCCATACTACAGTACCTTCCCCTCCCCCAATGGTTCTTTTCTACTTTACTGGCATCTATAGTCACTCCAAGTTACACAGTCCAGCCCCAGATGGGGCGTCTCTAACAAATCTCTGCACCCAGCACTCAGGGAACATTGTGGAGAGATTGTAAAAGCCTAGGGACCAGGCTGACAGCTGCACGCACATGTGCCACCCTCCCCCCTCCAAAAAAAACCAACCCAACAGTTAAAGGTTAGTATTTAGTCTTGTCGAGATGGCTAGGCGAGTAAAAGACCTGACAGCTTGAATTTGATCCCAGGACCCACAGAACAGAAGAACAAACTCTGTAAGTTTTCCTCTGACCTCCACACATATACTGGGGGGTATAAGCACATGAGCACAGGAGTAAAGTAAATAATAAACTTTTTTTGAGACAGGGATTCTCTGTATAGACCTGGATATCCTCACTCTGTAGACCAGACTGGCCTTGAACTCACAAATATCTGCCTGCTTCTGTCTCCCAAGTTCTGAGATTAAAGGTGTGTGCTACCACTGTCTGACATTATAATTTTTAAAAAGATAATATCTAAAACATTTTAGCTAGGCATGGTGGCTCATGACTATAATTCCAGCATTTTAGAGACTGGAGCAGAAGAACTGTCATTTGTTTAAAGTCAACCTGGGATATACTGGAAATTCCAGGCTAGCCTGGGTTATATAGTAAGACAAACAAAAAAAACAGCAAAGAATTCTCAAATAATTATTTCAACATTCTGAGACTCGGTTTTCATGTCTGAAAATTGCTGGAGTTCCTAGTCTTTTTATCCCCAGTGCTTGTATAAACCCAAGGCAGGTCCTCTATCACTGAGACACATCCCAGTCTAAATCTGGGATAATAAATACTACTTCTTATCTCTTGGGTTTAAGTGAGATGATTATGCAATGTACTTGACACAAAATCCGATTTAGAGTAGGTTCACAATACTATTTTCACATCTTATACATGGAAAAAGATGCTATTAGGTAACATTCAAAAATAATTTGGAAGAGCTGGGTATGGTGGTCCGTGCCTTTATTCCCAGTACCTGGGAGGCAAATGGACCGCAGTGAGCTCAAGGTCAGCTTGGTCTACATAGAGTAGGGATAATCTCCTGTGTTCTGTGTGGAAGCATCACCTGTCAATAAAAAGCTAATGGCCTATGATCTTAGGCAGAAAATAGGAGGTGGGTGTTCCGGCAGGGAGAGAGGATTCTGGGATAGAGTCAGGCTCGCGAGAAGAGATTTCACCTGGATCTCAGAGGAGAGGGACTTATGAAACTGAGAGGTAACAAATCATGTGGCTCTCGTGGAATAGAATAAACGGATAATTAAGTCTGGGAACGAGAAAAAGCTCACGGGCTAAGCATTTATTCATAAATAATTTAGTCTATTGGAAATGTAAATAAAATATCAAAATAAATAGATAAATAAATAATTTAGTCCCAGAGTCGTTTTTTCGGGATCTGGAGTGTGGATGGTAAAGCCTTAGGTTACAGAGAGTTCCAGAACAGCCAGTGTGGCATACTGAGACCAGCGGGGGTGGGGCTAGGGGTGGGGGTGTGGCGTCCAACTTTAGTCCCAGCACTCGGGAGGCCGAGGCAGGCTGATCTCTGCATTTGAGGCCAGAGATCTCTATCGAATGAGTTCCAGAATATCAGAGGCCACACAGAGAAACTCTATCTCAAAAAAATCAAAACAAAAAAAACCAAACCAAACCAAAAAAAACCCATGATGAGACCTAATCCCAAGATTTAAACAAAAAAAACCAAACCAAACCAAAAAAAACCCATGATGAGACCTAATCCCAAGATTTAAACAAAAAAAACCAAACCAAACCAAAAAAAACCCATGATGAGACCTAATCCCAAGATTTAAAAATACCGTAAGCTTAAGTCTGGATGTGTTTGATCGCAAAACCTTTTTTATTACCGCATACTATTTCTTTTTTTAAAAAAAGATTTATCTTTTAAATCTCTCTCTCTCTCTCTCTCTCTCTCTCTCTCTCTCTCTCTCTCTCTCTCTCTCTCTCTCTCTCTCTCTCTCTCCCAGGTATATGCTGTTGCTGTGGAGAACAGGGAGTGGCATTCCCTGGACGTTTTTACAGGTGTTGTGAACCACCGACTTGGATTCTGTGAGAAAACAGAAGTGTCCTTAACCACTGAGCGATCTTTCCAGCCTGTTTCCTTTTTTTTTTTTAATTCCCAGGTGCTGGGATTAAAGGTGTGTATTGACATGCCTAGCCTGCTTTAATATTTTATATGTTTTCCCCTGTTACATGGAGATTCTGCGTATGAGGGAACGCATTTGTGCTTCTGAGTCGTCTTATCGCAGCACATAACATGACGAGCTCCAGTTCCAGACCTGAAGACAAAACTGCGAAGTCACAGAGCGCTATGCGAAGTCACAGGGCGCCATGCGAAGTCACAGGGCACTATGTGAAGTCACAGGGCGCTATGCGAAGTCACAGGGCGCCATGCGAAGTCACAGGGCGCTATGCGAAGTCACAGGGCACTATGCAAAGTCACAGGGCACTATGCGAAGTCACAGGGCGCTATGCGAAGTCACAGGGCACTATGCAAAGTCACAGGGCGCCATGCGAAGTCACAGGGCGCTCTTCGAAGTCACAGAACACTATGTGGTGCTGGATGAAAACCAAATCCTGGTCCTCTGGACGGGGAGCTAGCGCTCTTACCCACCGAGCTATCTGTCCGGCCCCATTGTGTCTTTTCTTGATGACAGTCATTCTGACTGGGCGATATGAAACCTTAATACAGTTTCGGCTTGTATTTCCTTGATTTCAAAACAAGGAACATTTCCCCATATATTTGTTGATCATTTGTACTTCTTTAAAATGTATTACATTTTGTGTGTGTGTGTGTGTGTATGTGTGAGAGAGTGTATGAGTGTATGTGAGTGTGTGTATGAATGTGTATATACAAGTTTGTGTGTGTATGAATGTGTGTACAAGTTTGTGTGTATGGGTGTGTGTGTATGAATGAATGTGTGCATGAGTGTGAGTGTATGTATGAGAGTGTGTGTTTGAGTGTGTGAGTGTATTATGAGAGTGTGTGAATGTGTGTGTATGGGTGTGTGTATTGGTGTGTGTGTATGGTTTGTGTAAGTGTGTATTATGAGACTGTGTGTGTTTGTGGGTGTGTGTGTGTATGTGTATGGGTGTGTGTCTGAGTGTGTGGGTGTGTGTATGTGTGTGTGTGTGACTGTGTGTGTGTGTGAGTATGTGTGTATGGGTGTGTGTCTGAGTGTGTGTGTGTGTGTATGGGTGTGTGTCTGAGTGTGTGTGTATGAGTTTAGAGGTCAATGGACAACTTGCATGAATTGGTTCACTCCCCCTGCCATGTGGGTCCTGAGATGGAGCTCAGGGTGGCTTCCAACTCTTGACAATCCTCCTACCTCAGCCTCCAGGCTGCTGGGATTATAGGAATTAGCCACCACACTCAGTTTGAAGCCTTTTAATGTCATGGCATCCCATTCAAAAATTCTTTTTCTTTCAAGATAGCCTGCTGGCCTTGAACCAATGGGTGCTAGAAGATGACCTTGAACTCTCGACCCTCTTGCCTTCACCTCCCTGTAGACTTAAGCTTTTGATAAATACCTGTTTACAGTTCTCCCATCTTTGAAATGTCCTGGGCAGCCCAACAGCAGAAGCTGAGTAATTCTGGCCCACGTTTAGAGGGCTGTCCCTTGGCTTTTCATACCCCAGAGGGATGCAGTAACCTCCGGGGCAGCAAAGTGAGAAAAACAAAAATCGGGGAAGCAGAAGTTAAAGCAATCCAACAACCACATTTTCACCCACACAAAGCCCTTTTTGGATCCCGTTAAAAACAACCAGTATCATATTGAGCAATCTAGCTGGTGACCAAAAATAGTGACCTGAGGAGTCATGTCTGAGGGTGCTGGCCCTGAGACACAGGAATGCAGGCCCCAGAGGCGCCCCAGAGGCTTCCCAGAGGCCGCCAGCCCCCATGCAGGCCATAACGAAACCTCACCTGTGCTTCTCATAGGGAAGGCTAGGTGGTAAACTCCAGATGTCCAAAACTCAGCTCAGCCGCCGATTTCCAAGTCACAGTATTTTTGTTAAAAACAATGTGACCAGGTTGGGCTGTGGTTTTTCAATAGAAGTTAATGAGGGAAAAGAGAAGTTAATGAAGAAAATAAAAGTTGGTTGAAACCCTATAAAACTCTTTTGCTGCTATGCCAGTTCCAAATTCTCAGGACTGGAAAATGTTTTTGTAACTAAGCGAGATCTCTTTCCTCCCTTTAGAAGAAGGCGAACGAGAGAATTTGGCTTTCTTAGAATTCAAGGGTTTTGAATTTGTTCCTATGGCATGTGTGCAGCGTCTGTAAGAGAGGGTGTGGGCGTGCATGAGCTACAGCTGAGTGTGGAGGTCAGAAGAGAGCTTGCTGGAGTCAGCTCTCTCCTTGCACCCTGGGCTCCAGGAACTGAACTCAGGTGGATGGGTTTCCCTGGCAAACACTTTTATTGGCTGAGTCATCTCACTGGCCCAAAGAATGTTTTTATACTGGACAAACATACAGAGTAACCTAAAGATTGTAACAGTCACATACAAGTTATCTAGCTCTCTGAAGTTATTTATTCATCAGGAAGTTTCCTGTAGGCTGGATGAGGTGTCAAACAACCCTAGTCCCAGCTACTTTGGAAGTTGAGACCAGAAGTCCCTTTGAACCTGGGGCCAGCCTGGGCATCATAGTGAGCCTTTGCCTCAAAAAGGAAGAAAAAGAAAAGACAAAACTGCGTCTTGTTTCTCTGTCTTCGCTGCCTTGCTAAGCGCCATCACGCACGCCAGCTAAGCTACTCTGAAACATGGAAAGCAGAGCCTCACAGCCCTGCCTCAGCTCCTGCTGCAAGGGATGAGATGCTTTACCCGGTAGATGCTACATGATAAAGCATGCTTGCAGGTTCACACATGGCCACTCAGTAGATTCTCACAGAGCATTTCAGAAGTGAATGGACTAGATCCAGGGACCAAGACTCTGTCTTCAAATACTTCCCTGGTTTCAAATCTCTGCATCAGCTGTTCTCAGCCTTTGGGTCGAGACCGCTTTGGGGTTGCATATCAGATATCCTACATATCTGAAGTTTACCCTATGATTCACAACAGTAGCAAAATTACAGTTAGGAAGTAGCAACACAAATGACTTTATGGTTGGGGGTCACCACAATATGAGAAACTGTATCAAACAGTCCAAGCATTAGGAAGGTTGAGAACCACTGGCCTAGGAAATCTCTGGCCTATCCATTGTGCTTATTAAAATCTTGAGGCTGTCAAGGCAAATCCAGTACTCAGTATTACCATGGCAAAAAGAGGAGACACAAGAGGGACGTGCCCCTCTCAGAGCTTTGTGGATAGTCGGTGCTCCGCGACGGACTGTCTTCTGTGTGCAATGATCTCGTGCTCAGGACAGTTGCACAGGGACTCCTGGGACGGCAGGAGTCTCACACTGTTCAGACGTTGATTTAGCAACTGCGTTTTCCCCCAGCTCGCCACGGAATGGATCATGAAGGCTGACCACTGCAAAAACAAAAAGCAAGCAAAAAGGGGGGAGGGGGGGAAAGGCTGCTTATGTAATAAGTCATGTGCTACAACAGGGTCACTTTAGGATTTAAAGCTTGAGTGTAAAATACATATATTTCTCATTGGCTTTATGCAGAGTTCTAGGGGATAGAGCTCAGTGTGGGTAGCTGGTAGGAACAAAGCAGTCTCAAGGAGACGGGAGGGAGGGTCAACAGGAGCATCTCATAGGAGTCAGACTCCCAAGAGGAAAGGTGATTTGGGCATGTGTTTTGTTTTTTGTTTTTTAAATAATTTTGCATATATTTGCCACTTTATTGTGTCTCTATATAGAAGACCATATAGGAAATTGATATTTGTAATAGTGGATTTGTTAATACTTTTTACATAACATTACTATTTGAATTGTAAACAGATTTTTCCCCCCTCAGGATTAGTTTGAAGAATGATCTGAGTGGTCGTCATTCTAACACATGCAGGGAAGTAATTAGCTCTAGCCCTGTTTGTTTTCCTCAGCATTGAAATGACTTCATAGAACCCTTGTAACCTGCTTCGAAATTCTTTCCTCTCTAAAGAAAAGGTTTATGGTGGCAAATGATGTTTATTTTATTTTGTAAAAAAGAGAAAAATGTACTATGTACTTGTGTATACACTGAGCAACCTCTAGTCATCTCTCAGAATTAGCCTGCTCTACAGCGCTGCTGTCTTCCTGGGCGCGGGGCCTTAGCAGGACTTGTGTGTGTTTCCTGGCAGTCTTTTCTTCCCCTCCCCCTCTTCTTCCTCAAAGGAAACGAAAGGCCTCCCTGGACCTGGGCTGTTCCTGTCACAGTGCGACTGACCTCTAGCTCCACAGCCCTCGTTCGCTCGCTCGCATGCTGGCTTCTCTGACCCTGCATCCCATGTGCTTGTGGTCTCCTCTCTCATTTTCTTTAGGTTCATGTTTAATACTGTGGGAGAGAGTCACTGTAAACAACTTTAATTAAATCATTCTTATAAAAAAAAACCTATTTTCTTATACTCCACTTTATGCTTTTGGTATTGTCGATCTTTAAAAATTAAATGGTCTTTGATAATGGAAAAAAAATCTTGAGGCTGAAGAGATTAAGGACAAGCACTGTGCTTTCAGGAGACTCAAATTTGGCATTACAGTGGACCTGTAAGGCCAGCTTCAAGAAACCTCACACTCAGAGACAGACACGTAGTTTTAAAAAAAAAAAAAAAAAAAAAAAAAAAAAGAATCTCTAAAAATAAATAAATGGCAGCGGAAGAGATGGCCCAGCAGTTGAGAGTATTGGCTGCTTTTTCAGAAGACCCAGGTTCAAGTCCCAGTACCCATGACTCACAAGTGTCTGCGAGGGGTCAGGTGCTCTCTTCTGGCCTTGGAGAGTGCCAAACACAAGCATGGCCCACAGACATACATGCACGCAGAGCACCTATACACGTAAAACAATTAACAATAATAGTAATAAATAATAAACGTATTCATCGTTGAGGTCCACCTGAGGCACTGTCAGGAAACCGTCAATGACCTTCAGTGCAATGGCCCCTTATTCTTCTGAACAGATCTCACAGAGCAAATGGTGTGTCCTCTTGGTTTGGAACCACAGGATAAGGAAGGATTGTGATATTCTTTCTCTACCTTTGTCTCCCCCACTTCTCTAACAGGGTATCTTAGATTGGCCTCAAAGTCATCATCCTCCTGACTCAATTTCCCAAGTCTGGAGATTACTGGTGCCCACTGCCACACCCAGCTAGGACTCCTGCTGTCTATGGAGAGTCTGCCATTTCACACACCCCTTTACATCCCGGCCTGTCATATAAATAAGAGGAAAAGCGGAGCTGGCATGGTGGTACAGCTTCCTAATCCAAAAGTCAGCCTCATCTATATAGTGAATTTGAGGACTGTTTGGGCTGCATAGACCCTGTCTTAAGATTATACATACATACATACATCATACATACAACCAAGGAAGAGGGTGATCTCCTTGAGGGTATGACTCCAAATCACCGGGGTCCTGCAGAAATTTCCCTGGAATCCATAGGTTATGTTTAAAATCTGCAGAACGCTGTTAGAGACCATATCCCTAGGCTCCACTTGTGGGCCACTCTGCATACAGGGAGAAATAAAGTGTTAAAATTGTTCTTTTAAAAATATTTAATTTTAGTGTATGCTCTGTGTGTGTGTGTGTGAGAGAGAGGAGTGTGTATGTGTGTTGGGGTGTGTGTGTGTGTGTGTGTGTGTGTGTGTGTACAGGCACATGTGTGAAGGCCGAGGACAACTCTCAGGAGTTGACACCTCCTTGCACTTTGTTGGGTTAGGAGCTGCCTTGGCTCTGTCCTTGGTGTTCTGGATGACTTAGCATGAGGGCTTCCAGCAAGTCCTTCTCTACCATTATCTCTCTGAGGGAATGGAGGGTCAGTTACAGACGCATGCCGCCAGATTCCTGTGGATTTAGGGATTGAATTCAGGTTGTCAGGCACATCAAGTGCTCGTTATCCACTGAGTCATCTTGCCAGCCCCAAATTCATGTGTGTGTGTGTGTGTGTGTGTGTGTGTGTGTGTGTGTGTCCTCTACTCGTGCAGAGCCTCCAATCTGCTAGCCAAAAGCTCTGTCTACATTCCCAGCCCTCAAACAACTATTAAAAAAACAGAATAATGTCTTCCTTGTTCTTTGTGCTGCGGGATCTCCTTGGCCTGTTTCCATGAGCTCTGACTGAGGCAAGCCTCCAGACACACACTCCTGTGGAAGCTTAGGGCCGGGTGAACTAAGGGTGCTTCTTGAGCTTTGCAATGCCACAATTCTTAATCTTTTAGGTTTGTCTTCTAAGGCCATTTAATCCTTTTCATTTTCGTTGTTTTTGTTTTGTCTTTGTTTTTCAAGACAGGGTTTCTCTGTGTAGCCTTGGCTATCCTGGAACTCACTCTTGTAGATCTCAAACTCAGAGATCCACCTGCCTCTGTCTCCCGGGTCCTGGGATTAGAGGTGTGAGCCACTGTTACCTGGCTGGCCATTTAATTATTTTATACTGCCGTTTAAACATCACCTCTGGTTTCAAAGCCTCCAGTAACACTGTCCATTGCCTGGAGAGCACAGTGCACATCGTCAATGATATCTATGGATGTAGCAGCATCAATTGTCCTTAGGCTTTATCAAGGGAGATCTGGGGTTAGGGGTGCAGGTCATTGGTAGGATACTTTTTTGACATACACAAAAGCCTGGGGTTTGATTTCCCAGGACCGCAAAATTTTTAATAATAATAATATTATTGTTAATAATTAATAACAACAACAATAATAATAATGGAAATCCTGCCATTTGTGACATGATCTGAAGGAACTAATAAAGATACGGAAAAAATGCTGTATAACTTCACTTCTATGTGAGATCTTAGAAGTCAGCAGAGAGAAGCAAACAGTACAAGTGTCTACTAATGGGGGGAGACGGATGCTGGCAGATCTCTGTGGGTGCGAGGCCAGCCAAGACCATACAGTAAGACCCTCTGAAACAAACAAGAACCACACAAACTTGCCGTTGTGTGGGATGCAGTGTATGAGGTAACAACTGGAGCTGCTAACACTGCATCTCATGCTGCAAACTTCTGGCCGAGATTGCAGAAGCTCTCACTGTGTAACACCGGAAGGACGCTACTCAAGGAAACAGACGCGTTCATCAATCTGACTATAGTACCCACTTCAACATGTATATACATATAAAATACTATATACTTTAAGCATATGCAATTTCATCTGAAAAAATTATCAGCATAAAAATAAAACTATAACATGAGCCCATATAAGGACCCATCATTCAAACCCCAGTATCAAAAGAAAGGAGTGTGATTGAAGGTGAGGTATGCATCCAAACGACCTGGCAGCCGGGCCCAACAGACGTTTATTTGCCTGCCTGTTACATCATCCACAGTCAGCCATGTCTGACAGCTCAAGACTTCACCTGCAGATGAAGGTATCAACAAAACACAGTAAGGGATGAAATTCTGATGCGTGGTCTAGCATGGGCGACTCTTGAAGACATTGGGTGAAAGCAGGCAGCAGCACAGCAAGTGCAAGGCCAGTTTGCGCTACATATTGAATCTTTCTTGAGAACAAACTAAGCACAGTCAAGGAAAAGGAAGGAAGGAAGGAAGGAAGGAAGGAAGGAAGGAAGGAAGGAAGGAAGGAAGGAAAGAAGGAAGGAAGGAAGGGAAAAAGACAAGAAGTAAACAGTAAACACACGGGGACAAGTGTCTTTGCCTTCCAGTTATCTTGAACAGGTTAATTCACAGAAAGGGAAGGTAGGGTAGAGGTCGCTAGGGTCTGGGGAGCAAGGGACAACTAGTGGCTGCTTAACTGTTTTATAGATGCATTTATTTACTGATTGATTGATTGATTGATTGATTGATTGATTGATGCAATGAAAATTTTAGGGTGGGGTCTGGAGAGATGGCTCAGTGGCTAGGAGCACATATTCAGTAGAGAATTCTAGTTCAGTTCCCAGCACCCACACCAGGCAGCTCACAACGTCCTGTCCCACCAGAGAACATAACACACCAGCCCTCCAGGCACAAGCATGCGTGTGCGCGCGCGCACACACACACACACACACACACACACACACACACATCTTTGAGGGTTTTTTGTTTGTTTTAGGTTTTTGCTGTCTTGTTTTTTATTTTATGTTTGTTTGTTTTTGAGACAGGCTCTATGTCCTAGAACTTACTATGTATACGAGGCTAGCCCTAAACTCACAGAGATCTACCTGCCTATGCCTCCTGAGTGCTAGAATTAAAGGAGTCACTACATTTGGCTCTAAATTTTAAAAATAAAAGCTTTTGGTGGGTGAAATGGTTCAGTAAGTAAAGGCATTTGCCACCATTCTGGAACCCAGGTGATGGAAGGCAAAAATGGACTCCTGAAATTTGTCCTCTGACCTCCACATGAACACTATGGCGCGCGCGCGCGCACACACACACACTAAACAAATATAAAATTTTAAAGTTGGTTTAAGTTTTAGAAACATACAGTTGTGCTATGCACGCATGTATTCTGAGTGCTCAGGAGGCAGGGGCAAGAGAAGCAGTAACTCAGCCTCCTGACATGTTTCTGCTCCACAAAAGGAAAAGAAGGTTTTGGGTATCAATGACCTCTGTGATGTTTATGACATTCCGAGCGGAACCATTGCCACGAAATCCTGCACGTAAAACAAGCAAAATTTAAAACAAACAAACAAACAAACAAAAACCAAAAACAGAGCTGGGCAGTGGTGGCACACACCTTTAATCCCAGCACTTGGGAGGCAGAGACAGGCGGATTTCTGAGTTCGAGGCCAGCCTGGTCTACAAAGTGAGTTCCAGGACAGCCAGGGCTACACAGAGAAACCCTGTCTCGAAAAACCAAAAAAAAAAAAAAAACCAGGCAAACAGAAGATAAGCAAGTGGATCAGCAATGCTCTGTTTCTCTTATTTCTCTCTGGTCTGAAAGAGAATACACAAAGGACCGTGTGCAGCCTGCACAGCCACATGCAGTGCAAGCTGCAATAGTGTCGAAACTCTCCTTGAAGATGAGAAACTATCTCCTTTCTTTATTTCTGTTTTTTAGCAGGGTTCCAAGGTTGTCCTGGAACTGGACTCAAAGCCCGGCAGGAATCCTTCTGCCTTAACCTTCAGAATGCTGGAAATCTGATTATGTATGACTGCCATACCTTTTGATGTCATGGGGGCAGGACTGTTCTTTCTTCTGTTGTTTGGCCCCAGGGTTTCATTCGGTTGGTCTGGAATACCTTTGTTTGTTTGTTTATTTGTTTGTTTGTTTCTTTCTTTCTTCCTTTCTTTCTTAAGATTTAGTTAGTTAGTCATGTATATTGGTATTTTTTGAAGAGGACATCAGATTCCATTTTAGATGGTCGTAAGCCACCATGCAAATGCAGGGAACTGAACCCAGGTCCTCTGAAAGAACAGCCAGTGTTCTTAACCACTGAGCCATCTCTCCAGCCCCTGCCACCCCCATCCTTCCCCCTTTTTAAGAATTGGTGTCAATCAGAGCAGGCAGGCAAGATGGTCCAGTGGATAAATGTGCTTGCTGCCAAAGCTGACTACTTGAGTTGGAGCCCCAGGATCTACATGGTGGACAGAGAGGACCAAGTCTTGTAAATTGTCCTCTGACATCTACACACAAGCTCCGGCACTTGTGTCTCATACACCCCTCTACTGCCAAACACGACAAAAAAATAATAATAATTAATTTTTTAAAATGTAAAGAAACAACACCGTCTCTGACAATGTCAATTAAGTTGGCCCTTTGGGAGGCTGTGTGTACATGTTTTTCAGTATGTCATTCCCTGGGCAATTGGCTGAAGGAGGGCAAAGGCCCAAGCCTCACCCTGTGAGACAAGTTAGAGGGTTTGGGTTCCAAATGTCCACCTGTCACCTGGGTTCCCTTAAACCTGTAATGTCACCACTGATGCTGTTTTTTCCCAGAGCCCTGAAATGTTTTTCCCAGGAATTGCTCAGTTCACTGGTGAGGGAAATTGTGTCTCTGATAGTGATGTGAAAATGAGGAAATTTAATTAGAGGAAGAAGTGGAATGGGGACTCATTAGCATTTCAGATACGATACCCAGGGAAGTCAGCTCCGGGAGTGACCGCGGGCTGGAACTGTGAGACTTCGCATGGAGAGATTTTGTAGCAACAGCCGGAGGTGTAGGGCAGAGGCTGTGCTGTGTGTATGCACCGGGATCCAGTCTCTAGTTCAAGACTGGCCAGTCTAGATAGGAAGTTCCAGACCAGCCAGAAGAGCTACATGATCTAAAAAAAAAAGGAGAGAGAGAGAGAGAGAGAGAGAGAGAGAGAGAGAGAGGAGAAAGAAAAGAAAGGAAAAAAGGAAGGAAAGAAGAAGGAAGGAAGGAAAGGAAGAAAGGAAGAAAGAAACAAAGAAAGAAAGGAGAAAGGAAGGAAGGAAGAAGAAAAAGGACGCTCTTCCAGATTATCAGGTTTGGATCCCAGCACATGCATGGTGGCTTACAACCACCTGTTGGTCCTCGGCAATAGAGGCAGTGCTCTTAACCACTGTGCCAGCTCTCCAGGCCCCCAGCGAGATATTTTTAATGAAGGAAAAGGGTTCATTTAAAAAATCACCTTTTGGTGCAAGCAACTAGTCTTTCTAGCTATCTTGTAATGTCATTTTTAAAAAGAAAAATATTGGTGGATTGGGAGGTCAAAGTTCACTTCTCTGGATGCTGTTTGGCTGAGTTTACTTGCTCAGCCAGGAAGCAGGGTGGTCAACCCCTATCTCTACTGAGACACAAAACTGAGTGTAATAAACTGAAGGAACAGACATTGTAAGTTCTTGAAGCACAAGGTGTTTCTGAGATGCCATTTGATGCCACTTTAAGTCACTATGACTGCTATCATTATTGTTACCATAGTTTTAAAATTAGGAAGCATGCACAGGCCTTAGGTATGATACCCAGGAACACACACACACACACACACACACACACACACACACACACACACACACACACACACACACACACACACACACTGCTTATTAACATGATACCAATTTGAGAAGTGTCCAGTGCTATTGTCTCTTGATCTTTGTCACCTGTGGTGGCTTTTTAGAGGATCAGCCTCAAAGAAAGCTTCACAGAAAGCATAAGCAGAACTGCCCTGAATCATTTAATCCATGTGGCTCTGCCCACCACGGCCCCGCCCACCTTTGCTGGACCCGACCCAGGAGGCAGATGTTGGATACCTGGTGTCAGTGATGCTGTCATGGGGAGGAGCCCACAAGAGCAAGCTCAAATTTGAATGCCAGGGCCCAGTGCTCTGTCACACAACGGCACTGAAGCAGCCTTGCTTGAAGCAAGCTTCCTTTGGCCTAAGACTTTGACGGAGTCAAGAAAGTCAAGCTGGAGACCGACATGGACAGGTAACAAGACAGTCTCCGCTGTGTGCGCGTGTGCCTGGCTGTCTGATGGAGGCTTTGCCTGCCGGGGTGCACATTTCCTATTCTGCTCATCATCCTCTGCTCGGGTCTTTTGGGTTCTGGACCTAACTTCAACCCTCGAGGTTCTTCACTTCTCCCCAGTTTCCCTCTTCTCTGTGTTGCAACAGAGATAGGAAGCCTTGACTCGTCCTGAAATTCGGACAGAGCTGGAGCTGGCTTGTGGTAACAACAGCAACGCCTTAGAGGCTCGTGGCAACTCCTTACTAAAAACAGTAGTGGTTATTTTCATAACTATTTGGCAAATATGCAACATCTTAAGACTCACAGAGGGTGCCTTTACTGGAATTATTTAGCTATAGCAAGGAAATCTGTACTTCTTAAAAATACTAAACATTTGAGATAAATTGCTTGCAACTCATTACAATGGTGTCTGTTGAAGGAGAGAATTTCATTTAAACAGGCAATTTAGTATTATAGGCTAAACTGTTAGACACTTAGTGACATTTTTACTGCGTAATTCATCTATGCAGAGATTTCTTAGCTTCTCAAAGGCTTTCCCGGCTCTTATATGCAGTTCATGACAAGCTATTATCAGAAATTTCTCTCTCGTTTTTCTACATTTATTGCCAGTGTGTGAGTCACAATGCCTAAAACCCATACAATTGAGCTCGCTTCCATTTGGCTATGAGGCTTAGAATATGGAGTTAATATAGTTAACGGTAGCATGGGCATTCTTCAGATTCCAGATCTTTCCTTTCTTGTCTTCCTTCTTTCTTTTTTATTTCCCTCCTCCTCTCCCCCTCTTCTTCCTCCCCCCTCCTTCCCGTCCCCCTTCTCCCTCTTCCTCCCCCTCCTCTTCTCCCTCCTCCCCCTCCTCCTCTTCCCCCTCTACCTTCCTCCTCTCCCTCCCCCTTCTCCTTCTCCCACTCTCCCTCACCCCCTATTAGGGACCACATTGAGGACCTTGTACATGTTAGACAAGTACTCTGCTACTGAATTACATCTTGAGCCCCCAAAAAGCAAGCAACCAACCAACCAGACAAGCAAACAAGCAAATGTTCACAGGGGGCAGGCAGACAGCATCAACTGCTTCTGAGTTTATAGTGAATTTTGAAACCAAACATGAGATCTATGCCCTGATGGAGAGGGGGCTGGGAGAAGTGCATAAGCACAACAAAATTCCAAGCAAAGGCAAGGCTGAAATTCAGGGAGACACAAACCAGAAAGCGGAGAGATGGCGTTGAATGGAGCAAAGGCTGCGGTAACCCAAGGCAGCCCTGTTACTCTGCTGGGATTATTTTTAACCCTTTGTGTCTGGTTTGCATTGCTGGGGAAGCGGCTAATGTTCTACCTCAAGGAGCACAGCTGTCTCAGCAGCTGGCAGTCTACAGCCTGAAACCACCTAGCAGAGTCTTCCCTACCATGAGGGGCATCCCAGACAGGGAGCTGGACCTAGGCTCCTAGGCAGAGTTGATGGAAGTTCTGGATCAAGGTGCCCAGTCCACAGGTCAGGACTGAGCAGCTCCTCCCACCGTGGCTGGAATCCTCAGACAAAAACGGTCTATTACATCTTCCTGTGGTTCAGACATAATTCTTCTGCTTATGACACATCCTTCTTTTCTAAACCCCAAGGATACCTTTCCTTCACAGTAACAGCACCTGCCCCCAGTGCACACTCATACACACACACACACACACACACACACACACAGAGATACACACACATAAGCACATATATACATGTGGAAAAACGTTTTCGCATGTACAAAAAGATTCTCTATTTTTTCCATCTAGGTAACACAGAAAGTTTGGTTACATAGAAGGGGAATTTATTGCTAAGAGATGAAGTTCAAGCTGTTTAAAACTGGCTGGATGCGAGAGATACCTGTGCTTATTATTATAATATGCTGAGTTTAGCAGTGCTGTGAAGATGGTGATGATGATGGTGATGGTGATGATGATGGTGGTGATGATGATGATGATGTGTCTTACCACATAGTCTGGGTGGCTTAGAATTCTTCATGTAAGTCAGACCGGTTTCCATTACACAAAGATCTATCTGCCCTTCCCCCACCCCCAAGTTCTGGAATTAGAGGTGTGCACCACCATGCCCAGCTGCTAAAGGATTTTATATGCTAGTGATAAACAGTAGACATGGAGGCACTATGATGATTACCATGGTAAATTATTACTTCAAAATAAAGCTGAGACAGGAGGATCATGAGTGTGAGGCCAGCTGCAGCTACATAGAGATTTCCAGATCAGCATGGATTCCAAAGCAAGACCATGTCGCCGAAACAATTTGCTTTTCCAAAAGTCAGGGACTGTCACTTGTACTGAATTATCATTAAAACGTGAGCTGTGAACACTCGAAGATGCATTCAGTGACGGTACATGAATATTTACAGTGGTTAACCAGTGCAGCACCAAAGTGGAACATATCCAAATTTCAATCAGCACAGAAATGAATAAACAAAACGTATTTTGCCTGTACAATAGAATACTACTCAGCAGGAAAAAGGAGCCAACCACTGATACTTGGATAGATACGAAATTTATAGTTCGATGAGCGAAGTTACACAGGAAGGAGAAAATGTGATTTTAACGAAATTATAGAAAGTTAGAAATTATTTACAGAAAGCAGGTCGGCGGTTGCCTGGATAAGAGGAGAAAGAACAGCAAATAGCGACATAGAAGCTCGGGAGCCTAGAGATGCTGTCTCCTCTGATCGCGCTGGCAGTCTGGGCTGCGGACCTGTCAGCATTCACGGAGCTGTAGGTTTTAAGTGAGTGGGGTTTACTATGTATATCTCAACAACAACAAAAGTGAAAAATGGTTTCAATTCTCTTGCATCAAAACCGTATTCAAATTCCTAACTAGCTCTAAAAAAAAAAAAAAAAAAACCACATTCACTGCTCTTCCACCTATCACCACTGTGTGGCAGTGCTGTGTCTACAAGTGAGCCACACTGTTGTTTTCTCCTGGCTCTTGTTAAGCTGTCCTAAGGCAATGTAAGAGGTGGAGACAGGAGAACCCCAGAAAGATTGTGAGCCAGTTAGCCTGAAGAGCATAGCGAACAAGAGATTCTGTCTCAAACAAGACAGAAGTCAAGGACCAACACCCAAGGCTGTACTCTGATCTCCACACATGCCCTGTGGCATGTGTTGCTTCTACCCCTACCACACCCCACCCCACCACACACACACACACACACACACACACACACACACACACACACACACACACCACACACAGTTCATGCTCTTCACTGCTGAGCCATCTCTCTAGTCCCTATAAAACTCGTATTTTTTTTAAAGATTTATTTATTTTATGTATATGAGTACACTATTGCTATCTTCAGACACACCAGAAGAGGGCATCGGACCCCATGACAGATGGTTGTGAGCCACCATGTGGTTGCTGGGAATTGAACTCAGGACCTCTGGAAGAACAGTCAGTGCTCTTAACCGCTGAGCCATCTCTCCAGCCCTAAAACTCGTATTTTTAAAGAAAGAAAGAGGAAAAAAAACCTTGGGGGCTGGAGATGTTGCCCTATTAGTAGAGAACTTGCCAGCATGCACGAAGTCCCAGGTTAAGTCCCCAACAAGTGGGTGGAACACACCTGTCATCCCAAGACCAGGGGAATGGAGGCAGGAGAGTCATCCTTGTCAAATTGCCTACCAGCCTGAGCTAGATGAGATCTTATCTCAAAACAAACAACAAAAATAAATAAAACCAGCAAAATTGACCAAGCAAAATCTAAAAATGAAAACTCAAAGACCTAAGGGGGTTGGGATGGGGGTAGAGGGGGTGGTTTGTCAGACAGCTCAGCAGGGAAAGGTGCACGCAGCCAGGCTTGATTCTTGAGTTCGATCCCTGGAACTCACATGATGGAAGCAGAGAGCCAACAAGTTGCCCTCTGACCTCCACAGGTAAGTATACACACTATCATTCACACATCAATCATAAACAAATGGGATTTTTTTGAAAGACACAAAGGCAACTGTTTTTTATACTTCTGTTCAGTGAAGAGTGGATAGACACTATGTAGCAATACGATAGCTAGTCGACGTGACCTCTTACGATCCTGTGCTTTAGAGAGGGTGAAAGGACGCCCAGCAAGGCCCATCTGCAACATTCCATTTCCTGGATGTAGGACAGGCACCCATGGACTATGGCTCTTCGAGGAAGAGAGTGACCTTTCTTTTCCCAGTAGCTTGGTGGCTTTGATAACCTGTTCTTCCTTCCTCCACTGTGACTCAGGTCCTGGAATTGAAGTGTGCCTTTCTATGTTTTCCTTTGCTTTGTTTTGTGGTACTGAGGGGTCAGACCTAGAGCCTCATACACGATAGGCAACTGCTGTGCAACTGAGCTATCTTCTTGCTGTGGAGCTCAGGCTGGACTCAAATTTACAGCAAGCCCTTCCCCCAAGCGCTGAGGCTGCAGGCATAGGCAACCTTACCTGGTCCTCGCCAGGTTTTATAACTTCCTTTCGGGAGAGTTCTGTGATGCTCTTGGGGTAGCGGGGAGACAGGAGGACAGAGGGTTAAAGAGGCAGTGTCTAAGGCTGTGTCCAAAGCCTTCCGATGTCCTGGGGTTCAAGTTCTCAGAATGTCAAACTATCATACTTTTGTTCCTGAGTCCCAATAGAACTCACAAACTTCTACAATTAATTAAATATGAAAACTGAGGAAGAAGAAGTGATCAAAAGGGTTAGAGGGATGGCTGGGCTGGGGAGATGGCGCAGTGGTTAAGAGCACTGGCTGCTTTTCCAGAGGACCTGAGTTCAATTCCCAGCAACCACATGGTGGCTCACAACCATCTGTGATGAGATCTGATGTCCTCCTTTGACATGCAGGCATGCCTGTATACAGAGCACTCATACATAAAATTATAAGTAACTACACTAGAAATAAAAATTATTCAAGGGTAATTACCTAGTTTGACTGCTGCAGTGAGGGGGTGGGGAAGGGGAAGGGGTGCACTGTGGACCGGGAAGGATGGGTGGATCTTAAGCTGAGCATGTCTCAGTATCCAGAAAAGGAAGCAAGACTATGCTTTCTGGCTTATCCCAAATAATTATAAAATTTTAAAAATCATGATATCATAATAGGTCTGGGATGCAACTCCGTGGTGAAGCACTTAGCTAGGTTGCATATGGCTCTGGGTTCAGTCCTCAGCAGCAGGAACAACGATAATCAGAGCTGAGGGGAGAATATGGTGAGAGAAACCCTGCCCTGAATTTCTTCTTTCATCCACAGCCTTCTGATGAAGCGAAGGAAGTTTCTTTACCACTTCAAAAATGTCCGCTGGGCTAAGGGTCGGCATGAGACCTACCTGTGCTATGTGGTGAAGAGGAGAGACAGCGCCACCTCCTTCTCACTGGACTTCGGCTACCTTCGCAACAAGGTACCATGAGGGGTTGGTAGCTGTTGACATCAAAGCTGTGGATGCCCCTGGCGCCAAGTGCTGAGGGGACAAGACAGTCTCAAAGAGGAGAGAAGGAGAAACAGAGAGGGAGAAAGAGCTAACACCTACTTTCCCAAGCCGACCAACTCTGACAATCCTCCTGCCTCAGTGCTGTAATTACAGGCATGTGCCAACACACCGAACTTTTTCGGGTTTTTTGATTAATGTCTCCACCAGCTTCCTCAGGATCTTTCCACCTTCTACCCAACCACAACAGACTCAGCCTGGAGGTTGTTACTTAGTCACATTGAGAACCCTACAGCCACACCTTACTTCAATGACAGGAATAATTGTTCCCAAACTTTTTTGTACCTCCCCTCCCGTACCCCCCCTCCCCCTGCACTTCTGAATGGCTTTAAGGCTAAAGAAAAGGGGCCAAGAGGCTGCTCTGTGGTTAAGAGTGTCTGTTGATCTTCTGGGAGACCTGGGCTTGGTTCCCAGCACTCCCATGGCAACCCATGACCTTCCATAACTCCTGTTCCAGGGGATCCAATGCTCTCTCCCAGCCTCTGAGCGCAACACACACACACACTCACACACACACACACACACACGCGCACACGCACACGCACAGACAAAACACCCATGCACATTAAATAAAAATAACCTTTAAAAAGATTCAGGTAAAGACAGTGGTGATGCATGCCTTTAATCTCAGCACTTGAGAGACAGAGGCAGACTGATTGCTAAGTTTGAGACAGCCTGTTCTACAGAGAGAGTTTTAGGACAGCCAGGACTACACAGAGAAACTCCGGGTGGAAAAACAAACAAACAAAGAAAGACAGAAATACATGCCTGTATTTCCAGCACTTGGGAATACATAGCGAGTCCCTGTGTCCAAACGAACTAAAACAACAAAACCTCGCCTTGCCAGACAAGCCCCGCCCCTGAACTCCACCCCTAACCACCTCTGGCCTCTCAGCCCCTCAGCGCTTTAATCCCTCAGCGCTGGGTCCTTTCTCCAGCACTTTTTTTTTTTTAAAGATTTATTTATTTATTTTATGTGTATGAATGTACTGTAGCTGTCTTCAGACACACCAGAAGAGGGCATCAGATCCCATTACAGATGGTTGTGAGCCACCATGTGGTTGCTGGGAATTGAACTCAGGACCTCTGGAAGAATAATCAGTGCTCATAACCACTAAGCCATCTCACCAGCCCTCTCAAGAACTTTCTTGAGTGAGAAAAATTGATTTTGAAAATCAATGAGAAAAAAAAAAACAAAAAACAGGTAAAATGTTATCACCTCAACTCTGTTTTCCAAATAATTTCGTTTCCTGCTGTTCAAAAGACCAGAGGCCAATGGCCACCTTTAACCTGATGAGTTTCCTTCAGGAACCAGAGAGAACTCTTGGTTGTTTGGGTAATAAGATCAATCTTTCAGCTGCTTGAAAGAACTGCGTTTCCAAGAGAATTCACCAAATTGCAGATTGGCTTCTACATGTTTCTCCTGGGCATCTCCAAGACGCCCAGGGAAGAGATCGTGCAGTTGGCTACTTATAATGCAGGTTCCCTTTTCCTGGGGCAAACTTCCTTCAACACCATCATTTTACATACAGTCTCTTGCTACTTGGGATCATGACACACTGTATTTATAGCTGGCTTGATCAAGTAGTACTTCCTCTTCGCACGCAGTGCTCACAACACCAGCTTGACTTACTGCTAAGGAAATAGCGCAAAAAAGATGAGTAAAATAAAAACTATCTTCAGTCTTAAACTAACAATTTTTCGCAATAGGAGGTGGGCCTACTAAGGTTGCAGTTATCACAGTCACAGGAATCACATAGCACAAGCGCAAGCACACACACACACACACACATACACACACACACACACACACACACACACACACACACACACACACACACACACACACACACACACACACACACACACACACACACACACACACACACACACACACCTTAATTGCTTCCACTTAAATCCCAAGTTAGAGACTCTTCGAAATCTCTTCAAATAAGCTTTACCCTTCAGGCAGTCCCCTAACCCTTCTTACAAATTGTCCTGGCGCCACCTAGTGGCCAAGGTGCAGTTTTACAATATGACATCCAAACTCACACTTCGGAAACACAACGGTAATTCCTGCTAGGTGTGTGATGAATCCTTTGCCCCATAAATCTGCAGCTTTTCTTTACCCAACAGAGCCTGTGTAATATAGAGATTTGGACGCCGGACAGTGGTGGCGCATGCCTTTAATCCCAGCACTTTGGAGGCAGAGGCAGGTGGATTTCTGAGTTCGAGGCCAGCCTGGTCTACAGAGTGAGTTCCAGGACAGCCAGAGCTACAGAGAAACCCTGTCTCGAAAAACCAAAAATAGATAGATAGATAGATAGATAGATAGATAGATAGATAGATAGATAGATAGATAGACAGATAGATAGATTTGGCTCCAACAAGTGCTCTCTTAACAAGAAAATTAACTTTATGCTGGGAGTGGTGGTGCACACCTTTAATCCCAGCACTCCGGAGGCAGAGGCAGGCAGATCTCTGTGAGTTTGAGGCTAGCCTGGTCTACATAGCTAGTTCCAGACCAGCCATGCGACATGCCCACAAGCATCCCAAATGGCCTGGGTGAGAGAGCATGCCTGTCACGTCACCACCGCTCTCTGCTCTTTCCCCAGTCGGGCTGCCACGTGGAATTGTTGTTCCTACGGTACATCTCGGACTGGGACCTGGATCCCGGCCGGTGTTACCGCGTCACCTGGTTTACCTCCTGGAGTCCCTGCTACGACTGTGCCCGGCACGTGGCTGAGTTTCTAAGGTGGAACCCCAACCTCAGCCTGAGGATTTTCACCGCGCGCCTCTACTTCTGTGAAGACCGCAAGGCTGAGCCTGAGGGGCTGCGGAAACTGCACCGTGCTGGGGTCCAGATCGGGATCATGACCTTCAAAGGTGAGGCTTGTGCACAGAGAGGGCGACCTGAGTTGCCACTCAGAGTGAGAGTCAGCGGGGAAACTGGGGGCCGGGTGCTACGTAAAGACTCTCAATTCGTCCTCGATATCAAAAGTATTACTTTAGTTTTTGAGGTAGGATCTCACTATCCCAGGCTGACCTTCAGCTTCCTCTGGCCTCTGCAGCCTCCTTCTCCTCCTCCTCCTCCTCCTCCTCCTCCTCCTCCTCCTCCTCCTCCTCCTCCTCCTCCTCCTCCTTTTTTAAGATTTATTTATTTATTTTATGTATGAGTGCTCTATCTGCACGTACACCCCAATGCCAGAAGAGGGCATCAGATCTCATTATAGATGGTTGTGAGCCACCATGTGGGTGCTGGGAATTGAACTCAGGACCTCTGGAAAAGCAGCCAGTGCTCTTAACCGCTGAGTCATCTCTCCAGCCCCCGGCCTCTGCCTTCTGAGTGGTGGAATTATAAGTATACATCAATGTTAGAATTATCAGAATTTGAGAGATAGACGTTGGCGGGGCTACGGGTGTGCTCAGTGACAGAACTCTTGTCCAGCATGTGCAAAGCCCTGCGTTCCACCCTTACAGTCAAATAATAAGCTAACAATAATTATGGAGATGGTGGTGGTGGTCAGAGAGATGGTTTGGTGGGGGCGCTTGCCTTCGTGACTTAAGTCTGATCCCTGAAACCCCACATGATGGAAGAAAAAAAACCTCAGGCACGAACTGTACTCTGTCTGACCCTCTGGCTTTCTGACCTTCACCTACACACTGTGCCTATGTGCTCGCTCTCTCTCTCTCTCTCTCTCTCTCTCTCTCTCTCTCTCTCATACCCCTCTTATTTATTTATTTATTTATTTATTTATTTATTTATTTATTTTTCTTTTAAGACTATTTTTACTGCTGGAATACATTTGTAGAAAATCACGAAAGAACGTTCAAAGCCTGGGAAGGGCTGCATGAAAACTCCGTTAGGCTAACCAGACAGCTTCGGCGCATCCTTTTGGTAAGAGTCTCTCTCTCTCTCTCTCTCTCTCTCTCTCTCTCTCTCTCTCTCTCTCTCTCTCTCTCTTTCACACACACATACACACACAAACCTGGAGCCTCTTAGATAGTTATTTGTCTTACGCATTGTTTTATATAATGATTAATTCACGGCACTTACAAGCCAGTTTTCTCTTCTGCCTTTGCCCAGGGTGGAACTTCCACTTAGACTCTCCTCTTGCCTCTTCTTCTCTCAGTCTTCATAACTTTTTCCTTTTGTTAACCTCCCCTCAGGCGGGGTTCCTACCAGGCCAGAATTCTCCTCCTCTTTTTTCTGGTCCTCATCCCAATTTACTTTCTTCTGGAGCCACCCACTTCGTTTAGTCGCTTTCCCTCCCCCCAGCTCCAATTTAAAGCCATTCACTCCGTTTATATCTCTCTTTCTCTGCAGCCCTTGTATGAAGTCGATGACTTGCGAGATGCATTTCGTATTTTGGGACTTTGATAGCAACCTCCTGGAATGTCACGCGTGATGACATTTCTCTGCTGAAGAGACTGGATAGAAAAGCAATCCTGTTTTTCTTCTTAAGTACTCACTTTTATACGTGTAGGGGGGAAATTATATGACTTTTAAAAAATACTTGAACTGCATAGGACCCCAGAGCGATGATGCAACCGAGCTTTGGGTGCAACATCGCCATCTACTGGGGAACAGCAGAACTTCCAGACTTGGGACCATAAATGATGCTCTCTCGGACTTTTCAACAGGATGGACACAGAAGGGAATTGCTTAGAAAAGCATATGGAGATGATCACACGGTTTGTTACACCTACCCTCTGTTCTTTGATTCGTTTGAATTCTCAGGGGTATTAGTGACGGATTTTTCTGCTCTTTTCCTCTGAGGCTCACTTTGCGAGGTCCTTTTCCAACGAGGTCACGGGGCTATCCTATAGTCTCTGTCTGAGCGATCACAAGCCATTCTCTCAAAAGCATTAATATGCAGGCATGTGCTGTATGTTTTCATTGTTCGTCGAGTTTTTTCATATTCGTATGTGAGAGGGCTTGGGGTGGGATTTGAAGAATGCATGATCACCTCTGGGTGACTTTAATAAAGGATCTTAAAATGCAGATGAGGACTACGAAGAAATCACTCTGAAAATGAGTTCATGCTTCAGGAAGCAAATCTCCTAGAAACACAGACTCTTTTTTCATTTTTAATGTCATTAGTTTACTTACAATCTTATCTAGGATAAGAGTTCAAGAGTTCAATCCAATTTTCAGATCGTATCCCTTAAACACCCGCAATTCTGTTAAAGGGATTAAACATCCTTACTTCTTAAGTAACTGATGACTTACTAGAAAGAAAAGAGCAGAACATCCAGATCCAAAGTCTACAGTCATCATAGCCAGTAAGCGCCACTTGTTTTCCATTAAAATTGGCAAATTCTTCCCCGGGCTCTCCTCATAGCGTCTGAGACGGACCACGGAGGTGGTGGACCTCCCGATACTATGGCCCAACATGGCTAGAAGCTCTTCGAGGTCGCAGAGACAGAATGCGGCAGAAATGCCCCCACATTCCTACTCTCCTTTCTTTGCAACCTTGGGAACAAGACTCTTAAAGGAGTCTGTGATTTAGAAACACCACCAACTCCTAGTAATGGACACCTGGGAGTTGTTTAAGTATGGAGCGGTAATTTATTCTCTTTGATGGATGCCAACAAAGTTAACCAGAATTTTCTAGTTTTTATATGTGTGTGATGTTGCTCCCCCAAATTGTTAACTGTATAAGAGGATGGCAAAATAGAATCATATCTGATGCCAGGAAAAGTGGCATTCACCTATAGTTCCAGCATTCCGGAGGCTGAGGCAGGAGGATTGTACATTTGAGGCCAGTCTGGACTGCAAGGTGAGACCCTATTTAAAACAGCATGGCCAGGGTTGGGATCAGGTAAATAATACTTAACAAGGAAAAATGCAAGACGCAAGACCATGGCAAGAAAATTATGCTTTGCCCAACAAAATGTAGGGAACCAACATAGACCCCCTATTTGTCCCTCTTATACCTTGTCTCCCTAACAGCGACCTTTGCTGATGAGAAAAATATTAGAAAAAAAATCCCTGTGCAGTTATTACCCAGTCGCCGTTATAATGCAATTAAAAGACCCACAAGAAAGCCTATACACACAACTGTTATTTATTGTATGTAAGTTGCTGAGGAAGAAGAGAAAAAATAAAGACCCTCAATTCCTTCCTGCATCTATTCCTGTTTTATATTTTGCTGTACAGGATCCAGCAATATTACTGCCATCATTAACTCTTCCAAAATATTAAAGTGGGTGCCTGAGGTTTCTTAAATTTGAAACTTTAGAAATTACTACAGCTGCGTGCATAATTGTGACCACCTAAAATTGTCATGACCTAGCTGCAGATTTCTAGGAACTCTTTCTCCCTCACAGCAAGTTCGTCCTGGCTCACTGTACATCAACTGAACACGTGATTAAAACTCGGAAGTTTTGGAGATGAACTACTGAATAAAATGATGTCGAAAAGGTGTTTACAAATTGAAATCATACAGATCACAGGGTAAGGTGGCTCATGTCTTTGGCCCCAGCATTTGGAAGATGGAGGCAGGAGGATCTCTGTGGGTTCAAGGCTAGCCTGATCTAGATAGAGTGCTCCATGGATAGCCAAGACCACATAGAAAGACCCTGTCTTAGAAAAATAAATGAGCCGGGCAGTGGTGGCGCACGCCTTTAATCCCAGCACTTGGGAGGCAGAGGCAGGTGGATTTCTGAGTTCGAGGCCAGCCTGGTCTACAGAGTGAGTTCTAGAACAGCCAGGGCTACATAGAGAAACCCTGTCTCGAAAAAAAGAAAAAAGAAAGAAAAAAAAGAAAAATAAATGAATAAATAAATACCTGATGAAATAGAATTTAATTGAGAGTCCAGAAATTAACCCACTCAGCTATGACCAACTGAATTCGGATAAAGGTCCAAGATGTGCTGAGTCAACAATCCTGCTGGGGCAATTTGACATCAGGTACAAAGAATGTAGTTGACAAGTTGACAAGGTAGCCTGTTCCCTACTTAGGAGGCTGAGTCAAGAAGATCAGTAGTTGAGACTTCTGTCTTAAATAAAACAAAAGAATAGATTTGGACCTCTTCCACACACCACACACAGAAATGTATTCAGAAGCAAGAACTTCCATGTAGAATTGAAAGTTTAAGCCTTCAAGGTAGCATAGATGGAGATCTCCCTGAGCTTCCATTCCTACCCACCGGGACAGCCACCCTCTAAAAACAGTGTCTATGAGGCAGTGGGGTGACTGGAACCTGGACGTGTAGGAGTGTAAAGTGGTACAGCCACTGTGCAGAGCAGTTCCGCAGATCCTCAGAAGTTAAATGTTGAATTTCTAAGAGAATGACAAGCTTGAGGAGTCAGTCAGACAGATGGCTCATGTGGTAAGGTATTTGCCTTGAAAACACAAAGACCCCAGTCTGATCCCCAGAGTCCCTGTTAAAACTCTGGACATGGTAGTGCAAAATCCCAGCACTCAGGAGGCAGAGAAGACAGCTGGGTCTGAGGCAAATGCCAGGGAAATGAGAGACTCTCTTCCTTTTAAGGCCACACTTGATGGCACATGCCTTTATCCATCACTCAGGATGCAGAGATAGGCAGATTTCTGTAAGATTGAGGTCAGCCTGGTCTACATAGTGAGTCTCTACTTTAAAAAAAAAAAATGGCTAGAACCTAAGGAATGATATGATACCAACCCAGGTATGTGCACGTGACTGAGGAATGATAGCTACACACACACATGCAAATGACTGAAGGCACACGTGCACATACACACATGCAAATGACTGAAGGCACACATGCACATACACACATGCAAATGACTGAAGGCACACGTGCACATACCACAAACAAAAATTCTATGTGAAAGTTCAGAATAACATTATGCATAATAGCCCCAAAATTTAAATACTCGTCAGTTGGTGAGTGCATAAACATAGTGCAGCATAGCTTTGGGAACCATCCAGCGCAGTAGAAAGAAGCCCCACATGTCCGTCCAGGGCGCTGTGGCTCTGGGTGGGACAGGACATGCAAGGAAGTGGCCGCAATCCTCCACCCACAGTCCGAGGGGCAGGTCAGGCTGTGGGAAGCCTTTTCGGAGGCCTACCCGTGGGTGGGGCATCCCGGGGAACGCCACAGTCGGCTCTGGAGTTCCCAGGCTCTGGACATCTTGGACACCACCAGAAGCTGCGGGACCTGGGAACAGACAGGGCCCGCAGAGCGCAGATGGTGTCCGCCCAGTCAGCGACTTGTGTGCCGGCTAGCTGTGGCTTGGGTGAATGGGTACCGTCTGGAAGCACTAAGAAGCTGGTCACCTTCGGCAAGAGATTAGATGTAGCTCCTTAATTGAAGGCCGGATCCCTCGCTTCCCACAGTGGGTCAAGATGAATAGACAGTCCATAATTCTAAGATGTTTATTGACATCGTGATGAGTGGCGTGGATGAAATCATACCCTGTGCCCTCTGGGAGGGACGAAGCTGATACAGTAACTGGGAAGGGGCGTGGCTAAGTCTCTAGGTGTCTCATTAACATGGGAACCTGGGACGTGGTCTCGCCTCTACCTGAGGAGGGGTGTACATGACAGACCTCACATGACAGACCTCTCTACAGGAGGCTGTGGTGGGATTGTACTTGACAGGAACCAAAAGCCTCCCGGGAGCGTGGCTACTGGGTCTCCTGTGGTTTAGCCTGTGCTCGACCGGGTGCCAGATTGCTGCCCCACACATAGCCACAGTAGAAATTTAATTTATTTGACCATAACATGAATAAACCTAGAAGGCATGGTGCTGGGGCAACAGGATGGCTCAGTAAGTAACAACCTCGTCAGCCAAGCCTGACAGCCCGAGCTGTGAGAAGAGAGAAGCTCCTTAAAGCTGTCCTCTGACATCCTCACATGCATTGTGGCTTTTGAGCCACCCCCATACATAAACAATAAGTAAATGCAATTTTTCAAAGAGAAAATTAATAATTAATTTTAAAAGAAAACATTGTGTTGTGTGAGAGAAACACACAAAAACTCCACACACATTGTATGATTCAAGTGCCTAAAATGTCCGGAGTAGGAGTCCGGACGTGGCTGTGCACACCTGTAAACCCAGCACTTGGAAGACGAGGCAGGAGGATCAGAAGCTCACAGCCAGGCTTGACTGCATAGTGAAGTCATGGCCAGGGTGGACTACATGAGACCCTGTCTCAAAACAAACAAACAAACAAAATCTGAGGAGACAAAGCATTAATAATTGGGAAATCCACAGAGACCACTAAGTACTTGTCAGGGCTGAAGAGGGAGAGAAACACAGAACCGCTACAGTTAGGGTGTCAGGATTCTATCAAAGGGAAACCCTTTTAAATAAAACTACTAGAATTCTGTGAATTCAAGCTTTTGTTTCAATTAATTGATTAATTTGGTTTTCTGAGACAGGGTCTCCCTGTGTAGCTCTGGCTGTTTCTGTTGCTGACCTCGAACCCAGAGACCCACCTGTCTGTGCCTCCCTAGTGCTGGATTACAGGTGTGTGAGACCACACCTGGCTGGCATTGTCTTTGACAGTGGCATTGCCATCCTTTCTACCTACAAGACAAAACCCTAAAATCATCTCTGCTGTGTCCAGTCTCTAGCCCTGACAGGGGCACTCTGTGCTCTGAGTCTGTCTGTTTGTTTTGGTGGTACTGGATTTGAACCCAGGGCCTCCTGCATGCTAGGCAAACACTCTTTCTATGAGCCATACCCCAGCTTCTAAGCAGCTCTGTTTATTTACTTACTTACTTACTTATGTTCTTTGCTGTTTGTTTGTTTTGTTTTATTTCTTCATTTTTTTGAGGTTTTTGTCCACATAACCAAGACTGACTTACAACTGTGTAGTTGAAGGTAGCCTTGAATTCCTGGTTTCTCCTGAGTTTTAGGACTACCAGGACACACCACCACATATGGCCACTCAGTAGTTCTCTAACCCCTCCACAATCATCTGAGAAACATGCAAAGCAACCAGCCCCCAGGAGTTGCAAGTTAGCCCAACACTCCCAAGGAAGGGGGATTTGTTCCTGTCGGACATATTCTCACGAGATACCAGCTGCAGACACTGTTAGTCTGAGAAATTAAAACCACTCTGGGATTTTGTCTAAAAGCTGTGCTACCCTCAAAGTACCACACACCAACTCCTTCTCTCCTGTGAACTCGCAGCTTTATTCTAGCCTAGGCACACTCCCTAAACATAAGGCTTCTTCACAAGCCCAGCCACAGGGTTCCCGTTGTCTCCTTTCCTGTCATGTAACCAAAGCCAGAACTATAGAATTGGTTCTAACCGGGAATTCCCATGGTATCCCATAGCGTATGCTCCCTTCTTTGCAGTAATACGTTCAGTATTTCCTGGAAACCACTGGCACACAAAATTCCGAGTCACCAACACCTGCTGCTCTGTCTACTGAACTTCTTACTATGCTACCTAATTCATTTTAGTGTACTATTACTAGTGTGAATTAGTTACTTTTTTGTTGTTGTGATTGAAATACCGTGACCAAGGGCAACTTAAGGAAGAGAGAGTTTATCTTGGCTTATTGCACGGAGAACTAAGATACGATCACTGTGGGGTGGAGGCAGGCATGACGTGAGGAGCAGGGAGCTGGACAACTACATCTTTAACAGCAAGTACCAAGTGGAGCGCGAACTGGAAGGAGAGTGCTGTGAAATGTTGAAGCCCTGAGGGGTGTGTTCCCCCAGCCAGGCTGCACTTCCTAAACACCCCCAGAACAGCGCATCCAACCTAGAATGGACTTTGAATATCTGAGTCTATGGGGACATTTGTCATTCTAGCCACAGCATGTGACAAGTGCCCTTGTAGTGAGCCATCTTGCTAGCTCATATTGCACAATTTGTATTTGATTTTACTAATGCCCTCTCTGTAGTGGTGGTAATGGTGATTGTTTCCTAAGAAGACTGCATTTAAAATTAATATTAATCCACGAAGTATTCACCCATTCTTCCAAGATTTTACTGATCAATTGCTGTGTATGTGGAGTGCCATCCGTGGTCATCGTTACACAGACGTGTTAAGCACACACACGAAGATGGCTTTGAAGAAGGCTGGAAGATTCTGGGGCTGGAGAGAAAATTCAGGAGTTTATAGAGCTTTTTGGTCCTCTAGATAACCCAAGTTCAGTCCCAGCACCCACATCACACAGCTTACAACCTACCTGAAACTCCAGCTCCAGGGGCCCAACACCCCAGCTCCAGGGGGCCCAACACTCCAGCTCCAGGAGGTCCAACACCCCGTTCTGGCCTCCATGGGCAACTGCATACATGTAGCATACAAACACACACACAACAAAACACACATACATACATAAATTTTAAAATATATAAATAAATCAGTCCTTTTTTAAAAAGCACTCTTAAAATCCATGGACCTAGAGAAGTACTATTTGAAATTTTGAAATGGGACTCAAAGAACTTCTTCTCACAGAAACTAATACTTTAAGTGTTTGGAAACATAAGTAAATGTTCAATCAGCAGTGAAAACCTAAAGGGTGAGACTGCAGCCAGGTTGGGAGAAGGCTTGTCCAGCATGTGCCAAGTCCTGCGCTCAGGCCACAGTGCCACACACAGCTGGGTGTGGTGGTACATGCCCGATATCCTAGCATTTGGAAGATGGAGACGTAGGGAGCAGAAGTTCAAGGTCAGACCTTAAAAGTGCCTCTGATGCTAAACGCATTTGCCACGTAAGCCTGACAAGCTGAGTCCAATCCTTAGAAGCCAGGTAAAAGTGAGAGGAGGGAGGAGACTCCTGCAAGTTGCCCTTTAACCCCCGCAGGACTGCAGTGCACACATGTGCCTTCACACAGACATCATATGCATGTGTGCGTATATATATGTATGTATATATTATTTGTTTTTAATATATTAAAAATTCAAGGTCATCTTCAGCTACATAGTAATAGCAAAACTGAGATCAATCTGGGCCTGTCTCTACAACAACAAAAAGATAAAAAATTAAAACACAACATTGAACCTTTATTTCATTTATTATTTACTTAGTGAGATGTGTGTCCTGGTTGGAGACCTGCACCCCCACACCCAGCCCTTGTGTTAACAACCATATACAGCAGGCTTATCACTGGGAGGTTGAACACTCGTTAGTTTTACTTCCTTAAAGGACTACATTTTCATGATGTGCAACAATTTCATATTTTGTTTGTGCGTGATCTTTAAGGCTATTGCTTCCAGGCATGGTGACACACCCGTAACCTCAGCACTCAGGAGGTTAGGCAGGTTTGGGAGTTGCCAGCCCGTCTGGGCTCTATCACAAGACCCTTTGGATGCTCCTCTCTTTAATTCAAACACTCCCCTCCTATCTCTTCTGGTCCCTGGGTCTGCATCCAACCCCAGTAAATGGGAACAAAAAAGAGATACTGAGGCAGCATCAACCATCCTCTGACCTGTTGGCTATCCCTGACAACGCAACGGTGCAAAACCCCCTGGGAATCGCACTGCGGTTGAGTGTACAGAGTTGCTCTGGGTGCCATCCCACGCGGCTATGCATGTTGAAAGTAGCATCTACCTTATTCTTGGCTCCTGAACCCTTGACGACGCGCTGAAACAGGCTTCCCGTCAAATTTCTAATTCCTGCCATGTCTCAAAATTTGGGAAGAGTAAGAATCCCACTGCCTGTTGATTCTGTAAAACAGGATTCTCTCTGGAGGAGGTAACTTTACCTAGGAAACCTAACATGCATTTAGGTAGAGAGTGGTTTATAAAGCTAAATGGGACGTAGGGGGAACCAAAATGAGATGATGAAGAGTCCCTGGGCTAGTCACTGCTCAAGAGCTGTCACCCTCTCTGGCAGGTGTGATAACCAGGATGGGGCAGAGGTGGCTGTAAAGAGGCAGCCACCGGGAGAGAACTTGCTGGAGTCACAGGCCATCTTGGAGATAGGTGGAGAGCCAGGCAAGCTGCATCCACAGGATGTAGTCTTCAGAGCGTGAAATCTACTGGGCACAAATAACTATCTTTGAGTGCTAATCAAATACAACCAGCCCCTGGGGTTTTAAGACTGTCATGGTCCATGCAATTTGGTTTCTTCTACTTTCCAATTTAAATCTCACAGGGTGTCACATATTATCAGACACAAGATCTAAATAAGAAACTGAGCCAAAGACACAGAAGACAGTGATATACAGAAAGACTCCATAAATGTTCCACAAAAAACATTTGTATAAAGAGCAAACTGAGAGAGTACCTGCCGTGGCTGGTTTCATGGCTCTTCTATGGTAGTTTCTTTTCTTTCTCATGGTTTCAATGCTGTTTCCTCCCGACGGAACGTTTTCATGCAAAGACAAGACTTCATCAAACATCAAAGACAGCTGGGTGGTGGTGGCACATGCCTTTAATCCCAGCACTCGGGAAGCAGAGGCCAGGGCATCTCCGTGAGTTCAAGGTCAGCCTGGTCTACAGAGTGAGCTCCAGGGCTGCAGAGAGAAACCCTGTCTCAACAAACGAAAACAAACAACCTTCCCCCAAAGAAAACATAGCAATGACTTAGCGAAGGAAAGGTGCTCAGGTCCCGGCCTGTGTCTGAGGATGGCTCACAGCTCAGCTGTTAACTCACTTAATTACTTAATTTATTCAAGTTCCCAGGAATCTGTCTTCAGCGCAGCACTTAGCATGATCACTCAGGATTCACTAGACAAGGGTGATTCTGCTACAAAAGGTATTCCAGGACCTGAGGGCGTAGCTCAGTGGTAGAGTGCTTACCCACCCTGGGGGAGGACCTGGGCTCAATCCCCAGCACAGGAGAAAAACAGGGAGGTGGACAAGGTGGGTATGGTAGACTGTGCCTGCTTTGGGAGCAGAGGCAGAAAGATTGTGAGACTGGGGCCAGGTTGGGCGAGATAGTAAGACTGTCTCAAACAAAGCAGAGAAGGAAGGAAGGACAATAAAAAATAGCAAAAATAAAGGCAGTTTTTCCAGAAGACACAGTGTTTGTAGTCCTGAGATTTTTCCTCTCTCCCCTCTCTCCTCTCTCTCTCTTTCTCTCTCTCTCTCTCTCTCTCTCTCTCTCTCTCTCTCTCTCTCTCTTCCTTTCTTTCTTTTTTTTTTCTTTGAGACAGTGTCTATAATGTAGCTCAGGCTGGCCTCACACCTGCTGTGGAGCCAAAGATGGCTTTGAACTCCTGATTCTCCTGCCTCCATCTCCCAAATTCTGGGCTTATAGCCTGTGGTATCACTCCAGGTTTATATGGCTTTAAAAATCGAACATGGGGCTTCATGAATGCTAGGCAAGTACTCTACAGACTGAGCCCCATCTCCGGCCCTGGAAATGCATGAACCTCGATTTGAGACACTGTCTCAGTCCATTTTGTCAGACTCTGGTTCTCAGCACGATCACGGTGACTGCTAAGCCCAGGCAACACCTTTAGTACTGAGGACCAGATTAGCACCCTGCTAACTATAGTCAGTAAACACACTGTACCTTCTGAGGGCGGGTCAAATCTATCCACCAAGTCCACACACCAGTGCACACATCTGGGTATTGGCTTGACCTGACATCTGGGGTCAAGAAGGTAGTTATTCAGGAAGTGACTCGTGTTTATTGGTTCCTCTGTCACCAACCCCTGCTGTATTTGTTTACTCTTTAGTAATTAAGCAAGGAGTGGAGTCACCCAAGCTCACAGCCATGCCACTTTATACTTTAAAGTGAGTATAAGCCTTTCAGGATGGAGGAAAAGGCACTTGGAAATGTTCGAAGCATTAGTCACCAAGTCCCTGTCCAATGAACCAGGGATGAAGCTGACTTCCTCCAAGGGTTATTTTTTGAGTTATAAAATCTGGAGGGAACTAAGTCTGCTAAATATAAAGGAAGTTGCCAGAAATGTCCTTTTGTTTACAAAAGGCTGCTTCCTCTTTCCCAGGGCAGAGGGACATAGTCGGCAGCAGCTGGGTGACCTTGGTCAAATCATTTGAACTTTTCTGCTTAGATTTTTCTCTTTTCCAAAGTTAAGCCAGAAACAGGTGGAGACTTCCGGGGAAAATAAACGAATTCAGTGCATGAGACACTCAGCACTCGGTTCCCGGGGGTGCCATACAGGTATTTTCTCTCCCATTCAATGCAGTACATATAATTGAGAATATGTAAGTCTGATACATTGTGTATGAGTCTGCCTGTTCACACTAAGTTCCAAGAACTCTGGGTACATTTAGAGGGGGAAAATATTACTTAATCCATAACTTTGTTGCTTAGGTTGTGTTTCACAATGCTTCTATGACACAGAGACTTTATCACCCTCGATTTCATTGAGGAAACAGAAAACAGATGATCAACTTGCCCAAGTTCCCTCAGCAAGAAGCAGAGTTAGAATTTGTGGCTTCTGTTAGCTACCAGAGTGTGTTTAAATATTATAGATCGAGCCGAATCCAGGCAGCTCAAGAGCATTGCCAGACTGGTTATCTAATCAGTTGGCACTTTGTCGTCTCAATTTAGTTAGTGCTGGCATGCTGTCAGCTGTTAAATGCATTATGATGGTTACTCCTGAGGATAGGTGGTAGTTGAAACTGTGGCCATGGATAAAATGTATTTATATAGTACAAGAAAACTATGGGCCAGCAAGATGGCTCAGTAGGCAAAGAAGCCTGCCATTAAGCCTGAGAACTTGAGTTTGAGGCCAACCAGACCCACTTGGTAAGAGAGAACTCATTCCTGCACGCTGTTCTCTGACCTCTACACATGTGTTAAGTCATGCGCGCGCGTGCGCGCGCGCGCACACACACACACACACACACACACACACACACACACACACACACACACACACACACACCATGCACACAACGAACACATAAAATAAATAAAATGTAATTTCAGAAAAAGCTTCTTCCTCGGGACAATGGTAAATGGTGGATGGGGTGTGGCTGGAGGGTCCAAAGGACCAGCGCATCTCATGAAGTCCCTCAGCTTCTCATCCTCTGTTCAGCGGACTGTTCTCTTGCTCGGCTCCCTCTCTTGTCTCACTACGTCCTCTATCCCCTCCCGCTGTTCTTGATATTTTCCCTCTCGATAGTTCTTGCTATCCCTGCTTCCCTCGTCCTGGCTCTGTCAGTCTGTTTATCTTTCTGCTCTGGACTTTTCCAGATGCCCCTGGATAGTTTCCCTCTCTTAGCCACAACAAAAACCGTAACCATGGAGTGGTCATTTCAACAGTTTCTTTACTGTGTCTCCTCACATACATCTGGTGCTGAGAACCTGGGAGGGGCACAGGGACTCGCCCCACTTCCAAGGCGCCTGGCCTCTTCTAACTGAACAAAGCTGCTGATTTGGCTCTCCTGCAATATAGATCTTGTGTTGCTTCTCGCTTCTCCCACCACCATATTCAACTCCAAATTCTAGGGTCCGCTCCTTCCGCAGCTTCTCCTCTGCCTGCTCTAGCCTCTTGTCTGTCCTTATCTACTTGGCAAGTGTCTCTCCCAGAACTCCTAGAGCAAGCTACAACATCAAGCTGGTGCATCAGGCAGCCTCCTACACCGATGGGGTGCCCACCCATGCCCCTCCCCTGATCCTGAGTATCTCTCTAACAAGTTTCAGTTCCCTTGGGGATGCCTCAGGCTGAAATTCTGACCCATGCTGCTTGCCCTTTACGGAGTCCCCCTCTTCGTTGACAATATCTTGGAATCCTCCTTCTGGTAGAATTCCTTCTGGCAACCCTCTAAGTCTCTCTCACCCCCTTCCCGGGCTCCTGGATGCCTGCTCTGTCTGTCAGCTCCCTCCTAGAGCTCACTCTGTCCCTATTGTGGCTAAACACTTTTTCTCCTCAGTTCCCTCTAGGAGCTGCCTGTTCTTACTCTGTTTCTCTCATTGTCTTGCTGGAGCCTGCTGTCTGTCTCTTTTCCTTCGCTCTACAGAAGCTTCGCAGGAAAAACGAGTAGCTTTCTCTACACCTTTCTGGGCCTCCGGGACCCTTTCCCTAAGCCTCTCTCTCCACCTCCTAGCTCTGCTTATCTCTTAACTCCCTCCTGGAGCTTGCTCTACCTCTAACCATTGGTTCATCCCATTCAGAATTAGATTTGTCGGATTCCTCTGCCTTCTCTAATCTCTTTCCTCCTTGGACTCGGAGATTTTTTTTAAAGCCTTGGTGTCTTACTACAAATGGCTTGGCCTCAATATAAACTAATAGTCTCAAAGGCCAACAAACAAACAATTAAATTTCTAAATTTTCAAAGCCAGGCAGTGGTGGCACATGCCTTTAACCCCAGCACTTGGGAGGCAGAGGCAGATGGATTTCTGAGTTCAAGGGCAGAGTGAGGTCCAGGACAGCCAGGGCTACACAGAGAAACCCTGTCTTAAAAAACCAACCAAACAAACAAACAATTTCTAAATCTTCACAGATTGTAACAACTTTGGCCACTGAAAAAGCCAATGATTCCCCCAAATCTCTGATCTCTGAGCTGTCTCTACTCTCCACTCTCAAAATTTTCTTTTTCTTTTTTTTTTTTTCCAGCCTTCTTTGTGTCCTGTTCCTGTCTTATCCCTGAGCCTTCTTTGCTTCTGCTCACTCTTGTCTCTCCCTCTGATCACTAGATTCAGTTTTCTGGAGACTCAAATGTCTTTGGGTATAGATAATATTAAAAATTGTTTTAGGTGCCGGGCAGTGGTGGCACACGCCTTTAATCCCAGCACTTGGGAGGCAGAGGCAGGCAGATTTCTGAGTTCGAGGACAGCCTGGTCTACAGAGTGAGTTCCAGGACAGCCAGAGCTATACAGAGAAACCCTGTCTCGAAAAACCAAAAAAAAAAAAAAAAAATTGTTTTAGGTGGGTGGTAATGGCACATGCCTTTAATCTTAGCACCTGGGAGGCAGTGGCAGGTGGATTTCTGAGTTTGAGGCCAGCCTGGTCTACAGAGTGAATTCTAGGATAGCCAGGAATACACAGAGAAACCCTGTCTCAAAAAAAAATTTTTTTTAAAAATAATAATAAAAGAAAAAGAAGGAAGAAGGGAGAGGAGGGGGACATTAAAGATATTGTAATGATAGTGTGCTCCTTGTGATACAGCTATACATGTGCCTTTAACCCTTGCACTGCCGGGAGGCAGGAGGACTGCTGGGCCTTGCTGGCCACCAGTTTAGCACTGGGTGTTCAGTGAGTGATAAGACACTTGACATTCTCCTCTGCTGCCCTGGCCCCATGCATACTGCATACACACTTGTGCATATGCCAAATTAAAAAAAAAAAAAAAAAAAAAAAAAGAATACTTTTTCTTTCTTTCTTGTTTTGTTTGTTTGTTTGTTTGAGACAGGGTCTCAACAAACCTGGCTGTCCTGGAACTCCTTCCGTAGACCAGGCTGGCCTCACTCACAGACATCAGCCTGCCTCTGCCTTCCAGGTGCTGGATTAAAGGTGTAGGCTACCACCACCCTGCTTAGAGTGCCATTTTTTATTCATCGGATTGACAAAGACAAAATACTGTAGTTGTATGCCAGGTGTAGTGGTACATGCTTTTAATCCCAGCACTCAGGATGCAGAGGCAGGTGGATCTCTGTGAGTTCAAGGTCAGGCTGATCTACATAACAAGTTCTAGGATAACCAAGTCTACATTGAGAGACTGTCTCAAAAAGAAATAAACAAAAAATACTGGTGATGCTTAACATTGGCAAAAAGGTAGGGAATTGTTAAATTTAAAGTGTAGACTATGCCTGACCCTAGGCTCCTGGCGTAAGCCCCTTTGTCACTTCTTATCTTTAGACAAGGTCTCACTAAGTTGCCTAGGCTGCCTTTGGACTCATTCTATAGCTCAAGCAAGCCTTAAACTTGAGATCTTCTCTCTCTTTTTTTTTTTTTTTTTTTTTTTTGTTTTTTTGGTTTTTTGAGACAGGGTTTCTCTGTGTAGCCCTGGCTGTCCTAGAACTCATTCTGTAGACCAGGCTGGTCTGGAACTCAGAAATCCACATGCCTCTGCCTCCCAAGTGCTGGGATTAAAGGTGTGTGCCACCACTGCCCAGCAAACTTGAGATCTTCTAACCTTAGCCTACAGAGTTACTAGTATTGCTAACCTGTGACTCCAAGCCTGGCTTAATTTAATTTTCACTCCGTTCCTTCTGTATCACTTCACCATTTTGCTCTAAGCCGAGTGTGTAGAGAACTGTGTGCTGTGTCGATGCAACACCTGTCAGTAAAAATTGGCTGGCCTGCAGCTGAGGTGGGGAATAGGTGGGACTTCCCACAGGCAGTAAGGATTGTGGAAGAGAGGCAGTGATGGAGGAGTGGGCCCACAAAGAGAGCACTGTTGTATGTAGCTAAGGCCTAGCCACATGGCAGACTTGGATTAGGATAAATGGGTTTTTAACTTATGAGCTATTAGGGAGCCAGCCAAGGCTAGTTGGCCAAGGTATCTGTAAATATATATTTTGAATCTCAGCATTGTTATTTTGTAAGGGTCCATGATTCACCAAAGAATGATACCCTGGGCTCAAATAGTATGCAAAGCAAAGAGCATTTTATTCTGCAGAGATCCAGCATGCTGGAGTCTACCATCTTCCAAGATGGAGGTGACCAAGTGAGCTCATAGGCCCAATTTAAAGCACGTTAGGGGAATTTAGGGATAGGTGACCTTTATTTTAATCTGTTGGTTCTATCTCTAGGGACATTCCAGAACTATTACTGGAGTGTTGCGAAGAGTTAACTGTCCCGTCCTTCCCGGGGGGGGGGGGGGGGGGG
>CM052700.1:23927562-23978626 GCA_028551405.1 Uromys caudimaculatus | reverse complement strand
CATCAGACTGTGTAACTCAGCATAACAAGCCTTATTGTGGCTTTAAGATAGCAGGACATCTCAAGGTTTCTCTGGAGCCACAGGCTACTACAAACAAACCATCTATTCACCTGCAAAGGACATCTGCAGAAGGGAGATATCAAAGGAATGTCTGCTAAAGCCTGGGACCCTCTGGCTAGCTGACAAAGCGCAAGGCCTTAGGTTCAAACAAGGCCTTTTGGTCTCCGGCAGGGTGTAGGGGGCCGGAAACTGTTGCTAAGGAAGTCTGGAAACTGTTGCTAAGGAAGTCTGGAAACTGTTGCTGACCAATTGCCCCTGCTTTAGGCCAGGTGGCAGGGCAACTTCTGATGACAGAGCAGTTTCTGACTAGCTGTCTGAAGTCTTTTTTTTTTTTTTTTTTGGTGGGGGGAGGGTATTTTTTTGTTTTTGCTTTTGTTTTACCAGTAACTGACTTGCCTGGGCTTGCCTGAACTTGCCCAGTTCTTGGAAACAGAGATTTTAGGCTTAGTCTCCTGAACTGCTAATTTGAAGCCTGTCATGGAGTCAGCCGGTCTCAGTTTCACAAGTCGAATGATTCCTCTGTGAAGCTTATTATCACAGTGACCAACTGCCTGAGGCCAGCGTGAAGGGAAGAGAGCTTCACCCTGGCTGGAGGTTATGAAGGTTTTAGTACATTGTGGTGGGAAGGGTGTGGTGGAGCCCAGCAGGTCACACCAGGGAGTCAAGGAGCAGAGGGAAGATGGCCTTTCTTGCTGGCTGTCTCTTTCCATTCCACCCAGGCCCTCAGCCTATGAAATGGGACTAATCAGGTCTTCATGCTTTGTTAAATCTTCTGGGTAACATCTTCCACTAAGCACCCAGAGCACACCCCAACCTCACTGGAGCACCCAGAGCACACCCCAACCTCACTGGAGCACCCAGAGCACATTTCCAACCTCACTGGAGCACCCAGAGCACATTTCCAACCTCACTGGTGCACCCAGAGCACACCCCCAACCTCGCTAGAGTTCTCTGGGCACTGAGTTGACATTATCCCGGATTGTTCTTTCACTGTTGTGCTGCGGATTGTTGTTGTTGTTTTGTTTGTTTGTTTTTTGTTTGTTTTTTCCCCTTCTGTCTGAATTCTGTTCTGGATTCCAGTATTTCACCTTCCTTAGTTTAATGTAGTAAACCCTCCAGATGTTCACTGAGAAAGGCAGCCTGGGAAGTCACTTCATCCCTTATCTGTTGAAGTGTCTTTATTTCCAACTGTGGAGTTATTCTCTTCACTGTAACAGAATGTCTGATAGGAACAATATTTATTTATTTATTTATGTTCTATGTGCCTGTATGCCTACATGACAGAAGAGGGCATCAGATCCCATTATAGATGTAGATGGTTGAGAGCCATCATGTGATTTCTGGGTATTGAACTCAGGACCTTTGGAAGAGCAGATAGTACTCTTAACCTCAGAGCCATCTCTCCAGCCCTGAGAGGAGCAATTTAAAGGAGGACGCATTTGTTTCAGCTCATGACTCAGAGATTTCCATCTACAGTCCTTTGTTCCATTCATCCGGAATGCATGTCACTTCTCCTGGCTTTCTGCTTGGGTTTGTTGGGCTATGGCCTTACCCACTAAGCAATCTCCCTGCCCCTTCTTTTGTTTGATTGGTTGTTTGTGACAGAGTCTGCATAGGTAGTCCAATGGCTGGCCTCCAACTCATGACCCTCCTGCCTCAGCCTCTCGAGTACTGAGATTAAAGGGTATTATACTATCTGTTTTATATGAACCCCTTTGCAAAAACAAATGATGGTACACAGCTGTAGTGGCTTTCAAGACAGAGATGCGTGACTACAGTCAAGAAACTGTGCTCAAAGCCTGAAGAGATTCTGTGGCAGGAAGCAGCCAGAGGCAGGAACAGAATCTAAGGCAGAGCCAACTGAAAAGAGAGGAGACAAAGGCTGAGTTCAAGATCCCAGACGGACAGATGGAAGGATAAAAGACAAAAACGTTGAGGTTCAAGGTCTTCCATGACTTCATAGTGAATTGGTTGCTTGTTGAGACCCTGGCTCAAAGGAGAAACAAAACAAAGCAAGAAAACCCTGTTTGATGCTAATGAGATAAGAACCCCTGATTCCCACAAGGACTAACATTCTTTCTTCGTTTTTCTCACAAACTCCAGTGGGTACTGAGGCCAAACAAACACCATAAGCACAATCACACTTGATAAATGGTTCTTTTGCTGCAGGGTTTTTCCATATACAGACATAAGGCTGTTGAGACCTCTCGGGGGAGATGATTCAATTTTTGGAACTGACAATCTGCATTCAGTCCTCGGAATGGCTGATAGAAGGATAGAAAGAAGAGAAACAAGAAACACAAAAGAAAAAATTAATTAAAAAAATAGAAGGATAGAAAGAACCTTAAAAGTTGTCATCTGACCTCCACAGGAGTGCCACGGTATGCACACATAACCCCCTCAACATACACAATAATAGTAAATAAATACAATTTTTAAAATTAAAGTGTATAGCTAGACTTCATCAGAAGATAATAAGGTCTAAGCTTCGTTTAATGCCTGGGGACTGCTGTATGTCATAACAGCCTTTGGAAGGTCAGGCAGCCAGGTGACTTAGCTGGTCTGAGTGACTATATTATGCAAGCTGGCAAGGTGTTGGCTGTTGGCCCCTGGCATACCTGGAGAATTTAGCACACTGAATTTCTATACATTGAGGCTGGCTTCAAACTTACTGTGTCGCTCTAAATGACTTTGACCTTGTCATTCTCCCTCCTCTACCATGCAACTACTGGGATTACAGGAATGCACCACCTTACCTGACTCTTCAATTTCTACATTCTTGAGAGGGGGGTGATGGGGGCAGGAAGGTGTTTTTTAGACAAGGTCTCTGTGTAGTTCAAGGCTGGCCTGGGTCTTGCAATGTAGACCAGGCTGGCCTTGAACTCACAGAGATCTGGTGCTTCTGCCTCCCAAGAGTTGAGATTACAGGAGTGTATAACCATACCTGGCTTGATTTCTAGATTCTCCATTTTTCTAGACATTCTTGGAATTAAACCAATGGCCTCATGTGTAACTAGTATGCTACCCATGAATGACAGTCCCAGTTCAATTTCTAGATTCTTCATGGAAGTCATTCTTTAGTGGGTCATCAATGCTTGTTGTCAAGACAGTACACACACAAGGAGTCATTTCATCCATCCCCAATTCCCAGAAGTCATTTCAACCCTGTAGCCCAAAGGAGGTAGGGTGGTATCCTTTGGTAATGGCAGCTTTGAAGAGTAATTGTGAAAAATGTGAATTGAGGTTGTTTTCTTCTTAAAATCTTTAAACAGGGTGGAAGTCCCTGAAACAAAGAAGATTATATTTTATCCTCAGTAATAATTACCATGAACAAGTAAAATAACATCTATTGGAATTCAATTGAACTACCCTGTGGACCAAGAATCCAAATGAGGCACCTTTTCTTCCGTAGTGTGACTGACCCCCACCACTGTGGGAAACAGGACTCCCCAGAACACTGAGGCCAGGGTAAGTGTAACCAGAATAGCAACAGTAAAGATCCAGTGGAATCACCCTGTGTCCCGGACATATCTTATACCGACTGACCCATTCCCTCCCCTTACTTGCTTCCCACTAAAGAAATCTTTCTTGTGATGAATTTTTTGGTGATGGTGGTACAGATTTTGGAAACACGGTCTAGATTTATAGCCCAGGCTGACCTTGAACTCAGGAGCCTCTTGACTTGCCTCCTGAGTGCTGGGATTTCAGTATGTGTCACTATGCCTGGCTTCAGAATATCTTGTTTTCTCTCTGTTTTTAAAAGATGTATGTATTTATTTTATGTATGTGAGTACACTGTAGCTGTCTTCAGACACACCAGAAGAGGGCATCAGATCCCATTACAGTCTCCAGACTCTTGTTTTCTATTTTTAAACATGAGTTAACTAGTTAAATAACTAAATATAAGAATAAATGATCAGGGCTGGAGAGATGGCTCAGTGGTTAAGAGCACTGACTGTTCTTCTGAAGGTCCTGAGTTCAATTCCCAGCAATCACATGGTGGCTCACAACCATCAGTAATGGGATCTGATGCCCTCTTTTGGGGTGTCTGAAGACAGCTACAGTGTACTTACATATAATAAATAAATAAATCTATTTTTTAAAAAAAAGTCTTTGTAGCCCCTATTTTAAAAGAAGAAAAAAAAAAAAGCCAATGAGCATATGTGGGAAATCTTCAGAAGAGAAGCACAGAGGGTTCTTGTCTGTGTATCAAAACTCTGTCTCTTAAACAACTTAAAAGAAAAGGGGAGGGGTGATAGAGGGATGGGGGAATAGGGATGTGGGGGACGGGGATGTGGGGGTACACACCCTAGTCCCAGTACTTGGGAGGGGAGGCAGGCAAATCTCTGTGAGTTCCAGGCCAGCCAAGGTTATATAGTGAGACCCTGTCTCAGAAACAAAGCAAGCAAATGAACAAACTTATGAGAGGGTCTGGAAAGATAGCCCTGGGGTTAAGGTTTGAACAACATATCCACCACGGGTGTGTATTTGAACACTTGGTATCTGTTGGTGGCATGGAGGAGATGGAACTTTTAGGACATGAAGGTCCACTGGAGGAAGTATATCACTGGGGGCAGGATTGAGAGTTTATAGCACCCCCCAAGTCCCTGTTAGCTGTCCCTTGGCTCCTATGTAGGGCTGAGATATAATAATCTACATGCTACCATGTCTTCCCTGACATTTTGTATGCACTCTACCTTAGGATCTGTAAACCAAAATAAAGCCTCCCTTCTGTCAGCTGCTCTTGGTCATGATGTTTTACCTCCGCAGCTATGATACAAAGTATTACTGGTACAAGTAACGGATACAAATGACAAATGCAGACTGCTCTTGTAGAAGACCCAGAGTTCAGTTCCCAGCACCCACCTCGGGTGGCTCACAACCACCCCTAACTCCAGGTCCAGGGGATCCTCTGCAGGCACCTGCCATCCATTCAAAAACACACAGAGACACTTTAAAAGAAGAGGACGAGGAACTTACTAGGGAGCCAGGCATAGTAGGGCAAGACTATACATGATCCCAGGGTTCAGAAAGCGGGGATAGGAGACTCAGGAATTCAAGATTATCCTCGACTACCTAGCAAATTCAAAGACAGCCCAGACTATATAAGACCCTATCTCAAAAGAGAAACAAAGGAACAGCCAGAGACACTTACTAAAATGATGCAGTAGAGTTCCAGCACATACAGCCTCACCCACAGATGGGGGTACCTTGGCCAATGAGCTTCATTCGAAGGGGAGTAATTGACGAAATTGCTCCAGCAGTAACAATTCTCTAAAGAAACACAGAATTTGGTTTATTTGACAAATACAGCGGTAAATGACTTAAAAAGACCTGGGCATAATGGCTCATGCCTGCAGTCCAAGCTATTAAGAAGGCTGAAGCCGGGAAACCGCAATTCAAGGCCAGCCTGCGGTACATGACAAATTCAGGGTAGCCACGTAACGACCCAGCCTCAAATAAAAACTCGAGAGAGCCGAGATGTAGCTCAGTAGTAGAGCGCTTGTCTCCCAGGTATGCTTAGCATGTACAAGGCTTTGGCTTCAATTCTCAGTAGCAACAACCACAGAGCATGCGCTCTACTATTGGCTCGCCTATTGGCTGCCAGGTGTGGTCTCACTCCATAAAAAGAAGTTAAGGTGATTGGGAGGCGAAGGTACCTAGAGTAGATGGGGTTGCTATCGTTCATCCTTCTCTTACTGGGAAGGTCCTTCCTCCCTCACTTTATGTTGGACTTCCGCCTCTGGGATTCCATCCCAGCATCATCACCAGCCTGTGCTGTCTGCCCCCTTGACCATTATCACTCTCTCAGGAGCCTTCTGCATTTACCTTGCTCCGTCATGATCTGGATAGTCACACCGCTGCTAATAAGGTCCCTGAGTCCTTGCCGGTTCCGCTGATCCATGTGGTGATAAAGCCGTGCTACGTAAATAAACAGAGTTACATGGGGGTATCGGCTCAAAAATTCTGTAATGGCTTTGGAGCACTCCCCACAGGGACTCCAGGACAGGAACCAGGTAATGGAGCATCTGGTGTTTGGACAAAAGTATCTTTCTGTAGTAAATTTTTCTATGAAATTGATTTCAACATGTTTGTTGGTGTTTTGGCTCGTGTGTCGCCAGATTCTGTGCCTTCCACCCCAGTTGATCTCATAAAGCAGACAGGTCTCTTTCCGAAGTTCCCGAGGGTCAAAGAAGACTTCAAACTCCTGGGGCTCAATTCTTCTCCTGAAACATAAAAAAGACTCCCATGCAATCTAAGAAACTTAAAAAATCTTTCCCCTCACGCCTTTTTTTTTTTTTTTTTAGATCTTACATATTCCAGGCTGGCCAGGAGCTTGATACAGAGCTGAAGATGATCTTGACCGTATTCTATTTTTACTTTAGTGTGTGTGTGTGTGTGTATTCATATGTTTGCACGTACATGTGCATAATCACTTGTTCATGTGTACACATATAGAAGCTAGAGGTCAATGTTGGGTGTCTTCTCTATCATTCGCCACCTCCTTTTTCAAAACAGAGACTCTCAGTGAACCCCATTGGCCAATAAGCCTCCTGGAGCCACATGATTCTGCCTCTGCAGTGCAGAGGTTACGGAAACAAGCCACCAGGCCTGACTTATATGCGGGTGCTGGCAATTCAAAATCTGGTACTTGTGCTTGAACGGTACTCATTGTGTCCAGTGAGCCTTCTTCCTGGCCAGACAGTAGACATTTGATATCTCTACTTCCACCCAGAGGACTGGAATTACAGGTGTGTGGGAACCCGGGACATTCATGAGTTCTAGCTCCATCAACTGAGCCACCTCCTCACCCTTCTCCTTTAAACGTGTAGCTTTCAAATTGCCAGGTATGGCAGCACACATAATCTTAGCACTGAGGATGCAGAGACAGGAGGATGACATGTTTGAGAACAGCCTGAGATCCACAGTGAGACTCTGTCTCAGCACTGTACTGAGTGAGGATCCTCTCTGCAGCATGATGCCTTAAATATTTTTAGCCCTGATTGTCCCCCTGGTCCCTGAACTATCACATTATCCACAGAGGATCCCTTCTAGCAGACATGGTGGCGCACACAGCGCTAGGAAGTCTAAAACAGGCAGGGCTCCAATTCCAAGTGAAGCTGTACTACAGTGTGAGACTCTGACTCAAAAGAAATGAACAAAGTGGGAGAAAAATGTAGAGGGAACAGCATGGGAGAAGCTGGAGGGGGGAGAAGCTGGGGGGAGGGAGAAGCTGGAGGGGAGAAGCTGGGGGGAGGGAGAAGCTGGAGGGGAGAAGCTGGGGGAGGGAGAAGCTGGAGGGGAGAAGCTGGGGAGGAGGCTGGGGGAGGAGAGGCTGGGTGGATTTGATCAAAACACATTATATGCATGAACAGAATTCTTAAACAGCAACATTTTCCAAAACAGAACAAAGAAATAGGTCCTATATTCACTTCCCAGCACCCACATGGCAGCTCGCAACCAACCATAGCTCCAGTGCCAAGGGATCTCACACCCCCTTCAGACCTCTGCAGGTACCACACATGCATGTACACATACAATCACACAGATACAAACACATACACATTAATAATAAAAACAATAAAAATAAATATTTACAGGCACTTGCCTTTAATCCCATCACTCAGGAGGCAGAGGCAGATGGATCTCAGTGAATTCAAGAGATCAGCCTGGTCTATATATACAGGAGGAGGAAGAGAAGGAGAAGGAAGAGGAAGAGTTAATTCAGTTAGTCAACCACCTGGCTGAGGGACCACCCCCTTAGGAGGGCAGGACTGCATTAAACTATGCCAAAGGGATGGGGGCATAATTGTTCCTCTAATGAGATTATGTCATTCTCCTTCTGGGATTCCTGCCCCTGTGCAGTTACTCCAGAGATGTCAGGAGGTTCTGTTGGGTCAGTCTGCCTTTCCGAGTCCTTGTGCTGCTTTGCTCCATAGCAAGAAGCTTGTTGGGAGTTTGCTCTGGGGTGGAGACTGGACCCCTCCAGCACCAGAGAAGGTGCCTAAAGTTCGGGAGTAGGAGCGGATGAGTGTTTATGCCCCCCCCCCACCTCACCACTGAATAGCTTTCTTTCTGAGCGGCTGGACTGAGAGCTGGCAGGGAAGGGTGAGCATGTTGTCACGGTAGGGCATTTACCATGTACGGTGGCAGTGGGTTTTCAAGTATTATGGGAAACATAAGGAGGACCCCTGTGGAGCTGCGTTTGTGAGTGACAAAGTTTTGGGGATTTCCAGAACTATGGCTCTTGTCAAGGAATTAAAAGTGCTCCAGGACAGAGATGGGAGCAGGGTACCCCTTTAATCCTTAAAGGTAGAGGCTGGAGGAGCTCTGAGTTAGAGGGTAGCCTGGTCTACAGAGTTCCAGGACACCCAGAGCTACACAGAAAACCCTGTCTTGTAAAGCCAAAAATGTAATAATAATGATGATGTTAATAAAATGGTGACATTAATAATAACTTAATATTAATTGTATTAATTGCAAACATATTATGTTTATATACAATATTTATGTATAATAAATTGATGTTGCTATTGTTGTTATTACTATTATTGATAGCTCCTGGAAGTTCTAAAAATGGAACATGAGAATGACCTCTTCCCCAAACACAAGCATGCAGGAGGCTTTTTAACACATAGGTTAAGGACCTGGGAAGGAACCCACTTCTAACAAAGGGAGAGGGGCAGAGTTACTGCTCCCCCACTCCTTCCTTGATTTTGAAGGCTCTCTAGTCACTGCATTTTGTTTATAGTACTAATAAAATGATTGTAAATGTATTTAATCCTGACTCGGGAAGACTTTGGTTTTCTTCTCTTCTGCCTTTTCTTTCAGATGTAGTCGGAGCCTAAGAATGCTTTCCCTATCATGGTAGGCTTGGCTCTTTCTCTACAGCTCCCCCCTCCTCCATGTGTGGCTTCTTGTCCATCCTGCAGCTGACCTCCAGGCTGACTTAACTCAAATCACATAACTTTTCTCTTTCTCTTCTCTGTCTTCCCTTCTGGGCAGCTGCAGAGATTTACAGCTTATCCATCCTGAGGTTTTTCTTTTAAATGCTCATGAAATTGTGCTTGTAGTGGTTTTTTGTTTTGTTTTGTTTTGTTTTTTCTTTTTCTGAGCCCATCTCAAACTCTTTTATTAACAAGACTAAGAACCTCAACTCAAGAGGAGACCCAGACCCCCCCCCCCCATTCACATGTGGTGACTCTGGAAGGATTCCCCAAGATTTCCACTAATGTAAAGTTGTCCTTTCCCAGAACTATGGAGTTTGATAGATTAGGTCTGTGTTCTTGTTTTGGCATGTATTGCGGCCTACAAGCTGAATAGTACTTCCATCATGGCTTCAGTTATGCTAGGGTCTGGGGCTTTGTTAAAGTAACAGTAATTTAAACAGAAACAAAAAACTCATAGGAGCTAAACCCAATCAGAGGAATCATAGAAATTAAGCTGAGGAAGCAAAGAGAGATGAAGAACGGTAGGTAACCTAGCGAAACACACACACACACACACAAAAACCAAACCTGTAGGTCCCAGCCCCTGACCCCAGCTCCACTATGATCTGAACCATGTGGAGTCAGAACTCAGAGTGAGAACAGAACTTCAGATCCCAAGGATGTATCAGCAAAACGAAAACAAGTCAATTAATACCAACCAAGGGAAGTCTGGGAGCTGGAGAGATGGCTCGGCAGTTAAAAGCTGCTCTTGCAGAGGACCCGGGTTCAGTTCCCAGAACCCCCATGGAGGCTCATAACCATCCAGAGCTCCAGGATCAGACACCCTCTCCTGACCTCACCCCGTACTTGGCATTCACATAGTGCATGCACACAGACTTACATGCAAGCAAAACATTCACACACTAAAAGATGGAAAAGTCTGCTGAAGTCATTTCTAAGTGATCTATAAAAATCCAGTTTTTCAGAGACCAACAAATTAATCCTTTTCAGAAAGAGCCTTCAACAAGCGGCAGCAGACAAGGGCTTTAAAATACAGGTGGGAAAGCACAGAATTCTCAGGACTTTATCCTTAGCCCCAGCCTCTCAGAACGAACACAGGACATGTCACACTGACTCGGCACAGAGATTCGTGTTCCCTTGAGAACAGCACATCCAAAAAAAACGACACTTCAGGTTTGAAAGTCCCTACTGGAGCTTGTGGGGACCAGGAAAAAAGCAAGTGTACCCACATATGATAGATAGTGGGCTTCTTGAAAAATGGTCTGAGGAAACACTGCTCTGCCATGGACTTAAGCCTTTAGACTCAGCTCTGGCTTCTAGGGCAGCTTGACAGAAGATAAATAGGGATAGATAGATAGATAGATAGATAGATAGATAGATAGATAGATAGATAGATACATACATACATACATACATACATACATACATACATACATACATAGCTCTGTCAGAGCTTTGCATAAACCTTTGAAGAGCATGGCAGGGAGTGAGCAGGTCTGGAGAGATTCTCTGGACCGGCGCACAGTGCTTGGTAAAGCATAGGCAGTTTGGGCATTCATTCACACTAGAGTGAGATTTGTGTGGAGTGACATGCGGAATCCTAAGACAGGGACCAGGCTCTGAGCCCTGCTTTTTAAACTTTTACCGACAATCCCTTTTATACAAGGAATTTCCTGTTTGTTTTATTAAGTGGGCCTTAGTGTAGCTGGTTTCTAAGTTGCAAAACAAAACAAATTTAGCAGTAATAATGTATCTGGTTACACTGTTACAAGGTTTTTTTTCTTAAAGAGAAAGAAGGAAAGAAAACAATAAACCTCAACAGACGCTTTTTTGTTTGTTTGTTTGTTTGTTTTTGTTTTGTTTTTTCCAGACAGGGTTTCTCTGCATAACCCTGACTGTCCTGGAACTCACTCTGTAGACCAGGCTGGCCTCGAACTTAGAGATCCACCTGCCTCTGCCTCCCAAGTGCTGGGATTAAAGGTGTGCACCACCACTGCCTGGCTCCTTAACAGATTCTTAAAATGCACAATGGCAGATTAAAAAAAGAAAGAAAATGGTTAAAACAGGTTCATGTTTACTTCTGGGCAATTGTGGGTCACCAGGAAACAATTTTCCACATGACAGAGGCACAATGACATACATGTCTCAGCATGTCTCATTCCCTAAAGACGCTGATAGAAAAAAGAAAAGAGAAAGATGTGGGCTTACTGCCTAGTGCTTGCTTAGGAGCACTGCTAAAGACCACTCTGTCTGGAGCATGGGACTTCCGGCTCAGCACACCTAGCATGCCTGCCAAAGCCAGATAGATCCAGAATAACATTCATATAAAAAACATTATTTTAAAAATGATGTGGAGCCAGGTATGGAGGCACATACCTTTAATCCCAGCACTCAGGAGGCAGAGGCAGGCGGATGTCTGTGAGTTTGGGGCCAGCCTGGCCTACAGAGAATGTTCCAGGGCAGCCAGGGTTACATAGAGAGACCCTGTCTTGAAAAAAATAAATCAAACTTTAAAAGTATGTAAAAAGCAAATAAGCAAATAAAGTCATGCATACAAACACACACACACACACACACACACACACACACACACACACACACACACACCACTGCCCGGCTTTATTTTAACATTTTAAATTTTTAGTTATATGTGAGTGTTCTGAGCCATTTCTCCAGCCGCCTAGCCTTGTAATTCTTAAATGTCCATTTCTGTGTGATTGAATTGGGAGGCCCCGTGCCTGTCTTACCTCAGAGTGGGATCAACAGCTACAGGGCCTGTAAACCAAGAGATGATTTTGTCAAATAACACCCAAGTTCACATTGAGCTGCCATGAAATCATGTTCTAGTCTCCCAAATCTACAAACATATGGGAAAGCGGATTGTAGAAGCCAGCACAGTGAGGCCCAGCTCCCTCCTAGCACACTAGATGCTCTGGCATGAGGAAACTCAAGTTCAAGTCCTGCCCAGGCTTTTAAGATCTGACCTCAAAAAAAAATTGTTTTAATCTAAATCTAATGGGAAAGTGACTTCTCAAAGTATCTGAGTGTTGGGAGCCACCACCCCCCAGATGCTGAGATCTCTATAGGCCATGAGAAAATGAAGCCAAGATGAACTGGAAAATAGACCACACAGTTTAGACTATACAGTTCAAGGGACTAGAAAATATTATGACTATTCCGAGAGCTGAATATGAAATCACAAAGACCACAAGGACACCCTGTTTTCGTGAAAGAATATCTGGGTCACTGTGACCGTTGGCTGAGCCCACCCCCTCCCCATCACCTCACACCCCCTGTTTCTCCCCGCCTTTGAGTTTTCCCCTTTTTTGAGTAATGTATAAAAGTAGATGAGTTTTGAAAATAAAGTGAGACCTTGACAAAGAGCTTGCTTGGTCTCATTCTTCTCTCTCACCCTTCTCTCCCACAGGACTTGGGGTCTCCTCAGGTATCCCTTCAATAACTAGTCCCGCGGGTCGGGGCATCTGAGAGGTACAATTTGGAAATTATGAAATATAGATTATGCCTCTCTTAGTCCTGAATCTCATTCTACCCCAAACACGTTAGGTAGCAGTGCGGAGTACTCAGTGATGGCTGGGTGCACGCTAGCCTACTCCAATCATGTCTTATTTTCTCCTCTATTATTTTAGAGTTTGTTTTGGGGGTAATATACAAGCTGGGCATGCCATATCCAAGATTAGAGTCTATGTTCAGGCTTAGTTTTCTAAAAAGCCAGGGAGACCCTCAGTCCATAAAGTCTCTTGTCTTGTGGCTATAATGACAGGGATGGTGAATAATACTTTATAACTTGAAACCTTTTTCAGAATTCTACAAAACTTGGATTTACAGTGTTACTGTTAAAACAAACCAATGTCTAAGTTCCCAGGTGTTTATACTTCCAGTCTACAGACACAGAATAATTTACAGTTATTAACAGTGAAGACAAGATGGGGTGCAGTTAAGACGGGGTGTCCCCCACAGTGTTAGCGGTCAGAGGGTGATTTGCTATTCTTCCTTTCCTGTCATTACTTGGTAACTTGTCTCCTGTGCTGCTTCCTGTATATTCTCCAGTTTTTTCCAGAGCCAGAGATTTTAAGAATAAAAGTGGATTTCCACAACATCACCATGGTTACAAGTCCCACAGACAGCAGCTCTTGTTCTGGAAGACCTTCCCAGAACATCGGCCTCACCTCCCGGTGTGTGAAATGTGGAAGCCCGGGGCTTTTGCTCCTCACAGTTTCGATCCTTTCCTTGCAGCTTTTGGCATCTGATTTGTAATTACCAGAACTACTGTCTCCTTGACTCAAGCATACAGAAGGAAGGGTGCATTCTTTCCCAGATGGCTTTACCATTGCCTGGGCCTCTGTTTGTTTGTTTGTTTCCAGCCCCAAACCAATTAAATAGCAGACAAATGTGTCCAGAGAACTATTTCAGTCATATCTCTGTGCTTCAGATATTCTCAAGGTCATCCTCAGCTCATAGTGTGTTTAAGGCTAGCCTGGGCTACATGAGACCTTGTCTCAACAATAAATAATAGATAAATAAAATTTTCAAAAAGTCTCCAAAGATTTTAACTCTACCAAAAACAACAACAACAATAATAATAACAACAATTTTAGGAGTTGGATCCAATCCGACATCATCTGAAATCATTTCCTTCCAAAGCTAGGCATGTTTTCCATCCTGTGATTTTTTTTATTCCACCTCTCAATTGCTCAGATTACAAGCAGGTACCACCCAGTCTGTTGTATATGGTACTGGGAAGGGGTCCTGCATGCTAGTCAAATCTGTACCAACTGAGCTATATTACTCAGGCCGGTTGTTTGTTTAAGAACAGGATCTCATATTATAGCCTAAGCTTGTCTGAAACTTATTATGTTGCCCAGGATAGCTTCAAATTCCTTGTAAGCCTCCTGTTTCAGCCTCTAGACTATTTAGATAACAGGTGAAAATAACCACACCTGACCAACATTAAGTAATCATTGACTAGTCAGTCAACCAGCACATAGATCATCATTACGACTTCTGTTTTATCTTAATTAGTAGTTTCAAGTTATAGTTTGACTTTTTTTCGGTGGACGGTGGGGCTGGGCAGAACTGAGAGACTGAGCATGCTGGGTAAGCTCTCTAGCACCGAGCTAGACCTTTACTCTTCTTACTTAAAGCTTTTTAAATTGTGTGTGTGCTGTATGTATGTATGTGTGTGTGTGTGGTGTGTGTGTGTGTGTATGATGTGGGGGGCGTGTATATGTGTGTGTGTGGTGTATATGTGTGGTGTGTGTGTGTGTGTGTGCTCGTGTGTGCAGGTACATGCAGAGGCCAGAGGAGGACCCTGGAACCCTTGGAGCTGAAGTTACAGTCTGTTGTGAGAAGCCTCACAGGGATGCTGGGAATCAAACAAGAGCACAAGTCTCTTGACTGCTGAGACCTCCCTCCACCTCTCTCACCTTTTCTAAGGAAGGGTCTTGCTAAGTTACCTAACTTGAACTAGCCTTATAGTCCACAAAGACCTTCAATTTGTAATTCTCCTGCCTCAGCCTCCCAAGTAGCTAGAATTACAGGCTTATGTCACCAGACCCAAATAATTTTTTTTTATTGCCATAAAACCAACATTGACTTAGTGTTACTTGTCAAAATCATTAGGACCTATAAATACTTCCTCAGAATAGTAATTCATCTTATGAACAATATTAATTATTAATTATAATAGGAAAGTTGGAAAGCACCCAGAGGCCCAAGCATAAGCAGGTCAGACCCACATACAACTGATGCACTCTTCAAGACCACAGACCCAAGCTAAGCGTGGGAGCAGGCACGTGTATTCCCAGACACTCAAGGGATTAAATGAAGCAGGAGGATAACCTGGGGCCAGGAGATGGGGGGCAGCCTGGGGTAGCATAACAAACTACCCCAAAATAGTAAGAAGCAAAGTAAAGAGGAAAAATCCACTAACCGCCTTGCTAGAACCCAGCGTCCCTTTACCTGTCTCGGAACCCATCTTGCTCTGTCTCTGGACCCCTTCCTCGGGAGCTTTTGTTGCTGCAGTGGCTTCTGCCAGCTGTGTGCCGGACTTTGCTTCCTCAGGTGTGCCCACAGCCACCTGCAGTGACACAGGATGACTCATTTCTGGGTGTCCCTTGATATCTGTACTATGTAAATGAAGAAGGAAGTGGCATCTGGATTTTTGTCCTCCCTGGAGAAAACCCACGGAACCATCAATTCTGCACAATAGAACATTGATGATATTAAGTTGCAAAGTTCTCTGAGGTGACATCTAAATTTAGAAAGATTTCTCCTTCCTTCAAGCTCAGGCAAGAGTGGGAGAGAAGCCAGTACAGAGTCAGAGAGAATGAAGCTGTTCCTATAACTAAGAAGTCCTCAGTATGACCCAGTGAGAATATTATGGGTTTTACTTCCTCTCATTTGCCCTTTGCTCCATATGTCTATTGGAAAAAGGAGGGGCAGCTTAAGAAGCAAAAGCAGGACCTTGGTCTTTGAGTCAGATAACTAGTGTGCAGTTCTGGTGCTCTCTTCCTCTTGAACGGAAGGTTAACTATATGACTAAGTCTAATCTCTAAATTAAAAAAAAAATGTTAATATACTATACTTCTCTATCGCGATCCTCTGTTGCCAGAACTTTGGGTCAAGTTCAGGCTACTAATTCCTCTGAGGCTCAGCATCACCATTCAGACTTGAGATCATTCTCTCAAGCTCTGAATCTCCCACTAGGGTCTTTTCCCTAGATTCTGTTGCTGTGATACAGACCAAGACCAAACGCAACTTGGGGAGGAAAGGGTTTATTTGGCTTACATTTCCATGTTACACTCTGTCACTGAGAAAAGTCCGGGCAGGCTCTCAAGAAGGAACCTGAAGGCAAGAACTGAAGCGGCAGCCATGGAGGAATGATGCTTACTGGCTTGGTCTCCCTAACTTGTTCAGTCAGTCTTCTTTGTAATATACCTCAAGACCACCTGCTCAAGGGTGGCTCCGCCCACAGTGGGCGGAGCCCTTCCACATCAATCATCAGTCAAGAAAATGCCTGCAGACTTACCTACAAACCAATTCAACGGGGCATTTTCTCAACTGAGGTTCCCTCTCTCTGGCTTGTGTTTTCTTTTATCCCAGAATTCCTACCTCCTAGCACAATCTCTGCTTTCTTAGGTCTGCACACCCTATGGCTTAAAGGCCAGCGAGGATAACCTCCACACAGACACCCTTGACAGTCTTGGCCCCTAGTAAAACTAGAAAGCAAAAGCATCATAAGTGCCCATCCTAAATTGTAAAATATCATGGATGTTATCAAGGTTTTGTTGAGGACTGTTCAAGATAAGTTTCTTCCTCCTGGTCAAAAGAATGAAATCTGAGTTCTACCTGGGTGGAGACCAATCATTCAGGTCTGACTCAAAGATTAGAACATTACATACCATTGTCATTTCCTTAAGAGTTAAGCCAACGGGGCCTGTCAATCACCTGGCAAGGAGAGCACTCCACGAGCAAGCTGACTCACTTGAAGGCATGCCGAGGAGGTGTGAGGAATGACATTGCCTTCATGAGCTCCCAAAAGCTGTTTCTCTGATGCAATTTCTTGCAGCCCTTCACTGCTAAGCCTGCCTGCTTTTTCTGAGTTCTAAGTCATAAAGCATAACTTTTTTTTTCCTTTTTCTCTCTTTCCATCTCTCCGTACAAAATTCTAAAATTCTAAATATACCTTTCTTGATACTTTGGACATTCCCTCTCCCTCTCCCTCTCCCTCTCTCTGTGCCTGCTTTCTCAGACACTAACTCAAAAGTCAGAAAAGTCATGGTTTTCTCTCCTCCTCTCAGCCTTTTCCTGGCAACTGCCACGATGCATGGCTTTGCCTGATCCATAGTTTTCTTTCTTTCTTTCTTTCTTTCTTTCTTTCTTTCTTTCTTTCTTTCTTTCTTTCTTTCTTTCTTTCTTTCTTTTTTTTCAAGACAGGGTTTCTCTGTGTAGCCCTGGCTGTCCTGGAACTCCCTCTGTAGACCAGGCTGGCCTCGAACTCAGAAATCCACCTGCCTCTGCCTCTGCCTCCCAAGTGCTGGGATTAAAGGCGTGCGTCACCACTGCCCCGCTGCTTTCTTTCTACTCCTTTAGGTATAATCTCATGTTCTGTAGGTGGATGGATGGATATGGATAGATAGCCAGATAAATGGATAGATAGACAGACAGGTAGATTAGATTGCTTTGTCTTATGGGTATGAGTATTTTGCTTACATATGCGTATGCATTATGCTTTTCCTGGTGACTGAGGAGTTCAAAAGGCATAAGATCCCCTGAAATTGAAGTTACAGATGGCTGTGAACTCCATAAGGTGCTGGGATCTTAACCCAGCACTCTGTAAGAGCAGCCAGTGTTCCTAACCATTCAGCCCCACCTCTGTGTCTATCATGATGTCAGGGGCTGGGACTGTGGCTCAGTTTAGGTGGAATGCTTGCCTGCAAGCACACGGCTCTGTTAGATTCTTGGCACATGGTATCTCATATCAGAGGTACACGGGACTATCTCAAAACAAACAAAAGCCTGAAATTTCAAATTCTGGGAACAGATTATTGGTCTAGAACAATATGGTTCAAACAACCTATGCCTCGACTTATGCCTCCAAGCCTGGTCGGATGCTCCTCGCTGTGGCGATGTGGCTGGTGGTAACGGCAGCATGAGGAGCACGTGTGTGCTGGGACTCAGTCACACACAACCTTGCAGAAGCAAACCAAAGACACATACATAGATTCACCTGTTTCCAGAGGGACAGTCCCTGGAAAATGACCCATGAGTAAACCTCATCTTTCCTAGGTAGATGACGCCTAAAACCTCAAATTGCTACCATTCACCTTCCTGGGGAATTGTTGGCTGCAAGCCAGCGGGACTCGGAGACCCAAAATACTGTGATGGGTTGGTTGCTGTTTGGTGGTTGTTTGGGGGGGGGGGGGTTGACTTTTCTTTCTTGTTTTGTTGCTGTTGTTTGTTTGTTTATGGAATGTTTGGGCAGTATTGTTTTGTTCTTGAGATTAGTTCTCCATATGTTTTCCATGCTGGCCTCAAACTCCAGGGCTTGGGCAATCCTGCCTCAGCCTTCCTAGAAGCTGTGACCAGACTGACCCTCTTTGCTTTAGCCAGCAGAGGACAGAGGAATCATACAACTAGCTGAACCAAACCCCAGTACACACATCCCTGAAAATCCTCCGGTTCTTCTGCGTCTTGCCTTGGCTCTCTGGCTTTACACTAGGCTGGAACTCTTTACTTACACCCTCACATCTTCCTGCGTAAAAATCCCCCAAATGCACGCCTGTGTCGGATCCAGTCTCGCCTCTTATTTCTCTCCTGGACTCTGTGGTAGTTTCAATAATAATTCACCTTCCACAATAGCTTGTGATCATTATTTCTCTGGGAGTCTGGATAATTAACCCTTTAGGTACCGGAAGCTCTCATATCATTCCCTATTAATTCTTTTTGATTAAAAAAAAATCTTTAAAAAAAAGTTTAAGTCAGACATGGTGGCACATATCATTAATCCCAGCACAAAGAAGGCAGTGTCTCAAGCAAGAACAAAAGTTATATTTTACGCTGAGGGTCATCAAATAAGTTTCTTTTATTTTTTTAAGATTTATTTTATTTATATGAGTACACTGTAGCTGTCTTCGGACACACCAGAAGAGGGCATCAGATCACATTGCAGATGTACTGTGAGCCACCATGTGTTTGCTGGGAATTGAACTCAGGACCTTCGGAAGAGCAGTCAGTGCTTTTAACCACTGAGCCATGTCTCTAACCCAAGGTTCATACTCTTTTACGTTCCTAGCTATGGCTCTAAGCCTGTCTCCCTGAGGCTGCTTACCTGTGTGTGGTGTCTTAACTGAAGACTCTCTGACTCGATGCAAATCAGACAGTAGTCTCTGATTTGAGGGTTGGGATGCTCAGGGAGACTCTACAGGCCCAGGGCAGATCGAGGTGGCTTCTCTCCAGTGTCTCCCACAGTCCTGAGGAAGTACAGAGCATTGTCTTGCCTTTGCTCTGCTTATAAATCAAGTGAGCATGGTTGACAGAGTTCAAGTCCAGTGTCTGGTTATCTTGAGTGAGTGATATCCCTGGGTTCTGGTTATCACATGCAGCCAGCCGTGGGTGGGGTGGCGTTCCTGACTAGGCTATTTTTATATATCCAGACGGCATTTTTGTACTCTTCTCATCACATAGAGACATGTAGATCTCTGTGTGTTGGAGGCTAGCCTGGTCTACATAGTGAGTTCCAAGATAGCCAGGGCACAGAGACCCTGTCTCAAAAAACAACAACAACAAAAGAAACAACAACGACAAATAATAATTTTTTTAAAATTTATGTGTGCGTACCCAGCATGCACGTGGAGGTCAGAGAACAACTTTTAGGAGTCGGTTCTTTCTTTCCATCTTGTGGACCCGAGGGACTGAACTCAGGTCTTCCAGCTTGGTGGCAAGTGCCTTGACTCACTGAGCATCTTACCAGTCCTACTTTTTGATTTTTAAAACAGGGTCTCATTCTGTACATCAGACTGGACTTGAATTCATAGTCATCCCCCTGTCTCAGCCTCCCAAGTGGTTGGGATTGCAGATGTGATCCCCTGTGCCTGGCTTATTATTTACCTTCTGAGAATTGAAAATAGTAGTCTGTAACTAAAACGATTTTCATTTTGTTTTTTGTGAGACAGGGGCAAACTATAACATTCTAACTGGTTTGGAATTTCCACATGTAGACCAGGCGGGTCTAGAACCCAAGGAGATCCACCTGCCTTTGCCTCAAGTGTTCTGGGATTAATGGTGTGCTCCATCATGACCAGCCTAAAGCAATTATTCTTAACAATATTTCTCTGCTCTTTCCCAGAATGGCAAATTGTACTGAGATGGGGCAAAGGTAGAAACTAGGGGTGATAAATTTCTGTTCACGAGGAATTGTATCTGGGATTGAGAAGGTAGCTCAGTCTGTAGAATGCCTCCCTAGGATGCATGAAGCCTTGGGTGCTGTCTACAGCACCAATAAACTAGACGTAGTGTTAAGCATATGTAGTATCAGTACTTGGCAGGTGGAGGGAAAAGGATTATTAATTCAAGATCACTCTTATTTGTGTATTAATAGAACTCCAAAGCAAGCCTGGGAGAAATGAAACCCTGTCTCAGAGACAAAGCAAGGGCCATCAGTATGGCTCAGTGGGTAACAGCACTTCCAGCCACGCCCGATGACGTGAGTCCCACCCATTTCCAAGAAGACCCTCTTGCTGGAAGGAGTCTGACCCTTGACTGTTGTCCTCTGACCTCTACACACAAGTGCACACACATTTTTTAAAAAAACTTAAAAATTCAAACAAAGCTCTGTTTAATTTTAAATACAAGGAAAAGAGGGTGTGAAAGCAGAGATTTGGAAGGGGGTTGGGGTACAGTAAATTTACAGAGCAGAGACACGGGGCAGGGATTGCATCCAGGGCTTTATGTTTGCTCCATATCACTGAGCTACAAGCCAGGTCCCAAACAGGACCCTCCCTGAAGTAGTCAGGGTGACAAGACATTGTTGTGAGGTATCCGCCAGAGAAGACTGTTCTGGTGGGTGTGGGTTTAAGCCAATAGAAAGTCTTTATTAGCCATCTGGCAAAATACTGGGTGTTCAGGATCCCAGTGTAGACCCAAGCCTTTCTCAGGGTGAGCTTTTAAGCACAAAACCAAGTCCTGGGTTGACATACCTCAGTTAACAAGAATAGTTAGCCAGAAGCAGAATTACGAAATCCAAAAAGCAAGGTTAGTACATTCAGGGACTTCCCAGAACTATGGGCTTTGTTCTCATTTTGGCAGGTGGTGCTGCCCATGTGCTAAGTTTTAAGGCCTGAATGGTGCTTCCATCAGAGAATTAGTTGTGCTAAGGTCTGGGGGCCTGTCACAACATCACCTGGAATCTAGGAGACTACGAGGAGTTTCGGGGGACATCTGAATAGTCAGAAAGGAGGGCGGGGCAATCTGGCTAAACCCAGTAGAATGTTTGCCAGATCAGACACAGGGTATCAATTCTACCAGAGACTGCAGTCAAATTCCTGCCCAGTGCTCTGGATGTCAAAGTAGAAAAATCCAATGCTGCTCTGGTCCAATGGGAGTTACTGGGACTCAGGAGACCAGCCATGTGGAGCGATGGCAAGGACTCTAAGAAGCCTGGCAAAGGAATGGAGGAAAGAATACTGTCGGATGTAATATTTCTAATCTTTTTTTTTCTCCTCCCCATTTCCCAAACAACAAAAACAATGATAAAATCAACAGAACAAGCACATTAACAATGACAGCTGGTTTTAGCCACATCACCAGGGGCAGATCTTTACAGTCACATGGTCCAGATTCTCTGCTCATAGACAAAGTATTCTTGTGTGCTTGATGATAGAGGAAGTGCTCAACACTGTTTTAAATAGAGAAGAAAATGACCAGGAAGTAAAGGCTTAGGCAGGTGTGGTGGTACATGCTTACAATTCCAGCAACGGGACATAGAGGCAGGAGGCTAAGGTCTTGCTTGGGTATGAGCTCCATGGTATGAGCTCAGCCTGGGCTACATGAGACCCTGTCTCAAAAAATAATAAATAGGGGCTGGAGAGATGGCTCACTGACTGCTCTTCCAGAGGTCCTGAGTTCAAATCCCAGCAACCACATGATGGCTCATAACCATCTGTAATGAGATCTGATGCCCTCTTCTGGTGTGTCTGAAGACAGCTACAGTGTACTTACATATACAGAAAATAAATAAATCTTTAAAAATAATAATAATAAATAAAACGAGAAGAAAACTCTTGACCAATCACTAGTGCCCCATAGTTATTTATGTCCCATCCCTTACTTAAAAATAGGGGCTGGAAGTTCGAGGCCAGCCTGGTCTACAGAGTGAGTTCCAGGACAGCCGGGGCTACACAGAGAAACCCTGTCTAGAAAAAAAAAAAGAAAAAAGAAAAAAAAATAGGGGCTGGAGAAATGGTTCTGGGACTAAGAGCACTGGCTCCTCTTGAAGAGGATCTAGGTTCAGTTCCCAGCAACCATGTAGCAGCTTACAACTGTCTGTAACTCCAGTTCCAGGGGATCTGGCCTCTGTAGGCTCCTACATGCATGTGGTATACAAACTCAAGCATGCAAACACACATAACATGAAATAAATAATAAATAAATCTTCTAAAATTAAAATTTAAAAACATGATCAGCAAGATGATGGGATAAGTGGGTAAAGGCATTTGCTGGCAAGTCTAGAGATTTGAGTTCTATCCCAAGGGCCCATGGTGTAGGAGAGAACCCACGGGAGTCCACATCCACAGGGCCTAGGAGGAGGTCAGAGACATCTTTCTGAAGTAAGTTCCCTTCTTCCACCTCTGGATTCTGGGAACCAAATTCAGGTCACTGGGCCCAGTAGGAATCACCTCCTACCCACTGAGCATCTTACCAGCCCGTCTTGTTGTGGTTTTTGGTTTTTTTCCCAGATAGTTGTATGTTGCTTAAACTGGCCTGGAACTCCTGACCCTCCTCTCTACTTCCCAGGTGCTGGTATCACAGGGGTGGGAGGTAGATTAACACTACCATACCTGGCTCATGAGGTCCTTGGAGCTAATATGAAGAATCCAGAAGCAGAACAAATCAACCACGGGCAGTCCTGGGGAGAGTAGAGAACCATTGTTAAGGTCCGAAAATACAAAATGACCCAAGGAGGAACAAGAGTCTATACAAAGCAAGATCTTTATTTGAATTAGGCAGCAAAATCTGACCCGTCAGGGACAACAGCAGAGACTCAGGAGCTGACTGCATCTAAGAATGTTCATTTTAGTAGTAAGTATTTAAGCAGATGACAAAAAATTTATTGTATGCAGACCACTACTGGTCAATCAGGGCCACGGAACAGACTCTACCAGAGCTGAACTGTAACCCTGAACCAGAATATTGCAGTTTTTAAGCTCCAAAACCACAAACTCTGCCCACCAATCAGGATTTAGGGGTAGAGGACTTCCCTATCTCACCAATTGGAATTAGAGAAAGAGAACATGTCTTTGTGGTACATTTACCCAGTTCCCATTGGTTGGTTATTCAACTGTGACAGGGAGACTTGCTTAGCATTCATGTCTCAACTTGCCAACCAGGATGCCAGTTACCCAGGGAGGTCTTGGGAACTTAAACTTTGCTTGACCCCTATTCAAAATGGAAGTTTTATTCAAAATGGCTTCAGTTGGTTCCTTCTTCTATTCCCTCTCCTTGTGTTTGTGCATTATTCAAGCCCTTGACTATTTGTTTCAGAGAATAAAGGATTATATTGGGTTCTTAGGAACATGAGCTTAAGGGAATCAAGGCCCTATAATGAGCAGGAGGAAAAGGAAGGACAATGGTCCTTATACAGTAGTAAATATGGTGGTCAGCCAAGGGGACCAATCAAAGAGACTCTGGAGCCAGTTACCAGCCTGTCTCCCTTGCTCCTTCCTCCCTATCCAGCAGGTTTCCACTAAGGTATCTTGGGCTAGCCCAGAGGCATAGAAACAACAAGTTTCCCCTTAAGGGAATTTACTTTTTATCTTAGCATTTCAGCCTGTCAAGGGGGCAGGAACAATGTACTCTCTTCTGTAACTATAATTCCAGTCATTAGGGCCCAGGAAGGTTGAAAATGCCGGTCAAGGCCGGGAAGTGGGACATTTTTCAGAAGAATTTGATGAGCAGAAACTCAGGCTGTATTTATCTGGAGTCCATTTGACCTACGACAGGTGGATCCAAGTCTTTTGAGTTCTTTGATTCCCTGATGCTTACATGAATTTTTAGTTTAAAAAGAAGATATATATAGCATTATTGTTGTATTGAAATTCATATTGTAGAGAAATAGTTAACACATTTGTAAACAACAGAAGTAGATTGATGCCTTTGAGTCCCAACACAAACTGTAGTTCTAGGTTTAAAAGATATGAACATTTTTGTTTTGTTTTGTTTTTGTTCAGAGACCAAAGTATATAGGTTGGACAGAGATGTTTTAATCCAATGAAAAGCATCTTTTAGTTATACCTAGAAGACAATCAGAAAAAAAATCTCAGAATCCTGAGCTTGTGACTGAATGATAAGCAGTCAGTGCTCCATCAAATCTTGAAATTCTGAAATCCCAGGGCAATAACATCGCAGAAGGTGAAAGAGGTCTGAACCATTCCTTACCTCTACATAATTTACAATATTTTTGAGATTCTTAGAACATATTTAAGTTTTTCTATCCTTAGACGTTGCATGGACTTGGAATATTTTTATTTTCATTTACCAGAGACATAAGTAGTTGTTATGAGAATGGTCATGGTAAAGTATGTTCTTTTAGTGAAAAGTTGCATCTGAAAACTGTTTATGGGCTGGAGAGATGGCTCAGTGGTTAAGAGCACTGCTTGCTCTTCCAGACGTCCCGAGTTCAAGTCCCAGCAACCACAAGGTAGCTCACAACCATCTGTAATGGGATCCAATACCCTCTTCTGGTGTGTCTGAAGACAGCTACAGCGTACTCATCTACATAAAAAATAAATAAATAAAATAAATCTTTAAAGAAAACTGTTTATCCTTTAACAAGAAGCCTGTGAGCAAGATAAACCTGTTTGCCCCCTCCCCCTTTTAAATAAGAGAGCCGGTAGCTTCATGAACTAGTTAATGAACTAATAAGGTGGCTGCAGTCTTGGAGGAAGGAGCTAATTGTTTGCTATTGCCTAACTGGCAAGCAAGTTAGCTTAGCCATCAATGGGCTCAGAGAGACCTGAGGAGGCTAAACGGTGCTCTAGACGGCCTATGTGTCAGTTAAAATGACAGAGGCTAGTCCATAGTCCATCTCCTAGACAGTCATCCCAGGCTCCTGGGGTCGCCATGGCCATGGAGGTATCAGGACAGCACCAGAGATATTCCTGTGGAGGAGGAGCATAGGACGGACTGACATCACCCTATCTGGGCAAAGTGGGGCAATCAACTCTCCAGTGTCCTGATTGTCCACTGTTCAGGCCCTAGCAGCAGGCTAGGCATCGGGACAGTTAACCCCAGTGGTTAGTGTCACCACAGTCCAGGTGGAGTCCTTTGTTCATGTGTCCATTGTCTTGAGACCCTGTGGGTTATTACTAGGATCTGAGTGTCTGTCTGTCAGAGTAAGTTTAAATATCTTAAATACCATATTCAGCAGATCTCTGATAGGTTTGAGGGCTACTATCTCTCAAACATATCTGAATTAAACAATCCTCATCTATTTTTAGTTATTTGCTTTACGGTTTTTTTTTTTTAAGATTTATTTATTTTTATTTATATGAGTACACTGCAGCTGTCTTCAGACACACACCAGAAGAAGGAGTCAGATCCTATTACAGATGGTTGTGTGGTGGCTGCTGGGAATTGAACTCAGGACCTCTGGAAGAGCAGGCAGTACTCTTAACCGCTGAGCCATCTCTCCAGCCCTATTTGCTTTAAGTTATATCTTAAAACATATTTTTAAGCCAGTGATTCTCAATTTGTTTTTAATGCTATAATGCTTTAATATCCAAGTTCTTCGCCAGACTGCTTATGGTCATTGTTTTATTGCATCATAAGACAGGAATTTTTCAGTCTCTGGTGTTTAGCCGTGGCCCTAATTTTTAGTCTTTTATTTACTTATCATAAAGATCATATACTAATAAAGACATTATAATAAAATATCTGATAAAATTTAAAATGTTCCATAGCTTTATAGATGAAAACATTTTTTAAAAACTATTTTTAAAATGTACAGGGGTTTTTTTTTGTTTGTTTGTTTGTTTTGTTTTTCGAGACAGGGTTTCTCTGTGTAGCCCTGGCTGTCCTGGAACTCACTCTGTAGACCAGGCTGGCCTCGAACTCAGAAGTCCACCTGCCTCTGCCTCCCAAGTGCTGGGATTAAAGGCGTGCGCCACTACTGCCCGGCTCTGCTCTGTCTTAAAAACCACATTTATTTAAAAAAAAAAAAAAAGGTATTAAAGCTGCACTTCCATGCGTTCTTATACAAGAACTATTCTTGCTGGTAGCTAAACTTTGTAACATGAAAATAACTCACTTATAATAATAACTTATAATAACTAATCCACTTATAATAAAACACTAAGTTGTTTACACTGTTAAAATTTGATTTTGCCTTCTAAGAATTAAGGTTGTGCTCCATGTCTTCACTCTTTAAAAAGGTACTTTATTTTGCAAAAAAACACACAATTGAGAGATTTTAAATCACTTTAACGAAAATTTTGGAATTTTACAAAAAATTAAAAACTGGACATTTTGCCGGGCAGTGGTGGCGCAAGCCTTTAATGCCAGCACTTGGGAGGCAGAGACAGGTGGATTTCTGAGTTCGAGGCCAGCCTGGTCTACAGAGTGAGTTCCAGGACAGCCAGGGCTACACAGAGAAACCCTGTCTCGAAGAAAGAAAAAAAAAAAAAAAAAAGACAGAGCAGAAATTATATAAAAATCTTATTGCAATTTAAAAGTATCTTTGGAGCCTCGTTTCCTTGGCTGGCTCATGCCATGTGTTGCTGCCCAGAATGGCTCCAACCCTGAGTTACTAGTTTTAAGTTAACTTTTTGGTACAGATATTATAGATTTTTAACCATACCCAATAACTTGTAAGCCAATGACCTATAACCAATACATACAGAACATAGAGTATACTCATACATTTAAGACCAGTCAGAAACAAACAAGCAGTGGCCACATACATTTATACATTCAAAACAGACAAAACTTTCCTTACTTCTTCCTGATCTAATTTCAAGGGAGGAGCGCCTTGCTGTCTGCAGAATCCAACTCTCGTGGGCACAGTGGCTCTGTAACGGGAGTAGGCACCGGCTTCCTGACCAGAGCAAGCTGAGGAGCTGCTGGTTTGGCTTTAAGAACAGCTTGTACAGATCAGGCGGCAGGGGTTTGCTGTCAGGCGAGCAGGAGGCGGGGCTTCACCAGCAGTGCGGAACTCAACTGCAGGCGCAGTGCCAATTTATCAGTTTTTGTTGTTGTTGTCCCGATTCAGTCGCTCCCCCCTCCCCCGAAAATCCTTGAGATGGGTCAAGAGGTGAACAGCCAGCAGATGAGCTTTGGCCCATTTTTCCGGATATAAAACACAGAGCAATATTCAAACTAAATGAAATTACAGACACAAACTGAAAGATAAAGGCAATCCGGCATGCCCAGAACCAGAACCAAATGTTCCCTCAGTGGAAACTAGGGAAAGGCAGACCATCTCTTGTCCACCTCTAATCATAGGAGCAATGCTATCTCCTTTCTTGGGTCCCAGACAGGTTCCAACCAGAAACCAGAATACAGGCTTACCTCCGAGAGTCCAGATGACTGAAAAACAGTCCGAGGTGCTGCTAATTCAGCCTAGGAGCTCAAGTAGGTTAGGGTTTGGTACCCAAATACTAGGATAAAAATCCAAAAAACCCAAACCATCACAAAAATCCAGCAAAGCCAAATCTTTATTTGAATCAGGCAGCAAAAACTGACCGCCGCCATCACCCAGAATGTTGCAGAGTTTGTAAGCTCCAAATCCACAAATAAATCTGCCAAGTTAACCCACCAATTAGGATCTGGGCATAGGGACTTCCTTAGGAACATGTCTTTGTGGTACACTTATCCTGTTCCCATTGGTTGGTTTATTCAACTGTGGCGGGAGACCAGCCTAGCATTCACGTCTCAACCTGCCAAGCAGGATGTCCGTTACCCACTGAGGTCTTGGGAACTTAAACTTTATTTTACTCCTGTTCAAAATGGAAGTTTTATTCAAAATGACTTCAGTTTGGTTCCTTCTTATACCATTATCCTTTCAACAAGGTTTTTACTATTTTTTCTTTTCTTCTTTTCTCCGCCTACTTTTTGAGACAAGGTATTATTATTATTATTATTATTATTATTATTATTATTAATTATTATTATTATTTTATGTGAGTGAATACACTGTAGCTATCTTCAGACACACCAGAAGAGAGCATCAGATCTCATTACAGATGGTTGTGACCCACCATGTGGTTGCTAGGAATTGAACTCAGGACCTCTGGAAGAGCAGTCAGTGCTCTTAACCACTGAGCCATCTCTCCAGCCCGAGACAAGGTCTTTTTATGTGGGTCTGCCTGTCTATAACTCTCTATATAGACCAGGCTAGCCCCAACTCAGAGATCCACCTACCTCTGTCTCCCAAGTGCTGGGGTTATAGATGTGTAAAAAGACTGATTTTTTTAACTAGGCAGTAGTGGTGCACACCTTTAATCCCAGCACACGGGAGGCAGAAGCAGCCGGATCTCTGAGTTCAAGACCAGCATAGCCTATTGAGAGAATTCCAGGACAGCCAGGACTACACAGAGAAACCCTGCCTTACATAAACAAAAAGCCCAATTTTGTGTTTGTTCCTGTGTGTGTGTGTGTGTGTGTTTGTGTGTGTGTGTACAGAAGAGAGTGCAGGACCCCTCAGAACCAGAGTTAGAGGTGTTTGCAGGACACCAGGCTTGTTACCTGAGTGCTGGGATTTGAACTCTCCAGTGCCCAGGGTTTAGCCACAGTCACTCCTACCTGCTGAGCCTTCTCTCCAGCCTCCCTGGAGAGAACTTTTATGGAAAGGTCCTGTGTTGCTCTACTGTTACTGTGACAAACACAACCAAAGACAACCTGGGGAAGAAAGGACTTGTTTTGTCTTACACTTTCAGAGAACAATTCATCACTGAGAGGAGTCGGAACAGGAAGTTAAAAGAGGAACAAGACGCAGAAACTGAAGGGGAGGTCTTGGAGAAATGCCTGTGTGTGTTTGTGTGTGTGATTTACCAGAACTAGAGGGCATGAGTGCTGGGAACTGAACTCTGGTTTTCTGCAAGAGCAGCACATGCTCTTAACCACTGAGCCGTCTCACTAGCCCCTCAGTCTGCTTCTTATACAACCCAGGTCCACCTGCCCGGGGGTAGCACTGCCTAGCGTTGGCTGGGCCCTCCCACGTCAATCAACCATCAATAAAATGTCCCACAAACATAACTCGAAGGCCAGGCTGATCGAGGCAATTCCCCATTGAGACTCCCTGAGATAATAACTCTGGGCTGTGTTAAGCTGACAGCTCTAGCTAATTAGAAGAGGAAAGTATTGGGCTGGAGTGGTTAAGAGCAACCTGCTCTCCCAGGTTCAGTTCCCAGCACCCACATGGCAGCTCACAACTGTCTGTAACTCCTGTACCAAGGGATAACCCTTGTACAGACTTATATACAGTCAAAACACCAATGTACATAAAATAGAATTATTTCTATATATAATTTAATAATAAATATATTTCTATATATAAATTATTTTTTAAAAATTAGGAAAATATCAAACACATGTACACATAATCCAATATCTATTTAAACACCCTAACAAAATCTTGCTGTAATAATTCAGTTGAAGTAAATTTATTAAGAAAACCCCAGGAATTTCAATCAACTGAGTTTTGGACACACACATCTTTTTTTTTGGATTTATTTATTTATTTATTATATGTAAGTACGCTATAGCTGTCTTCAGACACACCAGAAGACAGCATCAGATCTCATTACAGATGGTTGTGAGTCACCATGTGGTAGCTGGAATTTGAACTTAGGACCTCTGGAAGAGCAGCCAGTGCTCTTAACCACTGAGTCATTTCTCCAGCCCCTGGACACACACTTGAAGTTAAAAAAATGAGCCCAGGTCTTAGGACATAGCTCAGTAATGGAGTCCTTGCTTGTTTGTTAAGGCCCTAGGTTTGAACCTCAGCACAACTGTAAAAAATAAAATAAGTAAATGAACCCTCCCTGGTGTCCCATGCCTGACATCCCAGAAGATCACCCTAAGTTCGAGGCCAGTCTGGTTCACATATCTGAGTTCCATTCTAGCCAGCACTATACAGTAAAACCCTGTATCAAAGGAGTAGGTATGACTGGGTGTGGTGGTGGTCTATATATAGAAAGAGTAGGTATGGGCAGAAGTGGGTGGAACTCTATGAGTTCAGAGATCAGCCTGGTCCACTTAGAAAGTTCCAGGCCAGCTAGGGCTACATAGTGAGACCCTGTCTCAAAACAAAACAAAACGAAACAAATTCTTAAACAACAAAAACAAAAGCCCAGGTGTGGTGACAGAAGTCCACATTAGGAGCACTCCAGAGGCACAGACAAGAGGGTCAAGGTCAGTAAATTATATAAGTCTCAAAAAACAACAAAGAGGACTGAGGTTGTAGCTCACTTGGTAGAAAGTGGGCCTAGTGTAGTCCCCAGGACCATACAAACACAAGCTAGGTATGGTGGCACATGCCTATAGCAGTAACACTTCTGGGCGGAAGGCAGGACTGTTAAAAGTTCAAGGATACCCTTCCCCAGCTACTTAAGGAAGTCCTAAACTGATCTTGGATAAATGAGACTTTTGGTTTTTTGAGACAGGGTTTTTCTGTGTGGCCGTGGCGGTCCTGGAACCATCTCTGTAGACCCAGGATGACCTGGAACTCACAGGGATCCACCTGCCTCTGCCTCCTGAGTGCTGGGATTAAAGGCGTGGGCCACCACAGCACAGCAAGAAAGAGAAAATTCTAAAGCCATGCATGGTTGCTCATGCCTACAATCCCAGTGTTCCAGAAGCTGGAGACCAGTGTAGACTAGAGAGTAAAACCGTACAGTCGCCAAACCCAGACGCTAGTGTGGATGCTGGGAAGTGCTTGCTGACAGAAGCCTGATATGGCTGTCTCCTGAGAGGCTCTTTAGAGCCTGACAAATACAGAGGCAGATACTCGCAGCCAACCATTTGGACTGAGCTCGGGGTCTCTGATGGAGGAGTTGGAGAAGGGACTGAAGGAGCTGAGGGGGTTTGCAGCCCCATGGGGGGAGCAACAGTGTCAACGGGCCTGAAACCCCGGAACTCCCGGAGACTGGACCATCAACCAAAGAATATACATGGAGGGACCCATATGTGGCAGAGGATGGCCTTGTGGGACATCAGTGGGAGAAGAGGCCCTTGGGCCTGAGGGTGTTCGATACCCCAGTGTAGGGAATGCCAGGGCAGGAAGGTGGGAGTGTGTGGGTGGGTGGGGTAAAGGCTGGGGAGGGAGGATGGGGTAAGAGGTTTCAGGAGGGGAGACCTGGAAAGGAGATAACATTTGATATGTAAATAAAGACCCAACAAAAGAAAGGAAAGAAAAAGAAAAAAAAAAAAAAAACACAAAAGGAGCCTCTGGGTGTGGTGGTGCACACTCGAAAGAAAGACCAAGGTGGGTCCATAGATCAAGACTCGCTTGTATTACAAAGAAACCTTTGAGGAAAAGCTGGACACTAGTCTCTGTCTCAAGAAAACAAAACATGCCAGGCAGTGGTGGCGCACGCCTTTAATCCCAGCACTTGGGAGGCAGAGGCAGGTGGATTTCTGAGTTCGAGGCCAGCCTGGTCTACACAGTGAGTTCCAGGACAGCCAGGTTTACACAGAGAAACCCTGTCTCAAAAAGAAAAGAAAAAAAAAGATCAAAAGAAAGATCTGAGGCTAAAAAAATGGCTCAGCAGTTCCGAGCTCTGACTGGTCTTGTGGAGGAGCCACTTTGAGCATGGAGGAGACGCAAGATCACCTGTAACTTTAGGGGATCTGACTCCCTCTTCTGGCCACCATGGGTTCCTGCATGTACGCAGTGAACTTACACAAGCGCCCACATATAAAATGAGTAAATAAACATTTTTTTTAAAGATCACATAAGTTTTTCTATGTTATGTTTCTCAAAATAATTTAAAATTTTAAGATACGTAACTGTATATACATATGGTACAGTGCAGACCTTTAATCCTAGGATTCAGGAAGCAGAGGTAGTTTGTGAGTTTGAGGTTAGCCTGGTCTACATAGTTATAGGACAGCCTGGTGTACACAGAAACCCTGTTTCAAAAAAACCAAAAAATTATTCGGCCCTGGTGGCACACAGCTATAATCTCAGCACAGAGGAGGTAGAGGAAAGAGGATTGTTATGAGTTCAAGGCTAGCAAAGGATATACAGTTAGACCTTGTTTCAAACAAGAACCAGAAGCCTGGCTGTGATGCGTAATGAATACATTAGAGCACAAATGGGCTAAGATCACTAAGGACTCCATAGTTGTATACAAATGTGTGTAATTATGGGGATCACTAAACATGTCCGATTCAAGAGATCGTAAGCCAAGAATGGTAGTTTTATTAAAGAATTTCCCCTAAGCACACTCGGGTTCTATTCCTGCGACTATGCACACCCACACTCATCAACGACCATGTCTTCATAATGTCGAAGAATGACGTTCTTATCGTTATCTTGATACAGCATGGAGATGGGCGACAGCTTGGTGGGGATACAAACAGCCTTGGGGACCTTGGGGTCAACCATATGCATCAGAGCCTGCATGAAAGCATAATTGGAACTATTCAAATATGTGGTCATTGAGAAGGGGCAATCTCCATGACAGTAATTTGCCATGAACCCCTTAGGGGCAATGACCCACTTGTGCCAACCCAGGTCCTCGAAGTTGATGAACAGCTGATGGCGGTGGCAGACGTTCCTACAAAAACCCTTGGAGACAGGGATGGCCGCCCTCCTTTTTCTGGTAGAAGGGTGACAGTGTTTAGGGTTGAAGGTTACCACCAGCAAGGAGGCATGAAAAGACTGTATCAGTCGGTCACAGGGGTTCTCAGGCTGGACATTAGCCCCGGAGTATCTGTCCTTTCTGACCAGAATCTCTAAGTATAAGTCCAAATTCTTCAGTCGGTTCCTGTTCAAATCCTTAACCACACGCTGCAGGTTGAACTGAAGAGGACCTTGAGGCCCGGGGACGGACAGCTGAGCAAGCAATCTGCCCTGCTTAGGGTGGGATTGCCCCCACACACCCTGATCCTGAACCACAGACAGAGCCACCAGCAGCTCTGGTTGCAGGCTGTAGTAGGACCTGGGCTCCAAGTCTACAGTCAGTTGGGCCATGGTCAGCTTTCCCTTCTCCTTGATGGCAGACAAGTTAAAATAGAGGAACTTCCGTAGACAGGAGCCATCTTGGGAAGGTTTCTGTGTGTTAAGGAAAAAACCTAGAAGCAAAAAGAAACATTCGAGAGCCACTACCACTGTTTCTGCTTCGGACCCATGTGTGCTTGTGCATAAATGCGTGTAACCCTGAGCTCCAGTCAAACGCTCCCTTTGGGAGGATGACTTCCCAGTCCTCCTTATTCAAGTCCAGATGCATGCTACTCCTCAAGAGTTGTCTACTTTGGTTTTTTTACATAAGATCTTATTGACCTGGGGTTCACCAATTTGCCTAGACTGGTTGGCCAGTGGACCCCAGGGACCTGTCTGTCTGTGCCCCAGAATGCTGGGGTTACAGGAGGACATGTAGCACCTGGCTGCTCAACACCATGCTGTAAGCAAGGCAGTCACTTCACTGACTTAAGCCATCTCCCCAGACCCAACTTTTTGGTTTATTCATTTATTTGTGTATTTGTTTTATTTATTTTTGAGTGTGTGTGTGTGTGTGTGTGTGTGTTTAAGACAAGGTCTCTTGTAACCAAGGCTGGTCTTGAATTCATTCTATAGCCAAGGATGACTTTAAACTTCTGATCCTCCCTCCTCCTGCCTCTACTTTCAAAGTTCTGAGATTGCAAATCTATTTCTATACATCTGGTTTATACTGTACTGGAGCTCAAACCCAGAACTTCACGGGAACTAAGCAATCCCCAGCATCCCCCAACTCTCTCTCTCTCTCTCTCTCTCTCTCTCTCTCTCTCTCTCTCTCTCTCTCACACACACACACACCAGACTCCTATGTATAGTCTCCCTCACACCTGCAGCTGCACCTCAGCCCCCATGCCCCACCCTCACTCCCGACCCCATGACTTTGAGACCCTTGTAACAAACGCCGTGTTGGAGGTTCAGCGTCAGCTCCCTCTTCAGGCCAACCCTGGACTTTTACTTCTTTTTAACTAATTCTCTTCTAAAAACTCTTTTTTTTTTTTTTTTTCTTTCTCGAGACAGGGTTTCTCTGTCTAGCCTTGACTATAGACCAGGATGTCTTTGAACTCGGAGATCCATACAGTGTTGAGGTTAAAGGAGTGCCCTAGAAACTTGGAGGTTTTAGGGGGAGGGAGTGGGGATGGGGGTGTTGGTTTTTTGAGACAGGGTTTCTCTGTGTAACAGTCCTGGCTGACCTGGTACTTGGGCTGTAGACCAGGCTGGCCTCGAACTCAAGAGATCCACCTGCCTCTGCCTCCTGAGTGCTGGGATTAAAAGCATGCACCACCACTGCCTGCAGAAACTCTGAAATAGAGTAGATTTTTGTTATCTGCACTCTTAGGGCCATTCCCAGTCCAACCCCCAGTAAGAATACATTAAAGGCTTCAGGGACAGGGACATATCCAAGTCCTTTCTTCATCTTCGCCTTATTATCTCAGCCCATGGGAAACTGCAGCAGAATAGCTGGGAAACTTTGGCCATCCTGAGCTGTGCAAAGCACTGCAGACCACTGTAGGGTCTCAAAACAAAAAACACCCAAATCAAGAAGAAAACAGTTCCTAGAAAGACTATGCATTTGAATGCCAATGCAGGAATGTGGCTGCCCTAGGCCGTCTCCAACTTTGAATAAGAATCAAGTAGGGAAAGGAAGGACAGACAGACAGCCTAAGGCTAGAAGAACCTACTTTTAAAACAAAAAAACAGGTGGCTAGTGCGATTTGGTGATTGGTCAGTTTAAAAAACCATGGGATAGCAGTCCCTCAGATTTTTATAAGAGTGTGGCTGTGGCTTAGATTGATACCGTTCGTCTGTATTTTTAAACAGTCAAGTCATGCATATGACCCGTTTTTAATCCCAGCACTTGGGAGGCAGAGGCAGAGGCAGAGGCAGAGGATGTCTTTTGAATCCAAGGCCATGCTGGTCTAGAAAGAGATCTCCAGGACAGCCGGGGCTACACAGAGAAACCCTGTGTTGAAGAAACAAACAAAAATAAATAAAATAATTAATGAAATATAAATAAATAGATAAAACCAAGAGATGTGCTGGCTTTTAATCCCAGCACTCAGTACTTGGGAAGCAGAGGCAGTGGCTCTTGCTCTATGGTCTACATAGCAAGTTCCAGGACAGCCAGAGTTACACAAAGAGACCTTAATTAAATAAAATCAAGATGTGCTTTTTGCATCTAACAAAAGTAACAAAGAGGGGATAGGAAAAAAAAAATGGCTGAATGCTTAATGGTCCAGAGCTCAGTTCGCAGCAGCCATGTGGTTGGGCAGCTCACAACCTCCTGTAACTTCAGCTCCAGGGGATCTGCCGCCTCCTCTGAACTCTTAGGATAGGCGCGCACAAACACATATTTAAAACCGGGAGAGAGTAAGCAGGAGAAGGAAGGTGGTGGGGAGCCGCTGACTTTAAAACCTACTTTGAACTCAGTCTCACCTAAGGTGTGATATTGTCTAAGCTCTCGGAACGCTGACCTAGTGTCTAAGCCCACTCTCTGTTAACCGTAAATTAAACTCTGCTAAGCCGGCACCGCGACAGTTAAGACTAGCGTGGAGAGCTGATAAGAACACGTGCCTTCCTCTGAGTTGTTCTTGGAACCAAGACAGAATGTGCAATATCCTAGCTCAGACTCCTGCCAGTCATGGTGCCCATCTGTCCTCTCCTCCCTGCTCCACAGCACCCACTTGAGATTTTTCTCTGACAAACCCTCGGGTTCCTTACCCTGGTCTGGGAGAAGCCGAAGCAAGTTCCCACGGACACCCAGCTCCTTCACGTAGCATAAGTCCTGCGAGGCCCCGCTGGCCGCAGCAGCTTCTCGAGCCCGGATGATTTTCCTTAAGATGCGAGGCACAGGTTGGAACCTGTGAGGTGATGGCGCTTCCTCTAAGGCCAGAAACTGCAAAAAGTCATAGTCTTGAAACTCGGATGTCTGGCCCCAGACCAGGGTTAACAGGAGGAAGCCAAGAGTCAGAAGCCTTTGGGAAGGCTGCATGGCCGACTGAGCTGGGTAGTGCAGCCTCCGGGGAGCGCGGCTCAGCGGTCTAGCCTCCGCTGCTCAATTCAGGAGCTTGGGAGGTAATCAAGTGTGAATTGCTCTCTTCTCAGCTCCTCAGAGGCAATTCAATCTGAAAAGACAGATGGTGTGTGTGTGTGTGTGTGTGTGTGTGTGTGTGTGTGTGTGTGTGTGTGTGTGTGTGTGTGTGTGTTTTCTTCTCTTGCTCTACTCTCCCGCGAGTTGGTCAGCAATGTATGGGTGAGTGGAAAAGAGACACACTCATTCAACACAAAGACATTAATGTGTCTGTGATATGCAAGGCAATGAGAAAGCTTCTAGGAGTATAGTAGAGAATATTTTATTATATATGTAATTTTGAGACGGGGGGGGGGGTCTCATGTGTCCTAAATTGACCTTCAACTTGTTTCTCATTTAACGATACTTTTGTTTGTTTATTGTGCCTGTGGGTGGGACATGCATGCCACAGTACAGGGGCGGAGCTCACAAGGACAACACGCTGGAGTTAGTCTCTCCTTTCATATGGGTTCCAGGAATTGAAATCAGGTTATCAGGCTTGGTGGCAAGCGTCCTTATCCACTGAGGCCTCTCACTGGCCCAAGTTTGAACTTCTGATCTAGCCTACATATCTCTCCCAGTGAGATTGGATGAGATACATGGTATGCAACTCAGGGCTGAGAACACGCTAGGCAAGAAGTCTGCCCACTCCTAGTCCTATACTACTGTCTTTTCTGTCTTCCTTCCTTCCTTCCTTCCTTCCTTCCTTCCTTCCTTCCTTCCTTCCTTCTTTCTTTCTTTCTTTCTTTCTTTCTTTCTTTCTTTCTTTCTGAAATGGTGTCTTATAGGATGTAATTACAAACCTGTTATCCCGGTACTCAGGAAGCCGAGAATAAGAACAGAAGACCAACTTCAATCCCATAGCAAGTTTGAGGCCAGCTTCAGCTACGCTGAGACCTGACTCCGAGTGGGAGTGGGGTTGCTATCTTTCCCAGGGGAGTCAAAATCCTGAGTTTAGGTAACCCTCCTTCCTCAACCCCACAGAATAGCTCTGACTGAACTGTAAGTGTGCTGCCACAACCAGGCACTCGCTGCTCTTCCAGAGGACCCAAGGTTGGTTCCTAGAACCCATCTCCAGTGACTTACAGCTGTCTGTAACTCCAGCTCCAGGGGATCTGACACATCTGGCCTCAGCAGGCACCTGCACGCATGTGCACATACCTACCCATATGCAGGCACAAAAACCTACACACAATTAAAAACAATAAAAATACATTTTTATAATTTTGTACTTCATTGTCTAAGTACAAAAACACTAACTGGCAGTGTAGCTCAGTGGTGGATACTCAAGACCGTGGGTTCAATTCCAACACTGTAAAAAAAAAAGTCCCAACACTAATAAATATATATATATATATATATATATGTGTGTGTGTGTGTGTGTGTGTGCGTGTGTGTGCGTGTGTGTGTATATGTGTATATATATATACATATATATATATATGTGTATATATATACATATATATATATGTGTATATATATACATATATATATATATGTGTATATATATATACATATATATATATGTGTGTATATATATACATATATATATATATGTGTGTATATATATATATATGTGTGTGTGTATATATATATATATATATATATATATGTATATATATATATCCAGGCCTAGTGATTACAGACCTACAATTCCAGCTTCTCAGGAGCCTGAAGCAGGAGGAAAAGAACCCCAAAGCTAGCCGGGCAGTGGTGGCGCACGCCTTTAATCCCAGCACTTGGGAGGCAGAGGCAGGCGGATTTCTGAGTTCGAGGCCAGCCTGGTCTACAGAGTGAGTTCCAGGATAGCCAGGGCTACACAGAGAAACCCTGTCTTGAAAAACCAAAGAGAAAAAAAAAAAAAAGATTTATTTTCCAGGCAGTGGTAGCACACGCCTTTAATCCCAGCCCTTGGGAGGCAGAGGTAGAGGCAGGTGGATTTCTGAGTTCGAGGCCAGCCTGGTCTACAGAGTGAGTTCCAGGACAGCCAGGGCTACACAGAGAAACCCTGTCTTGAAGAACCAAAAAACAACAACAATAAAAACACTTCAAGAAGGACTGGAGAAATGGCACTGTTGTTTAGAGGCTTTGTTACTTTTACTGAGGACTAGATTCAATTCCAAGCACCCACATGTTGGTTCACAACAGTGACTCCAGTTCCAGGGGATCTGGCGCCCTCTTCTGGAACCTATGGGTACTACATGCACATGGCACACATTCAGGCAAAACACTCCTACAGATAAAATTAACAATAAGTAGGTAAATTAATTTTTAAAACGAGCATTTGATGCTCTTGATGAGGACTTAGATTCAGTTCCCTGCACCTACACAGTGACTGACAACCGTCTGTCATTCCAGTTTCAGAGGATCTGACTCCTGTACTGCCCTCCCTGGGCACTGCATATAAAATTAAATTTTCTTTAAATTATATATAGGTTGGTATTGTAGTTAGGTGGAGCAGCTCACCTGGCTACCACATCCTTGAGGGTATCTAGACAGTTAATTGCTGCAGGCTGGGGAAAGACATTTTCTTACTATAGCCACTAATACAGCCCATTCTATTACAATCCCCTCTCCTGCTTCTGCAAGTAACCTCAAACACTGTTTCAACACACACGCTTACTATGCAAGCTAATTTAACTACATTTGTGTGCGATGTGTATATGTGCATGGGTGTACGTGTGTGTGTGTGTGTGTGTGTGTGTGTGTGTGTGCTTTAATCCCAGCACTAGAAGCAGAGGCAGAGGTTCAAGGCCAGCCTGGTCTACAGAGTGACACACTGTCAACAACAAAAAAAGAACCCAAAGTTTTTGTTGTTGTTGTTGTTTTCAAGGTCTTTTCTCCCCACCTAAAAACTGGAGGCTACCAGGGATACATGAGAACTTGTCTTTAAAAAATTTAAATGAGCCGGGCAGTGGTGGTGCACACCTTTAATCCCAGCACTCAGGAGGCAGAGGCAGGTGGATTTCTGAGTTCGAGGCTAGCCTGGTCTACAGAGTGAGTTCCAGGACAGCCAGGGATATACAGAGAAACCCTGTCTCAAAAAACCAAAAAAAAAAAAAAAAAAAAAAGAAAGAAAGAAAGAAAAGAAAAGAAAGAAAGAAAGAAAAGAAAAAAAAAGAAAAAAACTTTAAATGGGCTCCAGGCAGTGGTAGCACACAACTTTAATCCCAGCACTTTGGGAGGCAGAGGCAGGCAGATCTCTGTGAGTTTGAGGCCAGCCTGGTCTATAGAGTGAGTTCCAGAACAGCCAGGCAGGACTACACAGAGACATCCTGTCTCAAAAACAAAAACAAAACAAAACAAAAAACAAACAAACAAAAAAACAAATGAAACCAAAAAATTTAAAAGACGGTTTTTTTGTTTGTTTAGGTTTTCAAAACTTGGGTCTCTCTGTGCAACCCCAATTGTCCTCCAACTCTCTCTGTGGACCGGGCTGGCCTAGAACTCAGCGATCTTCCTGCCTCTGCCTCCCCAGTGCTGACACTTAAAGGCATGTGCCACCACCTCTCAGCTACGGTTGTGGGGGTTTTTTTGTTTTGTTTTTTCTTTTGAGACAGGGTTTCTCTGTGTAGCCCTGGCTGTCCTGGAACTCACTCTGTAGACCAGGCTGGCCTCAAACTCAGAAATCTGCCTGCCTCTGCCTCCCAGTGCTAGGCTTAAAGGCGTGCGCCACCACTGCCCGGCTTCTTGTTGTGTTTTGCTTTGCTTTCCCCTCTGTGCGGAGACTCACACCCAAGGCTTTGCCTTGGCCGCCAAGCACACTGGCTGAGTTACTCCCTCAGCTGTACGCTATCACCTTTTACAGCCATTTCCCGTTCTGTTCAATAATCTACCCCGCTGACCCCCTATTGATCAGGATGGTGTATTGCCTGTTTTCGGTTTTCTTTTTCTGTTTCTGTTTCTGTTTCTGTTTCTGTTTTTGTTTTTGTAAACAGCCTGTTACTGTGTAGCCCAGACTGGCCTGGAGAGCCCTGTGTAGACCAAAGAGAGCTCAGCCCTCAGCAGCCCTCCTGCCTTGGCTTCCGGAGTTGCTGGGATCCCACGTGTGTGGCGCTATGTTGACCTGCACCTGGGACCTGCAGAGGACACTGTTCTTCCTCTGTTTATTCATCCTCTCTTGGCACCTAGGAAAGCCTGGGAAGATGTATTGTTATGTGCAGAATGCAGTTCCTGGCCTATTCTATTAACTGTGGTCCTCCCTCCCTCCCTCCTTCCTTCTCTCCCTCCCTCCCTCCTTCCTTCTCTCCCTCCCTCCCTCCTTCCTTCTCTCCCTCCCTCCCTCCTTCCTTCTCTCCCTCCCTCCCTCCCTCCCTCCCTCCCTTCCTCTTTCTCTTCTTTCTTTTCTTTTATTTAGTTCCTCTTTTTTTTTTTTTTTTTTTTGAGACGGGGTTTCTCTGTGTAGTCCTGGCTGTTCTGGGATTGGCTCTGTAAAACAGCCTGACCTTGAACTCATAGCCTCCTACCTCTCCTGAGAGCTAGAGTTAAAGGCAAGAGCCATCATGGCTGGCATTTCTTTTTTTTTTTTTTTTTTTTTTTTTTTTTGGTTTTTTGAGACAGGGTTTCTCTGTGTAGCCCTGGCTGTCCTGGAACTCCCTCTGTAGACCAGGCTGGCCTCGAACTCAGAAATCCGCCTGCCTCTGCCTCCTGAGTGCTGGGATTAAAGGTGTGCGCCACCACTGCCTGGCTATAAGTAGTTTCTTCAGTGGCTGCTTAAATTTTATGTGGCCAAGGATAATCTTGAACTCCAGATTGTCCTGCCTCTCCCGGGAAAGCACTGTAGACTGGGCCGCCACTCCCAGACAATCATTGTGTTTCAAATGATTGGATTTTTCAAAAAGAAAACGCCACAGAGTAACCTCAGAATTAAGGGGATTTTTTTTTTTTTTTTTTTTTTTTTTTTTGCTCTGTCTGCTTATGTTGGTTAGGGATGGAAGCCAGGCCTTAGCTGTCAGGCAAGCACTTTAGTACTGTGTTAAACCCCAGCCCAGAAAATGTAATATAAAGAGACTACGAGGACCTGGTGGCTAGGTCTCAGCAAATTCGGCACACAGAACAGTCAACAGGAGATCCAGCTTCAGTGATGGTTGAGTGTGTCCCAGCCTGAAGCTTCCTCAGATGGCAGTCCTGCCCTGTGGCATGTGATGAACTCCAGGTACCGCTGCTGGCCCCAAACCTCAGCAAGCATGAGAGGCCTAGTGCCAGTGGGCCTGACTCTTGCTGGCTGCCTCTGCAGCTGCCATAGTGGGGCATCTCGTGTCTCTGGCCTAAGCTGGGCAAGAACTGGAGTACTGTTAAGTGTGTGAGCTCCAGCGCTCATCTGTGTTCCATTCTCTCTTTCTCTCTCTCTCTCTGAGACAGGCTTTCTCTGTGGTAGCCCTCATTGTCCTGGCACTCACTCAGTAGACCAGGCTGGCCACAAACTCAGAGCTCCACCTGCCTCTGCCTCCCAAGTGCTGGGATTAAAGGCGTGCGCCACCACTGCCCGGCCCAAGGCAACTCTTATAAGGACGACATTTAATTGGGGCTGGCTTACAGGTTCAGAGTTTCAGTTTCTCGTCATCAAGGCGGGAGCATGGCAGAGTTCAGGCAGGCACAGTGCAGGAGGAGCTGAGAGTTCTATCTGCATCTTCATCTAAAGACGGGTAGAAGACTGGAACTCACTTCCTAGACCAGACTGGCCTCAAACTCACAGAGATCCACCTGCCTCTACCTCCTGAGTGCTGGCATTAAAGGCATTTTCCTGGGAGATTAAGGCTGGCAAGAGCTACATAACCAGACCCTGTCTCAAAAAGCCAAAAGCTAAAAAGGGCGCGCGCATGCTCATACACGCGCGCGCACGCATGCACGGGCACACACACACACACACACACACACACACACACACACACACACACATATACTATAACACACACACACACACACACTATAAGTAAGTAGCAATTACTGTAATTATAAATACACTGTGATGCTGTGGAGAGGAGAGCACAGATGGGGAACTCTGGTCAGGATTTGAATTCTGGGCTGTGCATGGAGGCACATGCTTTAACCCCAGCACTCAGGGTGGCAAAGATGGACAATTCAAAGCCAACCCGGTCTACCTGGTAAGTTCCAGGGCTACATAGCGGGACTGTCTTAAGAAAAAAATTTGACTTCTTCAAACATGGCGTTGTAAAGCATTTTCCATCCAGTCAGATCTTGGCCATTTAATTCCATAAAGCAGAGCCATTAACACCAGAAACCTTTTAGTCAAAAGAGGGACTTTATTCAGTAGGAGATGAAGAGCAAGAACTGGAAGTCAGGCTGCCAGGCGGGCCACACCTCCTTCCCATTCCTTCCTTCCACCCATCCCTGCAGCAGGTGAAAGAGGACGTGAGGAGGGTCACGTGGGCAGGAAGTGACCTTTCCAGGAAGAAGTCTTTACAGCTGCAGGAGTTCTGCCTACCTTTTCTGCTTGACCATGCTTGCCCGGGTCCTGTGTTCACTATGGAAACTCTTTGTCATGGCACTGGTGGGTGATAGGTTGAACTTGGAGAAGCAGTGCAGTAACAGGAGGGCAAGCCCAGTGCACTTGTATAATCCCAGCTCTGCATGGAGATCAAGGGTTCAAATCCGACCTGGATCACATAGCAAGAACCTGCCTCAGAAACAATACAAAACAAACCTATAGGGCAGCATTCAACGATGGTGGTCAGCTGGGTCTGAAGCTGGCTGCTTCTGTTGGGTTTACACTTTCACAGATGCTCACTATCCTGACTTCAGCTCGACATTTTAGCATGTGGATTGGTTATAGGACATGCTCTTTGGTCCGGACACAGGAAAAGAAAGCAGAAGAGAATTGTGGAGAGACTTGGGAGGCTACTCATGGCTGGGGGATAATGGGGCTGTTTGTTAGACACTAGCAACTGTTGCTAATTCTTTCTTTCTTTTTTTTTTTTTTTTTTTTTTGAGACAGGGTTTCTCTGTGTAGCCCTGGCTGTCCTGGAACTCACTCTGTAGACCAGGCTGGCCTCGAACTCAGAAATCCGCCTGTCTCTGCCTCCCAAGTGCTGGGATTAAAGGTATGTCCCACCACTGCCTGGCTTCTTTTTTTTGTTTTTTTGCTCTTGTTGTTTTTCGAGACAGGGTTTCTCTGTGTAGCCCTGGCTGTCCTGGAACTCACTCTGTGTAGACCAGGCTGGCCTCGAACTCAGAAATCCACCTGCCTCTGCCTCCCAAGTGCTGGGGTTAAAGGCATGCGCCATCACTGCCCGGCTCTTTTTTTTTTTTAAACTGGGAAGTTTCAGATCAGAATGTTAATATAACAAAGACTCTTGCTTAAGACAAAGCAAGTCACCCCTGAATTTATCCTTCAGCCTATCTCAAGTGTAAAGTTCTGATTGGAAGACTTTTAGGGACAAATTAGGAACTGTTTATTATCTCTCCCAAAACCCACCTTAAGATTTCTTTTACCCTTGGGCTGTATGTGGAGGCACACATCTTTAGCTCCAAGTCTTGGCAGGTCTGAAATTTAGGCTAGCCTGGTCTACATAGTGAACTGGTTTTGTGCTTAGTGCCTGAGGAGTCAGAAAAGGACATTGGATCCTCTACAACTGGCCTACAAGGTTGTGAGCCACCGTGCTGGGAACCTAACCCAGATTCTTGGAAAGAGTAACAAATGCTCTTAAGTACTTAGCCATCTCTCGGGGTCCCTAAGTTTTCAATCTTATCAACCAATCACCCAGTTCAAAAACTATCTCATGCCTTCATTTACTAAAGAAAATTTCCTTAGATAAGAATAATTCCTTAGGCCAGGCAGTGGTGGCACACGCCTTTGATCCCAGCACTTGGGAGGCAGAGGCAGGTGGATTTCTGAGTTTGAGGCCAGCCTGGCCTACAGAGTGAGTTCCAGGACAGCCAGAGCTACACAGAGAAACCCTGTCTGGGGGTGGGGGGGAAGAATACTTCCTTAAATACTTCTTTAGATAAGAACAATTTGGCCGGGTGTGGTGCATGCCTTTGCACCCAGCCCTGGGAAGGCAGAGTCAGCCAGATCTCTGTGAGTTCCAGACCAGCCAGGACTATGTCTAGTAAGACTCCATCTCAAAACAAGACAACAAGATAATAACTAGATCTTGGTGGCTCCTTGCTTGTAACCCCTGTACAAGGGAGGATCAGCTCCAGGTCAGGATGGATTACAGGAGACCGAGTCTCAGAACACTGGAGTCTTAGAAAGAATTCCCTGTGTCCTGGTTTGTTAGATGTGAGGCTTCTCAGCCCTGTGCTCAAAGCCTTGGTAAGCCTTCTCTATCACCCTGGTCTGTACCGCCCTAAATCAGGACCAACGGCAGAAGGCAGTCTTCAAGAAGCACACACCCAGCTGGGCAGTGGTGGTGCACACCTTTAATCCCAGCACTTGGGAGGCAGAGGCAGGTGGATTTCTGAGTTCGAGGCTAGCCTGGTCTACAGAGTGAATTCCAGGACAGCCAGGGCTACACAGAGAAACCCTGTCTCGAAAAACCAAAAAAAAAAAAAAAAGAAGCACACACCCATGCTTCTGTGTCTTCCTTTCTGAGAACCTTTCTTTCTCTTAACCTTCCTGCTTTAGCCTATAGTAAAATATCTTTATCAACTCCCAAATCTGCAAGATAATAACAAAAATGGGGCTTAGGGTTTAAATCACAGAGGGCAGGAGCTCTACTCCCTGAAACTCTAGCTAGAGATTGGAAACCCTCTTCTGGCTCCATACACAGGATCCATGCCCTCTCACAGGTATACATACATAAACACACATATACATAAATTTAAAAAAATTTTTAAATGTATGTGCTCACATGAGGTAAGATGTTGTCCTTGGATTTCCTCCTCTGCATTCCTGGTAGCATAGAAGCAAACTGCCTTTACATGTTAATTTAGCAAGTGCAGGTTCAATCCCATCATGCTCTATGTGTCATACAAGAAGAATAAACATGGGGACCAGCCTGGCCTTGAACTCAGAAATCCCCCTGCCTCTGCCTCCCAAGTGCTGGGATTAAAGGCGTGCGCCACTACTGCCCAGCAATTGTAAGTTTAAAGATATAAAAACACAAAGAATACATGAATTGGGCTGGTTATGGCATCTCAGGGGTGTTCGTTTGCTTGTTTACTTATGCAGGGCCTGGGCCAGAAACTAAGGCCTCATGCCTGTTGGGCAAACTCCACACCTCTGAGCCTCAAGAGTCCACCAGTGCCTCTGTTGGATTTTCTACTTCTGCCATGGAATTCTCAGACTCTGAAGTGAAGAGATCCTTCAGGTAACAACAGTTGAGAGTAGATCAACTGGTCTGGGGGTTATAAAAGCAGTGTTTGTTCCTGAGACTCCAGCACAGGTGGCAAGTACCTAATGGCCACTTGAAACAGGTGGGGGGGGGGGGGAATCCTGTCTAGGGTGTGGTGTCTGAGAATTTGCATCTCAATAAGATTCAGTGGGTTTGAGCTTGGCTTCAAATTTGCAAGTCAAAGAAAGTAGCCAGTGGATAAAGTCTTTTGGAAGCCTGAAACCACTAGAATAAAGTAAAATAAATAAATAAATAAATAAATAAATAAATAAATAAATAAATAAATAAATAAATAAATAAATAAATTTTAAAAAGGCTAGCATCCAAGCCGGGCAGTGGTGGCGCACGCCTTTAATCCCAGCACTTGGGAGGCAGAGGCAGGCAGATTTCTGAGTTCAAGGCCAGCCTGGTCTACAGAGTGAGTTCCAGAACAGCCAGGGCTACACAGAGAAACCCTGTCTCGAAAAACCAAAAAAAAAAAAAAAAGGCTAGCATCCTGATCCCGTAATGCTGCGCACCTATGATCCCAGCCCTGTGTGTGGGAGGCAGCGGCAGGAGGATTCCTATAACTTCAATGCCCGGCTGTTGAGTGCCAGACTGTTAAGTTCCAGGTTGCCTGAAGTGGCATAGTAAGAGACCTTCTCTACTAGGAACTTGGTCTTCATCTCTCCTTTCTGCAGACATAGTCTCTGTCGGTATGCCTCATCACAACTCAGCCCAAGAACTGTTGGAGTGGGAAGATGGCAATTTATAAAGTTACATTTATTACGTATTGATTTCTTTCTCCCCGTAGACAAAGTCCCCCACAGTAGCCATGGCTGACCTAGAACTCAGGGGTTCTCCAGGATGTTGTGATTATAGGTGTGAGCCAGCATGCCCAACCAAAGTTAATTTTAGACGCGCAGAAGTGCTTTACCAGGTGTGTCGCCCATGCCTGAAATGCCAGCTCTGGTGTAGACTGACTTAGTTCCAAAGTACAGAGGTTGAAGCAGGCAGATATTTGAGTTGGAGGCTGGCCTGGTCTACACAGTGAGTTCCTGGGCAGCCAGGTCTGCCCTGTCAGGAAAAACAAAACAAAACAAACAAAAAAATTCCAGGCCACCTACTGAGAGATGAGGGAGGGGGGTGTTGTCTCTTTTTTAAAATGTTGTGGGGACGGTGTTGTAAGCTTTTTTTTTTTTTTTTTTTTTTTTTGTTTTTCCAGACAGAGATTCTCTGTGTAGCCCTGGCTGTCCTGGAACTCACTCTGTAGACCAGGCTGGCCTTGAACCCAGAAATCCACCTGCCTCTGCCTCCCAAGTGCTGGGATTAAAGGCGTGCACCACCACTGCCCGGCTGTTGTAAACTTTATAATCCTAGCATACTGGAGGCAGAGACAGGAAGAGCTCTCCAGGTTGAGGCCAACCTGGGCTACATATCAAGTTCTGAACAGCCAAGACTACACAGGGTCTCAAACAAAGAGTTGGATTCTATTAATTGTATTGTCTATGAAATGACCCACAATTATATATTCTTAAATTCCATGCATATATATATATATGCACCATAAAATATCCATCTATTTAAGTATGTGTAACAAATACATCTTTATTTAGTAGCATTTAAAATGAAATAGTTTTAAACGATTTAAGATGAAGCAGACAAAGGAAACATTCTAGTTAATTAGTCATTAACTGGCAGCTGGAGGGGAGCTGCCTGTCTATTCTAGAACGTTTAAACCCAGTTCACCCATCATTAGACATCCCCGGAGGATGTAATAAACAAAATAAAATAAAATCCCTGATACTTCAGGAAACCAAGAGTGGCTCTAGATAAAATCTGCAGTCTTTTTTTTTTTCTTCTTAAACTGGGGCTAACTTGCAGTGTGGACTAGGGCTGGTTTCGAACTCAGAGATCTACCTGCCTCAGCCTCTCTGGAACCGAGATTAAAGGTGGTGCCACCACTCCCAGCTAGCATTTCTAGTGTTTTTGAGCAGGGTTAGTAATTTTTTTGTTTGTTTGTCTTTTGTTTTTTGTTTTTCCGAGACAGGGTTTCTCTGTGTAGCCCTGGCTATCCTGGAACTCACTCTGTAGACCAGGCTGGCCTCAAACTAAGAAATCCACCTGCCTCTGCCTCCCAAGTGCTGGGATTAAAGGTGTGTGCCACCACTGCCAGGTTAGGGTTAGAATTAACCTATAGCAGAGGAATGGTAATCCTATCCCCAGAAGGTCTCGCCTTTCACTCAGGTGGATCCTGTAATCACTGCTTCATTAGCATTAAAGAAGCCTGGAGCGTTGGCTTAGGCAGTATAAAAGGAGACCAGCCCTCGTTTGTGGACTCACTTCCTCTCTGCTAGCTGGGGCTTCGATTTAGGTCTTTTCAAAGACGAAGCAATTTTGTTGGGAGCTAATTTTTGAAGCTTCCGCCATGGAGGAGCCATCAGAGAGAGTCGACACAATTGAGGACCCAGAAATTCCTCAGACAAAAGATGAAGAGGACACATCCGATGATTCAGGTAGACGGCCTTTCTGCCCGGGGTTTTGGGAAGCCAGGGGGCCCTCCTTTCTCACCTTGCTCGGCTAGCACCCAGCTGGTATCACTGAGCCCAGCACTGGCTAAGTGGAGGAACCAGGAGTTTCAGGCCATCCTTTAGAGGGCAAGCTGGTAGTCAGTGTGGGCTAAAGAAAACTCTGTTGTGAAAACAGGCAAACACAAGTCAGAGGGGATGGTTAAGAACATGCCTTCCTCGGGGAGAAAATACTGGTTCATATAGGAATAAAAAGAACCTGGAGGGCCGGGCAGTGGTGGCGCACGCCTTTGATCCCAGCACTAGGGAGGCAGAGACAGGCGGATTTCTGAGTTCAAGGCCAGCCTGGTCTACAGAGTAAGTTCCAGGACAGCCAGGGCTACACAGAGAAACCCTGTCTCGAAAAACAAAAAAAATTTCCAAAAACCTGGGGGGAGGTAAGACTATGTGTGGTGTCTCGGTTGCGGGATTTTTGAGACTCTTACGACCACGTTCTGGGACGTACTGGGTTGTATGGTGGGGTAGCATTTCCTCATCAGCAATTGGTCTCCGCGGTGTTTTTGTTTTGTTTTAAAATGTATGTATATTTTAGAATTTGGTTTTTGAGGTAGCCGTGCCTGAACTAGAATTCCCTATATAATCCAGAATGGCATCCCAAATCCTAGGACTAAAGGTATGAGTGTGCAGTGGGGGTTGTTTTTGTTTTTAGCGCAGAAATCTTTTGAGACAGGGTCTCACTCTGTAGTCCTGGATATATATCCTGGAACACAACGTTGTAGCCCAGGCTGGGCTCAGTCTCGATCCTCCTGCCTCTGCCTCCAAAGTCCTAGGATTAAAAGTGTGCAGCCCCATGGCGCTGATGTAGCATTATTTTAAACACCAGAGTCTTGTTTGTTTCTCGAAACAGGGTTTCTCTGTGTAGCCCTGGCTGTCCTGGAACTCTGTAAACCAGGCTGGCTTGGGACTCAGGGAGATCCCGCCTTTCTCGGCCTTTTGAGTGCTGGGATTAAAGGCAGTACCACTTCGTGGGCTACACCGGAATCTTTTAAACTTCTGTTGAGGCTGGGCTTTTCTTATTCTCACCCACTTTCTGTGAGCGGTTTTCCAGCTAAATTTCCATTTCAGGTAAATGGCTCTTAAAGGGGAGCCCAGGATAGGCTGAGCCCTATGCTACACGGACCTCCCCCCCACCCCCAAGCTGCAGGTGAAGCTCATTGCCGGAGGGCCTTGAAGTTTGCTACCTCCTGGCACTCCAGGCCGAGGGCGAGGCTTGGGAGGAGCCCTCCCCTGCGATCTGAGAGGAAAACAGAAATGCTTGCCTTGAATCTGCCCTAATAGCTGACAGTTAAATGGGACCTCCTTATTTCCACGTGATAACTCTTTAGCTTTTGTTTAGGGGCTTTTTAAATCTTGAAACTGTTCGGCCCCTACTGGCCTAAAACTCACTGTCTAGGCCAGGCTAGACCCAAACTCTGTCAATCCCTTCCATGTCTGAAACGCTGGGTAGCTGGCCAGCTCAGCCTTGGTGTCACTGTGCTTTTCTATTCAGGAGAGTTGTGTGGTAAGTTTCCTGTATCAGACAGGACCATCTACTGGGTGTGGACGATTCGAATAGAGAGAGGGAGGCTGATTTCCCAAAATACCCTGTTTGCATAGATGTCCAGAGCATTTGAGCAGCTCAATTAGATTTAGGTGGAAAAGGAACAGCTAGGTTTTGGAAGTTTTCCTGAGCTGAAGCTAAACCCAGGGTCACTCTTGGGCAAGCCCTCCAGCTAAGCCACATTCCCCAGCAGCACAATTGACTGCAGAGTCTCTGGGAGAGAGAAAGGGGGGGGGGGGGAGTTGAGAGGAGGGGGAGAGAGGCAGGTCTCAGAACCTCTGAACTAAGTTACAGGCAGTTAGTACATCGTTGTACACAACCCATGGTGAAGAAGCTCAGTGGATCTCTACACAAACAGGATTTCTGCCTAGGGTTGATGACCATGGCCTGTGTGTATGATTTGCTAATTGTTGGCCCCTCTCTTGAAGAGGGGGTATCTGTTGCTTTGCAAAATGGTGTGCCTCACTAATGTCTCCATCTTCTGTCTCAGAAGTCCTACAACCAGAAACACTAGTAAAGGTCATGAAGAAACTAAGCCTGAACTCCAGTGCCAAGCGCTCGACAACACGTCGTCAGAGCCTCCGTCAACGGACTGAGAGACCTGTGGAGAACAGAAGTCAAAAAATCATGAGGGACGTTCAAAGCGCCTTTCCCAAGAGAAGGGTCCGCACCTTATTGTCGGTGCTGAAAGATCCTATAGCGAGGATGAGGAGGTTTGTTCGGGTGAGTTGTGACTGGACAGAGCTGTTGCTAAGCAACTCCAGCCTCTCAGGAACAACCCCTGAGTTATCATATAAACAGGGAACATAATTAGACCAGGGTAGTGAGCTTGTGATTCCCAGCTCAAGAGAATCCGAATTCTAAGACTATCCTCTGCTACTCAGTCTGAGGCTGGCCTGAGCTACTGCAAATGAGCCGTGAGAGGCATCACTCTTATCAGTGTAGCACTTATGTGTTTTGAGAGTTAGACCCCCTCCCTCCCCTGTAGTCCTAACTCTCCAGTGCTAGGATTACAGGCTTCTGAGCAACCCTACAGGGCTAATTTAGTCTGCATCTCAGAGCTGAAGTGGACCTGTTACTCTTTGTTGACCAGGCTGGCCTTAAACTGGGGTGGTCCTCCTGCCCCTGCTTTCACAGAGCCTAGCAGTGACAACTTCTCACATAGTAGGTGTCTTAACTTTGATAGCTTTGAATAATTCTGTTTTTTTTTTTTTCTCTTGAAGATTGAGCAGAGACTGAAAAGGCTTGAAGGCAAAGAGGTAAATATTCCTACTGCAGGACTGGGTTAGGTGTCTTGTTGCATCTCTTGGTTTAGACCAAGGAGTGTGTGTATGTGGGGAGTTAACTTCTCGGCCCCCAGGAAGTCTGGTTATTGAAGCAGTACTTTAAAAAAAACAATAGACAGGGATTTATGCTTCTTTGGGTTACAGTATCCTGATTAATCTATTTCTTTTGTTACTTCTTTCAGTTTGAAGGGAACAGCGAGCCATTCAGATGTCTCTGCACTTTCTGCCATTATCAAAGATGGGATCCTTCTGAGAATGCTAAAATCGGGAAGAATTAGGACAGCTTAAAATTGTACACTGTCCTTCCTGTTAACGATAACACACAGCAGATGTGAAGGCTG
>CM052700.1:23911023-23927062 GCA_028551405.1 Uromys caudimaculatus | reverse complement strand
GGGAGAGCTGGGTTCTGATGATGCCAAGTGGCCTTGGTTTCTGTTCCTTAGGTTCTTGCCCTTGCCTTTTGCCATCTTGTTAACTCTGATGTTAGCTGATCTTACTTTCTGGCTATGGCTTTTCTCACCTGCAGGCCTCTGTATCAATACTCCTTGAAGACCAGCTCTCTCTGAGAGGTGTTTTTTCCATGCTCCTGGGAGAGTAACCTTCTCCCGGGGGACGCTGCTTGACTATGGAACCCTGGTGGCCCAGGCAGACGTCTCCTGCCTCAACCGCCGCTCTTGGGATCCGGGGGGTTTCTATGCCCGCTTACCTCAGTCCCTGTGACTCGCAGGTTCGGGGCAGTTCCTGGTGAGCTGTGGAGCTTGTCTTGGGCCCACTCCCGGCTTTTCCAAGCTTCTGGGAGGGTATCCCTCTCCCGGCGCTAATTTGCTATGGAGCCCTGTGGCCCAAGCTGAGGTCCCCGGCCGCCCGATGGAGACCAGAAGTTCCTGTCCCTCAGTCTCTGTGGCCCGCGGAAACCGGGCGGAATCGGTGAGCGCTGGGGCTCGTTTTGCCCCCACTCGGGGCTTTTCCACGCTCCTGGGAAAGTAACCTTCTCCCGGCGGGCACTGCTTGACTATGGAACCCTGGTGGCCCAGGCAGACGTCTCCTGCCTCAGCCACCTTCTTTAAATGTAAGCTTTCTCAGCTGGGCAGTGGTGGCGCACGCCTTTGATCCCAGCACTTGGGAGGCAGAGGCAGGTGGGTTTCTGAGTTCGAGGCCAGCCTGCTCTACAGCGTGAGTTCCAGGACAGCCAGGGCTACACAGAGAAACCCTGTCTCGAAAAACCAAAAAACAAAAACAAAAAACAAAAAAAAACCCAAACAAACAAAAAAGAAAACTCTCCTCACACACTTCCACGCACCCCACAGATACCTATTCTCTTCTTCCTCTCTGTTCATAAATTTTACTTTCAATTGTGATAAAATAAATACATGGGATATAATTATTTTCCACTTAGACCAAATCAGTGGGACCAATCACATCCACAAAGTTGTATAAAAGCCGTCACTGTCTTCTTCCAAAATGTCCTCGTCACCCTAACTCACAGGCTCTGCAGTGGAGGATAAAGGTATATACTACCCATTCCACTTGGGGAGCTACCTCCTCAGAGATGGCAGCTGAATTGTTCCTAGGGAAAAGACTAGACACCAACCACAGCAAACACGGTGTGTCATGCTTTCGCTCTCGGCATATGTTAACTCCTGCCTCCTCTGCCACTCCTTACACTAATCCAGAGATGAGAATTCAGCCCCTGAGCCAACTCCACGTATCTGTGGGTGTTTGCAGACACCTTCCGTGGTGGCCTGAATCTTTTTCTACTAGGATGGAGAAGGCTACTGAAGTGGCAAAGATGCTCATAACGTGAAATATCCAAGGCCTCCCCTGTTCATCAACAGTGGGCTATAGTTTACGCCCCAGATGGCAGGCTATTTCTGGGGCTTAGAAATCAAATACCTGCATTTTGCTTGGCAGTCAAGGCCCTTACCGCAAAGTTAAAAGAATTACTGTATGGTAGGTAGCAACATTTTTTTCCAGGAAGCCCCTGAAAGACAAATAACCTGTTACCCATTACCCTGTGAGTTAGACCAGCTCCCAAATCTAACACCAAGCTCAAACCCCGAGAGTTACCGTGTGAACCGCCCTTCCTCATGATAGATCTGTTCTTAGATGCTGATGCTAATCAAATGCTCCAACTTACAGTCAACAGAGCACTGGTATAGCAAGACCAACAGGAATTATTAAACACAAAGTTATCCCCAGTCCCAAGGATGCGACCGCAAAGACTGTGAACGAGGGGGCGGAGTCCTCCTTAAAACTTGGAGAAAAGACCTCCGTAGCAGTTGGGTCCTTGATGGAAGGGATTTGTCCCTCAGCACCCTTGTGGATGTTACATGGTTCATATCTCTAAGGATTAAACCAGTGATCCTGACACCAGGAAGTCTGCCCAGGACTCAGCGAAGACTCCCACACTCTGAACCAGCCCAAGACCTTAAATGTCCCTTTAAAAGACAAAGACAAGTGACACTTGGTAGCTGTCAACTCAGATGTAATAAAACACCCCCTGCTTTGGCTTCTCCTGTTTCTCCCTATAGAAACCATAATCTGAAAGCAGGGCATGTGAGCTTCATGCTCCCCGTACAATGGACTCATCCTTCTGCCCAAACCAAAGAACCCCACAGCGTTATCTTACCTCTCCCATCAGTCCCACCTCTTATCCATTCCTTATTTATTTTAAGATTTATTTTATTTTGTTTATGTAGGTAAGTACATTGTCACTGTCTCCAGACACACCAGAAGAGGGCATCGGATCCCATTACAAATGGTTGTGAGCCACCATGTGGTTGCTGGGAACTGAACTCAGGACCTGTGGAAGAGCAGTCAGTGCTCTGAACTGCTGAGCCATCTCTGCAGCCCCTTTGTTATTTATTTTGAGAACCCCAGTTCCTATGTATCGTCCTGACTTCTTTTGCTGCTGCTGCTGCTGCTGTTATTGTTTTGAGATAGGGCCTTACTTGGCTGGCCTGGAACTTGCTCTGTAGACCAGGCTAGCCTTGAACTCAGAAGAGATTCACCTGCCTCTGTCTCTTGAGTGCTGAGACTAAAGGTGTTTGCCACCATGATGGCATTGCCCTGAATTTTTAGTTTCAGAAACAGATGATCACTGTCATGTCTGTCTCAGAGATTGACTTTCCCCCACAAAATTTCCTTTTCTCAAAGTGCAGATTTAGTATTCTGGCCGCTGTGAATATCTGTGCTCTGGAAGTCTCATCCATACACCAAAGGGTAGCATATGCAGTCAGGAGCATGTCAGTCTGGTCTTTGCACATATATTGCTGTTATGAGCAACATCTAAGCAGGGGCTCTTGGGACATGGTTTTGTCAGGTTTATTACAGGTAGCAAACTGGTAATTTTGGTCACTAAGACTCTCCTTACATTTTGGAAAATGCAGATAATTCATGTCATGTTTCTGTTCTTGTTCAGAGAAAGATGTTTGTATTCATGTGTGCTTCCAGAACGGGTTTTCTCTTTGGGAAAAGTCACTAACTGGTTACAGCCAACAGTCTGAAACAGAGTGTGCCTACTTTAGTTTGGTCTTTATTTTATTCTGACTGACCACAGCCTGACTGAACTTTCTGAAGGAGACCTTGGCTTCAGAAAGTTTCTGGCTTTCCCTGGTACTTTGCAACCTCCTAACCCCTCTTAGCAACAACCTGAAACTTGGGGCATCACCCAGACAGGGCCACAGCTGGGGAAGAGGCTCAGCACTCTCCAAAGGCCTTCTGCTTGCTAAAGGCCGTGCCTTCCCCAGGGCTTAGGGATATTCCAAATGTATTTGTCACTCAAAGTTTTTATTCTAATTGGAGGCAGGTGGAGAGCCACAGGGCCCAAACTTTTGAAGGACTGTAATTTTCATTTACTGTTGGAAAGAAGAGAAAGTTGAGAGTAGGATAATAGAGCAATTAAAAGTTTTCTCAGTAACAGTGAGGAGGCAGGCCCTGAAGGCAGCTTGCATCAGTTTGCAGCAACAGGGAAAGTCCTCTGGGAGGCCTGGCCCAAGGCGCAGTCTGAAGTCTGAGTTTTGCCTCAGCAGCTGACATCATGATGTCAAGTTCCACTTCTGTTTGTTAGAAGCTGTTCTCCTTGCCCAGGGGACTTTCTAAGTCCACTCTCTGCCTTTCCATGTCTCGTGGATGTGCAGGCCCTGCTTGGGGTGGGGGTGGTGCTTATGGATGTACAGGCCCTGCTTGGGGGGGCTCATGGATGTGCAGGCCCTGCTTTGGGGGGCTCACTCCATACTCTAGCCCTCCACACCACCACGGGAGACTTTAAGTCAGAGCCTAGTGGTTGCATGCTGTGACCCTCCCAAGCCTGTGCACACTGCCTCATCTGAGGCAGCCTTCTCTGTTACACATGCTCAAAATTACATACACCCCACCTGGCAAAGGCCCCAAAAGGCAACCAGAAGTTGTAGGAACGTCCTACTAACTGATTGGTAGGAGATAAGATTTTTTGCTTTGGTATGTATTAACTCATTTTTCTTGGTGAAAGTCTAGTCCTCTTATATATTATGACATGTCTCCCCATAAGCCATGAACTATAAACAATCTGACTATAAAAACTGCTTTTTAAAAATTAATATATTAATTTATATATTTATATTTATAATTAATAAATAATCTAAATCATTTAGATTTCCCCATATGGATAAGAAGCATTCAGTTAGAGGGCTGAAGAGATGGGTTAGCAGTTTAAGAGTGATCAATGTTCTTTCTAGAGGACTAGAATTCTGTTCCCAGCACCCCAGTTAGGTGACTTAGCCACTAGGAACTCCACTCCAGGGGATCTGACACCCTCTCCTGGTCTCCAAGGGTACCCACCCACACATGGCACATACACACATGGCACACATATACATAAGTAAAAATAAATGATTTGTAAAGGTTATTAAGTTATAAACAGCAGCCATGTAAAATGTGTTATTACTTATTCTTTGCTACCATCACAATTTCTAATTGTTCTGCCTTCCACAAACTGCTGTGACTCTAGGTCTGTGGTTATCAACCTGTGGGTCGAGACTCCTTTGGGAATTTGTGGTGGTTTGGATAGGTATGGCCCGATAGATTCATGTGTTGAATGCTTGGCCATGGGAGTGGTACTATTAGGAGGTGTGGCCTTATTAGAGGAGGCGTGGTCTTGTTAGAGTGTTGGGAGCCGCCACCCCCCAGATGCTGAGACCTCTATAGGTCATGAGAAAATTAAGCCAAGAAGAACTTGAAAATAGACCATACAGTTTAGACCATACAAGTCTAGGAACTGGAAAATATTATGAGCTGAAGGTGAAGCCATGGAGACCACAAGGACAGGCTGTTTTCATAAAAGAACATCTGGGTCACTGTGACTGCTGGCTGAGCCCACCCCCTCCCCATCATCTCACACCCCCTGCTTCTCCCCGCCTCTGAGTTTTCCCCTTTTTGAATATTGTATAAAAGTAGTTGAGTTTTGAAAATAAACGAGACCTTGACAAAGAGCTTGCTTGGTCTCGTTCTTCTCTCTCGCCCATTCTCTCCCACAGGTCATGGGGTCTCCTCGGGTATCCCTCCAATAACTGGTCCCGCGGTCGGGCATTAGAGGGTGTATGTCAGGCAGGCTTTGAGGTCTTCTATGCTTAAACTCCACCACCCAGTGTGGGATTCCAGTGTCCTCCTGACTGGCTTCAGATCAGGATGTGGAACTCTCAGCTCCTCACACACCTTGTCTGCTTTCATGCTGCTGTGCTTCCCATCTTAATGATAATGGGCTAGAACTCTGAACCGGTAAGCCAGCCGCAATTAAATGTTTTCTCTTATGAGAGCCATGGTTTTGGTGTCTCTTCACAGCAATAAAACCCAAATTAAGACAGAAGTTGGTATCAGGGACTAGGGTGTGCTCTGATAGGCCTGACCACGCTTTTGTTTGGAGGAATGTGGATTTTGGAATTTTAAATTAGTAAAGCAAGGGAATGCTTTAAGTGGGGCTTAATGGGCCATCCTAGTAGGAATATGAAAGACCTTGGTGATAAGGGTGATTTGAACTCTGGAGGCCTGGCTCTAGAGGTCTCAAAGGAGAAGAGTTTTAGTATGCTGCCTAGACATTGTTCTTGTGTTGTTTTGGTGAAAACTGTGGCTGCTTTTTTTACCCTTGTTTGAAGACTCTGCCTGAGTCTAAGGTAAAAAGATTTAGATTAATTGCATTGGCAAAGGAAATCTCAAAACAGCCTAGTGTAGACTCTGTCCTGTGGTTCACTCTTATGAAGAGTGTTTTGCAAATGAAACAAGCTATGCAAGAAAAAATACAAAACATATGGTTGGACGATTAAAGGGGTGCCAGGAAGTGGAATGGGGTTTAATCCTGTGTTCAAGGAGATAAACAGATTATAAATAATACATGAAATTAAGGTAGTGGTGATCTTGGTACGAGATCCAACTCAGCTAAGCTTCCATCTTTTGAAAAGGATGTTGAAAAGGGGACATTGCCACCTATTTTAAATTTATTATGCATTTGCATTGTATGAGGGATAGTTATGTTAAGTGTTATATAACCTGGGTATTGGTTTCATTTGGAAATAAGGAGATATGGTTGCGTGTCAAGTTGACAAGGGACAGAGTGTGATGGCGATTCTAGGTTATCAACTTGACTATATCTGGAATTAACTACAATTGGAGGGCATTGGAGGGCATTCCTGTGATCCAGATCTCAGGCTGGAAGACACAGGCTTGCTTTTTTTTTTTTTTTTTTTTTTTGGTTTTTTGAGACAGGGTTTCTCTGTGTAGCCCTGGCTGTCCTGGATCTCACTCTGTAGACCAGGCTGGCCTCGAACTCAGAAATCCACCTGCCTCTGGGGCCTCCCAAGTGCTAGGATCAAAGGCGTGCGCCGCCACTGCCCAGCAACACAGGCTTTTGATCTGGATCTTGAGGCAGGATGACTCACATTTTTTATCCCAGTTGGCACAAGCCTTTAATCAAGATCTTAAGGCATAGTGGCCATACTTATAAAGATCTATTAAAGAAAATCTTAGGTCCAGGCATGGTGGCACATACCCTTAATCTCAGCACCCAGGAGACAGAGGCAAGTATATCTCTGAGTTCAAGGCTAGCCTGGTCTATAGAGTGTCCCTATCCAGGACAGATAGGGCTATACAGAGAAGCCCTGTCTTGAAAAAATAATAAGTAAACAAGCAAATAAATAGCACCTGTGGAATGAGCTTGGCAATAGTAGATAAATGACCCCAGCTTCTTTTCTTTGGTGGATTTTTTTTTTTTTTTTTTTTTAGATCATCTGGTGAGAGATACAAAATCAATATTGAAGGGAGCTCAGCGTAGTTGTCTTTATGGCATTTTCTTTCTTCCACTCTTCCCCACCCTTTTTCCACATTTTCAACCCCCTAACACTAGAGAGAGAGAAGGATAGAAAGGAAAGGGGGTGACATAATCATTATAGACTTCTTCCCTATTGGGGGGAGTGGGTTACTTGGGGCAAGTTTGATCTTCACCCTCAGGATATGTAATTTTTTCTTTTTTCTTCTTTGTGTACAACTACTTAACAAACTGTTAGGTACTACTTAACAGCAACCAACAACCCACTTCTTAGGGCCCTAGCATTTATATATCCTCTGAAAAGTCCCAAGAATTCCAAATATCATACGATTGCAGAAACTATCTGCTATTGGCAAAATCTCACCCCTGCTAGAACACAAGGCAAATCATAATCAGCTTCTGTGGACAATCTATAGCAGCCCTACATCCCATACCTGGGATTAAAATGAAAACATATTCTTGCAATATTTCTGTGTTTTTTAAAGAAACCAAAATTCTCACTACAGCTCAGAATTTCCTTACAGCCATGGTTTAAACTAGAGAAGGTTTAAGACTAGAGATAAGTTCTCTATATGTGAGGGTTTGAATGAGAATGGCCCCATAGGCTCATAGATTTGATTACATGGTCTCTAGTTGGTAGAACTGTTTGGGAAGGATTAGGAGGTGTGGCCTTGTTAGAGAAGGTATGTCATAGGGTGGGCTTTGGGGTTCCTGCTGCCATACCTTTGCTCTGCTATCATAGAATCTAACCCTCTGAAATTTCAAGGCCAGTTAAACACTTTCCTTTATAAGTTGCTTTTGGTCATCTGATTCATCACAGCAACAGAAACACTAACATATTACCAGGTAATTGAGATGCGGGTGATATAAACAGGATGTGATTTAACTTTCTTTATTTTTATTGGGGTTTAATCTTTCTTATTTTTTTCCTAAAACATTCTAATCATTATACTACAATGCAAATCTGTAGTTCTCAGAAATCACCCAGGGCAAAAATGGTTGATAAAACATTGATTACAGGAATTAAATGGGACCTGCCTCATGGAAAGGACAGAATAGCTTTAAAATAAGGACTGCTCTTTTCTTACTTAATGAAGCTTTGAAAAGAGCTGGGGAAAGGTCAGTGGTAGATTGCTTGCCTGGCATCTAAGAAGTTCAAATGTCCACACCAAAAAAAAAAAAAAAAAAAAGCAACCCAAATGTTTTCTCAACATGTACAGTGTGTCTCCTTGGAATGGAAGAGACATTCCCCATGATGAGAGGGTCCATTCTAGTGGCAGTAAAGCATGTGAATAGGCTGGATTATAAGTTTTTGGTGAGGTAAAAACACAGAATGAAGCCTATTGGTAGATTAGGGAGAGAAAGGAAATGATTACACGCAGAGAATGGCATCAGCCTTGAGGACCAGGCAGTCAGCAGGAGGCACAGGGGAAGGCGCTGGGGGAAGGCCACTTTGAAAATCACGACAGGAAGCAAGGCATGCACAGAGACTTGGAAGAGAAAGAGAACACAGCCGTGTCGGGCTGAGACCAGGCGCATCAGGAAGTGTGGAGAGAATGTAAGGTCACGGTAGAAAGGAGACTGCAAACTAGGCACGGGGGCACTAGAAGAATCAGAAATCCAAAGCTATCCTCAGTGACACAAGTGAATTCATGATTACCTGAGCTACATGAGATCCTAGCTAGGGAGGAGGGGGGGGGGGAGGAGGAGGAGAGGAGGCTGAACTGATTAATAAGGGATTGTAAATTATGCTAAAGAGTTTAAACTTGTTCTTACAACAATGCAGAGCCGAATCGTAGAAATGCCAACAAAGTTTTTTTTTTTACCATGGAAAACAGTGAGAGCATGAAGACTAGGAAGAGAGGCAGCTATGGAGATTTAAGGAGCACATAATAAGGAGTGACTGATAATGGACACAGCTAAACAGATGTTAGACCAAAGTCACATTCACCCTCAAATGGCAAAGGCACAGCATGACAGGTGCTTATTTCTACTGAGGAATGTGATCTATACATTTCCAAATGGGCTTAAACATGCCGGTTGCCCAGAGCTGCTCTCACAGATTTGCCTTACTGACTTTAAACATAATTCAAAGCCAGATGTGTTGAAAGAGATTCTTGAACTGCCATGCTGCTCCCACATGTCAGCGCCTAATACTCTCAGTGCAAATATCCACACCAGGGGCTACTCAAGAAATGACTCAGCCGTTAAAAGCACCAGCCCAGCTTTGGTTCACAGCATCTACATGGTGGTTCACAACAGTATGGAACTCTAGTTCCAGGGAATCCAACCTCCTCTTCTGACTTCCTCAGGCACCAGGCTCATACACCGTACCTATACGTATAGACAAACACTCATATACATAAAAACAAAAATCTTGGGGCTGGAGAGATGGTTCAGTGGTTGAGAGCACTGACTGCTGTTCCAGAGGACCTGGGTTCAATTTCCAGCCACCCACGTGGCAGCTCACAATTGTCTGTAACTCCAGGATCTGACACCTCACACAGAAATACATGCAGGCAAAACTTTAATGCACATAATATAAAAATAAATACATGATTTTCAAAAATAAAAGTTTAAATTAAATTTCAGTTAAAGCCTGCTGCCTATTTTTAATTCTATAAAAATAATAAATATTTTAAGAACTATCCAATTGCATGTACTAAATTGCTGTTTCTTTTCTGATGAGCCTCTACCACTCATGACGATAGGGTACTGCCTCCGCCTTGAACAGAACAGCTTGAAGTTTCATTTACAGTAAGTAAGGTCTTTGAGCTGGCTGTGGTGGCACATGGCTTTGATCCCAGCACTCAGGAGGCAGAGGCAGAGGCAGAGCAGATGGATCTTTGAGTTCAAGGCCAACCTGGTCTATAGTTCCAGCCAGTACTACTCAGAGAAACCCTGTCTCAGAAAACCAAACCAACCAACCAACAAAAACAGTAAGATCTTTGGCTAATGTAAAAACTTTGATTGTCCTATGGAAGATTTGCTTCTCAAATTTTAATAATTTCTACACTTGGCTTGCTAAAACTAAGCTGGAAGTCAGCCCAAGCACCAGCCTATGTCGTCTTTTCTGCTTCCTTCCTTCCCGTCTTGAATATACTTGCGCGCTGGAGTTGTGGCTGGAAGTCTGCTTGTTTAACATGCATGAAGCCCTAGGGCGGACCCCAGCACTACTTAAAGGGGACCTGGTGGTACAGTGCTGTAACTGAGTCGTTAGGGGGTTGGAGGCACAGGAGCACAAGTTCAAGGTCATTCTTGGATACATAAAAGGGCAGTGGTGGCGCACGCCTTTAATCCCAGCACTCGGGAGGTGGAGGCAGGCGGATTTCTGAGTTCGAGGCCAGCCTGGTCTACAGAGTGAGTTCCAGGACAGCCAGGGCTACACAGAGAAACCCTGTCTAGAAAAAAAAAAAATGTTGAAGGCCAGCCTGGACTATGTGAAATTGTTTAAACACACCTACTACACACACACACACACACACACACACACACACACACACACACACACACACACACACACGCAGGCACGTGTATATATATCCCACAAGGCTTCAACACTACACAAAGAACTGTAGTTAACTAAGGAATTCTGAGATCGAGAAAAACAACGCTCTCCAGGGAAGAGCATGCCAACTGGCCATCCAATACCAAGTGATCAACACTAAAAACATACACAGGTAACATATGGACTGAGCACATTGTATTTAGGAATGTGTATGTGAGGAGCTCTTGGGGCTGCTTCCAGGAATTTGGCAAGAATATTTACATTGGGTTAGGACAAGGGAGTAGGCTCAGATAAGAATTTGACATTGGGCTAAGACAAGGCTCAAGTTGAATACAGCGCAGGATTGTATTGTATTCCTTGTGTCTTGGTCATGGTGATACACCCTTAGACACAGTGACTACAGGACTTTGTTTATTGCCTTGCTTGTTCCTTGACTACTTTGTCTTTGATCTAGAACTGATCCTATTCTTTGCATGTACCTAAAATGGTTTTTTTGGTTTGTTTTTTAAAAAGCAGACTGGAAAAAAAAAAACAAAAACCTACCTCAGCTTCAGAACTGGCTGGAGTCATGTTATAGCGTTGTCTAATTGTCTTTTCTTTTTCAGTCCTCACTCCCTCCCTTGAGGCCCTGTCGACTGACTGAGCTGGCTTGGTCATATATATTATATTAGTCATGTAATATATTAGTAAAAAAGGAGGCCACAAATTTGAAGGAGCTCAAGGATGGGTCTACATGAGGGTTTGGAGGAATTACAGGGATGGGAGAAATGTTATAATTACATTATAAACTCATTATGTGTATGTACACACACACACACACACACACAGAGAGAGAGAGAGAGAGAGAGAGAGAGAGAGAGAGAGAGAGAGAGAGAGAGAGAGAAAAGGCCAGCAAGATGATTCAGTCACTAAATGTGCTTATAGCTAAGCCTGAAGACCTGACTGAGTTCAATACCCAGGATTTACACAGCGGGAAGACTGACCTCAGACCTCTACACAGGCGTGACATTAGTGTGATCAAACACACACACACACAAATAAACAAAATACAAATAAAATACACACAAACTGAATCATTGTCTTTGAAGCTCTGAAAACATATTACTTTCCTGTTTTCTTTTTTCTTAATTCATTCACCTTCTCCACTTACGTATTTGTTGATACCTTGAAAAATATTTATGTTTTTATGTGTATGTGTGTGCACTTGCACGAATGTTCAACACATATGTGCCAGAATCTCCAGAGGTCAGAAGCGGGCATTGGAGCCTCTGAACTGGAGATGCAGATGGCCGTGAGCCAGCCTGTGGGTGCTAGGACCAAATCATCACCCCGTGCAAGACCAGCCGGAAGTGCTCTCAGTCACAAGCCATTTTCTCAGCCCTCCTCCCCCTTTCGGACAGGTTCCTTGTAGCTCAGGCTAGCTTCAAACTTGCTGTGTAGTAGAACTTCAGATTCTCCTTCATCCACCTCCTGGGTGTTAGGATTACAAGCATGTGCCACCACACCCACATACTATTGATACTCTTTATAAAACATTTATTTGCTGGGCTAGAGAGATGTAGCAAGTGTTAGCGCTTGCTGCTGCTCTTGCAGAGGACCAGTTCCCAGCATGCACAGAATCTGACACTTTTGGCCTCCAAAGTATATAATTTGAAGAAAAATATTTTTTTTAAGATTTATTTATTTAATGTCTGAGTACTCTATCTGTGTGTACAGCTATGTGCCAGAAGAGGGCATCAGATTCCACTACAGATGGTTGAACCACCATGTAGTTGCTGGGAATTGAACTCAGGACCTGTGGAAGAGCAGCCAGTGTGCTTAACTGTTGAGCCATCTTTCCAGCCCCCCAAAAAAATTTTTTTTAAGATATACAAAGTTATTTTCTTTTAAAAATTGCTCTTAAGGACAGCCAAGGCTACACAGAGAAACACTATCTCAAAATTACAAAATAAAGCCGGGCGGTGGTGGTGCACGCCTTTAATCCCAGCACTTGGGAGGCAGAGGCAGGCGGATTTCTGAGTTCTAGGCCAGCCTGGTCTACAGAGTGAGTTCCAGGACAGCCAGGACTACACAGAGAAACCCTGTCTCGAAAAACAAAAAACAAAAAACAAACAAACAAACAAAATTACTAAATAAATAAATAAATAAATAAATAAATTTGCACTTAGATTTTCTTTGTCTGGAGAGACAGGCAGATAGACAGAGACAGAGATAGAGACGGACAGAGAATGGACATGGCTGGAGTTGAACTCATGACAATCCTCCTACCTCTCCCTCCCAACTGTTTAGGTGTTACAGGCATGTACCACCCCCACATGCAGCTGCTCTAATGTGCATTGCACCACATGCAGCTGCTCTTAAGTCATAAATCAATTAGGAAAAGAGTGGTCCTTAAAATTAAATTGTAGTGAGTTATGAAAACAGCTAGTAGTGAAGGCCTCAGATTCCTCACTTTAAAAATCTCTGGACCTTACTCCACTTTCTCCTTTAAGAAATAATTACTTGGAACTGGAGAGATGGCTCAGCGGTTAAGTGTGTTGGTTACTGTGGTGGTTTGAATATGCTTGGCCCACGGGAAGGGCTACAATTAGGAGGTGTGGCCTTGTTGGAATAGGTGTGGCCTTTTGGAGGAAGTACATCACTGTGGGAATGGGCTTTGAGAGCTTCTAGTGCTCAAGCTCCATCCCCTGCAGAACAGAGTCCTCTCCTGGCTGCCTTCAGATCAAGATGTAGAACTCTCAGCCCCTCCTCCAACACCATGTCTCCAGCCGCCATGCTTCTCAAAATGATAATGGACTGAACCTCTGAAACTGTAAGATAGCACCAATACAATGCTTGCCTTTATAAGAGTTGCCTTGAGGGCTGGAGAGATGGCTCAGTCGTTAAGAGCACTGACTGCTCTTCCAGAGGTCCTGAGTTCAATTCCCAGCAACCACATGGTGGCTCACAACCATCTGTAATGGGATCTGATGCACTCTTATGGTGTGCGTCTGAAGACAGCTATGGTGTACTCATATAAATATAAATAAATAACATTTAAAAAAAAAAAAAAAAAGAGTTGCCTTGATTATGGTGTCTCTTCATAGCAATGAAACCCCAACTAAGACAGTTGCTCTTTCAGAGGATCTGGGCTCAATTTACAGCACCCATCCAATTCCCACCTTGAAAATTTGTCTTCCAGTCCTAGGGAATCTGACACCCTCTTCTGGCCTCTGCAGGCACTGCACACACATGATGCACAGATATCTGTGCAGGCAAAATACCCATGACTATAAAAATAAATAGACAAAACAACTACTTGCATAAAAAGAAATCAGGCTTGTCACGTGGCAGTTGTAATTTTCCCAGTCAAGGAGTGAATAATCAAAATTGTCCAGTTTTATTTCCATTCTGCATTGGATCAGTGGTCATCTGGATGGACTGCTGCTGGAATTTAGTCTTTGTGTCCCTCAGAACTACACTCGTGACAGCATATAGACTAATGGTATACAGGAAGAGTATAAAAGAAAAGACTATGGCTCAGCTAAACAGGCGTCAGAGATGTTCCCATGGTCATCTCTCTCTTAAACCAGGGCATTTCTGCTATATAAAAAAGGAAAGGTAAACAAAAGAGATAGCAAGCCATGTCGTTTGCCCCTTATAGGAATCTGTGGAACCTCTGCTCATCTGCAGGATCGTAGGTCTGCAGGATCGTAGGCACTACACCCCCTGGTCCCCTTCTGTCAGCCATCTTGGGACCTAGGAAGAGAAAAGGATATTTGTAAGAGGGAGAGAGATGACTGAGCTTGACGATAGATGTTGTCCCTGCAGGTTCTCATCAGATGCTGTCTGCTGGGGCTTGATTGTCTCAGGTAAGAACTAAGAAAGTGAGTGTTAAGGAGGAAGGTGCCCGGTTCACAGGATTTGCTTAGAGTCCTTCCATTCACTGACTCCTGCTTTGCTCTTAACCATTTCTCTTCTCCTCTGAGTCATTTCCCCAGCCTCTCCCCCAGGTTATTTCTCAAACCCTCTGTATAGCTCTTCATCCTGCTTCCATTTATTTCTTTTATTCTTTTTTTTTCTTTTATAGCCTAAGTACCAACCTGTGCCAATCAAGCCGTGCCATCTGTGATGGTTTGTATATGCTTGGTCCAGGGAGTGGCACTAATAGGAGGTGTGGCCTTGTTGGAGTAGGTGTGTCACTGTGAGTGTGGGCTTTAAGATCTTCATCCTAGCTGCCGGGAAGCAAGTATTCTGCTAGCAGCCTTCAGATGAAGATGTAGAACTCTCAGCTCAGCCTGCATTATGCCTGCTTGGATGCTGCCATGTTTCTGCCTTGATGATAATGAACTGAACCTCTGAACCTGTAAGCCAGCCGCAATTAAATGTTGTCCTTTGTAAGAGTTGCCTTGGTCATGGTGTCTGTTCACAGCAGTAAAACCCTCATTAAGACACCAACCAATTGTAGGTTCCAATTGTTGTAGAACAGAAGGGTACCTGGATAGCAGGCTTTATGGGGGGGACCTTCACTACTTCCTTCTGAGAAGTACTTGAGATGGCTTAGCCAGATGGGTTGGTTTCATCCAGTCCGGTGGACCAACACTTGATTCCTTCCTATCCAGGAACAGCCTGCTCTGCATCCTGCTGCCTATTTGGAGATTTTATTGATCTGCAGTTGCCTTGAACATGAACATGATCGGTTACAGGGAAAGGTAAGAGGCACTTCTACTGGGAGCCGTTTGCCTGCTTCTCCAAAGCAGAGAGGAAAAGAAGAGACAACGTCTGTCTGCCGGACAGAGTTAAGGCAGGTCAGGGTCTGTTGGCAGATTTCCTGGCCTGCTGAGGTGCACTTGAGGCTCAAGAAGAGGGGTGAAGATCTGTTGACTGTGGTGGAAGGAACAGAGAGGTTTTTGGGTGAGAACAAATGTCTTATGTGTATATTTCAGCAAATTGTTTCTGTTAGCTTGTGGCTTTGCTTCACACTACTGTAGTATTAAAGGGCTATGAGAAATACACCTGGGGCTGGTGTAGTAATGACCTGCAGCCCTCTCATATCCGTCTCTTGCATCTTTTTTCTGTCTTTCCTATAACCATCCTCACACCCCTGTTCGACGTCATACTGGCCAGACCAGTACACACTTCTCACCGTTGATCACAGCCGGGACACCGTGCCCTTCCCCGCAGCTGTTTATCTAGTCTTCTGTGTTTCTGATGATTCCTGCCACATAGTTTCTACATCTCGGGCCCCCACAAGTCTCTGTTTTTTTGTAGGGAAAGGCTTATGTCTATGGACATAAGCATAAGACATTTAGAAGGCAGGTTGCTGATATATCAGTTTAGATAACCATCAGAAATATGCCCCTGCATGGGCCTTCCCCAGTTTGAATTGTTAACCTTGTTTACTGTACCAGGCCCTTGTGAAGGGGTCTTGAGTTCACACAGAGGGCAAGTGGTTCCCGCCCCCCCCCCCCCCCAACGGTCACTCTGTGTAGCCCTGGCTGTTGGCTGTCCTGGAACTCACTCTGTAGACCAGGCTGGCCTCGAACTCAGAAATCCACCTGCCTCTGCCTCCCAAGGGATTAAAGGCGTGCACCACCACTGCCAGGCTGAAATATCTTTTTTTATAATAATTTTTAAAGGATTTATTTAT
>CM052700.1:23898968-23910923 GCA_028551405.1 Uromys caudimaculatus | reverse complement strand
ACCAATTTGACAAGATTCCAGTGAGGAGTCAAAAGTGGCCAATTATTGTATTTTTTCAAGGTTACTGTCAAACCTTTCTATAGAACCTCAGAATTTTTTTTCAGTTACATAGGGGAAAAAGAAAAAGAAAAGAACTAGACATATGCCCTGATGAAAACAAGGGAAACCAGAGTCCCCTCTCGGGGTTCTTAGTCTAGTAAACAACAGAATTTAAGAATGGACTCAAACTGAAGAACAAGGACAATTTTCTTAGGGTATCAAACAAAAACAAAACCATAGTCAGGCATGGTGGTGCATGCCTTTAGTCTCAGCTTTTGGGAGGCAGAGGCAGGTGGCTCCCTGAGTTCAAAGTCAGTCATGGCTACACAGAGAATTCCTATTTCTGACCCTACCTCCTAACCCCTCCCCCCTCCAAAAAAGCATGCAAGCTATACATATCAACAGCTACCTAAAAGAAAAAAAATGGAGGAGCAATGAAAAAAAGCCATGATGTTTAGGCTGGCATGGAGGTAGAGATAGAGGAAGGACTTCCGCTCTGGTCAGCATTCCAAAGAAAAGAAGACAGAAAAAGAAAAAGGAGAAGTTATGTCCTTCTGACCCTGGTCTCAGAAAGGCTGGCAGTCCCAGCCACAGCCCGTGGTGGCCCGTAAAGACCATAACTGCTGGGGTAAGGGATATGACTCAGGGTGAGCCTGACATCCTAGGCCAGTTCCTTAGCTAGGTGACTAGCATGCCAAACTGGAATGTTAGGTCTCCACCAAGGCCAGATTCTATTCTCTTGACCAGAAGGAGGTTTTCCTTGACAGGCCTTCCTTACTTGCTCTCACATTATCTTTCTTTAAGATGATGTTAACACATGATACTGCCATTCACAAGGGATATGGTACCTTGAGTGTTTGCTCCATTAGTGTAGTCCATCTTTGGCTTCTTTATAGGTTCTTATTTCTTCCACCCTTTCAACCCCTAACTCTAGATAGAGGAGAAAAAAAGGACAGAGGGGAAAGGGGGCGACGTTATCATTACACTGCTTCCTGCTCATTAGGGATGCTGAGTTCCTTGGGACAGGTTTGATCTTCTCCATCAGGATATCTAATTTCTTCTTTTTCTTCTTTGCACATGATTACTTATCAAACCACAACCAACCAACAATCCACTGCTAGGGGCCCTAGCACTGATAGACTCCCTAAAAAGTTCCAAGAATTCCAAATGTCAGACAATTGCAGAAACTATCTGCAGCTGGCAAAGTCACGCCCCTGCTAGAGCACGAGGCAAATCATAGTCAGCTACTGCAGATGGTCTGAAGCAGCCCTATATCCCACACCTGGGATCAAAACATAAACATAGGGATGGAGAGATGGCTCAGGGGTTAAGAGGTCCTGAGTTCAATTCCCAGCAACCACATGGTGACTCACAAGCATTTGTAATAGGATCTGATGCCCTCTTCTGGTGTGTCTAAAGACAGTGATATAGTCACATAAAATAAATAAATAAATAGATAGATAGATAAATAAATATTTTAAAAAAAAAGAAAAAAATATATCCTTATAATGACTCTCTGTCTCTCTCTCCCTTTCTCTCTCTCTCTCCTCTCTCTCTGTCTCTCTGTCTCTCTCTGTCTGTATGTGTGTGTTTAAATAACAAAACTATCACTACACACCTGTCTTCGTATTTCCATTGCTGTGAACAGATACCAGGACCATGTCAACTCTTACAAGGACAACATTTAATTGAGGCTGGCTCACAGGTTCAGAGGTTCAGTCCATTATCATCAAGGTGGGAGCATGGCAGCATCCAGGCAAGCCCGGTGCAGGAGGAGCTAAGAGTTCTACATCTTCATCTGATGGCCAATAGGAGAAGACTGGCTTCTATATGGTTAGGAGGAGGGCCTCATTGGCCACCCCACAGTGACACAATTCCTTCAACAAGGCTATACCTCTTAATAGTGGGCCAAGCATATTCAAACCACCACACACCAATATTTGGGGAAGTAGAATACCTATTGTATTAGACTGTTGGACAACTATACATATGAGTCAGACTTTAAGGCAGAATTGTACAAACATAGGAAGAGTATTTTGACCCATCTGAAATGTATATATATTTAATAATATCACTCAAGATAATGGAAAATTAATACATTTTCAGTCTAAGTTAGTTTATGGCTGTAGATTCTCCCTGAAGGAACTGCTAAAGAATATGTTCTGGAGCTGGAGAGATGGCTCAGTGGTTAAGAGCACTGATTGCTCTTCCAGAGGTCCTGAGTTCAATTCCTAACCACATGGTGACTCACAACCATCTGTAATGGGATCCGATGCCCTCTTCTGGTGTGTCTGAAGACAGCTATAGTGTACTCACATACATTAAATAAATAAATAAATAAATAAAATGTTCTGTAGGGAACAGAGTCTGGAGGAGCATGACACCAGAGGGAGTAAAGAAAGAAAAAAAATCGGCAAACATCAAAGTTAAACCCTTTGTAATGTTGCCTAAAGAGGGGATTTACAAATCAGTTTTTTCTCTTGGAAAAAAGAAAGAAAGAAAGAAAGAAAGAAAGAAAGAAAGAAAGAAAGAAAGAAAGAAAGAAAGAAAGAAAGAAAGAAAAGAAGGAAAGAAGGAAGGAAGGAAGGAAGGAAGGAAGGAAGGAAGGAAGGAAGGAAAGAAAGAAAGAAAGAAAGAAAGAAAGAAAGAAAGAAAGAAAGAAAGAAAGAAAGAAAGAAAGAAAGAAAGAAAGAAAGACATCATGCAGGCCGGGCAGTGGTGGTGCACGCCTTTAATCCCAGCACTCGGGAGGCAGAGGCAGGTGGATTTCTGAGTTCGAGGCCAGCCTGGTCTACAGAGTGAGTTCCAGGACAGCCAGAGCTACACAGAGAAACCCTGTCTCAAAAAAAACAAAACAAAACAAAAAAAGACATCATGCAGGCAAATAGATGGAACTAGAAAAAAATATCATCCTGCACCAGATCCAGAAAAAATTATGGTATGTATTCACTTATATATCAGCCATTAAATAAATGATAACAAGCTACAATCCATAGACCCAGAGGTGTAGGGAAGGGAATGGAGAGTCACATGGACCCCCCCTAAGAGGGGAAATAGAATAGATTTCATGGGTAAACTGAGGGCGGGTGGGGGTGGGAGTGGGGACAGGAATGGGGAATAGGTCAAGGGGGGGTAGATGGAGTTGAGGGAGGTAATCTGGGGAGACAGCTAGAATTGAGGAGCATTTGAGGGGTGATATGGAAACCCTAGTGCAGAGAAAACTTCCTGAAATATATGAAGGTGATCCTAATGAAGTCACCAAATAATGAGAGAAATGGAGTTCCAACTGGCCATCTCTTGTCACCAAACAAATCTTCCAGGGCCATGATTAGGTTACATCCAATTGAGTTGATGGCCAAGGGGGTCCCATGGGAAGCCCCAAACAACCCAGGCTGTTGCCAAGACAGTGGGTTGTTTGCTACAAATTGACAGCAAGGCCCCATTGCTGAGGCCCCATTGCTGAAGACAACACTCACACAACATTCACAAAACTCATTGAACATGGAGAGGTGGAACTGGTGCTTACACAGAACCTTTACTCTCATGTTCTAGAGTCTTTGGAATGGAAAGGTACTCTGCAGGCTACCAAAAAAGAAATATAAACACCACCCACCCACAAAACCTATGATGTACAATCTGTCCTGCTTGTGAAATATATGAGGGCAATGGTGGCACAAAGCTTTTGGGAGTAACCAACTAGTGTATGATCTGACTTAAGGCCCAGGCCATGAGATGGAACCCATACCTACCACTGCTCAGATGACCAAGAACAAGAGACTAAGTAGCCCAGAGGCCTAGGGTAAAACCAAATACTAGTGATCTAAAAAAATATAAATATAAAGTGACTCCTAATGATATTCTGCTATACTCATAGACTGGTGCCTTATTCAGCCATCATCAGAGAAGCTTCCTCCTGCAGCAGATGGGAAGAAACCCACAACCAGACGTATGAGAGAGAGAGAGAGAGAGAGAGAGAGAGAGAGAGAGAGAGAGAGAGAGACCTTGGAACACACAACTCTAAATGGGATGTCTACATAAAATCCTTCCCCATAGTGCTCAGGGGACTCCACAGATGAGGAGGTGGAAAGAGTGAGAGCCAGAAGGATGGGGGACTCCAAATGAACTTTTTTGTTCATTTGTTTTCCGAGACGGTTTCTCTGTGTAGCTCTGGCTGTCCTGGAACTCACTCTGTAGCCCAGGCTGGCCTCGAACTCAGAAATCCGCCTGCCTCTGCCTCCCAAGTGCTGGAATTAAAGGCGTGCGCCGCCACTGCCCGGCCAGACAGATTCTTTATACTCCCTTTATCCTAGTTAATCTTCCACTCACCCCCAAATCCTGTACTCTCACCTCCCACATCTTTCACCCCCCACATCTTCCACAAGAACTATTCTACCTGTAGTATCCCTGGCTTTACTTTTGATCTTTGGTCTACAACCCCTTCCCGAAGCGCCCCTTTCCCATTTCTGTCCTTGTGTCCTGGCTTACATGCACACTACTATGCTATGACACGTGTGCTGTCCTAAAAAGTGAAGCTAGGCTTCTCACCTGAGAGAACAAGGAGCACTTTCTTCCTTGGAGGCCTGGTGGACTCAACCAGAAAGAACCCCCACCCCTCCGATTTCACCAATTTTGCTGCTGATTTTATTTTTCTTTACTGTTGAGAAATATTTGACTGTGTCTGTGTCTTAGGGTTTTATTGCTGTGAAGAGACACTGATCATGGCAACTCTTATAAAACATTTCACTGGGGCTGGCTTACAGTTACCCTCATAGTGGGAAGCACAGCAGTCTGCGGGCAGGCATGATGCTCGAGAAGGGGCTGAGAGCTCTACAGCTTGATCTGCAGGCAGCAGGAGACTGTGAACCACACTGTCTGGTAGCTTATGCATAGGAGACCTCAAAACCCATCCTCAGAGTGACACACTTCCACCAAAAGGCCACACCCACTCCAACAAGGCCACACCTCCTAATAGTGCCGTTCCCTATGGGCCAAGCATTCAAACATGTGAGTCAAACCTATTCAAATCACCAAAAGGAGTTATGTCATTGGTATTCACGGTGATAACCATTCTGACTGGTTAACTTTAAGTTTCTCAAATCCTATTTTTAATGATAATTCTTAAGTGCTTCAACCTTCCTTGTAGCCCACCACCCACCAGAGGTTGTGGAAAGAAGGACACAGCAGAAAGGTTCTTTGTAGAAAGGTTCTTTGGAGCAACTCCCATCTGTGTTGTCTGCATATCAGCAGTTCAGTTCACAGGTCAGCAGGCAGCTCGATCCACTCGCAAACACTTCATGGATACACCAGCAGTTCACTTCGGTAAAGTCAGGTCAGAAACAGTGGTGACATGACCTAGCAGAGACAGCCAGCCTCAGCCTCAGCTCCAGTCAGCAGGAGGGACCAGCAGGAACACCAGGAAAAGTTCTTGGCTGTGCCTCTATCAGGAAAGTGAAGATCAGCAAAGATGAGAGACCCACAAGCATCGCACAGCTAGCTCTATGAGCAAGCCAAGCTCCACCCGCATACTCTCCAAACACGTATGCCCTCCACATGCCTGGTCTCAGCACGTGTCTTGCTCAGCACATGCATACACTCAGCCCGAGTCCTTGGAAGTGACATCAGGCTGCAGCACACCACCAGAAGTTTTTTGGTACATTTCTCTCTATGGCATCCCAACAACTGCAGCTCAACTATGCATTGTAAGGCAGACCAATACATGCATGCCATTAGCAAAGAATCCTTCATCACGTGTCCTATCACGTGCTTGCTTTAGCAGAACCTCCTCTCTTCTGTGTCTGCTTCAGTGAAACCTTCCTTCATGAGTCTACCTTAGCCTTTCATATCCATGTCCACTTCAGCTAAAATGTTCCTCCATGTGTTTGCCCCAGCAAAACACTGTCCAACAGACTTTCCAAAGAACCCTTAGGTTTCTACTTCAGACTGGGGTGAAATGGAGTCTGTCTGTTCATCTGTCTTCCTTCCTTCCTTCTTTCCTTCCTTCCTTTCTTCCTTTTTTATATGGAACCCTTCCCTAACCTGCATGTTATCCTTGAGTAATGGCCACACGCATCTTCTCTATATAATTCCCACTCAAGTTCCTTGTGCTGCTGAAGCAAGCACTGAGATAGATCTTAAAGTGATTTTTTTAAAAAACTTTTATCGATCCTTTGTGAGTTTCACATCATGTACCTTAGGCCCGCTCATCTCCCCATCCACTCATATCCACTCATCACCCTTCCAACCTCTCCTGCAAAATAAAACACACACACACACACACACACACACACACACACACACACAGAACACTAAAACAATAGCATAGAAAACATCTCATAGTGGAAGCCACAGTGTGTCTCAGGGTGTCCCACAGTGCACCCCTCTGTCCACACATCTTCACTTGCAAGTGTTCATTGCAATGAGTCTGGTTCGAGACCTCAGGCTTCTGTGCCACCATCAGTATAGGTTCCTCATCAGAACTCCTCCTAGCTATCCTGTTGTTACCCTGTGTCATGGAGATCCTACAGCTTTGGAACAGCAGGACTGGCCATTTCACACATCCCAGCTATTTGCAAATGATACAGATTTTAGGGTGGGCCAATTCAGAGCTCCAATGTTGGCCTGGGTGGTGGTAGCTGCACTGGTCAGCCCACAGACTCTCCCTTATCTGCACCACCAGATGAGCTCTCTAGCAGGGCTCCAGCTAGGCCACCCAATGCTGCCATCTGCAGGAGGCAGGGTCAGCTCTCCTGCTCTCATGACCCTAGGGTCAGCTCTCCTGGGTACTGCAGGTGGAAAGGCAGGAAGAGTGAGGGCATCACACACACACACCCATGCCACTTCATGCCAGATGAGTGGTGGGGCCAGCTCTCCTGCATTCTTGCCTCAGGGCTGGCTCACCTGCCCTCCCTCCACCAGGGTCAGATCTACTGTGCAGCCCAGATAAGGTGCAGAGCCTGTACTCCCTTATGCTGCAGTGGGCAAGGGATACGGCATACACACACACACACACACACACACACACACACACACACTCATACTCATGCATACACTCGCCACCAGGATCAGCTCTGCTGTACTCTCCAGGCAAAGTGCAGGAACTGCTCTCATGAGCAACACATACTCACACATTATAGTGGCTTCCTCCTCAGGCTGGCCAGGCAGCTGGTGGTCCCCTGGAGACATGTGCCATGCACTGGAGGGCAGGCTGTGGCTGTCAAGGCAGACTGCCGGTCTCTGTCTCTCTCCATCCCCCTTCAATGTGCTGCCAGGATTTGATCTGATTTTTGAGTCCAAGGCACAAGGCAGCTTTGGCCACAAGCCAGGCATCAAGCTAGGATGAACAAAGGCCTGTCATCTGCTTCACCCCTGACTGGTGTAAAAACACCCACAAGGTGTCACTTTGCCCATTGCCAGGGGGAGCTTACAGTGGCTTAAATCTTCATTTCCCTAATAGATAAGGATGGTGAACATTTTAAGTGTCTCCTGAGGAGGCAAAGGCAGGTCTGTGAGTTCAAGGCCAGCCAGAGCTACATGAGATCCTGTCTCAAATAAAACCAAATCAAACAAACAAACAAAAAACGGGTTCCTAGCCATCTGCACCTCTTCTTTTGAGAACTTTGTGCTTAGTTCTGTAGCTCCTTGCTAATTGGGTTGTAAAGATTTTCTCCTGTCTGGAGAGCTGCTCTTCACTCAATCTCCTCCGCTGTGCAGCTTTTGGATTTTCTGAGATCCTACTTATTAACTGTGTGTCTTCTTGCCTGGGCTACTGGAATCCTATGTAGAAAATTACTGCCAGACTAGAGCTGATTGCTTTTCCAGAGAACCAGGGTTCAAGTCCTGGGAATGGTGGTGCACACCTTTAATCCCAGCAGTCAGGAGGCAGATCTCTATATTTAAAGCCAGCCTGGTCTACAGAGTGAGTTCCAGGACAGCCAGGATACAGAGAGAGACTCTGTCACAAACAAAAGCATTCCTAGCGAGCACATTGTTGTTGTTTTCTGCTTCCACACAAATAACTTTTAAAATGTTTTATCTAGAGCCGGGCAGTGGTGGTGCATGCCTTTGATCCCAGCACTTGGGAGGCAGAGGCAGGTGGATTTCTGAGTTTGAGGCCAGCCTGGTCTACAGAGGGAGTTCCAGGACAGCCAGGGCTACACAGAGAAACCCTGTCTCGAAAAACCAAAAGAAAAAAGAAAAAAAAGTTTTATCTACCTGTGAATAATGGCCCTGTGAATTTGGGGGGATGGGGGTCCTTGTCAGGGTTATCATTGCTGTGATAAAATACCATGACTAAAGCAGGTTGGGGTTTATTTGCTTACACTTTCAAATTACTGTTCATTGAAGGAAGTCCGAAGAGGAACTCAGACTGGGCGGGAACCTGGAAGCAGGACTAATACAGGAGGCCACAGGGGTGGGGCTGGGACTGCTTACTGGCTTGCTGCATATGGCTTGCTCGGCCTGGTTTCTTTAGAACCAAAACCACAACCCCAGGGATGGCACTACCCACGATGGGCTGGATCACTCCCCCATCAATCATCAATTAAGAAAATGTCTTACTGGCTTGCCTACAGCCCAGTCTTACGGAGTTATTTCTTTGATTGAGGTTCCCTCTTCTCTGATGACTTTAGCTTGTGTCAAGTTGACATGAAACTACCCAGCACAGAGGGGTTTTGAGACAGGGTCTCACTATATAGCTCTAGCTGTCCTGGAACTTGCTATGTAGATCAGGTTGGTCTCGAACTAACAGAGCTCTGTCTACTTCTGCCCCCTGAGTGCTGGAATTAAAGGCATGTATCATTATGCCCAGTGACCTTGGAATTTTTACTGGGATTACATTGAATCTGTAGATTACATTTGGGTAAGATGGCCAAGTTCATAATATTAATTCTTCCAGTCCATCAGCAAGCATAGGTCTTTCCGTTACCGGTGTCTTCCTCAGTGTGACGGCTAATCTTGGTTGTCAGCCTGACATGCCTGAGAAGAGAGAGCTTCATTTCTCAGTGGAGGAAGTGCCTCCATCAGACTGGTCCATGAGGCATGTCTGTGAGGCATTCTCTTGATTTGTAATTGACACAGAAAAGCTCAGCCCACTACAGGCAGTGAGTGATATCCTTGGCCAGATGGGCTGGGGCTGTTTAAGAAGTCCAGAGAAGGACCGGAGAGATGGCTCAGTGGTTAAGAGCACTGACTGCTCTTCTAGAGGTCCTGAGTTCAATTCCCAGCAACCACATGGTGGCTCACAACTATCTGTAATGGGAACTGATGCCCTCTTCTGGTGTGTCTGAAGACAGCTACAGTGTACTCATATACATAAAATCAATCAATCAATCTTTTTTTTGGAAGAAAGAAAGAAAGCCAGCCAGAGAAGCAAGTCAGGAAAGTGAAGCAGAAAGCAGGATTTTTCAGAGGTCTCTGCTTCAGTCCTTGCTTCCAGGTTTAAAAATGAATAGAGCTCTCCTTTGTCTGGAGGTCTTGAAACTAACTTCAGACTCCCCCATACACACTCTGAGGCTGGGGTTACTAAAGACCACTTGTCTGAAAAGGGTGATCAATCGTCACATGGCTCTTGTGTGTCCTCTTCCCTCCCTCCTTAAAACTCAACAGTCTACATTTACCCAGTACCCGGGAGGAAGGGATTCACTTTTCCTGACACGCTTACACTGCTGAACTGATGGCTTCTGCTTTGTAAGCCTGCTTGCTCCTTCTTTTCTGGGAAAAATTTAAAAAAAAAAAAAAAAAAAAAAAAGTATATGTCTGCTCTTCTCCCTGAGTGACTAACACCATAGCCACATAGACAGCAAATTCTGTCCCAAGTAAGTAAAACCTGTGTTCTCAGCTAAAGACTGCTGTCTCAGCGTGATGACTCATGCCTTTAATCCCAGCACTTAAGAGGCAGAGGCAGGCAGATTTCTGTGAGTTCCAGGCCAGCCTGATCTACATAGTGAGTTCCAGGACAACCGGGACTACACAGAGAAACCCTGTCTTGAAAAACCAGGGTAGGGGTGTGGGGGTGGGGGTATGCTTAGTCCCAGAGAAGATTTCTTTTAGGGTCGGGATGAAAAGACTGCCCTAGGGCAATCATGTATAACAGATTATGATAATACTCCCTACCTTATGTAAGCTATGGCACATCTCTAGTTGTGGCCTGATCTCTTAAACATTAGCTAAAGTACTGTTGCATGCTAAAAAAGAAAATACAGAGTTCTGTGTCTTGGAATTCTGAATGTATTCCTTGCGGTCTGCTGGTCCTGTAACAGTACTAGGATGAGGTGTTCAAAACCAACCATCACTAATTAAGAAGCTGGAGGCCAGCCGGGAGGTGGTGGCACTGGACTTTGATCTAGCACTCTGGAGGCCGAAACAGGTAGATCTCTGAGTCCCAGGCTAGGTGGCCATGAGGATGTAGACTTGCCAGTAGGTGGAGCAAATGAAGATTCACAAAACAAAGATGGTTAAAAACAAAACCAAAGCCAGATCTGGAGTAAAGATTACTGTTATCATACAGATTTGAGAAAGCAAAATAACTCTTGCATGATTTCACAACTGAGAGAATTCCTGGGTTGACAGCCCTAAAAGCAGATGCTGTGTTTACCTCCAACCTCGGTGTGTTTGTAAAGGCTTGATCTCAACAAAGGGTAGATAACGGGTCACGGCCCCGGGCAACTCAAATCAGCTAAAGCAATATCCTTCTGCCTGAACATCCCCCAGAACTCCACGATGCTTTGAGCCTGGGATGCTTTGGGCCAGCGGATAGCAGCTGTGGTGAGTAAAGGCTTTTCACCCAGTCTCCCTCTGCTCCTTCACAACAGCTTCTGACGTGTAGCGGGCTTTCACCCTAGGGAAGGATAACGACTCTGAGATTCTAGGACAGACTTAAAAGGGCTGAAACCAATTGGCTGATACCTCAAACAGATGTCCTGTTGGTCCACCAGTGTACCTTTCAGGGTTGTTCCACCAAAATTTATTTTTCAAAAAAATGTGCTTCACTGGATAGTGGTGGCGCAGGCCTTTAATCCCAGCACTTGGGAGGCAGAGGCAGGCAGATTTCTGAGTTCAAGGCCAGCCTGGTCTACAGAGTGAGTTCCTGGACAGCCAGGGCTACACAGAGAAACCCTGTCTCAAAAAACCAAAAAAAAAAGAATAAGAACCTAACATCACATTTCTGTGTCCAGACTGAGTGCCTAAGGCTGCTGAGCTGACTCACTGAGTAAAAGAGCTTGCCACACATGCCTGATGACCTAAGATAGATTCATGGAACCCATGATGGAAAACTCTGGGAAGTTGTTCTCTGACATCTATACACACACACACACACACACACACACACACACGCACACACATATATACACATAAACACATGCACACATACACATACACCCAGGGGTGGATATAAATTTATTTTATATTTATCTGATTGGTTTTTGGGGGGAAGGGGAAGAGTTCCCTGCGTGCGTGTTTGTGCACCACATGTAAGCCTGGTGCCTGCTGAGGTCAGAAGAGGGTGTCAGATCCCCCGGGACTAGAGTTCACAGATGGTCGTGAGCCACCATGCGGGTGCCAGGATCAAACCTGAATCCTCTGCAAAATCAACAAATGCTCTTACCAGTGAGCCAACTCTCTAGCCCCTTAAATAATATTTTCAGTAAAGACATTAGGAAATATATCTCCAACCCTGAGGCATTCTCTTAAGGAAATTAAACTCTGAAAATAACATAGTAACATAAAAAAAATAACACTAATTTTTGTAATTAAAAATTAATTTTTTCGCCAGGCGGTGGTGGCCCACACCTTTAATCCCAGCACTCGGGAGGCAGAGGCAGGCGGATTTCTGAGTTCAAGGCCAGCATGGTCTACAGAGTGAGTTCCAGGAGAGCCAGGGCTACACAGAGAAACCCTGTCTCAAAAAACCAAAAAAAA
>CM052700.1:23882458-23898468 GCA_028551405.1 Uromys caudimaculatus | reverse complement strand
AGTATACGATCATATCATCTGCAAATAGTGATATTTTGATTTCTTCCTTTCCAATTTGTATCCCTTTGACATCCTTTTGTTGTCTAATTGCTCTAGCTAGAACTTCAATTACTGTATTGAATAGACAGGGAGAGAGAGGGCAGCCTTGTCCAGTCCTGATTTTAGTGGCATTGCTTCGAGTTTCTCACCATTTAGTTTGATGTTGGCTACTCATTTGCTGTATATTACTTTTACTATGTTTAGGTGTGGGCCTTGAATTCATACAGGATCTCTTAAAGTCTGGGGCTGCCTTGAACTCAAGATCCTCTAGCCTCCACTTGGCAAATACTGGGATTGCAGGCTACGCCATCACATCCAGCCCAGGTTTCTAGAGTCACCTCTCCCAGGGAATTAGGTGCCCCTCTTCCTCCACAGTCCCTTAGCACTGGCCATTCACATTTAGTTTCAGCTAAGGGAAAATAACAACCCCTTGAAGCCCTAGCCTAGAGGGAATCTGTTTAAAGAACACCTCAGAAATGTAGATTGTTGGGAGAGGCTTAGTTACCTCAGGCTCACTAATCTGACCGTCTGGGGGTGGAGTCAAGAGATTTGACTAATTTTAAGCCCTCCCGGGAGTAGAGTCTGGAAATTTGTTCGAAATCTGAGCTTTTTGATGGCCAAAGCAAAAGGATCAGGAGTTCAAGGTTAACCTCTGCCACACTGGGAGTTAGAGGCCACTCTATACTATGTATGAGATTCTGTCTTCAAAACAAACAAAATCATAGAAACTACATCAAGAACCAAAACAACAGGAAGAGAAGGGAAGAGAAGAGAAGAGGAAAGAAAAGAGGGCAGGAGGGTGGGCAGCAGGGGAGAAGAAAGGAAGGGAATGTAAAGACGGCCCTAAAGCGAGACAGCACAAAGTACCAGTGAGGAACAAGAAGCGCCAGCATTGACGCCAGCATTGATTCCCTCTGGGGACAGCATACTCACCTAGACAGGGCTGGGTGGGGGTGGGGCGAGCGAGCCGGATGAGGAGTGGGGGAAGGGTGTGAAGAAGTAGAGGGATGCAGGGGTGTCGGGGTGTCTGGATGGGTTAGCGAGCGCCAGGAAATGGAGGAATTTTGTGGAGCTTATTCAGAAGTACCAAGTGTTCATGTCCCCGATCCAGATGGCTGAGGACAACAGGACAAAGGTGCCCACACTGACCAGAATGATAGTAATTTGACCACAGGTGTATGTAAGCCCATAGAAAATGGTGTTCAAACTGGCCTTGAATCAAGGGATATCATTCTCCACTTGCTGCCTGAAGCAGTGGACAGAGGCCTATCAGTCCCCAGCCACTACCACCTGGCTTTATTTTTTATTTAAAATATATTTATATTATATATTAGATAATAATTATATATTACATGTAATTATAATATATTGAATATTATATATTGTATAATTATAATATATTGTACATAACACATTGCATAATGAATATTATAATACTATAAAATAATATATTAACTAAAACATTGTATATAGGTAGATAAAAATATATAATTATATATAATATATATTATAAATATATGAGCTGGAGAGATGCCTCAGCTTTTAAGAGCTCTTTCAGGAGACCGGGGTTCAATTCCATCCCGAGTATCCATATGGCAGTCTGTAATTGTATGTAATTCCAGTTCCAAGGGATATGACACCCTTCTCTGGGGACATCAGGCATCAGGCATAGCCCTGGGTAAGCAGATACATGTAGACAAAATACCATACACATAAAAATAAGTAAGTAAATGTTCTTAAAAAATGGAACCTTTTAAGGCTGTGTATGGTGTGTGTACATGTGTGTGTGAGAGCAGAGAGCTGTCTGCACGTGTTCCCTCTGTCTCTGTCTCTGTCTGTCTCTCTCCCTCTGCTACATAACCCCCCCCCCCCCCACGAGAATCCCAGAGATTGAGCTCAAGTCCCTGGGCTTCTTGGGAAGCACGTTTATTCTGTGAGCCACCTCACTGGTCTGTAGTTTAGTTTTCTTGATGACAGCCATTCTGGGGTGAAATGTAAAATTGGTTTTAATTGCATTTCTCTGCGGGCTACAGATGTTGAAAATTAAAAAAAAAAAATTATTGGCCATTTGTATTTCTTTTAAAACTGTCTGTTCTGTCCATTGTCTCCTTACCGACTGACAGGCTTGTATAGTTACAGTTCTCTATGTTCAGACAGTAACGTTGTTTCTCAAGTATAGCTGGTAGCAAGGAGTTTCTCCATTATATTTGCTGTTCGCTCTCTCTGCTGATAGTTTCTCTTGGTATACATGGAAGACTTTCATTTTATGTAACCCATTTGTCAATTTTAAAGCATATAATGTTATTTTTCTGTGTGGGGGTGGTTTGCTTCTGTGTATGTCATCAGACCGTTGTGCACCTGGTGTCTTCAGGGGCCAGAAGGTGGCATCAGATACCCTGGCATTGTGTAACTAGTTAAGTGCCATCACTGGAGATTGAACAAAGGAAGAGCAGACAGGGGTTATTTATTTATTATTTTTATTTTTTTGTTTGTTTTGTTTTTGAGATAGGATCTCTCTACACAGCCCTGGCTGTCTTGGAACTCACTGTGTAGAGCAGGCTGGCCTGGACCTCAGAGACCCACCTGCCTCTGACTTCTAAGTGCTGGGATCAAAGACGTGTGCCACTACTCTGGCTCCTTTTTTTTTTTTTTTCTTTCTTTTTTTTTCTTCGAGACAGGGTTTCTCTATGTAGCCCTGGCTGTCCTGGAACTCACTCTGTAGACCAGGCTGGCCTCGAACTCAGAAATCTGCCTGCCTCTGCCTCCCAAGTGCTGGGATTAAAGGCGTGTGCCACCACTGCCCGGCTTCTGGCTCCTTTTTTTCTTTCTCTTTCTGGTTTTCTTTTTTCTTTCTTTTTTTGGGGGGGAAGGGGGTGTGTGCTTAAGACAGGGCTTTTCTGTGTAGCCCTGGCTGACTTGGAACTTTGTAGACCAGGGTGGCCTGGAACTCAGAGATCTGCCTGCCTCTGTCACTCCAAGTGCTGAAATTGAAGATATATACCACTAAGCCTGCAGCCACAGTCTCTACTGTTGCTACTGCTGCTGGTTCTCCTCCTCCTCTTCCTCCTCTTCCTCCTCCTCTTCTTCTTTGTCTTCAAGTAATCACTAATCCTGTGTACACAGTTGTGGAGGTCAAAGGACAGTTTATGAAATGGGTTGTCTCAGATACCTTACACAGTCTAGAGAATAGAACTCAGGCCAGCGAGAGTCTTTATTGAGTCACCTGGCCAGTCCATTTTCTTTAGAAGTTTTTATTCATTCATTTTCTTTATGGTCAGCCTCTGACACATAAGACCAAGACCTCGTTTCAAACAAACAAAACAACAGCAAAGATCCAACCCCCAACTACTCAAAACAAAGCACTCCAGGCCCGAGGTAACACCTTTCTTGATGGAGTGGTATTCCCACCTTTCCTCCAGGGTATCTTTGACCTTAGTAAAAATGGATGTTTTTCTTGGTAGGTGCAGCTTCCTTAGTGGCAATTGACTTTTCCTAATGAGCCATCTTGCTGGCTCACGCTGTCACATTTTTTAAAGACTGTTGCGAATGCATAGAAAATTTTAAGTTATTCATTGACTTTATGTGGACAAAATACTCTGCTTACATGTATGTCAATGCACCACATGTGTGCACCGCCTGTATAAGCCAGAACAGGGCATCATACTCCCTTGGGGCTGGAGTTTCAGACATCATGAGCATGTGAGTTTATTGAGGGCAGCACAACACAGCAGCAGACTGGACATCAACTACAGTACTGCGTGCAGCTTTAAAACTGGATTTATTTTTAGTTTATGTATATGGGTGTTTTTCCTGTTTGAATGTCTGTGCACTATGTATAATCCCATGGAGGCCAGAAAAGGGGCTGGATCTGAAAGACCTGACCCCCTTATGAGGAAAGTTAGACCCCTAGCACACTTGGAGCCAGAAACAGAAATAGGACTGAAATTGCATGCTTGGTTAATCCCCACCTGGCTGCATTCCTTACCCTAAGAAATGGGTGACCTTGGCCTGGCCCCAGGGCCAGAGGCACAATGGTCCAGGAACTACCTAACCACAAAAATATTTGTGCAACTGCCTTGTGACTAAGTTAGAACATTCTGTACTTCCCCATAACGCAAATTCTTTCTGTTCTTGTGGTTTTTTCCTTTAAATACCCCTGACTTCAGCTGCTCAGGGTCAAATTCCTCTGCCTCTGCATAGGTTATGAGCTCGACCCCAGTGCACTGGTCCCCCGAGTAAACCTCATGTGATTGCAGCAAGGATGGTCTTTTGTGAGTTTTTGGGGGGTTGCGCCGTCCCGAGACTTGAGCAGGGGTCTCTCCAGCTTGGGGGTCTTTCAGATCTCCTGGAACGGGAGTTACAGCTGACTTTTAAGCTAACATGTGGATACCGGGAATCGAACCTGGGCCTTTTGGGAAAGCAGCCATTGCTTTTAACCACTAAGAGATCTCTCCAGTCCCTATGCCTGCAGCTTAAATATTGAAACTTGTTTGTTCTGTTTGTATGGGGCAAGATACTATTCTACAGCCCAGACCAACTGGAAACTCACTATGTAGTCCAAGGTGGCCTCAAACTCATGACAATCCTTTGAGTCCCAGCCCACATCCCCAGTGCTGAGATGGCATGTGTAAGCCTCTATGCACAATTTAAATCTTTTTTTTTTTTTTTTTTTTTTTTTGGTTTTTTAAGACAGGGTTTCTCTGTGTAGCCCTGGTTGTCCTGGAACTTACTCTGTAGACCAGGCTGGCCTCGAACTCAGAAATCCACCTGCCTCTGCCTCCCAAGTGCTGGGATTAAAGGCGTGGGCCACCACTGCCCAGCTGAGAATCCTTACCTTGAGAGAAAAAAAAATCTAGAAAAGAATTTCTCTTGAAGAAAAGAATTTTAGGCAGGATTTCTATTGTGTAATGAAACATGACCAAGGCAACTTGGGGGAAAAAAGTGTTTATTTCAGTTTACATTTCCAGGTGATAGTCCATCACTGAGGGAAGTCAAAACAGGAACACAAACAGGGCACGAACCTGGAGGCAGGAGCTGATGCAGAGGCCATGGAGAAAGATTGATTACGGACTTGTTCAGCCTGCGTTCTTATAGAACCCAGGACCACCAGCCCTGGGATGGCTCCACCCACAATGGGCTGGGCTCTCCCCTGTCAATCACTAACTAAGAACTGTTAGAGAAAATACTAAGGAGTGGGCTTGGAGGGAAAGGCGGGGTCTGAGCTGAGCACAGGAAACTCGGAGGAGATTAAGTGATGCTAAGCTTGGAGTGACTCCATAGAACTAATGTCACTGGTTTTACGTTTTCAGTTACACAGTAGGACCACCATCTGAATTATAAAGAAAAAGATTATTTTGGCTCACAATTCTGGATGTCAAAGGTCAGAAGACCCCCAAAGGATGATGACTTTGTCTCTGACGAGTCCTGAAGCTAGGCCGGTCTGTCTCAGTGCACTCTGCTCTCTAGTTCTACTTACAGAAGCCACCAAGATTCAGAGGCTACACCCCAATGACACTTTCTATCCTATCAGTCTCAGAAGGCCCTAGTCCCAAACGCCTACCCTCCGAGAGTACTTTACCCTACAGTAGTATTAAATTTGTTGTTGTTTGCTCGAGATCCACCCTAGATGTTGCTCAAGCTGTCTTTAAACTGGGCTTAAGTGATGCTTCAGCTTCAGTGTCTTGGGGGCTTGTTTTAGTGGTGGTGATGTGCCACCACCCCCTAAAACAGCAGTCCCTTTAGGGGTACAGTGACCCTTTCATAGGGGTCACATATCGGGTATCCTGCATATCAGACATTTAGATAACGATTCAAAACAGCATCAAAATTACAGTTATGAAGTAGCAACAAAATAATTTTATGGCTGGGGAGGTCATTATCACGTGAGGAGCTGTATTAAAGGGTCACAGCATTAGGAAGGCTGTGAATGACTTCCCTAAATAGAGATTACAGATAAATACTTGAAGGCTTTGAGGACACTCTAGGCAACCATAGCAACTATGTAGACAGTTGACTAGGGGGGAAAAAAAGTCTTCGTCAATGGCGGCGAATGATGACAACTGGAAAAAAATAGAGAAACATCTGGAACACAAACATCAGCAAAGCCTGGGGAGATGGGAAATGGCAGATGATAAAGGAGGGACGGCTGTGTTAGTGGAAGGTATGTGGGAAGGCCCCGCCCAGCTCAGCAATACAGCACTTACCTAGCCTGACGCCATTAGACCTGGATTTTTAGAGGGCGTTTTCTAGTCATGGACCAGGAATGCCCGTGTGTCGCCTGTGTAAAAATACCATAGTGAGAGAAGAAGGCATCCTGCTCTCCGGTATTTCGAGGATGAAGCTTGTTGTTTGGCACCACTAGTTAGCATCCAAGCACTAACAAGAAGGCCACGAACAGCTGAAACCTCTCAGGTGCGATTCTCCCCACACCTATGTCTGTGATGATGCTATACTTGAAGGCCTGGGCCTGTTCCATCATTCCCCACGGTGGATCCTGATGAAGAGAGACAGTCCATGGTTCTAGGGCGTTTATTGTCATGGCGGAGAGTGGCGGTGAGTGAAAAGTACCCCACAAGCTCAGGACAGGCCTGAAATTAAAATATCTTTTGCAGGGAAGAGTGGCTGGGGAGGGGAAGGGGAGTTTATTGGCTAAGCCTCTAGGTGCCTCATTAAAATAGGAATGTCTTGAGGCTACGTGACCACACCTCTACCTGTGATGGGGTTGGGGCTACAAGACTGATAGTCACAGACCTATGGAGAGCTGCCTCTGTCAGGAGCCGGGGGGCCCAGGAGCATGGCAAAATGCCTCCAATCCCTTGTAGGGTTATCCCTTGCTGGGGACGCCCTACTGGATCCCTGGGTTTTAAACCTTAGCTCAACCAGAAACCAGGCTGCCTTTCACAGTCCCACAGGAATGGACTTGCTAGCAAATCAAGGGCAAGGCGGCAAAGAGCAAAACCTTCCTTCTTCCAAGTCCTTATATAGGCTTCCAGCAGGTGTAACCCAGATTAAAGGTGTGCCTTTTCACCTCAAAATCCAGATTAAAGACAATTCTTAATTAGAAGTAGATCTTCTTACTTCCTACTTCAAATTAAGGGGAAAAAAATTCCTCACAGACGTGCTCTTCCATTTCTGAGTTTTAGCTCCAGATGCAATCAAGTTGACAACCAAGAATAGCCATCACATGGATGTATACGTATACCACACTCATACACAAAAGATCATAGAAATCTAAAGTAGATAAACTGTCCATTAGAAATTTTTCCTGGAAGTTAATAAATTATTATAAAATGGTCCCGGGACAATGCCTTATGTCTGAAAGACAATGGAACATGGCAGGCTGACTAATGAATATGTAGATTAGTTCTATGGTTTGGATAGTGTACCCCAAAATGAACGTGTTGGTCACAGTGCAATGTTGAGGAGTGGGAAGGATCCTTTAAGGAACTGGATCATGGCGACTCTGACTCAGCTGATTGGTTATTTATTGAAGTGGTCATTATATGATGCCACTATTGGGGGAATGGTGGAAGCTAGGGCGGGTTCTAGGCAGAGGAAGTAGGTTACCAGGGCTTCCCTACAAGGGTACCCCTTTATTCGTCTCTCATTCATTATCTTTGCTTCTTGGATTCCCCAAGAGATGACCAACTTTCCCCTGTTATGGCCTTCTGATGTGATGTCTCTGCCTGTCACAGCCCTATTAACAATGGCACCAATGACCATGGACTTGAACCTCTGAATCCATGATCCAAAATAAATTTTATTTTTAAGACTTGGCCTCACTTTTTATCCCTGTTTGTTCTGGAATTCGCTATGTAGACCAGGTGGGCCTGGAATCCACAGAGATCTAGCTGCCTCTGCCTCTTGAGTGCTAAGATTAAAGACGTGGCACACCACATCTGACTTTTTAAAAATACAGTATGTTTTGAGCTTGTTTTCTCCTCCCAGATCCTTCCCACCTCTCTACCTACCCAACTCATGTTCTCTCTTTCTCTTGATCTCTCAAAAAAAGCAAGAAACCAAATCAAAACAAAAAACCCCCAAAAGACACACACACACACACACAAAGCCAAAAAAACAAAAAACAAAGAACCAACCAGAATGAAACACACACACACACACACACACACACACACACACACACACACACACACAGCCAAAAACAAAAACCCAGAATGAAACACACATACACAAACTAAAATGTGGAGTCCGATTGTGTTGGCCAACTATTTCTGTGCCTGGGGCCTGCCCTGGACTGTAATTGATATACCTTATGACATGCCAAGAGAAAACTGATTTTCCTTTTACCTGCAGGTACCAGTTGCAAATACCTTCTTGTCTGGGGTAGGACCTGTGTTTTACTTCCCTCCCTCAGTGCTGGGACCCCATCTGCCTTGAACCTATGCAGGTCTTATGTGTGCTGCCACAGTCTCTGTGAGTCCATGTGTACGTCAGTCCTGTCCTGTCAGTCCTGTCCTGCTTGCTAGACTGTTTCCTTGGAGCCATCTACCACCTCTGGCTCTTACAAACCTCCCATCTCCTCCTCCGTATAGGTCCCTGAACCTTGGGAGGACTTTTTTTGTGCGTGTATGGTTTTTTTTGAGACAGGGTTTCTCTGTGTAGCCCTGGCTGTCCTGGACACGTTTTGTAGACCACACTGGTCTCAAACTCACAGAGATCTGTCTGCCTCTACCTCCTGAGTGCTGAGATTAAAGGCATGTGCTACCATTGCCCAGCTAAGAAATATTTTCTTAAAATCTCCCAGGCATCTTCCAATGCTGTGGTTCTTTTTTTTTTGGGGGGGGGGGGGGTTGGGTTTGTTGTTGTTGTTTTTTGTTGTTGTTGTTGTTTTTGTTTTTTCGAGACAGGGTTTCTCTGTGTGGCCCTGGCTGTCCTGGAACTCACTCTGTAGAGCAGGCTGGCCTCAAACTCAGAAATCCACCTGCCTCTGCCTCCCAGGTGCTGGGATTAAAGGCCTGTGCCACCACTGCCCGGCTGGGGGAGGACTTCAATGAAGACATCCTGACTGAGTAGGACTGAGTGCTCTGAGTCTCTGCCTCTGCACTGTCCAGCTGTGGGTCTCTGTGTTGATTTCCATCTACTGCAAAAAGCTTGAGCCAGGTGTTGATCAAGAGGCAGAGGCAAGGTTTGCTTGTTTTTTAAATGTGTGTGGGTGTTTTGCCTAAATGTATGTCTGTGCACCATGAGTGTGTCTGATGCACATGGAGAGGAGAAGAGGACCTCAGATGCCCCTGGAACTGGCATCAAGCTGCCATGTAGGTGCTAAGAATTGAACCAAAGTCCTCTATAAGAGCAGACAGTGCTCTCAACCACTGAGCTGTCCTCCAGCCCCATCCCCGGAACATTTTTAAGAGCACTGACTGGCAGAATAAAATTATTTCCATCATAGGCTAGGTAGCTCAGTTGGGGGAGTTCTGGTCTACCACATCTAAGGCCTTGAGTTCCCCACCCATCATAGAAACCACTCCTATCATATCCCAGGGTCGGGGAGGTGGAGGCAGGAGGATCAGAGATGCAGCTTGAGCTATATGAGACCTGTCCAAAAAACCCCAACCAACCAACAAATCAACCAACTGGCAGTGTAGACCAGGCTGGCCTCGATCTCACAGAGATCCTCCTATATTTGTTTGCTGTGTGCTGGGCTTAAAGGTGTGAGCCACCAGGTTTTTGTTTGTTTGTTTGTTTGTTTTTTGTTTTTGTCTTTATGTAGCTCAGGTTAGCTTTGAACTCCTTGTATAGAAGGGGGATTCCTATTTCTGTTCCTCCTCCTTAGGGCTCAGTTTCAGGCTGCACTGCCACACCTGTTTTATACAGTCCCGGGTACATCCTCAGCTTGAAACTAACATTCGTGATGCAATGGAATTGCACGAGACAGTTTTAAAATGGAGCACCAGCGCCCACTCCGTCTGCATTTGGATAGCGTTCCTAGGCAGTTTATAAACATCTAAAAAGCACCAGTTTTGCTGTTTCCCTGCTGTTTGGAGTCCTAGGAGTGGAGACTCTGGTGCACACAGGATACAGCTTCATGGTAACCCACAGTAATGGCCCTGAAAAGTTTTGTTGCTGGAAACATTCTGTGAACACGGTTTATGAGTCCTGTTGAAGTCTTTCCCACCCACAAAGGCCTGGCATCGGGCATTCTGCAAGCTGCCAAGCCTGAGACAAGTGTGTTTCACTCTCAATACTGTGGGTGTTGGAGCCAGAACAAATGACAGCCTACAGATGAAGTTGTGAAGTTGGTTGGTGTTTACATAAAAGTCCTGGATGGCACACCAAGTGTAATGGCCCAAACCTGTAAAAAGCCAGAGGCAGGCAGATCTCTGTAAGTTGAGGCCAGCCTGGTCTACAGAACAAGTTCCAGGATAATCAGGGGCTGGAGAGATGGCTCAGCGGTTAAGAGCTCTGACTGCTCTTCCGAAGGTCATGAGTTCAAATCCCAGCAACCACATGGTGGCTCACAACCATCCGTAATGAGATCTGATGCCCTCTTCTGGGGTGTCTGAAGACAGCTACAGTGTACTTACATATAAATAATGAATAAATAAATAAATAAATAAATAAATAAATAAATAAATAAAATTTAAAAAAAGTTCCAGGACAATCAAGGCTATACAGAGAAACCCTGTCTCAAAAAAACAGCAAAAGAGAACATCAAAATGCCCCCCAAACTCTATCAACTCCCCAAATTAAAACACTTCCGAGTGATGTTCATTTAACCTGAAGCCGAAGAGGAAGTATATGTCACTTAAAAAGAATATGTCTGTCCAGGTGGGACAGATGACCTTCTGTACCTCTTCTTCCCCAGACACCTGCAGGACACTAGGCAGAGGCTCTGGCAGCATTAAGATCCAGACTTTCTTCGAAAAACCAAAAAAAAAAAAAAAAAAAAAAAATCCCACTGTGATGTTTTTTACTGGCTCAGTATGAACCAGAACTTATACACAAAGGTTTTCTGCAGCTGACCCTATAAAGAACACAACAAAGTGCAAGTCCACTAATATTTTGTTTACAAATATGGCTGAAAACTGTATCCCAGGGGCCCAGAAAAGAAAAAAAAAAAAACTGTCCAGACTCTGGAAGCCATTATCACTACGAAATGGGCCAGCCTTAGCAGTTACCTTGAAGGGCTCATAGCCAGCACCATATCTTCAAATGCTGACAAAGGCTGCAAAGCAATGGGGTGCATGGGCACAAATGGAGTGCTGGGATTGAAGAATTAACAGGGCCATCAAGAGGAAGCATAGGATATGGATAGCAATGGTGGACAGTAGTGGTGGAGAAAAGAGTGTCAGGCTGGTATGCAGCAATGTCCCCAGCTCTCCAGGCTGACATCATAGTTATTATTGAAAAGATTCAAGTGGGCCAGTGTGGTGGTCTACACCTTTAATCCTTGGAGACTGAGGCAAGTGGACCTCTGTGAGTTTAAAGCCAGGTTGGTCTATATATGAAATCCTAAGACAGCTAGAGCTATGTAATAGAGAGATGCTGTCTGGATGAGCTGGGGTAAGGCTGTAACTTGATCAAAGATCAAAAGAATTGTCTGAGAACTCCTTGAGATGGGACTGGAGATCTGGCTCAGCAGTTAAGGGCACAGAATGCTCTTCCAGATGGACCTGGGTTCAAATCCCAGCAACCACATGGCACCTCACTTTGAAACTCCCAAGATCTGACACTCTGACACAGAATACATGCAAGTGAAATGCCAATGTACATAAAATAAAGGTAAATAAGTCGGGAAGTGGTGCACGCAGGCCTTTAATCCCAGCACTTGGGAGGCAGAGATAGGCAGATTTCTGAGTTCAAGGCCAGCCTGGTCTACAGAGTGAGTTCCAGGACAGCCAGGACTACACAGAGAAACCCTGTTTTGAAAAACCAAAAAAGAAAAAAAAAAAAATCTTCTTACAAAGTCAAAATAAGTTCATTCCTGTTTTCTGTAAAACTTGGTTTTCACTACATCTTGACTCATTTTCTGGAATGTGATGTGTTCCACACCCTATGCCCTGACCTCCACCCTGATAAGATGTTCTGGCAAATAATTTTTGAAATATCCAGCTAAATTTCTACATACCCGAACAACCTTCAACCCTTAGATACCTCCAACAATTCAACAGTTTTTAAAGCTACATAAACCCCACTGTCTCCTGTGTTCAATGCTATTTTCTCAACCCCACTACAAGGAGATAGTCCTGTCTGACAGAAAATAAAGCTTTCTTAATTCAACTAAAAGAATTTGGGTCATGGTCTTTACTCTCATTTGGTGGGATTAACAGTGAGAAATTAACAGAATGTTTGTTTGAGACAGGGTCTCTCTCCATAGCCCTGGCTGCCCTGAACTCAGAGATCCACCTGCTTCTGCCTCCAGAGTGCTAGGATTAAAATCATGCACCATCACACTTGGCTCCTTAAGATAACATCCTCCTCCTCCTCCTCCTCCTCCTCCTCCTCCTCCTCCTCCTCCTCCTCCTCCTCCTCCTTCTGTTGCCTTTCTGTTTTGTTGTTGTTGTTTTGTTTTTTATGTATGTGAGTACACTGTTGCTCTCTGCAGACACGCCAGACCAGAACAACCATTAACTAACTGATGGTTATGAGCCACCGTGTGGTTGCTGGGAATTGAACTCAGGACCTCTGGAAGAGTAGTCAGTGCCCTTAACCTCTTAGCCATCTCTCCAGCCCCTTAAGATATATTCTTAAAGCTACTGAGACACTGAAATGTAACCTGGCTGTGGACCTCCCTCAAATCTACCCAGTTGCTCCAGGCTATGAACAATAATTTCTTTCTTTTGTGGGATGGGCAGGATTTAGGTTTATTTGGTAAATCAAAGTCCAAAGCAAATTCAATCTTGCTCGGGTTTGCTAGAAAATGCTGCACAGGAGTTTGAAGCCTGTGTTGGTTGTATGGAGAGTACCCGGCCTGGCTAGTTTACATGGGCCTTTTAAATCAGGGAGAAACCTCTTCTGAGGAATTTACTCCAAAGAGAATGACAGGTGTGTGTTTGTCAGTGAGAATTTGTGTTTTGTTTTGTTTTCTCCAGACAGGGTTTCTCTGTGTAGCCCTGGTTGTCCTGGAACTCATTCTGTAGACCAGGCTGGCTTCAAACTTTCAGAGATCCATCTGCCTCTGCCTCCCCAGTGCCGAGATTAAAGGTATGTGCCAGTATCACCAGGCTCCTGCGAGTAATTTATTTATTTAGAATGGGAAGCATTAGAACAGTTTTGAGGCTGATGGGAAGAGTCTGTAAAAGAGGAGGAAAGTGCTCTGTATACAGAGGCTGCTGGAGATTAGATAATGCACAAACGCTGGGCTTGGCATTCCGTTCTAGAGAGGTCACCCTCTGTTATGGGGCATCAAGTGATTCTAAGCTGGAGAAAAATTTTAGTATGAATACTCCTTAATTAAAAACAAAACAAAAAACAAACAAACAAACAAACAAAAACCCAAACCTGTTAGAGGCTGGAGAGATGGCTCACTAGTTAAAAAGCACTGGCTGCTGTTCCAGAGGACCCTGGTTCGATTCCTAGCACCCACATGGCAGTTCACAACTGTCTGTGACTCCAGTTCCAGGGGATCCAACACTCTCACACAGACATGCAGGCAGGCAGAACACCAATGCACATACATTAAAAATAAATGATAAAAACTCATTAATTTTAAGTCAGCACACAAAGGGATGAGTGTCCTTATGACATTTTCGTACAGATGAGTTGTTGCCTTTGTATTTTCTGTCTTGAGATAGAGTTTCACGTAGTCCATGCTGACCTCAAATTTGCTGGTAGCTGAAGGTAACCCTTAACTCTTGGTTCTTTTGCTTTCACACACACACACACACACACACACACACACACAGACACACACACACACAGACACACACACACACGCTATAGTGTATATATGGATACCTGAGACAATTCGAGGGATTTGTTCCTCTCCTCCATGAGGTTCTGAAGATTGAACTCCACTCACCAGACTTTGTGGCAAACACTCCATCCTGCAGTGCCATCTCTGTTATTATTGTTGTTTTTGTGTTTCTGAGACAAGGTGTCACTATGTAGCTCTGACTATCCTGGAATTGAACCCAGCACTCAGAAGACAGAGGCAAATGGATCTCTGTGAGTTCCAGGACAGCCAGAGCTACACCTGCCTCAGAAAAAAGAAAAAAGAAAAGAATTCTCACTGTCTTACCCACTCACACTAATTCCCCTACTGCTTCTGGGAAATCCTAAAAGCCCACCGTAGGAGAGTTACAGCAACACATCTATCAAAAAGTTCGGAACAATCATGAAAAATTGCTGTGGGCAAATGTCTCGCATCAGAGTGCTTGTGAGTCCCCAGACATCACTGCTGCTAAGTAACACTGGACGACAAATGCTCAGTGATTTGAGTACAGCATCTGGTCACCTCTCGAACCCCAAGGAGGGCACCACACCCCTGCCTTCCACCTCGAGCCCCCTTAGGGTGCTTTGTCTCCACCCCGCTCTTTCTCCTTTTACTTTTCTGAGACAAGGTTCCACAGTGCAGCTCAGACTGGCCTCAAGAAACTACGATCCTCCTGCCTCAGTCTCCAGAATGCCGAGATTACAGGTGTCCCCACTCATAATACCCAATTCTTCAAGTCTCTCTAAGATCCACTTGGCCGTGTTTATTTATTTTAACCAGATAGGATCTGGCCTGTAGTTTTTACTGATTTTAAACTCTCCACCTTCCTGTCCCAATGACTGTCTTAACACATTTAGTCTAAAGCCCATCTAAAGGGCTTTAGCTAGGGGCTAGAGACATAGTTCAGTGGCTAAGAAGACTGGCTGATGTTCCAAGGATCCTGAGTTCAATTCCCAGGACTACATGGCGGTTCACAAGCAGCTGTAACTGTAGTCTCATGGGATCTGATGACCTGTTCTGGTGTGCATGCATGCAGACAAAATACCCATATAGATTAAATAAATAAACAACTAAAAGATTGTGTGTGTGTGTGTGTGTGTGTGTGTGTGTGTGTGTGTGTGTGTGTGTGTGGTGTGTGTGTGTGTGTTTGTGTGTGTATGTGGGGGACACACTTACCAGAAGACAATTTAGGAAGTCACTTCTCTCCTTCCACCATGCAGGTTACCTAGATTGTAGATTGGACTCAGGCTGTCAGGCTTGGGGACAAGTCCCTTTACCCACTGAACCAGCCATCTCATTGGCTCACATATGAGTTTTTTATTTTATCTTTCAGTAATAGTATTGTGTTACAGTTTTTAGTTTGATTCTAATTTGTTTTGCTATTTGGCAAGTTAAGGAGATTTGTTGTCATTTTAAATTTTATATGAACCCAGAATATAGGGCTGGCACATCATCCAGAAGTCCTTGAAGCCTGATAGGGGGGCAGACAAGCCAGGCAGCCTGACTTTGTGACCAGTCTCCTTCATGGACCCTTGCCCACAATGCAACCACAGGCAAAGCCATCTCTTGAGCCTTACTCCATTTACTCTGATAAGGCTGCAAGGCTGGGCAGGGAGCCTCATGATCCTAAACCTCACAGCTCCGAGAAGCTGCCAGAACCACCTCTAATGTTGGAAAAACCTTCTTGAGGCTAGGAGCCGTGGATTGGGTCCTGAGAGAGACACATGGTGCCAGAGGGGTTGTCTTAAGGCTGAAAGGGACATGGGCAGCCAGGGAGACAGAGACAGTGAGGTACCAGTGTAGCTCACCTGGTCGGGGCCTTCTCTGAACACAGAGTACACCGTTCTGCCGTTGTATTCTGCAGTGCTATGCAGGGAACTCCTAGATCTGGATGTTCTAGTAACATCTCATTACCAGTATGACTTTATGCCCTCCAGGGAGTGTGGCGCTCTGCTGCTTAGTCAGTGCCTCCCCTTTGGACAGTAGCCTTTGCCTTTGTTTCAGTAATGGATTCTGCCTGTCTACCCTAAGTCAGTCTGCTTTTGAATTCTTTCAATGGCGAGAACAAGAATCCTTG
>CM052700.1:23867443-23882358 GCA_028551405.1 Uromys caudimaculatus | reverse complement strand
CCCCCCCCCCCCCCCCCCCCGCATTTTTGAGAAGGAGCCTTGCTGTGCTGCCCAGGATGGCCTTGAATTCCTGGACTGAACTTATCCTCCTATTTCAGGCTCCCAAGGGCAGGTCTGTCACCATATTAACTCATACCTATGGGTTTTTAGTCACTTCAATCTCAGTTATCTCTGGAAAAGCTAGTGGTTCAGGCAGACACTTGCAGGGGACTCAAGACCCTTAGTAAGTAAGCCCCAAGGTTCCTGCTTGGAAACTGCATGGCGGGAGAGGGCATGGGTGCATCTCAGAGGGTGAGTCAACACGGAGTCAACTTCCTCTGAACAAAAATTTATCTTTGAGGTTATGACTTTGAACATTTTAGTTACTTATAGTTAGTTTAGGTCTGAGCCTGGATTTATTTATTTATTTAAGATCTCAAGTAGCCCAGGCTAGCCTCTAATTCATTACACGGCTGAGGTTGACCTTACTTTTGATCCTCCTGCATCTGTCTCCGGAGCACTAGCATAAGCCACCATGCCTAGTTTGTATCTTGCGGTAGATGGAACCCCAGGGATTCATGACTGCTAGGCAAGTACTCTACCTGCTGAGCCACGTCCTCAGCTCTGAGCCTGGATTTATTTTGTTTTATTTTATTTTATTTTTTTTCGAGACAGGGTTTCTCTGTGTAGCCCTGGCTGTCCTGGAACTCACTCTGTAGACCAGGCTGGCCTCGAACTCAGAAATCCGCCTGCCTCTGCCTCCCGAGTGCTGGGATTAAAGGCATACGCCACTACTGCCCGGCTTCTGTTTTATTATTATTCCGTTTTACATTGATTTATTTTGTGTGTGAGGGTGTACACGTGACATAGCACACATATGGAGGCCAAGGGACAACTTGGGGAGTTGGTTCTCTCCAGTGTGGGTTTTCTGGGATCGAATCCAGGTAATCAAGGGTCTTTCTTTACCCACTGAGCTATTGCTGGACCCAGGTCCTAGCTTGTTACTGTCTAACCATTTTCAGTTGAATACTAGATACTATGTTTTAAAACTTGACAGGGCTGGAGAGGTGGCTCAGAGGTTAAGAGCACACTTGCTGCTCTTGCAGAGCATCCGTCTTCAGGTCCCAGCATCCACATGGTGACTCATGGTCACAAAACCCCAGCTCCAGGGGATCGGATACGCTCTGGCTCCCATGCATGGACACGGTGCACAGAAAGTCCTGCGGGCACACACACATATACATAAAATAAAGGAACCTTTAAAAAAACTAAACATAAGTAAAACTCAACACAGTTTAACTCTTATTCCTGAGTGGCAGTTGTATGCAAAGGCTTCACTTCAAACAAGACTACAGAGACGTTAAAACCACAGTCCAGGGATTGGGGCACTGGAAACAGCAGTAAGCACACTCATGATGTCTCTGCTGTCCCCTTGTAAGGAAGTGATAAAGAGAGCACTTGATGCCTGTGGTTTTTCTCCCCAAACTCAAAGGCCAATTTATCATGAGAAAAACATCAGACAAATATCCAAAGAGAGTATTCATACATACATATATACACACATGCATGCATACATACATGCAATCATACATATATACATACATATTTATATAACCAGCAATTCATACATATGTACATAACCAGTAACCCATGCATATATCCATATATAAACAGTGATTCATACATATATACCCAGTAATCATACAAACATACATATTTATATAACCAGTAATTCATTCATACATATATACCCAGGAATCATACATACATACATATTTATATAACCAGTAATTCGCAATCCCTACATACATACATAACCAGTAGTTCATGCATATATCCATATGTAAACAGTAATTCATACATACAGTCATATATAACCAGGCATCCTCTTTCAAGAGCATTACACATAAGGAACATCTCAGTCCATGGGAGTCTAAGGAAATCTGACCTCTAAGTAAGTGCGGTGAGGAATCTTGCATAAATGCTGCAACAGAAAAAGAACATTAGGTAAAAACTCGGACTATTCACACAAGGATGAACACGGTATGTACTCACTGATAAGTGGATATTAGCCCAAAAGCTCGGAATACCCAAGTTTCACTTCACAGCAACCATTGGACTGAGTGTGAGGTCCCAGATGGAGGAGTAGGAGAAGGGACTGAAGGAGCTTGCAGCCCCATGGAGGGAGCAACAGTGTCAACTGGCCTGACCTCCTGATGCTCCCAGAGACTGAATCACCAATCAAAGAATACACATGGAGGGACCAATGGTGCTGGCCACATATGTGGCAGAGGAGGGCCTTGTTGGCCATCAGGGGGGAAGAGAGGCCCTTGGGCCTGAGAGTGTTAGATGCCCCAGTATAGGGGAATGCCAAGGAGGGAAGACGAGGGTGGGTGGGTGGGTGGGGGAATACTCTCATAGAGGCAGGGGGAGGGGAGAGGATGGGGGTTCCAAAGGGGAGACCTGGAAAGGGGGAAACATTTGAAATGTAAATAAAGTATCAAAAAGGAAAAAGAAAAGAAAAAAAAAAAACTCGGGACTATTAAATAGCGTACTGACTTCCTGCAATGTTAGCTTATTTGTTCCTTCACTGTGACAAAGCACGGTGTTATAACATGGGAAACTGAGCGCGTGATCTACAGAGACTCTCCATCACATTGCCTCAGGGGTTTTTGTATCGCCAAAGCCATTCTCAAACAAATTTACTTTTGACCTAGAGACATGGCTCAGTGGTTAAGAGTATTTGCTTCTTTTCCACAGGATCTGGGATCAATTCCCCGAACCCGAAAGACAGCTCACAACTGTCTCTAACTCCAGGTCTAGGGGATCTGATACCCTCCTCTGGCTTCCTCGGATACCAGGCATGCACGTGGTATACATATATACATGCAGGTAAAATACTCAAGAACACAAAATAAATACGGATGTAGGTGTGTATAGAGACACAACTCTGTGGTTAAGAATTAAGGAACTGGGCTGATTCCTAGCACTCACTTGGTGACTCCCAATTGTCTGTACCTCTAGTCCCAGGCAATCTGATGGCCTCTTCTGGCCTGTGTCAGCATCAGACATGTTCAAGGTGCACAGAAATACATGCAGGCAAAACACTCATGCATATAAAAAAAAGTTTAAAAAATGACAATATTTGCCTGGGCTACAAGACCCTGTGTCTAAAGATCAAGGGCTGGTATACAACTCAGTATAGAGCATGTGCCTAACATATGCAGGGCCCTTGGTTCAGTTCTTAGCAATAAAGAGAAAAGTACTATATTTCATTAATTCTAATAACACTTCAGAGATGAAAATGTGGCATGGGCAAGCAAGATGGCTCAGCAGGGCCGGGCAGTGGTGGCGCACGCATGCCTTTAATCCCAGCACTCGGGAGGCAGAGACAGGCGGATTTCTGAGTTCAAGGCCAGCCTGGTCTATAGAGTGAGTTCCAGGACAGCCAGAGCTACACAGAGAAACCCTGTCTCAAAAAAAAAAAAAAAAAAATCTTTTTGCTGAGTTCTCTTCACCCAACTAGCCGATCAGGAAAATTCTGGAAAGGATCTTGCCATGTGCCTCAGGCTGGCTTCAAACCCCCTTTCCCATTTTACAAGCATGCAAGAATAGTTCTTCAATATTTTGTAAACTTGGCTGTTTCTGTTACATTGTGGAGCTGTGTTCAAAAAGGGGAGAAATTACTGGAAGTGGTCCTACAGAAAGGGCCTGTATAGGGGAGGCAGAGGAGACCTTGCCTAGCATTCCTAGTTAGAATGTAGAACTTGTGCACACATGTTGATGAGTAAAGAACGGGACTCTTACCGAGAAGTTGTGATGCGTGCCTTTAATCCCAGCGTGGGAGGTAGAGGCAGGCAGAGTTTCTGAATTTGAGGCCAGCCTGGTCTGTAGAGTAAGTTTATGACAGCCAGGGCACAGAGAAACCCTGTCTCTGGATTAAAAAAAGAAAGAAATGAACGTTCTCTGCAAAGTTCCACATCTGCTGAGATAACCTTTCTTCCGTATTTCAAACTCTTAGCCCAAAAGAAAAATCACTTCCAGGCCTCTAGGGTCAAGTATCACGTGTTCTCACAGATAACAGCCCTGTTACCAGGACTTCTGTAGGAATCTTATCTTCCTTTTTTCTGGAATCATCTCCCTTCCTGGATCGACACTCAGTAGCAGTTTTTTAAACTTGTGCGACAGAGTGAACCCAAGGGTCTCAGGAACGCTAGGCTAGCCACTTACCACTCAGCTATGTCCAATCAAGTTTCCTGGTTTTGTCAAGATTGACAGTTAATTCAGTGACTATCACCTGAGAAACCCCCCGAGTAGGGAGAAGCAGAGGCTCTTGAGAAAGGAAAGCAAGGCAGACCGAGACTGCGGCTCAATCATGGGGCAGCATTCCAGTTCGAGCGGTCCTGGACTCCACGGAAAATTCCAGTAATAATAGAACATTTAAAGCATTTGGCTCTTAGCTGGAAGGTGGCAAGAGTGTGTTAGCTTTTCCAAGTGCACGTAGCACTTTCTGGTTTTGTCAGATTGCAGTCCCTTCCCCAGTCAACACTGACCACTGCACATACAGTACACACAGAAAAATACCTGTAGCCTAACTGGGCGTGCTGGAGCAGGCTTGTAAGCACAGTACGTAGGGGGCTGAGGAAGAGGATTATAAACCAGCCTGGGCTACGTGAGACCGTGTCAGACAAAATAAAACAACTGGGGTCTAGTATACCTGGTACTCAGGACACACCTGTGTTTCCTGGAGGAGGAGTCTGCAGTGCTGGGGATTAAACCAGGGCCTCAAGAATGCTGAGCAAACTCTCTGTCTCTGAGCCACAGTCCCCGCCCCAAGCACAGTGCCCTAGAGAGCTGAGGCAGATGATGTTGGTTTTTGCCTTTCTTTCTATGGTTCCAATTATCTTCCCAGAAAACCTCCTGACCAGTGTACTTCCCATCAGAAGCATTAAGACATTATTAATTAATCCTCGCTAGGCCTGAGATGATTAGTATTGCTGTCACATGCTCCTGTGGGACTAATGCTGCCTTACTATAAAATTCCATGTTCATTAAAACGACCTATAAAACGGGGCTGGAGAGATGGCTCAGTGGTTAAGAACACCGACTGCTCTTCCAGAGGTCCTGAGTTCATTTCCCAGCAACAACATGGTGGCTCACAAACATATGTAATGAGATCTGATGCCCTCTTCTGGTGTATCTGAAGAGAGGTACAGTGTACTCATATACATAAAATAAATAAATCTTTAAAAAAAAAAAAAAAAAAAAGGGCCTGAGGGTGCTAGAGGCCCCAGTAAAGGGGAATGTCAAGGTGGGAATATGGGAATGGGTGGACGGGTAGGTGGGAGGAGGAATTCCCTCACAGAGGCGGGGAGGGGGAGGGGATACGGGTTTCCAAAGAGGAGACCCAGAAAAGGGGAAACATCGGAAATGTAAATAAAGTATCAAAAATAAAAATTAAAAAAAAAAAAAACCTATAAAACTTTGTCCGCCGGCATGGGGGGGGGGGGCTGCAGAGATCTCTATGCCCTAGCTTTTTGTTTGTTTTAATTTTTTATAACATACAAACTATTTAGTATAACCACATAAATGAAAAGCTTTACTTATTGAAAATCTTGCTATAATATGGCCACTTTACAAATATATGAGTTTTTATTTTGGGGGAGGGTGTCTTTTGTTGTTGTTCTTTGTTGTTGTTTTTGTTTTTTGTTTTGGCTTGGTTTGGTTTTTTCATGACAGGTTTTCTCTGTGTAAACCTGGCTGTCCTGAAACTCACTCTGTAGACCAGGCTGGCCTCAAACTCAGAAATCCACCTGCCTCTGCCTCCCAAGTGCTGGGATCAAAGGCGTGCGCCACCACTGCCTGGCCTGTTCTTTGGTTTTTGAGACAGAATCTCACTATATAACCCTGGCTGGCCTGGAACTCTCTGTGTAGACCAAGCTGGCCTTGATCCACCTGCCTCTGCCTCCCAAGTGCTGGGATTAAAGTGGCACACCAGCACTCCTCATCTCTTTTCTTTCTTTCTTTCTTTCTTTCTTTCTTTCTTTCTTTCTTTCTTTCTTTCTTTCTTTTTACAAACTTTCGATAAGTTGCCCAGGTTAGCTTTGAACTTGGGTTCATCTTGCTTTATCCTTAAATAATAAGGTTTCTGGTTTTCCTATTCAGCTTCCCTGGCACTTGCTATGGTTGGAAAGCGATGGTGTCCTGAGTGTCCTTAGGAGGGGTTTAAGTCATGAGGGCTCCACTCCCACATCAGGGATTAATTCCCCAATTAGAAAAGCCCAGGCCTGTGTAAAGATACCCTCCTGTTATCCAAGGCACCAGAGGCAAAGGCAGGAGGCTAGAAGCAAGTTCGTCTCCAGCCTTACATACAGACTTCCAAGTGTCAACTTGGGATTACATGGAAATGTAAGTTTCTGTATAGCAAAGGAAGCATTCAGCAGAATTAACATGCAGTCCACAGAATGGTATGAAATCTACCAGTGGCACTTCAGACAAGGGGCTGATAGCCAAAATGTATAAAGGATTGCAGAAATTAAATACCAAGAGAATGAAACTATTTTTAAAAAGTCTTCACTATCGATAGCCAGATTAAAAGTATTTTAAGAGCCGGGCAGTGGTGGCGCATGCCTTTGATCCCAGCACTTGGGAGGCAGAGGCAGGTAGATTTCTGAGTTTGAGGCCAGCCTGGTCTACAGAGTGAGTTCCAGGACAGCCAGGGCTACACAGAGAAACCCTGTCTTGAAAAACCAAAAAAAAAAAAAAAAAAAAAAAGTGTTTTAAGATACCTCCCCACCCTCCTCAGAATGGCTCTCATCAACAAATCTGACAAAACAAACAAACAAACAAACAAAAAAACAACAAAAAAAACATTGGAGGCATGCAAAGAAGAAAGAGCCTAAAAGTGAGGGTGCACACCTTTAATCCCAGCATTTGGGAGGCAGAGGCAGGCATCTCCGTGTGGTCAGCCTGGTCTACAGCCAGAACTGTAGAGAGATCATATCTCAATAAACAAACAAACAAATGAACGAATAAATAAAATGAATACAGCCGTTAAGAAATAGATTTGGAGATTTCTCAAAAAATAAAAAATAGAACTACATATGACCCAGCTATTTCTGCCTGGGCATGTATCCAGAGAACTTCGTACCCTGCCATAGAGCTTTATTGAGCTTTATTCACTATAGCAAAGAACTGAAATCAACCTAGTCCATCAACAGATAAATAAATTAAGCTTTGGGAACACTTAAGTTATGCAGTTTCAATATTTATTGTAGACTCTCAAAACATTGTGTCTTAGAGAATAGAGACAGACAGATAGAGGGGCTATCCTGGGCTACATTTGGAGATCAAGGCAAGCCAGTTTGGGCTACAAAGTGAGGTCTTTCGTCAAAACATAAACAAACCAACAAAAACCTTTAAAAGGTTTTCTTTAAAATGACTTTCTAAATAATTTATTTTGTTATTTTATGTGTAATCAATCATGCTTTGTTGGCACATTGTGTGTGTACACCGCGTGCATGCCTGGTGATCGTGGAGACTAGAAGAGGATGTTGGATCCTCTGGGACTGGAGTTACAGATGGGTGTGAGCTGCCACGTCCTGTGCAGGAGCGATGAGTGCTCTGAACCACTGAGGCATCGCCCCAGCCCAATGTGCTCAGCTCACGTTGTAGGAGGTTTCCAGTGCTCCTTTCGGTCGGCTTTACCTCCCCTCCCCCTCCCCTCCCCCTTCCTGCCCAGGCCACACAGATGCCATTCGCCTCTATCGGCAAAGGCAGAATGTGCCCAGGGAAACTAGTCTGGCTGCCAGCCACTACTGCTAGTGTTGAATGGTCCTTTCTCAGCTCGGCTTACCTGTCTGTCACGATTCCACAATGTTCCTTTGATTGAGCACCAAAATGGCTTCTCTGGTACTAGGGTTAGAAGAGATAAATAGAGGTTGCGGTGTTGCTCGTGGCAGAAAGTGGCAGCTGAAAAAGGAAAGCTGGTGGGGTTTTTTGTTGTTGTTGTTGTTGTTTTGTTTTGTTGGTTTTTGTTTTTTGAAGTTTTTTGGGGGGGCAGGTTTCACAGTAGCTCAGGCTTGCAGGGAAATCATTCTGTAGCTCAGGTTGGTAGAGATTCTTCTAAGTAATGGGAGTATGGGATTATGAGCGTGAGCCACCATGCCTGGCTTTTTTTAATTTCTGAGAGGGAAGATTTCTTGGCCGACTAGTAACTGCAGCAACAGATGAGATGGAGGCTGGGGAAGGCGTCGTGTTTCCAATAGAGCCCCCCTCTTTCTTTTCTTTCTTCTTCCAAAATAGGATCTTGATTTATAACGCTGGCTGTCCTGAAACACGCTATGTAGATTAGGCTAGCCTCAAATTTACAGTGTCCTATAATCATTTTTTTCCATCAGTAAGAAAAATCTGACCGACCAAGAAGCACTTCAGTCCCTCCCCCGCCACCTTCCTTCCTTCGTCTAGGAACTTGTTCAGGTCCCTATGGCTCCATCTGCTGCTGAGACAAGGAACAGCATGTCACCCTTCTCACCAGGGCAGTTCAAAGCTTCACAAGGGCTGGGAAATAGCGCCCCCTGTTGGGCTGCTGTCTGACAAGACTCCTCCAAGGTTGAGGAAAAAGTAGCGTTGGCTGCTCCCTGCTATGTTAAGGACACTCCCAGGTTTCCTTCCCCTTATGATATGTTTTAATTGACAACACACACACAGCGTTATAGACGCCTTCTTCAACGGCATTGAAGTGTGACGTTCTGGGGAAGATTTTTTTTTTTTTTTTTAATTTTATTTATTTATTTATTTATTATATGTAAGTACACTGTAGCTGTCTTCAGACACCCCAGAAGAGGGCATCAGATTTCATTACGGATGGTTGTGAGCCACCATGTGGTTGCTGGGATTTGAACTCATGACCTTTGGAAGAGCAGTCGGAGCTCTTAACCGCTGAGCCGTCTCTCCAGCCCCTCTGGGGAAGATTTTTAAGTGCCAAACCTAGCCACTTGAATTCTATCCCTACAACCCATGCGGTGGAAGGAGGGAGCAGACTCCCACCCAAGTTGTTCTGACCTGCATGTGTGCGCCAAGGCACACATGCCTCCTACCCCTCATACAATTGAAAAGATTTAAACAATGTAAAAGTCCGAGTTGATGAGCTAGCTTGTCCCTGTGACAAATGTTCAAGAAAAATAATTGGAAAGAGGGAGCTACTTGGCTCATGGTTTTATTTATTTATTTATTTTGGTTTTTCAAGACAGGGTTTCTCTGTGTAGCCCTGGCTGTCCTGGAACTCACGCTGTAGACCACGCTGTAGACCTCGAACTCAGAAATCCGCCTGCCTCTGCCTCCCAAGTGCTGGGATTAAAGGTGTGCGCCACCACTGCTGGCTCATGGTTTTAGATGCAGGGCTGAGGCAGAGTATCACAGCAATGGGAGTATGTGGGTGGCACCCCATTCTCTGGACTGGGCACTCACCTGAACCCCTGGGCCAGAGGGAATCCTGTTTCTTCAGTTGTAACACACCCACCCTGATCCATTCCTACCCTGACCCAGGCCCCCCCAGTCAGCTCTCACCTTGTACCTTAAACCTACTCATTAGTTGCTTTCCAGTTGTCCTGATAAAACAGCATGACCAAAAGCCACCTATGAACAGAACGGTGGAACCAGAGGCATGGAATCCATCATGACAAGGGGGCGTGGCAGCAAGCTGCAGGCATGGTGGCCTGGGCAGGAAGTTGAGAGCTCACATCTTCAACTGTAAGCACAAAGCAGAGAGAGTGAACTGGAAACGGGGTGAGGCTGTGTGTAACAGGCCCCCAGACCTTAGCACAACTGACTCCATGATGGAAGTACCGTTCAGGCTGTAAAACTCAGTACACAGACAGTACCACCTGCCAAAACCAAAACAAAACCTAATCTATCAAAGTCTATAGTTCTGGGAATGTCTCTAAAGGTATTAACTTTGTTTTTCTGGCCTCTGCAGTTCTGCTTTTGGCTAACTGAAGTATGTCAACCCAGAACATGATTTTAAGCTTAAAAGCTCACCCTGAGAGAGAGACTTGGGGATACAGTGGGGTCTTGAACACCCAGTGTAGTAGACTGAGGTTATTAAAAAACTTTCAAGTGGCTTAAACCTATGACCCAATGGTCTTGTATGATCTTCAAAAGTTCACCAGAGTCCTGTTTCCAAGGTAGACACCAAAGCAGTGGATGCACCTGAAGGCTGGAGACTGAGTATGGTGTAGCCCACAGCACAAAGTTGTGTCTTCTTCAGATATGTCTGCCTTCTTGAATGATCCAAAGCAGAGAAAGCAGTTTAGTGTTTGCTGCTCATCTTGGGAGCAGCCTGAGGTTGAGGCCTCATCTTAACATTGTCAGGCACTAGGGACTCAGAATGTGTCCTGCTGAGGGGGGTGGCCACAGAGATCTCTCCTTGTCCTGGCTTTTGTTTTGGCAGTGGGGTGAAGGAAAGAGGCAGGAGTCTAGCCAGCTCTGTTAGCCTCCAGCTCCAGCTAGCACCTCTGTTGCTATAGGCAACCATAGGCTGCCATAGGCAGCCTCTTCATCCTCTCCATCCTCTCCACCCTCTTCATCCTCTTCATCCAGGTGCTTAGTCCTGCTGTACTCCAAGATGTCCTGTGTGCTTCCAGAAGTTCAACAGGCACCTGGGATGTACATAAGCAAACACTTGATCTCTTGTGGAGCCAGTTATGGGCAGGGGAGGCAGGCATGATGGTCTTCTTCAGGGGCACCCACTGTTGTGGGCCCAGCTTCCTCAGTGGACTGGCTTGGACTTGCTTGGGAGCTACTTCCATCTGAAGCTGGCAGATGTTGCACACTGGCAGCTGCCTTTTCTTGTCCCAGCACCTGTGTGTCTGCTGCAGGTGAAAGGCGAGCATATTTTCAGTTCTGCCTTCCAGCTTCTGTGCAGGAGGGGAGCTGGCCATTTGCATGTTCAGCCCATGTGCAGGAACTGAATAAGCACATGGGAGGGGTGACAGCCAAAGGCTCTGTCACAGGGCACAGCCGGAGCGGCAGACATGGGGAATTCCTGTTATAAGGTGTGATTTGCAGCTGGTATTCTGTGGCGTTCCCACTGAGGAACACTGTAGTTTACAGCCTTCATGGAGAAGTCACCTGAGCACTGTGTCGGCTAGAAAGAGCATCTCAGATGGTGTCCCCTTGTATGGAGAACATTCAGAGCATTGCTAGCCAGGGCAGAATCTTCCACAAGGCTGTCTTCCAGACAAAGGAAACCATACTGGTCAGTGGGGGCAGCTCACCATCTGTCCAGAAGTCATGTGAGCCATGGAAGACACCTTTAGTGAGTCCGTTTACATACACTTCTCCCATTTTGTACAGATCTGCCATCTTTCTGGGGGTGGGGTCTATGTAGCCCAGCCTGGCTTGGATCTCATTCTGCAAACCAGATTGACTTCCAACTCTCAAAACTCTGCCTGCTTCCACATCCCCCATGCTGGGATCGAGGGATGGTACTACCACCCTGAGCTCCGTCTGCTCTTTTGGTTAGTTGTATTTCTGGTTACTTTTCTCAGTTTTGCTGCATCATATAGTGAACAGAGCAGCTTCATAACTTACAGCATAACACAGAGCAGAGGAATGAAAGGGGGAACCAGGTCCGACGGGCTGGGCCAGAGGGGTGTCAGGGGACTCATGGGATAGAAACGGGGTATTGAGTAGACTTGCCTTGACATTCCTACAGCCTGGAAAGAGATCTTTTCTATTGCTCTGAGTCCTCACACATCTCAGTGGTTGGCTTCAAAAATTCCCCTTCACCCATTAAATCTCATTTGGCTTTATTGTTGTTGTTGTTGTTGGTGGTGGTGGTGGTGGTGGTGGTGTGTGTACGTGCTGGGGATGGAACTCTAGACTTCAAACCTGCCAGGTAAGGGCTGCACCACTGAGCTGTACCCCCAGCCCTGGTAGGGTAACAGTCCAGAACACCTAGGCTGCTTATCTCCCAGCATTGTTCAGTTCCTGTCATTCTTCAACCTAAACATCTGTGTGATCAGCAGAGGCTCTAATGGGCTCTGTCTAGTTAAGATATAACTCTGAACACATCTTGCCATCAGTGGTTAGTAGAGGAAAAGGTCCAGAGTCTGGAGACGGTGTGTCTGGAAGAATCCTCAACCTTCTGATAAGCAGGAAGCTTCCCTTTGACAACACCCGGCCCCGTGACACTATGTGGTCAGGACCCTCGCTCACCCAGGAGGACTGTAGAATGTCTCTGGCCCAAGCCCAATCCACGCAGACAGATTTGGACACTTTCCATCTGGCAGTGTGTGACCATGGGTGTTCACCCTATCCATCCTTGGTGCTACCTTCCTATGCTCAGATACTCTGTCTTCTAAATAAATATAATTATTAAATTCAAGGATGATATTTTACACAGAATCTAACAAAAAAATAAATAAATTAAGGAGCAGAAAAATTTCCTTAGAGCTTTCTGGGTTCCTCAGATCAGATGAAATCCACTGAGTGTTTAACTGCACAGAAATCCAACAGAAAAGAAATCACATGAAAAACTAAAACCATACCTATAAAGTCCCACCAATATGGCGCCTAAGCATGAACTGAACAGGGAGACACAAACATACGTGCCAAAATGGTGTTAACCTTAAAGAACTGCAGGCAACTGAAGAAATCTGAGAGCAGGAGAGGTGGTGCTCTCCAGGGAAGAGCCCTTCCAGTACCAAATGGTCAGCTCTGACTACATGGATACAGTGACATCATACAGACCGAGAAGGTCGTATTTAAGAATATGTATATGTATATGTGCGTGTAATAACACTTATTGAAAAAAGAGAGCCCTATGGAGGGAGCAACAGTGTCAACTGGCCTGACCCCTCCCCCCCCCCAGTCTTCCTGGAGGCTGGACCACCAACCAAAGACTACACATGGAGGGACCCATGGTTCAGACCACATATGTAGCAGAGGAGGGCCTTGTTGGCCATCAGTGGGAGGAGAGGCCCCAGTAAAGGGGAATGTCAAGGTGGGAATATGGGAGTGGGCAGGCGGGTGGATGGGAGGTGGAATTCCCTCATAGAGATGGGGGAGGGGAAGGGATAGGTGGTCTCCAAAGAGGAGACCTAGAAAGGGGGAAACTTTGGAAATGTAAATAAAGTATCAAAAAAAAAAAAAAAAAAAAACCAAAAGGGGCTGGAGAGATGGCTCAGCGGTTAAGAGCACCAACTGCTCTTCGTCCTGAGTTCAATTCCCAGCAACCACATGGTGGCTCACAACAATCTGTAATGGGATCTGACACCCTCTTCTGGGGTGTCTGAAGACAGCTACAGTGTACTCGTATACATAAAATAAATAAATAAATAAATAAATAAATCTTAAAAAAAAAAAGGGGGGGGGGCTGGAGAGATGGCTCAGCGGGTAAGAGCACTGACTGCTCTTCCGAAGGTCCTGAGTCCAAATCCCAGCAACCACATGGTGGCTCATAACCATCCATAATGAGATCTGATGCCCTCTGCTGGGGTGTCTGAAGACAGCTACAGTGTACTTACATATAATAAATAAATAAATCTTAAAAAAAAAAAAAAAAAAAGAAAAGAAAAGGAAAAAGAGGCCATGAATTTGAAGGATAGCAAGGAAGGGTATGGGAGAGTTTGGAGGAAGGAAAAGGAAATGGAAAATATCGTAATTATATTATTATAATTTCAAAATAAAAACGGAAAACTCTCTTTATAAAGCAAGCTGGATGTGGTGACACACGCCTTTAATCTCAGTGCTTGGGAGGCAGTGCCAGGTGAATCTCTGTGAGTTCAAAGTTAGCCTAGCCTACATAGAGAGTTCCAGGCAGCCAGCGATACATAGTGAGACTCCGTCTCAAACCAAACAAAACAAACACCTAAACAAATATGAGGCTGGAGAGATGGCTCAGCGGTTAAGAGCACTGGTTGCTTTTGCAGAGGACCTAGGTTCAGTTCCAAGCACCCACACGGTGACATGGTGGCTCACAACCACCTGTAACTCCAGTTTTTGGAGATACAATGCTCTCCTCTGCAAGTACTGGGTACTTTTTGGAGGCACTTACATGCATTCAAACAAACACTCATAGACATAAAATAAAAAGCAAATACATCTTTAAAAAAGAAAGAAACAAACAGTTAGACCTATAGCCACACACTTTTTAATGCTTTTTATTCCTCTTTCACACCTGAGGATAATTGGATAAGCTGAAAGAATTTGGTAGAAGGTGAAGTGGGAAAGTAGGCCCATGGTGACAGATGGCCTTGGGAGCTCCTCCCAGAAGAATGGTGAAGTCAACATGGGGTTTCAGAAAAGCTGTGCACCCAGACAAAGGGTCAGAGAAGCTGAGAGGGGAAACAAAGCCCAACCCAGCTCAGGCCTGGGAACTCCCAAAAGGATACAGACCCAGAGAAGGGAGAAATCCAAGACCAAAGGCTGGCACTCTAAGATGCTTGCGGTGTCTCCTCCCTGCCTCTGGCTCTTCCGCCCTGGAGTGTGCGCCTGGGTATGTGGTCCTCAGGCCTTACCGCCATCTCAGCTCCCTGCCTCTGGCTCTGTAGGACCCCTGCGAAGGGGGAGACCCCACTCAGTCTCGGGTTGCGGTGGCCAAGGAACACACGAAAGCCTTCTCGGTGTAAAGCGGGAGGTTTACTGGTGCACCAGGGTCGATCCGCTGCCTACGCAGAGGCGAGGGAAAGCGACCCCGATGGAGGGGTAGGCAGGGTTTTTAAAGGCAGAAACTTCAGAGCAGAAATCATAAAGCATGTCAGCATAACCAAGGACAGATAGATGTACAGGTGTGCTTATCTGGGCGGCTGAAACCATAAAGCAGAACACTCTCAGAAGGGAGGGTACAAGATAAGTTCCCGGAATTTATGGGTGTATGGATATAGTTTCTTGAGGGTTGGGGTTAGTCAGAGGGCAAGTGGAAAATTTTCTTT
>CM052700.1:23760086-23866943 GCA_028551405.1 Uromys caudimaculatus | reverse complement strand
TTTTTTTTTCGAAACGGTTTCTCTGTGTAACCCTGGCTGTCCTGGAACTCACTCTGTAGACCAGACTGGCCTCGAACTCAGAAATCCACCTGCCTCTGCCTCCCAAGTGCTGGGATTAAGGGCGTGTGCCACCACTGCCCGGCTGCCATTTTCATTTTTTAACTAAACCATCTATATCTCTGTCACTAAAGAGGATAACTGGGGGTTAGGGGAAGATAGTAATAGAGTAAAAGAGTGATTGTCTCTCTTTTTAAAAAAGAATTATTTATTTTGTGTATAAGAGTACACTGTAAAGCCGGGCAGTGGTGGTGCATGCCTTTAATCCCAGCACTTGGGAGGCCCCAGAGGCAGGTGGATTTCTGAGTTCGAGGCCAGCCTAGTCTACAGAGTGAGTTCCAGGACAGCCAGGGCTACACAGAGAAACCCTGTCTCCAAAAAAAAAAAAAAGAGTACACTGTTGCTGTCTTCAGACACACCAGAAAAGGGCATCAGATCTCATTACAGATGGTTGTGAGCCACCATGTGGTTGCTGGGAATTGAGCTCAGGACCTCTGGAAGAGCAGTCAGTGCTCTTAACCGCTGAGCCATCTCTCCATCCCTGAATGTCTTTTTAAATTTTCTGTAATATTTTATGGCTTTTGTTACTTTAAGCTGAGAAGAAAAAAAAAAAAAAAAAAAAAAAGAAAAAAGAAAGAAAGAAAAGAAAAAAACCCTTAATCTTTGAACAAGCATCATAGAAGCATCTATAGTTCCAGCACTAAGGAGACAGAAGCAGCTTAACAAGTGACAATGAGTTCAAGGCCGACTTGCTCTGTATAGTGACTTTCAGAGTGCATGGTGAGACTCTGCCTCAAAAACAACAGCAAAACCCAAAGACTGGGCCTACAAGATGTCTCAGTGGGCAGAAGTGCTTGCTACAAGCCTGACTTACTGACTTGAGCCCAATCTCTTCCCACCACAAAGTGGAGAGAGAGGAAAAGCTCCCCAAAGCTGCCCTCTGACGGACCTCCACACACAGTGACATCGACCTCTCCCTGACTTCCCAAAGTAAATAAATGTAATCATGGCAACAGTAACTCCCATCAGTGTCCTGCTCAGCTACCTGGATTGCCTCTTTTCTCCTTGTTACTTTTGTTGCTTTTGGTTGTTCTGGAACTCACAGAGATATGCCCACCTCTGCCTCTTGAGTGCTGAGATTAATGGCCTGTGCCACCAAGGCCACCTAAAGTGTCTGCTAAATCAACCATGGATAGAATAAGAGAAGTATGATTGATCCTAAGTTTTTCTTTTAGGCTTTGCCTAAATAAACTAATTAATTAAAGCAAACAAACTCCCCTCAGAACTGGCTGTGCTTAGGCTGGACCTGGTGCACATTTTCATGGAGACAACATAAATGATTAAATTCTTAGACTTTAGATACTGTCTGGTTTTTAAAAAAATTATTGTTAGTGTGTGTGTATGTGAATGCCATCTGTGTGGAGAAAACATCAGGTCCCTTGGAGTTGGACTTACAAGTGTTTGTGAGCCAATAGACTTGGGTGCTGGGAACTGAACTTGGACCCTCTACAAGGATCCTTTTGAACTCACTCTGTAGACTAAGCTGGCCTTGAACTCAGAGGTCCGCCTGTCTCTGCCTCCCAAGTGCTGGGATTAAAGGCGTGTGCCACCACTGAACGGCAAACTAGAGTCTTTGTAAGCCCACACTCATTTTCTCAGTGGATGTGGACATCACTCTTTTGTGAGCAAATCTGTCTTAACCATGTGCTTATGCTTGCTTATGTTAAAATATCTTTGCTGGTGGGTGGCATTGACTCATGCCTTTAATCCTAGCACTTGGGAGACAGATGCAGGTTTGAGGCCAGCCTGGTCTACAAAGTGAGTTCCAGGACTGCCAGGGTTACACAGAGAAACCCTGTCTTCAAACCAAACCAAACCAAACCAACCAACAAACAAAAAAATCTTTATTACTGGGCATGTAGTAACACGTGCTTTAAAACCCAGCACTTAGGAACTAGAGGCAAGAGAATTTCTAAGTTACAGGCCATCCAAGGCTCCATAGTGAGACCTGGTCTTAAAACAAACAAACAATAAAATATCATTAAATACCAATGTACTCCAAAGAGAAAAGTTATGAAGTCTCATATTGTCTTGGTTGGTCCTTTATGTCTGAACACAAGGGAGCCTCCTGACTCAACCCTTCCAGTAGCCAAGATGACAGGAGTTAGCCACTGCCCTTGGCTTCCATGAACAGTTTCAAAGGTGAAATTAGCTTAAGTTCCTATTACAGAGTTGGGTCTTGAACCCAGGGCCCCCACACATGCTCTCTCGACCTCGAAACTATACTTCCAATCCTGAAATCTGGATCCTGAACCAGACTAGATTGTCTTGCCTTGGGCAGAGCTACAGAAGAAATCTTAAACTTACTGGAGGATCGCAGCTCCCCCTACTGGTCGCCTGTTGCATTGGGCTCACCAGTCTCTGAACTGTCTTCCAGATGTAACTTCATGGCTAATAAGAGGACAGATACCCACAGATTCCTCAACTACTTGTGGTTTCAGGTGGCAATCAGTAACAAGGGTGAACTAAAGGGTCTTGTCAAGAGTCAAATAGAGAGCTCAAAGAGGAGAAAGGAATGAAAAGCTTAACAGAAAAAAAAATCAATTCCTGGGCTGGAGAGATGGCTCAGCCGTTAAAGACTAGGCTCACAACCAAAAATATAAGAGTTCGGTTCCCAGCACCCACGGCTGTCTCTCCAGCCACTAAAAAAAAAAAAAAAAAAAAAAAAAAAATCAATTCCTAAATAAAAAACTCATCTTTATTTTCTGTGTGTGAGCATTTAGCCTGCATGCCTGCACGTATGGACGTATGTATACATATATATGTATATATGTAAAATACGTGTATATGTATATATTCATATGTGTATATAATATGTACGCATACACACACACAAATGTGTGATACACAAAACACTGGTCCTGTAAGCTGTAAGGCCATTTGAGAGATAGAAGCAGAAAAGTCAAGGGTTCAAGTATATTCTTTGCTGTATATCTAATTTGAGGCCAACTTGTGATACATAAAATACACACACACACACACACACACACACACACACACACACACACACACAAAAGAAAAGACAAGAGTAATCACTAATGAGACAAAAATCACTCATTATATCCACACAGCTGAGTCCAGTGGCAAATCTTTTCACTGTAAGGAAGTCAGTCATTCCATAAGGAAACAGTTCTGATTCAGATATTAAGATAAAAACTCAATTAGCAGCAAAGATGGTTAATGTTTAACCCCCTTGGGCAGACATCACCTCTTTGTAGATGTTAGTGTGACTCTGCTCTCCTGAAGGCTTCCGGATTTATGAGCGTATTCGACATCTTCTGCTGCATGTATCATTGGCATCATTTCCCGGTAACCTTTCTAGTGTTAGCCACTTATGAGAAGGCCCATCTTTCTGCTAAGCACCAGAAGGCTAAACTCCCACGCTGAGTGTCTGGAAACCTTCCTTCTCTCGCGACGAGCTATCTTAGAGAGTCCCTGTATGCTCCGATGTGGGAACAGTCTATACTCTCATTTAAAGGGCTGGAGAACTCGAGGCCCCTAGTCTCAAACATTGTGCTAGGTTGCATGTTGTGAGGACGGTTATTCCTGGTTGCCAACTTGATTACATCTGGAATGAACCACAATCCAGAAATGGAGGACACATTACCCAAATTTTAAAGTAAGAAGTCACAAACCTTTGATCCAGATTTTTTTTTTAAAGATTTATTTATTTTATGTATGTGAGTACACTGTCCCTGTCTTCAGACACACCACAAGAGGGCATCAGATCCCATTACAGATGGTTGTGAGCCACCATGTGGTTGCTGGGAGTTGAACTCAGGACCTCTGGAAGAGCAGTCAGTTCAGTGCTCTTAACCACTGAGCCATCTCTCCAGCCCCGATCCAGATTTTTTTAAAAAAAGATTTATTTTGTGTATATGAATACTCGGTCTGCATGTACACCTATGCGTCAGAAGAGGTCATCAGATCCTATTACAGATGGTTGTGAGCCACCATATGATTGTTGAGAATTACACTCAGGACCTCTAAAGGAGCAGCCAGTGCTCTTAACCACTGAGACATCTTTCTGGCCCTGATTTTTTTTTTTAAACGATCCTTAGATCAATGTCATTTAATCCTCCAGACTTGGCTTTTTCCTTCTTGCTTTGGTTGTGAAAGTAGAGAAATTATTGTTCTGCCCTCTTTGTTTTTTTAGGGTCTAGGAGTCACCTCACAAACCACACAAATGCCAAGCTCAGTTAGACAGGGATAGTTTTTTTTTTTTTTTTTTAATTTATTTCTTTATTATATGTAAGTACACTGTAGCTGTCTTCACACACCGCAGAAGAGGGCATCAGATCTCATTAGGGATGGTTGTGAGCAACCATGTGGTTGCTGGGATTTGAACTCACGACCTTCGGAAGAGCGGTCGGCGCTCTTAACCACTGAGCCATCTCTCCAGCCCCAGGGATAGTTTTTTGAATGCACACCCCATGACTGATTAATCAGGGACACAGCTCGGATGTGGAAGCTGGAAGCTTCAACCACGTATATTGTCCAGGGGCAGTTTATATAGGGAATAAACCATAATGAGCTCATGAGTTTATATAGGGAATAAACTATAACAAGCTCATGAGCAGATACAGAGGAGGCTGCAGAGTGGTTGACATTCTTCCAAGTTTCTTTTTTTTTTTTTTTTTTTTGGTTTTTCGAGACAGGGTTTCTCTGTATAGCCCTGGCTGTCCTGGAACTCACTCTGTAGACCAGGCTAGCCTCGAACTCAGAAATCCGCCTGCCTCTGCCTCCCAAGTGCTGGGATTAAAGGTGTGCGCCACCACTGCCTGGCTATGATTTTTAAAAAACACTTTTTTGTTTGTTTCGTTATTTTGAGACTGGCTTTCCCTAGGTAGCCTTGGTGGTCCTGGAACTCGCTCTGTAGACTAGGATGCCCTCAAACTGAGATCTACCTACCCTCTTCAACCCAAGTGTTTGGATTAATGGCCTGGACCACCATGCCCAGTTTTTAAAACATTTTTAGTGATTTATTTATTCCTATTTTATGTGTGTTGGTGTTTTGCCTGCATATATGCCTTTATGAGGGTGTCAGATCCCCTGGAACTGGAATTACAGACAGTTGTGAACTGTCATGTGGGTGCTGAGAATTGGAACTTGGATCTCTGAAAGAGCAGCCAGTGGTCTTAACATCTGAGACATTTCATCAGCCCCATAATAATTTTGTTATTTTGTTGGTTTGTTTTGTTCTTCAAGGCAGGGTTTCCGTTGTATAGCTCTGGTTGTTATGGAACTCACTCTGTAGACCAGGTGGCCTTGAACTTGAAAAGATCCACCTGCCTCTGCCTCCTGAATGCTGGGGTTGAAGGCATGTGCCACCACTGCCCAGCCTAGATCCTCATTTTGAGGCAGGAAGTTACAAATTCAATCTGGGCCACACCTTCTGCTGGAAACCTATGTAAGGACAGGGCGGAAGGGAGCTTTTGCTTATTGCCTGCTTGTCCTCGCCTCGCCAGCACGTACGTCCACTCCTTCATTGGCATTGCAGCCTAAATCATCAGGAGTTCAGCATATACAGGTGACCAGTGGAGACAGCCAGTCTTGTTTAGTCTACAAGCAACTACTGGAGTTTTGGACTTTCTGTTCGCAGCCAGCCATTTTGGATTAGCTGGTCTGCAACCTTTAAGCCGTTCTAATAAATACCCTTTTTATTTATAGAGATGCATTCTATAGGTTCCATTACGTTAGAGGACCCTAATACATGGCAGTTCTCATATATGTGGTGGGTTCAAATAAGGATGGTAGGACACGGAATTCCATTTATTTATTGTTTTATTCATTCATTCATTCATTCATTTATTTATTTATTTGTTTGTTTGTTTTTCGAGACAGGGTTTCTCTGTGTAGTCCTGGCTGTCCTGGAACTCACTCTGTAGACCAGGAATTTAATTAATTAATTATTATTTTTTTTTTTTTTTTGGTTTTTCCAGACAGGGTTCTCTGTGTAGCCCTGGCTGTCCTGGAACTCACTCTGTAGACCAGGCTGGCCTCGAACTCAGAAATCCACCTGCCTCTGCCTCCCGAGTGCTGGGATTAAAGATGTGCGCCACCACTGCCCGGCTGTTTAATTTATTTTGAGATGGTTTCTTTGAGTAGCCCTGGCTGTCCTGGAGCCACTCTGTAGACCAGGCTAGACTCAGGATTCTGAGATCTGCTTGCCTCTGCCAGGAGTTGCTGGGATTAAAGTCATGCACCAGCTCCCAGCTGCAACTAAGCTTTTCTGAAAGGCAAGGAGAGATTCATCATCCTCTCACCCACAGAACCACAATGTAAGGAAAGTTCTGGAATAAGGAAGCCTTTATTTGTATAGCTGAAAGCCAAGTGTGGGGGCACACTCCTCCAATTCCAGCACTGAAAAGGCAGAGGTAGGATTGCCAGGATCCAGGCAGCCGGCTTGGTTTACAAAGTGAACTTAGACTAGCATGTCCCGTCCAAAATCAACGAAGCCCACTGGACACAGTGGCGTACCCGTTTAATCCCTAGACTGAGGGACTCCAAGTCAGGGAGAGCCGGTCAATATTTGTAGCCCACAGTCAGTGCCAACAGATGAAGGTGGGAACAGGTGAACAAGGGCTGGAAACAAAAGGTAAACCCACCCAAAGGCAGCAGTTCTGTGCTGGAAGAGAGCACACCACGCTGCAGGCTGATTGGGAGTGAGCAGCTGTGCAGTGGTGGTCACACCGATCTGTGTAAAAGCCTGGGATGAAGGTAGAAAGATTGGGAGAGATATTGAGAAAAACAGAGAGAGCCAAGAGCAACATGGAAATGCCTTCTCAGCTAACCCATGTAGGAAGTACTGCTAATCTTGACCGGTGGTTCGTAGTTAGGTCTCAGACTTGTTATCTAACAGAGGGTCACCATTACTTATGTTCCTGGCTCTCCCCCAGGAGTGCCTGGATTACAAGTATGCTCTACAACCTGGTTTGTGCAGTGCTGGGGGTGTGGGGGTTGAACCCAGGGCTCTGAGCCCAAAGGATACTCTACCAAGTGAGCTTATATTCCCAGCCCCACAGCTGGGATTTAAAGGGTTTTTTTGTTTGTTTGTTTGTTTTTGTTTTTGTTTTTTTTAAAGCCCAATGAGAAAGAACAAGAGGGGAAAAAAATAAGCTTGTGACATGACATATACATTTTGAAGTTTTATTTCAAAACAGAAACTACAGTGACACTAATAGAAAGTACATATGAAGATATTCACAAGTTGGCCATTGGCAAATGTAAAAAGTCCACCCAGCATTACTGCCAACTCAGAGGACCAGAAGAGTTGGCCAAATGAGGAGTCACCTTTCCTAGCAAAGCTTTCCATAGCAATGTGAGTTTTAAAATTCAAACTCTCAGTGGCCACAGGGAGTGGTGAGTACTGAAACCAGCACTGAGATACCGCTCTATGCAAGGGTTTGCCTAAAGGGTCTGAAATGTGTAAGCACCGAGGAAGGGCAGTGGGATCCAGTGACCTACGTATGGGAAAGGGGCGAGGGCCATCGGGGCTGTCTCCATTTATGGAAGTGGAGGGGACAGTTGGGAAGGTGCCTGTGACCTATGGCAGGAGGGAATCTTGGCAATGCTCTCAACATACTAAATGCCAGGTTTCTTAACTGGCTTTAGACAAAGCCTCCCTCTGCCCACAACTGGGTCTTCAGGAGTCACAGCCCTGACCTCACACCTTTCCATTGTGCCTCCTAGCTGGAGTGAGTCAGAGTCGTCTCTCCTCAGACCTCAAGGAAGCACCCCCCTCCAACAAGGACAGGGAACCCAATGAGTGGCATCTGATCCAGGGTGCAAACTCCACCCAGCAGAGGCAGTGAAGAACACAGGGTTGAGTTCCAATAGTTGATCAAAAAAGAAAGCTACAGGAGCAAGGGGACCAGGGACTTCACACCCAGAGCAAAGCGACAGCGCATTCACTCACTCACACTATCTCTAATGTGTGTAGCAGAATCAAGGCTCCTTTGGGCATGTAGCACAATAGCACAGGAACGTGGAAACAAGGGCAGCCTGAGACTCTAACAGACATAGGCTAGCATGCCATGACTCCAGAGCAACAATGTACTCACTCAAATCAGGTAATTAATAGTCATTCAGCAAAAATCCTTTCCCAGAGCTGAGGTAACAAAATCCAAGTTAGCTATGAATCCCTTTAAACCAAAATAAAACAAATCAACACATAAAATCTCTTAAAAAACAAAGTTGAAAGAAATACTAAATGCCTCTCAAGAGCTACTACTCTCTTTGTGTCTCATCTGTATGGCTCACTCATCCGTTTGGTAATGGGAGTGACCGACCAACGGAAAAGAAAAAGTGAGTTCTCAGGACAGAGAGGGTGTTTGGTCCAGGGAAAGGAGAGGCTTTTCTGGACTCCATGTAACATAAAAATCCATCAATACCACTAACTACAAAGCCCACTTTAATAGCAGGCCTAGATTTTAGTAACACTACATAAAAACTATAATCTTAAAGGAAAGGCCCACAGAAAGCCATGGGCCTCTTTAGGACAGGCACTTGCTCCTCTGAAAAAGAACAAGGGACAGTATCCCTCTGTCTACAAAGGAGGCGGCTCACAGGCCACCGGCAACATCCATCCTCCCTGTTGCACCCTATCTCTCTCTCCAGCACCAAACTTTCTTTCCTCCAGAGCCTCTCTTTAAACACCTCCCTCCAACCTCAATTTCGTCACTGTTTCATTATTTGGTAAAATTACACTTAAAAAAATAAATATTTATGCAATTCAACCTGAAGATAAAATAAATAAAACTCAAGTTACTTTGCTGTGCAGAGCTGTAGCAAGGGAAGAGGGCTCTCTTGTTCAATCCCCGGGGCCCTCCACACTGGGTATGGAGATCTGGTTCCTGGCACGCTAAGGTGGTGGTGGGGGCGGTGCTGCACCCCACTCCTACTCCCTAGTTGTCCTACTGAGCGGGTTTTAGAACCTAAGGGGAGCTGCGGCCCCTTCCCTCCAAATATGAAGGTAGGCTTACTTGGTCTTTCCTGATTACAAGAAAAGTAAGTATCCCCCAAATCAAACACTTAAAAGCCATTGGCGATCCGACAAACACCAGCATTGGGTGCAGCTGAGTTTTCATGGAGTGTGTGGGGTGAGAATAGCAGCGCTCAGAAGCAGTCCTGGTTCATCCTGATGAGGTCTCCCCAACTCAGGGGAGGTTGCTTTCCACAGTGGAGGGAGGTGAAGGAGAAGTCGCTCAGGCATCGCCAGGGGTCTCCTTGACAGGCTGCATGCTGTTCAACTCCACACCCGGAGACCCTTTCCCAGACTGCCCCTCGAAGGTCCGGGCAATATCCTCGAAAGTCCTGCCTTTGGTCTCCGGGACTTTGAAGAAGGTGAAGATGAGGAAGAAAATGAGGAAGGCGGCGAAGATGATAAAAACGTAGGCTCCCAAGTAGGCCTAGGAGACAGGAGAAGAAGGCTGCTCACTTGCACACAAATGTACTGGTAAGTGTTCCCAGATGTGAGGGAGTCTCACATTTCTATCTGACTGGCCTTAAGCACGAGTCTTCCACACTGAACCGCACCATCGGTCAGGTCACTTATGGTGCCACTACTACCTATCTCTGCCCCCCATGCCATCCTTTTTTCTAGCCACCAAAACTACCTGCTTCTAAACACTTCCTGCGGATTTCTGTTTGGCTTTGTTTCTGGTTTTTGAGACAGGGCCTCCCTCACATTTTAACTCTGGCTGTCCTGGAACTCACTATGAGACTATTCTGCCCTTGAACTCAAGAGATCCAACTGCCTTTGCTTGCTGAGTGCTGGGATTAAAGGTAGGTAAATGCTGGGGCTGGAGAGAAGTCTCAGTGGTTAAGATAGCTGGCTTGCTCTTCCAGAGGACCCAGGCTCTGTTATTCCCGCATCCATAAGGCAGCCCATTCATAATGGCCCATAAGCCAGGCACGCAAGTGGTACACAGACACACACAGGCAAAACTCATAAGGTATAATCATAAAAAAAAAAAAATATGTGTGTCACCACTTCTGGTCCTCCCAGGGATTTTTGATATTTAGATATGTGATCCACAATGTTTAAAATACAGACGTGTAGAAAGACTCATGGGAATAGAAAAAGGTTTATATAACAAATCAGCTCAAGGTCATTTTGTAACAGGAAATCCTGAAGACTACCTAGCATTTAGGAGCACTTGGGAGCACTTGGTTCTCAGTGTTGACTGAAATGATTTCAATATTGGTCTGAGCAGTTTGCATACTTGGTACTGTCTTGTTCCTTAAAGTTTCCAGTTTTCCCTCTTCATTTTTTGCTGTTTTCATACAGGGTCTCAATTGTAGCCCAGGCTGGCCTCAACTCATAACCAACCCTCTTGCCATAGCTTCCTAAGTGCTGGGATTGGAGCCATGATGAGCCCCGTGCCTGGCTCACCATTCCTCTCTCCTGTTTTCTTGAGAATGAAGCAGCAAGTCTGATTTAAGGTGCTCAACACAATAATTTCCCCTGGAGCATATCCATTACTAAGATGAACTTTAAGTGTGTTGGAATAAGTCAGCTGGTTTGTGAGAGACCATGTTTAATTTTAAATTTACTTACTGCAGTGCTGGGCAGTGCTGGGCAGTGGTGGCGCACGCCTTTAATCCCAGCACTTGGGAGGCAGAGGCAGGTGGATTTCTGAGTTCGAGGCAAGCCTGGTCTACAGGCTGAGTTCCAGGACAGCCAGGGCTACACAGAGAAACCCTGTCTCGAAAAACCAAAAAAAAAAAAAAAAAAAAAATTTACTTACTGCAGCTGAGGGGAAGAACATTCCAACCAAAAAGTTGGAGGCCCAGTTAGAAAAGCCAGCCACTGCAACGGCAGCTGGGCGGGGGCCCTGGCTGAAGAGTTCAGCCACAATAAACCAGGGAATGGGGCCAGGTCCAATCTCAAAGAAGGCCACATAGACCAAGATAGCCACAATACAGACAAAGCTCATGGCTTCATATTCATCCTGCAAGAGAAAGAAAGAAAGCAAAGTCTGTTTAAATGCAGCATGACATACGGTCCATTTTCAGAGCTGTTGTCTAAAGCAGTCACCCAGCATGTGAGTAAAAAGCCCAGTGCTTCTGAATTCAAGCTATAGGACTTCACTTTGTACCAAGACTATGTCAACATCTGTAAAATGGAACTACCTCAAAGTGATTTCTGTTACTGCCAAGGTCTGGCCTTCAAGATGACTGTTAGGAATTAAGTTAGATATGGCTTGCAGATAAAGGCGCTTGTCATCAAGTCTGAGGACCCTGTCCAGGTGCCCCAGACCCACATGATACAAAGCAGCTGGAAGATGAGGAATTCAAGGCCACCCCAGGCTACATAAGTCCTTACCTTAGAAATACATCCCACAATCGAGATTACATGCATTGCAATGATACCCATTTACCTATCTCTAAAGGTATACCTTCAATAAAACTTTTGGAAATCTCAACTTTGACTTTATTGATGACCTTGAAGGTCAATGCCCCAGCCCCTGCCACAGAGAGTGAACTATAGCCTCACTAACCCCCAATCTCTTCCTCCACTCAAAGAGCACTCACCTTTAGTAACAAAGAAATCGTCATGAAGATGGAACAGATGGCCATGCCCCCCAGGCCTATCATGTGCAGGGTCCTCCTCCCTGCCCTCTCCACCAGGAACAGCTGGAAGGCAAGATGTTCTGATTCCATGAACGTGCCAGTGGGCAGGACGCTACTGGCCTTAACCCCGTCTCCAGGCACACCTAGTCTGTCCACTTTCCCTTCCCATCTGTTTCATATTTGCTTGGTGAGTGGAGAGTACTCACACCCATCATCCAATATTACTTTCCCCAGGGAAAAGCAATAAAATGGTTTTAACTAGATGTGAGAAGTTGAAAGACAGGCAGTCTATATTTGAACCCTTGAAGGAATTCTTGTTCTCTCATCCCCATCCCCCATCCGAACTCTCCAACTTACAGAAACTACAGTGAAGATAGTATTAACCACACCCGCTCCGATCGTGGCAAAGATCGGCTCCTGGACACCTGCATCCTTGAAGATTCCTGTTGAGTAATAGAATACCTAGAAGGGACCAGAATCGGCGTCAGCGTTTGCACCCCCAGAACACTGGCTTTCTTGGCCAGCACACGACCTCTGCACCCTCTACCTCCCACTTTTGCACTGTTTCCTTCTAGGGCTCAGACCCACACTTTAGTTGACTTTCTTCTTTTTTGGGGGTGGGGTGGGGTAGGGGTATAACAAGTGTTACTTTGTAGGCTCTGCCTCTCCAGTGCTGGGATTACAAGATGGCGCCATCACACCCACCCAGCTCCATCACTTTCTTATGTCTAATTTGCTAATTAGTCATTTACGTCTTAAGTCTTTCTCTTGTTTCACTACCTAGCCCAAGATGGCCTTTATTAGTTCCTAACCTTCCTGTTTCACCCTCCCTAGTTAAGATTACAGATGTGGGGCTGGAGAGATGGTTCAGCGGTTAAGAGCACTGACTGCTCTTCCAAAGGTCCTGAGTTCAATTCCCAGCAACCACATGGTGGCTCACAACCATCTGTAAAGGGATCTGATGCCCTCTTCTGGTTGGTATGTCTGGAAACGCCGGGCAACGGTGGCGCACGCCTTTAATCCCAGCACTTGGGAGGCAGAGGCAGGTGGATTTCTGAGTTCGAGGCCAGCCTGGTCTACAGAGTGAGTTCCAGGACAGCCAGGGCTACACAGAGAAACCCTGTCTCGAAAAACAAAAACAAACAAACAAACAAAAAAAGATTACAGATGTGTGTCACCACTCACACCTTTGCCTTTAGGTCCTTTTTAAAATTATGTAAGGCATGGTGGCACACACCTTTAATCCCAACACGAAGGAGGCGGAGGCAAAAGAATCTGTGAGTTCAAGCCAGACTGGTCTATAGAGTGAGTCCCCATCTCAAACACCAGCACAAAAGAGAAAGGAAACAGGAAAGACCATCATCCACTGACCAGCCCTGAGAAGCGGGCAACAGGCTCAATAACTGTAGGACAGGAAGCGAAACGAAGGAAACATCACTTTTCACAATTGGTGATGTAATTTCTAAGCTTACTGGACACTGGATTTCCCTTTTTGTTGTTGTTGCTTTTGAGACAAGGCCTCTCTACGTAGTTCTGGTTTTCCTAGAGCTCACTCTGTAGACCTTCTCCACGCTGGGATTAAAGGTGTGAGTCACCATGCCTAGCTGGCTTTACTTTTTAAGAAATCAGTCCAGGCCACTTTCATAAGAGACTCAGGTAAATACTGCCCTGCAAGTTTGGGGTAGAGTATACCCAGGCCCAGCTCTGCTCGTTGGGTGAGGTAGTGAACTCAGTGAGGTGGGACAGGGGCAGCTTGCACCTTAGTCATTTGCTGGGTTTTGGGCCCTGTTTTGCAGGACTGGAGTGAGGCAGCCAGGAGTTGTGTTTGGTGCCGTAACAGGCAAGTGCGCATTCCCGAGGCTGTGGGCAACCAACCATGCCTTCAGCCCATCCCAGCTCTGCAGTTCCCAGTCTGTACTTAGCATTATTCTTCTTACTCTAGTAATATATGACTATACTATCATTTTCAAATAAGGAAATCTGAATGGGGTCTGTCAGGTAAGGAGTCCCATAGGAAGCTTTTCAAACTAACAGATTCAGGTTCCCCCTTTTCCTTGGAGAGGGTCTCATGTAGCCCAGGCTGGTCCTCAACTCAATATATATTTGAGTGATCTTGAACTCCTCATCTTCCTGCCCCTACCTCCTGAGTGTTGGGATTGCAGCCATGGGGCCCCACCACACCAGATTTACGTGGTGCCGAGGGTCAAACCAGAGGGCTTCGTGGACGCTAGGAAAGCACCCTGCCAACTTGTCTACATCATTTTTTTTTAAGCTCTGGCTGATCTTCCTGTCTTGAGCTCTGAAATTATGGACATGGACCGCTACTTCTGACTTTTTCTATTGCCATGGGGTTCTTGCTGTTGCTATTACTGTACTGTATTACTCCTGCCCCTGACCTCATATTCCTGGACACTAATTAATGATCCTCCTGTTCCAGCTTCTGGAGTAACTACATACATTCTACAGACACATGCCAACCTGCCAACAAGAGCAAGTGATTTGGGGAGAATATTGCTGGGCGCCTCTGGACGGGCCCCATGGCAGATACTCACAGCATTGATCCCAGAGAACTGCTGAGACAGCTGGAGGACCACGGAGATGAGAAGAGGCTGGAAGTAGTTAGGTGACCTGAAGAGCTCCAGCACAGTGACCTGCTTCTCCTGTGACATCCTGATACTCTCCTCTTTCATCTCCTGGATCTCCTGGACCACATCCTGGGTGCCCCACAACCGCTGGAGGACTGGGGAAAGAGGCAAAAAGAATAAAGATACTGTGTGTGTTCCCCAACCCATCACCAAATTGTTTCCTGCTAGTTAGCGGGTACCTAGAACACCCATTTTTGCTTGTCTTCCTACTTCATTCTCAGGTTCTGACTCAGACATCAGTGTCAGAATATGGTCAAAAGAATGATCTGGTCAACAATGCCTTGGGGAACTGTGAGGGAGGCTGGGGATGGGGGAGAGGGCCTTTTACCTCAAGTGCATTTTGTCCCCTGGATTGTTCTTAGATTTTGTGCCTCCTATGACAAACATTCACATAATTTATAAGGCATGCTTATTCTTGCTGGATGTCAGAACACAGCGATAGAGCCCAATCTGGTCACTTTGCTCTGAATCTGGACATGGCGTCTGCCTTGCTTTCCAGCTTTCCTAGATGTTAGCATTCTGTCTAAACTCCACCCCACAGTTACCTGGCAACAGCCAGGTGGGCCTGGCCTACTATAAAAGGGGCTGCTTGCCCCGCCTCTCTCTTATACCTCTTATCTCTTACCTCTCCCCATTCCCTTTCCCCCTCTCTCCACGTGGTCATGGCCGGCCTCCACCGCTCTACTTCTCTACTCTCTTCCTCTCTCTGCCTTTCTCTGCCTCTACTACCCTCTTAACTCCCCTCCCCATGCCCTGAATAAACTCTATTCTATACTATACCTTCTCGTGTGTCTGGTCCCTCAGGGGGAAGTGATGCCTGGGCTTGGGCCTGCTGAGCACGCCCTTCTCCCACACCTCCCTACCTCCATAACATATCTCTCTATATATATTTTTATAAACACATCACTAGTATCATCTATAGTACTAGTGAACTAGGCAAGTGTGTTTAAATTGGTCTACCCTGAGAAAGAACTGAGAAAGGGCTGTGCTGTTAATATTTAGTGTGTGCTTCCTGGTTTTTATTTACTTGTTTGTCTGAACTCACACAGCCTTCTTTGTCACATCCGTGTATATAAACACACTGAAACTGAAGTAAAGTTGTCCATAGCATTAGACTATAGCCCGCCCATTCAGGTCCTCAGATTCCCAGTCTCCCAGACAGATCTGCCCACGTCAGCAAAAGTCCACAATCAGAACCATGCACACAGAGAGCCAGGAAAGGGAGGTGACAAGAAAACACACCCAATGCCCTCACCCTTAACCATAAAAAAACCAAGCTCCCGGGGCAACACACAGCAGCACTTACTCTCCGTAGCTTGCTCTTCCTCCTTTCTGTTAATGAGCAAGAATCTCGGACTCTCAGGGCAAAATGGAAGGGCTGCGCTTTGTAGGAGAGCTGGAATGACGGTTAAGCCCAGTAGCCCAGGCCACAGCTCTTCAGATCCCAGGATAAAGTCCAAACCAAAGATCTTGAAGAATCCAGACAAAGAGAATGCTTAACCCCAATTAGAGTTCTATGCCATAAATGCAGTGTTTAAAAAAGAAAAATCACTTATCCTTTACCATAAATAGGAAAGAAAAATTGTTTCTATTCCTTTCTGGGCCCTGCCTACATCATTAGGTACCATATGAACTACAGTAATATCTGAAACATATACATATAGATACACAATGGAACACATGCCAGATCTAGACAGAGTGCTTCACGTATGGCAGTTCATTCATGGAGCAGAGAGTCATTAAATATGTGAAACTGTACCTGAGCCACCAGAATCCCAACAACGATGCCCAGCTGGTTCAGCGTGCCAAATGCACCCCGGAGGGATGTGGGAGACACCTCTCCAATGTACATAGGCACAAAGCCCGTGCACAGCCCACAGAAGATACCAATAATTAAGCGGCCCAGGACCAGCATTTCGACAGACTGCGCTATCTTGGAGAATCCCATGAGGCAGCCTGCAACGATGGCTAGCAAGTTGACTAGAAGCATAGAGTTGCGTCTGCAAGGTTAAAGACAAAGTGGTTAGTAACATGTCTGTCTTCCCTTCCCCTTCGGCTGTTTTGTGTGTATGTGTGTCCAGGTGCCGGCACGCCACAGAGCACATGTGGAGCTCAGAGGCCAACTTTGTGGCCGGCTGGAGCTGGTTCTGTTCTCTCTCCACCTTTATGTGGATCCCAAGGACTCACCCCAGGTCATCCGGCTTCATGACACATGCTTCTCTGGACTGAGCTATCATGCCAGCCCCATTTTATCACATTTCATTATAGAACTCATTGCAAAGATGGTAGGATATTTAGGACAATTTTTTTTCTATTTTCCTGAATACTCAAAAGGTAGGCAACATTAGCTGTGTCAAGTAGTTAAGGGCCAATAATTAGTACTAATTAGTACCAAAACTGGTGACTAGTACTTTACAAGCTAAGCTGGCAGCAAAGCCACTGACACAGCTAAGACAGAAAAGCTGCTTCAGCGGCTGAGGGGCATTGGGATTCTGGCGATTGAAGAAAAGGTCCCATTATGTATGCAGCCCTGGTTAGCCCAAAACTCAGATCCACCTGCTTGGCCTCCTGAGCACCACCATGCCCAGTGGACCTGGGAGATTCTTTTCTCAAATAGACCAATACATTATAAAAGGAGCTGGAAAAAAATGTTGATACATGGTTCTCATCCCTAGAGGCCCACTTAATTGTCTTACAGTATGCCGCATCACTGGGATTCCTAAAAGTCCCCTTAGGGAATCCTAAGTGTGCAGCCAAGGTGCACAAATACCATTAAGAGGGAAAAAAAAATTAAAAATCTTGAGTTAAAAAAAAAAAAAAAAAAAAGGTTGCGGTTGCAACAGGTTACAGTCCCAGCACTCAGGAGGCAGAGGCAGATTGATCTGAGTTCAAGGCCAGCCTGATCTAAGGACATCCATGGCTACACAGAGAAACCTTAGCCAGGCAGTGGTGGCGCACGTCTTTAATCCCAGCACTTGGGAGGTAGAGGCAGGTGGATTTCTGAGTTGGAGGCCAACCTGGTCTACAGAGTGAGTTCCAGGACAGTGCTCTGAATCTGGACATGGCGTCTGCCTTGCTTTCCAGCTTTCCTAGATGTTAGCATTCTGTCTAAACTCCACCCCACAGTTACCTGGCAATAGCCAGGTGGGCCTGGCCTACTATAAAAGGGGCTGCTTGCCCCACCTCTCTCTCTTATCTCTTTCCCTTGCCTCTCTCTAACATCTCTTATCTCTTACCTCTCCCCATTCCCTCCCCCCACAACGTGGTCATGTGGTCATGGCCGGCCTCCACTCCTCCACTTCTCTACTCCTTTTTTTTTTTTTTTTTTTTTTCCCCGAGACAGGGTTTCTCTGTGTATCCCTAGCTGTCCTGGAACTCACTCTGTAGACCAGGCTGGCCTCGAACTCAGAAATCCACCTGCCTCTGCCTCCCAAGTGCTGGGATTAAAGGCGTGCACCACCACTGCCTGGCCCACGATTTCAATTACATATCTAGAATATATAATTTTTTTGTTTTGTTTTTTTTTGTTTGTTTTTTTCCGAGACATGGTTTCTCTGTGTATCCCTGGCTGTCCTGGAACTCACTCTGTAGACCAGACTGGCCTCGAACTCAGAAATCCGCCTGCCTCTGCCTCCCGAGTGCTGGGATTAAAGGCGAATATATAAATTTTAACTTAAAGATAACTGAGTTTTGAACTTAAAGATATTTTTTGTGTATGCATGTGGCAAGATGTGTATACCACAGAGAGCATAACATGTACTATAGTGTTTGTGGAGGTCGGAGTTCAACTCATGGAAGTAGGTTCTTCCCTTCTACCATGTGGACCCCAGGCTGCTCCCAACCCACGATCCCCAGGCTTGAACTCTCTAGAGTTCTAGGGCTGTGAGCTTGTGCTGCCATGCCCAGCTGAGTGAAAGTATATGATCCTTAATTTTATTATCTCAGTCAATTTCTCTTTTGGGAGTAAAGTCAAGTTATTTAGCCATCGTTCACATTTTTCTACATGGCGAGGATTACAGAAAGTATTTTATGAAATAATGAAAAAAAACTTCCAAGAAATCTCCAAAAATATTCAGAAATGAAAATAACTTCTGGCTGGGTGTCGTGGCACCCAGAAAGCAGGAGGCAGCTGGACCTCTGAGTTTGATAGAGAGCCCAGTGTACACAGTACACAGCCAGTGACTGCCTCAGAGGGGAGAAAGAAGCAACCTTTGATCTTAAAAGAAAGAAGTTTAAGGAACTCCATAGCTGACCCCATTCTAGCAAAATTAAGCTAGCCTAGGAACTAAAACGGGAACTTGAGACCAAGACCTCACACAGCAGATCTCTAGGCCAGGTGGACTAGCCTTCCCCAAGTATAAATCAACATGTTCTCTCTCACACTGCATTATCTCCCTGACCTGATGTGTTCTGCAGATTCCTTGCCCAGGGTCTGATCAGTACCTGCCAAATCGGTTGACAAAAAGTCCAACAGAAAAAGAGCCAATCATGCCACCAACAGAGAAGATGGCCACACATAGGGCCCAGAGCGTGGTCAGCAGCCCCTCGCTCGGTAGGTCCTCTAACCGCTCTTCCAAAGTGTAGTTAAGAAAGTCCTTTAGGATCTGCGTGAGAAAATGCACAGTGTGAGGAGGGCAGACCAGGAGGGAGGAGAGGCACACGCTTTGAAAAGAGCATCACCCTAAACATCCAGTAGGTGGCAGCACAGATGTTCAAAGGGGCACCCCACCCAGTCACGACTTCCCATGTTCTTAATAATATAGGAAATGGATCACAACTGGGTGAGAGGGCAGAGCTTGAGGAGCAGATGGCCTGCCTTAGCTTCTTCTGCAGTACACTTTCCCTCCCCCACCTCAGCCAGGCATCTTAAATTTACAGTCCTACTTAAAAATAAGCTTGCTATTCCTTTTCGTTTAGGTACTCCCCCGACACTCACTGTCTCCGGTGCGTTGATGACTCCGGTGTTGTAGCCAAACTGGAAAGAGCCGATTGCAGCAACACTCACGGCGAACACCAGAGAGGGGGTCACCTGGAGAGAAGACAAGGGGAAAGAAATTCTTACAAACTTTGACTAATGGCATCCATCCGCTTCCAGTGATGCCTGTTGGTGTCCGTTTCTCCTGCCTTTGCTTAGAATGCTGGGATTTCAGGCACATTTGGAGAGAAAGACCTAAAGAGGAATTTGAGTCAATTCTCTTGGCCTGGCTAGTACCAGGCCAGTCAGGCTACACAGTGACACCCTGTTTCAAAAAAAAAAAGCCGGGTAGTGGTGGCGCACGCCTTTGATCCCAACACTTGGGAGGCAGAGGCAGGTGGATTTCTGAGTTCGAGGCCAGCCTGGTCTACAGAGTGAGTTCCAGGACAGCCAGGGCTATACAGAGAAACCCTGCCTCAAAAAACCAAAAAAAAACCCCACTTCACCAGCCGGTCCAGGATAGTACACAACTGTAATCCCAGCACTCATGAGACCAACGCCATAGGATCAAGTTCAAAGTCCGCCTGAATTAAATTTCTCAAAAAGAAAAGGCAATTAAAAACTTCACCAGATAGAGACAGGTACCTTGACTGCACTAGGGAACCCGTGAAAGCAGGGTTGCGGTGGTTCAAACCCACAATACCATGCTGAGGCAGGATAGCCGTGAGTTCATGGCCAGCTTGGGCTACAGTAAGACCCTGTCTCAAAACATAAAACATAACAGACCCAAACCCCTCAAAGCACAGAGAGCAGAGCCAGGCTCCATGTGGTCCACCACGTCTCACAGACTCTAGAGGCTAGAGCAGGAGGAGCAGCCATAACAGCATGGCTGGCAACTGGGATGCTTAGTCCCCCAAACCTGGGGACTAACAGCATGAATTCCTGCTTTCTCTCCTCTCCCACCACCCACTTCTACTTTCAGTCATCTTCCCTTCCCCCTCCTTTTTTTTTTTTTCTCTTCGAGACAGGGTTTCTCTGTATAGCCCTGGCTGTCCTGGAACTCACTCTGTCGACCAGGCTGGCCTCGAACTCAGAAATCCACCCGCCTCTGCCTCCCCAAGTGCTGGGATTAAAGGCATGAGCCACCACTGCCCAGCTTCCCTTTCCCTCTTTATAGTTTTCTTTGAGACAAGGTTCCACACTCTGTATCCCAAGCTAACCTCAAATTCAACTCCTCAATCCTCCTGCCTCAGCCTCTCAAGTGTGGGATCATAGGTGTCAGCTGCTATGCCCAGATTTCTTGTTTTTCTTATCTCTAGACTACATAACCTACCAGCAACATCCTGGGCTCTTTTGAGAGTCTTCCTGTTCTCTAAATATGGTACTATTCTCCACCCAGCTGGGCAGAGCCTCTGCTCATTTTGAACACAGTATTAGGAGTCATTTTAGGCAGGGCGGAATCAGGCAGACACCTCACCCCGCTGGGAAATCACTCAAGTGGGCAGGGGCAACTCAAAACTGGAGTCCGAGGCCGGCCTCTTTGGCCTGCCACAACCTCTTCACCTGTCCTTAAGTTCCGCTTAAGGTCACTCCGGGTGGCAGGCTGGGAGCGTCTACCAGCAAGCTGACCTTCCCGGCAGCCTTCCAGCCTGTCGGTGGTAAGTGCTGTCCCTTCCAGGAGTTCTGTTAAAACCCTTTCTTTGTCGTAAAACCTTCTTTACAAACACCCCCTCTTTTATCCTGATTTTTTTCATGGTGTCTTAATTTGCTTTATTTTCAAGTTAATCTTCATGGAAATGCCCTTTCCCTTACAAATACTGCTTCCTCCGCCCACACTAACACATACATCCTGCACTCATAACCATAGTAAGGACAATTGGACTTCCCTCTCCACAGTACCGGGGATCCCAAGGACCGATGGCTGGATGCTGAACAGCAAACCCAAGCCAATCCCAGGTCCTCTCAAGGGCTAATGCTTTCCCAAGCTTTCCAGCTGGCTCCGAGACCCACTCATCATCCCCGCGGCCAAGTCCTACCCTCTTCGCTCTCATCACAGCTACCTCAAACACACTCGAGAGGCAAACAGCTTCGTAGGTGACTTTCACGCGATAGCAAGGTGTTTGGGAGGATCTCATCAGGTATGAGATGCTTAGAACGCTAACACCAGTATCAAATGCCGGAGCTGATATGAAGAGGCCTCCGTCCGAACGGTTCGGTGACTTAGGAGAAACGGGAGCGTGGCAATCCGCACCAAGACCTGCCTTCGTGAGGACCCCAAACAAGCAAATAAAAACAACCAGCTCTTACCTTCGTTGTCCCCATGGTCCCAACCTAGTTCTCAAGTCTTAGGGGAGATCTAGAGGTATCCAGCCAATGTCCTCGGCAGCAAGTTTTCTTCGGGTCCTCAGCAGCAGCTCTCAGAAGGATGGAGGTGCATCACAGCCTGAAGCCCAGCCTACCTATTTATAATCTCTGCAAAGGGTGGAGCCTGCAACCCCCAACCCCTCCCCCAACCCCACGTCCAATCCTTAACCTCTGACCCCAGGAATTCAGTGACCTGTTATCTGATTTTCACTGCTCTACCCCCACCCCCTCGCCTTTGCAGGCAATCACCCGCTCCCTCCAGCTTTTTACCACATCCTCCCTGTGGTTCTTTTTTTTTTTCCTCCCCTCAAAGCGCTACCAAATTCCTTCCCTTTTTCAAGAGCCGACAACCTTTTTGTTTCACAGAAAAAATACTCAAAAAGGTTTGGAGGGCGGGCAAATTTGAAGACACTCGTTGTGGAGTAAGTCTAAAGACTTATCTAAAGCTAATCTATGTAAGGCAGAGTTGTGTAAGTGCTGCTTTCAGTTGAAAGCAACTGAAGAGGAGCAGGAAGCAGAGAATTTATAATGCGTTTTCATTATAGGCTGGGTGTACCCGGCTTGAAGGAGGGAAAGGCGAGGCAGCCCAAGAAAACTTATCCAGGTGTGGAGGCAACCTGGATGACTTGAGCCTCACCAACGCTCTCCGGCTCTAGGAAGGATCAGGTGAAGTACACAGCCCCAATTCCTTACCACAGCATAGCCACCCCACCCATTGTGAATTCTGCCACTCTCACCTCTGTTTTGAGGTTAACAGCATCTAGAAACACAATAAATATCAAATTCAACTTACAGCTATTTGCTGAGTGCATCTCTCTCAAGCGCGCGGGGGGGGGGGTAAGTGGCGGGGTGGAGGTGTATCGCAGTGAGGGGTATCGCACTTGCCTTGGCTCTAGGTTAACCCCCAGAAACGTTTGCTAAAATATGTTAGCTGGGGATTGTGTGTTTCTCGAAAGACAAACTTGAGACAAATGACTACCACACTGTACAAGAAACCTAAAAATTGGGTAGGCGAAATGAGAGCTTAGAGAGGCCAGTGATGGCCTTCAGGAAGCAGGCAGGGTTTCAGGTGAGTTCCAGAGCGAAGCAGCGAAGCATGTGATACACACGTGAGACCGAGGCTCTCTGCTCTGACTCCCAGTGGGGGGAGGGGAGGCGACCACTCCCCTGAAGGGTGGCTTGGTATAGGCACGAGGAAGAAAGGCATCTTCACTCCCTAGCTTTTTGGCCAAAGATCTAGACTGATGGACGGAACTGAAGCAAACCTGGTCTCTTTCTCCTTAAAGGAGGGTCTTTCCCAAATCGGATGCTTGCTGAGAAAACTGAGGTGGAGTGAACCTTGCCGTGCAAGAAAACCTTCCCTGAGGTTGCAACCCCCCCCCCTCATTTTTCTTTCCTAGAAGCACTGAGTCGGAAGTCCCGTTTAATTACCACAGCAACTGAATTTAGCAGCCAAAGGAATAACAATGCGCAAAGGCCAGTGCCAGCCAGTAGAAATAGAATCCAAGCCACCGGTGCGACACTCCATTTTCTTGTAGTCACATTAGAAATAATGTTGTCACTGGGCAGTGGTGGCACACACCTTGAATCCCAGCACTTGGGAGGCAGAGGCAGGTGGATTTCTGAGTTTGAGGCCAACCTGGTCTACAGAGTGAGTTCCAGGACAGCCAGGGCTACACAGAGAAACCCTGTCTAAAAAAAAAGAAATAATGTTGTCAAAATGGCACAGCAGATAAAGGCACTTGTTACCAAGTCTGGCGACCTGAGTTCCATCCCCAGGACCCACATGGTGTCAGGAGAAAACCAAGTCCACAAAGTTGTCCTCTTTTTGTTTTGTTTGTTTGTTTGTTTGTTTTTCCGTTCTTTGTTTTGGTTTTTTGTTTTGTTTTGTTTTTGAGACAGGGTTTCTCTGTGTGGCCCTGGCTGTCTGTACTGGAACTTGCTCTGTAGACCAGGTTCCGATGCCTAACAGGTGCTGCACACTCTTGGTGCACAGACATACATGTAGGCAAAACACCCATGATGCATAAAAAAATAAAGATTTTTTTTTCTTTTTTCATTTTTAAAGGTACTCCGGAGGGTGGAAGTGGGCTAGAGATCTGGGAAAGACAGATGCTCCAAAGCTGAAGATTAGCTCTGAAAGAGGCAATCTACAGAGAAAGTTATGCTTGCAGCAATGTATGTATTTTAAAGATGACAGCTGGAATTTAGCTGAATCCCAAGAATCTAAAATATACTAAACAAATTGAGACAAATGCTCTTTGAAGCAGTAGCCCTAAGGTGTGCTTAGGAGAGAGGGGACAGAGGGAACAATAGCCTGGGATACCAGTGCCCAGTGCACACACCTGCACAATGGGAGCCTCAAGCTGGCCTCCTGCTGCTGGCTTGTGTTGAGGTTTGCAAGTGTGACAACGGAGAAGGACAAAGGATCCCACAGAAGAGCACTCAAGACTAAACTCGGCCCCGGAAAACACAGCAGAGACTGTAGTAAGGACTGCCCAGATCCTGGGCCTTACATTTGTACCAGTCCTCACAAACAGCAGCCTGCATGGTTTTATGTGTTTGATCGTAATCTTTCCCTACCAGGTGGGGTGTCCCATAATTCACTTTGAATCCAAAAACACTGTTTAAAAAAAAAAGAAAGGAAGGAAGGAAGGAAGGGAGGGAGGGAGGAAAGGAGAAGAAGAAGAAGAAGAAGAAGAAGAAGAAGAAGAAGAAGAAGAAGAAGAAGAAGAAGAAGAAGAAGAAGAAGAAGGAGAAACAGCAGCAGCAGCCCTGGGGTAAAGAAAGGAAAAATCTGAGAAGTGCAGCTTCTTGTGTTTACACTGCCTTTAAACCATTCATTACTGCCTCCGGTCCTGAAAACCGGATTCCAGCTCCCAGCTTCTCATCGCTGTGGCAGATCTTGCCTGTCCCAAAGTCTCCAGGAACAAATTCCAAAGTAGTGTTGACCCTAAGTTAAAATTCAAAGCACAGCAATCTACTCAAAGATCTTCACTGGTGCCTCCTTAAGCCCTGGGTTCAAAGCACCTTTGACTACAGACAGACACGTGGGTCACCGTTTAAAACATTCCAGCAGCGTTAACAGAACACTAAGCACACACGACAATTGTATTATATAATATTTATCCTATCTGATGCATCCCAAATCCTGTTTCACTTCGTTCTTTTTCTCTTTGCAGTGCTGGGGATTCAATCCCGGGCCGAGCCATACCAGTTTCCGGTCTCAAAGTTCTCATATTAATATCTAACCAACGTAAAAATTATTAATAATCTATTTTGTTATTTTTGTACGAGGCCTTCAGAATTCAATGTGCATCTTACACTTACAGTGCACCTCAGATGGGACACTCGATTTTCAGGTATCGAGATGAAATACCCTTTTTCTTTCCATTTCTTCCCCCCACGCCCCACACTGGGTACTGAACATAGGTCCTTTTGACCATTTCTTCCCCCCACAGCCCACCCTGGGTACTGAACATAGGTCCTTTTGAATACATGCTAGGCATGGACTCTACCACTGAGCTGTATCCCCAGCCTGAGATGCTCTTTTTAAATGAAACTGTGGTTTTGAACCCAATGACCTGAGTTTGAACACACACGAACACACCACCCACACGAGTGTGCCACCCCATAGGTAAATCATTCAATGTGATTGTAATGCTAGGTGAGACCTATAGAGAACACCAAAATCAGTCAGGACTGCCCTGGAATTCTGCACATTCAGCTCTGTGTGCCGTGGGTGGATACGGTATATTCTCCAAAGGTTCCTACGCTAGAAGCCAGGTCCAGCATAGCCATGCTAAAGGGAAGTAGAACCTCTAAGTAGTAAGGTCTAGGCAAGCACACTGTGTGTGTGTGTGTGTGTGTGTGTGTGTGTGTGTGTGTGTGTGTACTCAGCATACACATCATTCATGGGTCGGAGGACAACTTTTGGGAGCCTGTTCTCTTCTCTTTCTACCAGGTGACCCCAGGAATCCGTTGTAATGCTTGAAAGCAAGTGCCTTATTCTCTGAGCCATTTCACAAGCCCCTAAACCTCTTTTCAGGCTCTGCAGAGAGGCAGGCATATGCTTTCAGTCCTGGCTCGGGGTGAACCAAGGATCGAGAATTCCAGGCTACTCAAGTATTTTATTATGGCAACAGAAAATGGACAGATCCTGTTAAATAGTGTTCTCCTCATCTGTGTCATGTTTTCAAGCCTAAATCCGAGTCCAGACCTGCAGAATGACTCTGTGGACACAAGTTCCTGATGTGCAAGCTTGGTGACATGACTCCCAGTCCTGGAACCCCACGACGCCAAGTGCCAGAGACAGCTCTGCCAAAAGAGTGCTTGCTGCTCTTGCAGAAGACTGCAATTCCATTCCAGTACACATATGAGGTGGCTCAGAGCTGCCTGTGACTACAGCTCCAGAGCATCTGATATTTCTGGTTTCTGCAGGTACCCATGTGTGCACAGACATGCAGACACAGATAAACACATAAATAAAAATAAATCTGAAAATAAAAAGCCAAATGCAACGGTTCATGTCTGCAATCCTAGCACTCCTAAAGTGAGATGGGAAGTGGAGAAGGGGGGAATTGCCTGGAAGTTCAAGAGTCAAGGTAGCCTCAAGTGTGTAGTGCAGCAAAAGCAAAGGAGACCCTGCTTCAACGGGGTGGAGAAGAGAAAGCTCTCCTGGAAGTCATCCTCCGGCCTCCGGATGCATACCCACCCCACACATACAACAACAACAACAATAAAACAGAACAGAACCAAGCTCCAGCCAAGTGTGGTGGCTCACTGGATCCCTAAGAGCTTGGGTACAGAGGACGAAAACCCAAAGAGACGAAGAGTAGGAAGAAGTAAGGAGGGAAGACGCCGCGCCATCCTCCCCGGGGCGCCATGCTTCCCCGGGTCGCCATCACCATGCCCGCTGGCTTGCCGAATACAGAGTTTGGGAACAGAAGTGAAGGAAGGCAGTTTTATGGCATTTTGTAGTAGATTCGGGAAAACACTTTGGTTTAATTTCTTTATAATGATGATTTTGTTGTTGTTTTGGAGACAGAGTCTCACTATGTAGCTCAAGTTGGCCTGGAACGCACAATGTAGCTCAGGTTGACCAGGACCCTGGTCTGGCTGCCTGCCTCCGCCTCCGCCTCCGCCACCGTGACCTGCAGAAATTGTTTGCTTCATCTGAACTTGCTATTTCATCTTCCCTGTCCTTTTGCCATCCACTGGGATGGCTCTGGAAAGGTTCTCACAGGCCTCACCGGCAGGAGAGTTTGACTCAGGACTGAGAAGTTCTAACATTTGGACGAGATGGGCAGTGGCCCTGGTTTTGATGATGCATGTTCCTGTGTGCTAATGACTGATTGCCTGGCTGGACAATTTTTAAAGCAGTAGGATTGACTCATGGATATGTGGATAGGTCTTTTGCAATAAAAATGGTTGAGATTTGAAAACAGCTTTAAAGGCCGGGCAGTGGTAGCGCACGCCTTTAATCCCAGCACTCGGGAGGCAGAGGCAGGCGGATTTCTGAGTTCGAGGCCAGCCTGGTCTACAGAGTGAGTTCCAGGACAGCTAGGACTATACAGAGAAACTCTGTCTCGGAAAAAAAAAAAAGAAAACAGTTTTATGTATTTATTTATTTATTTATTTATTTATTTATTTATTTATTTATTTATTTTCCAGACAGGGTTTCTCTGTGTAGCCCTGGCTGTCCTGGAACTCACTCTGTAGACCAGGCTGGCCTCAAACTCAGAAATCCTCCTGCTTCTGCCTCCTCCCAAGTGCTGGGATTAAAGGCGTGCGCCACCACTGCCCGGTGTGTTATTTTGGTTTTTCAAATCAGCATCTCACTGTGTCACTCTGGCTGTCCTAGAACTCACTCTGTAGACTAGACTAGACTCCAACTCAAAGAGATCCACTTGTCTCTGCTCCCCAGTGCTGAGATCAAAGGTGTATGCTACCATCACCACCACCACCACCACCACCACTTAGAATGTACTGCCCTGGATTAAACCCATGTACACTAGGCAAGCATTCTACGGACTCAGCTACACCTCTAGCCCCTCTCCCACATTTTACACACACATACGCACTCACTCGCAGGCGACTGTGTGCACTATATATGTGTGTGTGTGTGTGTGTGTGTGTGTGTGTGTGTGTGTGTGTGTATATGTGTAACTGGCTGTGAACTCTTGGTCGTCCTGTTGACACCTTCCAACTTCTGGAATTACTAGGCTGGCATCGATTTTTTATTTTTATTTTTGAACTTGCTATGTAGCCAAGGGACCTTGAACTGACCCTCCTGTCGTTACGTCCTGTGTGCTGGAATTATAGGTGCGTACTCCCATGCTCAGTTTATGTGACGCTGGAGAGCAAACCCAGGGCTTCATGATACCAGGCAGTCATGCTCAAAGCTGAGGTACATCCTTAGTCCTCACTGACTAAACTTTTTTCCATATGAATTAATAGGGGTTGGAGCATGCATGCTATCAAATGTGTGTAGAGGTCAGACAACACTATGGGAGACTCTTCTCTCCCTTCACCATGTGTCTTAGTCAGAGTTTCTATTTCTGCACAAACACCATGACCAAGAAGCAAGTCGGGGAGGGAAGGGTTTATTCAGTTTACTCTTCCACGTTGCTGTTCATCACCAAAGGAAGTCAGGACTGGAACTCAAGCAGGTCAGGAAGCAGGAGCTGATGCAGAGGCCATGGAGGGATGTTTCTTACTGGTTTGCTTCCCCTGGCTTGCTCAGCTTGGTCTCTTATAAAACCCAAGACTACCAGCCCAGGAATGGCATCACCCACAAGGGGCCCTCCCCCATTGATCACTAATTGAGAAAATGCCTTACCTCTGGATCTCATGGAGGCATTTTCTCACCTGAAGCTCCTTTCTCTGTGATAACTCCAGCTTGTGTCAAGTTGACACAAAACCAGCCAGTACAATTGACCCCTTGTCAACTTGACACACAAACACATCACCATTAAGCCCAGACCCTTAATTTCTTATTCATCCCTAAGACTTAAATAACTTTTAAAGTCCCACAGTCTTTACATATTAAAAGTTCAATCCCTTAAAAATATCCAATCTCTTTTAAAATTCAGTCTTTTTACAATTAAAAGTCTCTTAACTGTGGACTCCACTAAAATACTTTCTTCAAGAGAGAAAAATATCAGGGCACAGTCACAATCAAAATCAAAATCAAACTCCAACCGTCCAATGTCTGGGATCCACTCATGATCTTCTAGGCTCCACCAAGGGCTTGAGTCACTTCTCCAGCTCTGCCCTTTGTAGCACACACCTTGTCTTCTAGGCTCCAGATGCCTGTACTCCACTGCTGCTGCTGTTCTTGGTGGTTATCTCACGGTACTGGCATCTCTAAAACACTGCTGTCTTCCGCTATAATTAGGTTTCATCAATAGCTTCTCATAGGCTCTCCTCATGGTGCCAAGCCTCAACTCCTTTGCATGACCCCTTCAGTCCTGGGCCATGAATTGCAACTGAGGCTGCACCTTCACCAATGGCCTTCCGCGGCCTCTTGCAGTGCTGAGCCTCAGCTGCTCTTCATGACCCCTCAGGCCTTCATAATCAGTACCACCTTGGTGACTCTTACACATTACCAAGTCCAGCTTCAGCACGAGGTACAACCCTGGCTATCTCTGGAACATAGCCTCTGTGCTCTCAGAAAACACTTCTCAGAAGATTTCACCTCAATGATACTGGTGTCTTCTTAATCACCACTAATTTCTTAACTCCAGATAACCAGCATCAACAGTCCCATAATGTAAAGATTTCGCTTTAGTAGTGCTGGCTTGTCAATCACAGCTGATTCTTCAGCCCCAGCTAACCAAAACCACAGAATCTTAAATCAAACTAGCAATGGCCCTGATAAGAGTCTTTAATCTTCCCTCTGAAATTTCACAAGCCAGGCCTCCATCTTCTGCACTGTTCTCAACATTATCTTTCAAGCTCCTACACAACATCCCACAGAGCTCTTAGCATCCCAATGGCTCTTCTAGCCCAAAGTTCCAAAGTCCTTCCACAGCCCTCCCCAAAACATGGTCAGGTTGTCACAGGAATACCCCACTATGCTGGTACCAATTTGTCTTAGTCAGGGTTTCTATTCCTGCACAAACATCATGACCAAGATGCAAGTTGGGGAGGAAAGGGTTTATTCAGCTTACACTTCCATGTTGCTGTTCATCACCAAGGGAAGTCAGGACTGGAACTCAAGCAGGTCAGGAAGCAGGAGCTGACGCAGAGGCCATGGAGGGATGTTTCTTACTGGCTTGCTTCCCCTGGCTTGCTCAGCTTGCTCTCTTATAGAACCCAAGACTATCAGCTCAGGGATGGCACCACCCACAAGGGGTCCTCCCACCTTGATCACTAATTGAGAAAATGTCTTACACCTGGATCTCATAGAGGCATTTCCTCACCTGAAGCTCCTTTCTCTGTGATAACTCCAGCTTGTGTCAAGTTGGCACACAAAACCAGCCAGTACACCATGCAAGATCAGGTGTTCAGTCTCATTGAGCCATCTCTCTGTTCCTGGACTATGCTGCATTTTAATAGTTGACAGAATCAAACTAAGTCTATCACCTGTAACATCACTATAACATGCCAAATATGCTCTAGCCTAAACATCTTCAGAACGAAAGATAAGATTGGTGATGGCTCACGCGTTTAATCCCAGCAGTTGGAATGCAGAGGCAGGTGGATCTCTAGAGTTGAGGCCAGGATGGTCTACAGAGTGAATTCCAGGACAATCAGGGCTGCACAGAGAAACCTGTCTCAAAAGAAAAAAAAAAAAAGATAGGAAGATAAGATTATGCAGACAAAGGGAGATCTGGGAGAAAACAAAGGATGGGCCTCTAAGGGGAAGTGGGGTGGGCGTGCATGTCATGATGCAAATGCAGAATCTGTTTTTTTAATGAACGGCTCCTTAACGCTTTCGTCCCTTTCCCTACGAATCTCTTTCCCACCGGGCCCAATCTCCAGGAAGTTAGCAGCAAGAGAAACCTTTGGATTGGCTAGCTAAAGACTCACTCAACATTTTGTTTTTAAGATTTTAAATCCTGCGAATGTGTGTGCTTGTGTCTGTGAATGTGAGTGAGGATGGCCATCGGACCTCCTGGCACCTGAGTTACCTGTGGGGAGAGCTACCTAACATCACGGGAACTGAACAGGTAGGCCTCTGCAGGACAGTGTGTTAACTTAACTGTGGAACCTGGCACCTGAGTTACTTGTGGGGGAGAGCTACCTAACATCACGGGAACTGAACAGGTAGGCCTCTGCAGGACAGTGTGTTAACTTAACTGTGGAACCTGGCACCTGAGTTATCTGTGGGGGAGAGCTACCTAACATCACAGGAACTGAACAGGTAGGCCTCTGCAGGACAGTGCGTTAACTTAACTGTGGAACCCAATGCATCTGTTTTTTAAAGACAGGGGTCTCGCTATCTAGTCCTGGGTAGCATGGAATTTGCTATGTATATCATATTATCAGATAGGGTTTGGCCTTGAAGCCATCCTCCTGCCTCTGCCTTTGTACCGCTGAGATTACAGGTGTTTGCTGCCAAATATGGCTTCTTCTAGACTTAGTATCTTTGTTTAATCTTTATTCAATTCTATTTATTTCCTTATTTTGTATGCATGTACACATCGGCCCTGGAGACTGGACTCAGGTCCTAAGGCATGGCAGTAGATGCCTTCACCTGCCGAGCATCCCTCAGGCCGCAGAGTCAGTATTTATATTAAAGGTTACAATGCCCATCTCCATAGAGTTGCTAGAAGGTTAAGACAATGCAAGTTATAAAAAAATAAATCAATCAAAACAAATGAATAGGTATTTGGTCGAACACCACTCTGGCTGTTTCTGGGACAGTATTTGGAATGAGATTTGATTTAAATCAGTGGCTTTGAACAGAACAGATTGTTCTCCACAATGTAAAACTCAACCAGGCTTGAAGAGAACCAGAGACTGGTTCTTCTGCAGCAAAAAGACCTGTACCAGCCAACCTAGACATGGGTCTCCTGTTGGGTTTCCAGTCTGCCCACACACTGTTTACAAAGCAGAGGTGCCAGCCCCTAGAACGGTGTGATCAACTCACAGACTCTGGGTCTGTCTGGGGGACAATAAAGTAGTTCCAAGAAGTAGGATGAGGATATAGGAAAGGCCTATATGAATCTGTGAGTTCAAGGACAGCCAGGCCTAACAGGGAGACCCTATCTCAAAAACAGAACAAACAACAACAAAAAATCCTGCAAATGGGCAATGGGAGAGACAGACAAAACTGTGGTAACCCTGGAAGAGCCAAGATTGCCTTGAAGAGACTGTGGGTAGGAATATGGACGTTTAAGGTGATTCTGGGACTGGACATGCAGGTCCATGGGGCAATGCTGTCTCCTTAGGTGCAGTGGGCCAGCTGCGGTTCAGGATGCAGCCATGACAGAGAGCCAAGAGGACAATGCTTCCTTTGGTTTGCTGCTTCTTTCTTTGAAAGTGACTGGGATTGAACCCAGGGCTTCATACATAGGTCAAATCATCTACCACTGAGCTACACTCCAGCCTCAGAGAGTCATCTTGACCCTTAACTCTAACAGTACATTAATTTCTTGCCTCTATCATCAAAAGCAGAGGCAACTAAATAAAAAAATAAGCAAATGGGCCTCCATCAAACTCAATGACATTTCTGTATCAACAGGCAAAACAGCAGCGTAAATTAGAGTTTACAAGATGGAAGAAAATATTTGTAAGTCATAAATCTAATAAATGGTTAAAAATCCAGAAGAGAAGCTGAAAAGTTGTGGTCAATATTCTCTGTGAATTCAAGGCCAGCCTGGTCTACAGAACAAGTTCCAGGGCAGTTAAGGCTACCCAGAGAAACCCTGTCTCAAAAGTCAGAAAACTAAAAATCCAATAGCCTGATTTCAAAGTGAGGCTCATCCTACCCTCACCCCCCAAAAAGGAAAGAAAAAGAACAACAACCCTGGTAAATTTAAATGTTTTCTATTCACACACACACACACACACACACACACACACACACACACACACACACATAATAAAAGTGAGCTCAAGTTAGACATGTTAGCCAAAAACTAGAATCCCTTGGGAGCTGGAAGCGGAAGTTCAAAGACAGCCTGAGAGACATTCGAAGTTCAAGGCCAGTTTGAGGTACAAAAGACCGGCTTTTAAAAAAAGGAAGTTGGGAGATGGTACTGGAGTGTGGCTCAGCACTTGAGCTCTTTCAGAACTATGACAGCTCACAACTGCCTGTAACTGCAGTTCCTAAGAATCTCACACCCTCTTCTGGCTTCCGGAGCACCAGGCCTGCACTCCTCACACTGTGCACATACATACATACAGAGCATGTAAACTGCTGGGCACAGTGGGGCACGTCTTTGATCCCAGCACTCTGGTTTTTTTGTTTTGTTTTGTTTGGTTGGTTTTTTTTTGGTTTTTCGAGACAGGGTTTCTCTGTGTAGCCCTGGTTGTCCTGGAACTCACTCTGTAGACCAGGCTGGCCTCAAACTCAGAAATCCACCTGCCTCTGCCTCCCGAGTGCTGGGATTAAAGGCGTGCGCCACCACTGCCCAGCGATCCCAGCACTCTGGAAGTAGAGTTAGAGGCAGTCGGATCTCTGAATTGGAGGCCAGCCTGGTTTACATGCTGAGTTCCATACACACTGACATACACACTGACATACACACTGACACACACACTGACACACACTCACACACACACTCACACACACACACACACTCACAGACACTCACACACACTGACACACACACACACTCACACACACTCACACACACTCACACACGTAGATAACGAATGTGGTTTTGAGAAGGAGGATATCTGTATAACATGGCTGAAAGGTGAAGACTTTTGCCAAGTGAACACACACCTTCACGGACACACAGATCCTCCGTGTTTCCCCTCAGGTAAGGTCTGTAGGGAGGTCAGAGTCACAGGAACGGAAGACAGACCCTGCTTTAGAGGCTAGGGGGAGTGGTTTGTTGGGTACAGAGCTTTCAGATGTACAAGATCAAAAGTCTTTGATGGGCAGGTGGTGGTGGCCTATGCCTTTAATCCCAGCACTGGGGACACAGAGGCAGAGGCAGGAGGATCTCTGTGAGTTTAAGGCCAGCCTGGTCTACAGATGAGTTCCTGGGACAGCCAGGGCTACAGAGAAACCCTGTCTCTCTCTCTCTCTCTTTTTTTTTTTTTTTTTTTTTGGTTTTTCGAGACAGGGTTTCTCTGTGTAGCCCTGGCTGTCCTGGAACTCACTCTGTAGACCAGGCTGGCCTCCAACTCAGAAATCCACCTGCCTCTGCCTCCCGAGTGCTGGGATTAAAGGTGTGTGTGCAGATAGTTTTGTGTTGCAACCTGGGTGCTGGGAAGCACAACCAGTTCTTTGGAAGAGCAACCAACCAGTGCTCTTACCTGCTGAGCCATCTCTTCATCAGGGCCCCCAACCCCTTTTTTTAGTTTTGGAAATGAGGTCTCACTGTATAGCTCTGGCTGGTTTGGAAATTTCGAAGAACAGGGTGGCCTAGAACTCACAGAGTTCTGGCCTGGATTAAAGGTGGTCACCACCGGGCCTAGCCTCTCAGCTGTGTTTTGTATGCAAATTGCAATAGTTAGGCCAATAAGGACCACACACTATTATTTGTGGGGTGTAAAGATGAGTATGTGAATTCCTGCTCCTGGTACGAATGTCTTTGCTTCTTTATATAGCTGTCCAGTGGTATTATCACTAGGGCATCCCTGCCTGCCTTGGCTACGGGAAAACAACAAGATGACAGCACCAGTTCACGCTGACTCATACCCCCTTCAAATAACATAACCACATGCCAGTCTGTGGTCACTTTTCAATGAGACGTGTCATGGCTGAAGGGCTGTGTTCTTTGAGCAAGTTTCCCCCCTAGTTTTGGTAGCAGAGCCTAACTTCTCAGAAAGAAGGCAAAATAAGCCACTCAGTGCTCTGAGGCACTATTATTAGCAGGGATGGAATTATTAATTCTGTGGTAGGCTAGGCCACTACACAAGCTGCCAGAAAGTACGTGAAATGCTGTACCTGGGAACAGGCTCAGAGGGGGAGGGTCACAGTTTCAAATGGAGCTGGAGAGGCTGCTGAGAACTGCAGGGACCCAGGGAAGGCCCTGTCCCTGGGTCCACAGGGACCACAGTGGAGACACTGAAGCCATTGTCTGACTGTTGAAATCTCAAAGAACAAGCCCCGAGCAAACCAGATAGATGCTCCAGCTAATTCCTTCCTGGTAGGGGACACTTAGAGAAACCATCCTGTCCTCATTAGACTGGAGGGGTACATCTATCCCAGCACTCTGGACATGATGACCCCTTTGAATTTGTGGCCTGTCTAGGCTACCTAGTGATTCATTAATTACACAAATTTGTTCCAGAAATAAAAATTTACTTCAACATACCACATCAGAGACCCACCTGCCGCTGCTTCTTGAGTGCTTAAAGGCATATGCTGCCACACCCAGGCTGTATTAATTTATGTATTGTCCATGACAACTTTTGACATGGAAGTATTCCAGACAAAGTTCACAGAGTCTACAAATGTCAGAGTGCTTGCCTAGGAAGCTCAAGGCCTTGTATTTGATCTAAGGCACTGAGAAAAAGTGTCTTCTCTGATATGCATCCAGTTAAGAGAGATGGCTCAGCTGCTGAGTACTAGTCTAGCCAAGAAGGTGAGTTCGATTCCCAGCACCTACTTTAGAGAGCTCACAAACATGTTAACTCTAGCTTCAGGGATCCAAAGGCCCTGCTCTCGTTTGACAATCCCTCTCACCTGTCCACACAGAAAAATAACTCTTTAGCCAGGCATAATGGTGCAACCCTTTAATCCCAGCATTTGGGAGGCAGAAGGCAGGTGGATCTCTGTGAATTCAAGGCTCGTTTGGTTTGCATAGTAAATTCTGGGATAATCAGAGTTACATATGAGACCCTGTCTCAAAAAACAAGCAAATTTCTTAAAATAAGTAATAATAGTTATTAATAATAAGCAGTAGCAGTGGCAGTAGTACACACATAGGGACAAGTCAGTTTGGAAGGGCTTAGAATTTTATCTCAGTTGTTCAAGTGAGTACTATTTTAGTGTTCTCTTTTGCTACTCAATAGGGCGAGCGGTGAAGCAGCAGAGGCAAGGTTCTCTTAAGCTAAACTACTGTGTTTTTCTCCCTAAAACCTTCCACGATGTGTGCGTAGCACGTTGAACAAGTTTGACTTGGGTGTGGTGGCACTTGCTTTAATCTAGCAGAGGAAGTCGTATCTCTCTAAAATCAGGGACAGCTTGATCTACATAGTAAGTTCCAGGCCAGCCAAGACCCCAAATGAGAGTCTGCTTCAAAAAAAAAAAAAAAAAAAAAAAAAAAAAAAACAACACAACACAGCACAAAACCTCCACAATTTTTTTTGTAGATTGTGCGCCATGTACTAGGGCAGCCTAGTACTAGGCTAGGAATCACTGTGTGATTTGATGCATTCCTACTGAATACACCCCAATTACAAGTGCCGTGAACTTCGTGTTGCAGATCAGCCTATTTAATGGACACATCTTTCTCACACGTGACCCAAGCTGTTGCCTCCAAGAGAGCAAGTCAGTTACAGAAATATTTGGATGAGGCGGGCTCAGAAACCAAAGTATCTCTTCTCTCTTCCCAGTAGGTTAAGCCCCGCCTGCTGACGTTTCATTCTTTTTTGGGGGGGTGGGTGAGGACCGGTCGGCTGGTGGTCAGATGGATCTCTGAGCAACCCGCTCCATCACTCAGTCCTGTCTCTCCCTGATTCTACTTCTCCCCTCCTCTGGAATTTATCTTCTTGTTAGGTTGCTGAGAGATGCAACCATCATCTCCCCGTTGTCCTGGTTTTCTTCATCCTGTTTCTCTGACTTTTTTTTTTTTTTTTTTGACACAAATTTGCAAAATCTCATGGATGGGTAAAAAGATCCCCGAGCAATTAATGGAATGGTTTATATGCAGACTTATCGAATGACTGTGGAATGATTTTGGCAATGCATGTAAAAAGAAATTCGTGGAATAGCCCCTGCCTTTGATGGGTCCCACAATTCTTTAAATGTTCAAATGTAGATAAATTCCTTTGCCTACAACCACATTTTAAATTAGCTTTCAGGCAGGGTTTTTTTTTTCTCCCTAGTAATGGGCTTGAACTTAGGGTCTTGAACATAACTGGGTGTTTGAGACAGGGTCTCCAAATTAGAGAGAGAGAGAGAGAGAGACTCACTAGGTAACCCTGGCAGCCTGGAACCCACCTGCTTCTGCCTGCCAAATGCTAAGGTTGAAGGCACATGTGTAAAGGACCAGCACCACCCTGACCAACCTTTTTTAAATTTGTTTTTTAAGACAAGATCTCATGTAGTCATGTAGTTCAGGGTGACCTTGAACTCACTATGTAGCCAAAGCTAGCCCCTAGCTCATGACAACATCATACTCCTCCCAGCTCAACCTCCTGAGCACTGGGATTACAGAAGTGCGTCACCATGCCAGACTCCCAGACTTCTGACTGTCTTTTATTTTTGGAATAGGGTCTCACTATGTTGCCTAGGCAGGCTTTGAACTGCTATTCTGCCTCAGCCTCTTTGTAGCTGGGATTACAGGCCAGCTGTAGGAGAACTTTTAAACCCAGTGCTATTCCAATTATACCTAAGTGGCTGCTTCAGTCTAGTTTTTCCTTGTTGTCATCATTTTGTAGAGACAGGTCCGGGACCATATAGACCAGGCTAGCCTCGAACTCGCAGGAATCTGCCTGTCTCTGCCTCCCAAGGGCTGGGATTAAAAACTACCATGCCTTTTAAAATTTTTCATTTGGCTTTTTAAGAGACATAGAGTGTGCTATCTCTCTCTCTCTCTCTCTCTCTCTCTCTCTCTCTCTCTCTCTCTCTCATAGTCTGCATGTGGAGGTTAGAGGACAACTTTCAGCTTTCATTCAGGAGTGAGTCCTCTCCCTCTACCATGTGAACCCTGGTAATTCAGGTTATCCCACCTGGTACAAAACACCTTTAGCATGGCATTGTGGTGTGTGTGTAAATGCATGTGTGCTACTAAATAAATGAATAAATAACCCTGATGTTGGGTTGGTGAATGGCTCAGTGGGTAAAAGTGCTTTCAATGATGTGGCATGCATACCCTCAAACAAAAAAAAAAAACCCAAATATAATTGTTTTTAATTCTAGATTATTGTTATTGTTTTTTGTTTGTTTGTTTGTTTGAGATAAGGCTTCTCTGTGTAGCCTTGACTGTCCTGGAACTCACTCTGTACACCAGACTGACCTTGAACTCCTGGAGATCCGCCTGACTCTGCCTCCTCGATACTGGGATTAAAAGGCCTGTGCCACTACTGCCAGGCTAAACCCAGTTATTATATTATTAGCAGTTATCAGCTCTCCAGGTCTCACCGGGGCATTTATCTATGTATATAACGTAGTTTGATCTTGTTCACTCGCCATTACCCTCTCTCCACCCCTGCCACGCCCATAGGAAGCACAGCCCTAGGCAAGGAACCTGGAGGCTGCAGATAAACAGCTGGCGCAAGCCGGGCAGTGGTGGCGCACGCCTTTAATCCTGGCACTTGGGAGGCAAAGACAGGCAGATTTCCGAGTTTGAGGCCAGCCTGGGCTATAGAGTGAGTTCCAGGACAGCCAGGGCTATACAGAGAAACCCTGCCTTGAAAAACAAAACAAAACAAAACAAAACAAAACAAAACACCAAAAAAAAAAAAAAAAAAAACCCAAAAACCAAAAAACAGGTGGTGCAGAGTTCTAGGAAAGGAGCTGTCCTCCTGGTGACTCAGTGAGGGTCCTATGCCCAGGCTGTTTGGAGAACCTCTCAGGACAGAGAAGACAGGGAGGCCACGAAGCGAGGCAGGTGAGGCAACAAGGCTCTTAGGACACTGTGGTCCAAAAACCTAAAACACTTACATAATCTGACCCTTTGCCAACTCCCACGTTTTACTGTAGATGAGTCAAATGAAATGAAATCTTAATGCTGTGAGATCACAGGGCCATGGCCTGGGGTCAGAGGAAGGAAGGAGGCACTGTCTGTGGTGGCAGAGACAAAGAGTGGGAAACTCTGAGAACTTCCTGTGAAGAAATGAAAAAAGTGGTCCAACCAAGACTGACTACCAAAAATACTGATCAGGAAAGCATTTCTCTCTCTGTCTCTCTCTGTGTCTCTGTCTCTGTCTCCCTCTCTGTCTCTCTGTCTCCCTGTCTCTCTCTCAATATCTTTCATTCCATGTAATAGGAAACGTGGGCCTATAAGCTCGGTTTCCAGGTCCCCCAGGCCTGCAGGCTGCCTTGGTTTTTACTTGGGAGTAAGCACAGAGAGGGAGTCACTTGGAGCATACTGCTGTCATCCACGTTTTTAGGGAGAGGAAAACCTGGGACTGGATGAGAGGTTGCTGGAGACTGGTTGATGGGTTGTCCTTAAGTTTCTCTCCACCTACCTTAGCTCCATGGTCTTTTTTTGTGACCCCCTTAAAAGGTGGCAAGCAGTCTACACAGACCCACCAAAGGCCAATGAGCACGGGTCAAGGCCAAAATGCACAGACTCGGCACGGACCTCCTCAGTTTCTAATGGGCAGTATTCCCTTTTCAGGTTGGAGAAGTTAGGGGCAGAGACTGAAGCACCTAGGTTATCATCATCATCCTTCATGAAGTTTAGTGATGCAAACAGGATGTGGACCTTTATTTAGCAAATCAAGAAAGACCTAGCTAGGGAAATTACCCTTTGTATCGTTACATTATTAAACTGGGGTTTGAGCCTTTGGGGATTGTTTCTGTAGATAGTGTCTCGTGTAGTCCACGCTAGTACATAACCAAAGCTGACCACGGATTTCTGATCCTACTGTTTTCACTTGCCAAGTGCTGGGATTACCGTTGTGTGCCACCACTCCAGGTTTTATGGGGTGCTGGGGATTAAGCATCCCAGCTCTAGATGTGCTTAGATTTTCTAACGCCAATTTACATGTCAGATTTTGTCTGGCGACTGGTGTTATGAGGAACATGTCTATCTAAAGTCCTAAAATGGCATTAAGAGCTAAATGCATGCAAGCAGCGTTCATGTGCTTCCTTGGTTTGGGGTGAAGGAGAAAGGTAGAGAGTAATGCATTTACGGGGCGGAGATTAGGACGGCGAGGCAGGCACCGGGAAGCCCTTGTTTCTACTTTCTTCTGATTATTTCGACCCCGACGCACGCCTACATAGCAAGTAGCACAAAACGTGTAATCCTGATTTGCGGGGAACTGCGTTGTATTTTCCGTCGATCTTCGATCGCGCCACAGTGCCGCAGTTCACTGCGGATGATGCAGAGTGACCCGACGCTCTGCGCATGCTCACACTCATCTGATCCTTCCCAGGCCCACCCTTTCCCGTTCTTCCTTTTACTTATAAATTCTTCTAAATTCACCCTCCACCTTTCCCAGTCCGTTTATGTCTTTTACCCCCCTCGCCTCCTTCGGACAATTCAATCAAAAATGTCTGAATGTGAGGACCCAGGGGAGAAGCAGAACACCGCGCGATGCGCGAATGAGTCAGCGAGCTGAGGAGGCAGATCCAGGCGACTCCGGGCCCGCAGGGGCGGCCGGGCGCCGTGCCAACACGCACGTCCCCATCGCCGGGCGGAGTCGGCCACCGGATGGGGCTGAGAAAGTGCAGTTTCAGGCATCTCTGGAGAGCAGCAGAAGGTTCTGCCAGAGTCTGCCTGGAGGGCGGTGGCGAATTCCCCACCTGCTCATTATCAGTTCCCGGCCGGACTGTCTCCGCACCTGTCCATCTACTTTGCCGCAGGCCATTCGACCCTGCCGTGCACAACCACATCGCTCACGTTTCCCACGCTGCCTACTTCTTTTTATTTTAGTCAGCTTTACATATACTCTGTGTGCAAAAAGCTTGCATCCATTTCAGCTGTTCGGGTAGATGACTAATTTTTGATGCCTGGAGTCTCCTGTCTCCGTCCCATTCCCACTGCCCACATCAGCGTGCAAATTTACTCTGTAGCATGATGCTCACTGAGGTTACCGAGTCATTGTTCGGTGGCATTCGAGCGAGGTTAGGCTTTTGTAACGGCCCCAGCAGGAGGAGATAATCTGGGAGAGACACCAGCTCCTCCCCTCGGCTATCAACCTACTCAAACAATGGACCAAAGAATTAAAATTTCCCCAGAATTCCCAAGCCGTAGAGGGTGGAGGTGGGGTGCTGATCCCCCTGCAGAGAAGGGTTAAGGGACGAGGCTGGGGGTGGGTGGGGGTTGGAACAGGTCACTTTGCCTACCGGGAAAGATTTCACACGGCTCTGACTACTTTATCATACCCTTATTTCCTGGCCTTTGTTTCATCATTTCTGTAAAATTTACACCTGTTACAGAGAAGGCGGAGAAAAACTAGGCATCATTCTGTTTTGGACAAATCGTACATAAATCCAATTTTCCTTAAATTTTGCTTTCTAGTATCTTTTAAGATGTATCAGGTTGCCGGGCAGTGGTGGCACACGCCTTTGATCCCAGCACTTGGGAAGCAGAGGAAGGTGGATTTCTGAGTTCGAGGCCAGCCTGGTCTACAGAGTGAGTTCCAGGACAGCCAGGGCTACACAGAGAAACCCTGCCTCGAAAAAACCAAAAACCAAAAACAAAAAAAATAAATAAATAAATAAAAATTATGTATTAGGTTACTGGGCGGGGTGACACAAGCATTCAATCCTAGCGCTCTGGAGACAGAGGCAGCAGGGTCTGTGAGTTAGAGGTCAGCTTGAACTATGTGGTGAATTACAGGACATCGATGCTACATATTGAGAGCCTACCTTGAAAAATTAGAACAAGGAAAAAAAGAACCAGGTTTAAGATCTAAATGTCTTCCTGTGACACTTTTCTCCGTTACTTTTTTCATATATTAGCAGATAGGAGGAAGTCTTTCTTATTAAAGACTTTCTTATTCTGGTTAAAACGGAAACCGAGCACAAACCATTTAAAATGTATTTTTCATTTCTGTACAGTATTTGGATCCTCCCCTCCCCCACACTCTTTCACCCCCTTAAGACAACTCCGTTCACTGACTAATCCTTCCTGAGAGGTAATTGTTTTCTTTCTTTCTTTTTTTTTTCTTCCTGAGGAAAGCGCCTTGGAAAAGAAACACTTAAAGACTCAATTGCAGCTGAGGAGAAAGCCAGGTGGGACTGAAGAATTTCAGTCTTGGGGGGGGGGACAAGGGTGGGAACATTAAAGGCCCTGTTTCAAAAACCAGGCACTCCAAGTCTGATGGTGTGGTTGTAAAAGCAACTGGAAGGCTGCCTTTGGGCAGGATAGACAGGATGTGAATTCCTGCAATAGACTCATAAAAGAAAATGTCAACTCGTACCATTGAGCCTAATGAAAGATGGGGGCCCAGAACAGTAGATCCGTCCTCCCACAGAGGGTGCGGTGTGTGTCTGGTGTGGGGTGTGGGTGTGTGTGTGTGTAGGAAAAACAATCTAAGAGAAGGACACAAAGATGACGCTTAGGAAGGGCAAATCGAGGTTTGGCTATCAGCACCTGGGAAGCAGAGACAGGCGTGTTCACGGCTGTAGGTTCAAGGCCAGCCTGGTCTGCACATGAGCATCAGGACAGCCGTAGTTTTACAGTAAGACAGACAGAGTGAGAGAGAAAAATAACAACACGCTAGACTTGTTGCAATTTTGTTGCAAAGCACCAGGCTCTTTTCCTGAACCAATGACAAAGGGTTTCTACTTCCTCTTGCTGACCCATTGCTCAACAGGTGGAGATAGCTCATCACCTTCCGAATGAGGGACATTTACAGCCTCTCCGTACAAGGCCAGTCACAGAAGCCTTTTTTGTTTTTTGCTTTTTGTTGTTGTTGGATTTTTTTGGGGGGGGGGTTTATTTATTTACATTTCAAATGTTATCCCCCCTTCCCCGTTTCCCCTCCGAAAACCCTCTCCCCCTCCCCTTCCCTCCCACAGAAGTCTTTAATCGTCCTGGGGCTGTCGAAATTAAAACTTTCTGGTGATTACTGAACTACACATGCAGTGATGGAGGTAAAAGTGCACTCATTCTAGGTGTACAGCTGGATGGATGGATTCTCTCTTCTACGGTGTTCATCGGTATAACCACTGCTAAGATCAAGACATGGATTCTAGAACATTGCAACACCCCACCTCCCTTTCCTTTTTTTTTTTTTTTTTTTTTTTTTTTTGGTTTTTCGAAACAGGGTTTCTCTGTATAGCCCTGGCTGTCCTGGAACTCACTCTGAAGACCAGTCTGGCCTCGAACTCAGAAATCCGCCTGCCTCTGCCTCCCAAGTGCTGGGATCAAAGGCGTGCGCCACCACTGCCCGGTCCCACCTCCCTTTCCTGTGCCAGGTCCAGACTATAGCTTATTGAGCCTAGCATCCTACTCACGGATATGCCTAAATTTATTCATTCTTCCATTGATATACACATTATCATCATTATTGCTTTGTGAAGTACTGGGAATTGAAGGCAGAGACATGTATCCTGGGCAAGCACTGGGATGGAGTGACACTCATGGCCTTCAGGTTCTTTTGAACAACATATATTTTCTGGTCATCTGTCAAATGTTCTCCTAGAAGTAAGATGGCTAAATTATTATTTTTTTTCCCTTGAGATAGGGGTTTCTCTGTGTAGCCCTGGCTGTCCCAGGCTGGCCTCAAACTCTGTCTCCCAAGTGAGTGCTGGGATTAAAGGATGCATTAACACCACCTGGCTAAATTACTATTCTTTGTTAACAAATAATGTCTTTCTCCTTCTCCTCTTCTATTTTTTTTTTTTTTTTGCAGTGCTGGGATCAAACCCAAGCATTCCACATGTTAGGCAAACAGTTTATTACTGAGCTATCATCCCAGACCAAATAATAAATTCTCAACAAAAATAAGCAAACTACATATAATACATATGTAGTGTTTTTGTTTTTAGTTTTTTGAGTCAGCTTACTGTATACCCCAAGCTGGCCTGTAACTCACAGCAATATGCCTGCCTCTGCCCCCTGAGTAGTGCTGGATTAAAGGCATGTGCCAGGTGCGAAACACACACACACACACACACACACACACACACACACTGACCTTTCTTGCCTGCCTTTTCTTTCTTTCTTCCTTCCTTTCTTCTTCTTTTTTTAATGTTATGTCCCTGTGTGAATTTTGTGTACCATGAGCATAGCATGTGTCTGCCCAAGGAGGCCAGAAGAAAGTATCAAGGAACTAGACATGATCTTCATTGCTGAGCCTTCTCTGCAGCCCCTCCCCTGCAGATTTGGGTTTTAAGTACAGTTTTTATATTCATTATTGTAATTAGTCTCTGAATACTGGCTGTTTGTGAAGTGACATTATTCTGCAGTTTTACAGGTGTGGAAACAAAGTCAGAAACTTTTTTTCTTTCTTTCTTTCTTTCTTTCTTTCTTTCTTTCTTTCTTTCTTTCTTTTTTTTTTTTTTTTTGGTTTTTTGAGACAGGGTTTCTCTGTGTAGCCCTGGCTGTCCTGGAACTCACTCTGAAGACCAGGCTGGCCTCAAACTCAGAAATCCGCCTGTCTCTGCCTCCCAAGTGCTGGGATTAAAGGCTAGCGCCACCATGCCCAATTGAAACTTACAGGATTGCCGGGCAGTGGTAGCGCACGCCTTTGATCCCAGCACTTGGGAGGCAGAGGCAGGTGGATTTCTGAGTTTGAGGCCAGCCTGGTCTACAGAGTGAGTTCCAGGACAGCCAGGGCTATACAGAGAAACCCTGTCTCGAAAAACCAAAAAACCAAAAAAAAAAAAAAAACCAAAAAACCCAGAAGTGGTTCAGAAGGTAAATGGCGCTTGCTGCCAAGCCTATCGACACCAGTTTGATCCTCAGGGCCCCACATGGCGGAAGGAGAGACCCGGACTCCTGCAAGTCTTCCAGTGACCTTCACGCTCATACCATAGATCTGCTGCACAGGCGCTTACACACACAATAAATTGTATACCTGTCTAAAAAGTGGAAAAGCACACCAACCCTAGAAACTGAGACAGACTTGTTGAATGAGTTTTTGAGCAGGCCCTGTCCCCTGGCTTTTGTGTAATTTGGCTGTAATCAACAGACTCAGTTTTAACTCCGTTCCAGGACTCGGTCCAAATGGTCGTCTCCAGACCAGCTTCTCTTGCTCATCTATTCTAGCCCACTCTTCTTTCCATGTCCCCTTCTTTTCCCCAGAGAGGAGTTGCCATGGAGATAGTGACGTCACAGCAAACCAGCTGGCAGAGGAACCCAGAAGCTAAATGGGTAAGACTGCAGGGAATGAAAGACTATGGCAGCAACACGGGCGGTAACACGGAGGAGAGCATGACTCGGAAGCGACAAGATGTCACAACAAACTAACTTACACAACTGGATATAGACACCGCCCACAGTGACAACAGACCGCGTAATGGAGATGAAGGCTGACTCGGCCAGGAGTGTACAGGGGACACAGACGATGACCGGGACTCTGCTGGATCTGCAGGAAGCAGCTCAAGATAGATGTGGGCTAAATACAGTCAGGTCGTAGGAAGTGTGTACCCTCACCCCACTCCTGAGCTCTGCCCATTTCCAAAGAAAAGGGTTTCATTTCTGCATCTGCCTCTATTTCCCTTTTCTGGCCTCTGGCCGTTTGACACACACACAAGGAAACCTCCCTAAAACAGAGAAAGGCTAAGAATTTTTCCCTTACGCACACCTTTGTGTCTTTTGTTGTTTTATTTGAGATGGAGAAATTACTATGTAGTGTTGGCTTGACTGCAACTCCCTATGTAGACTATAGACCAGGTTGACCTTGAGGTCACAGAGATCCAGCTGCCCCTGCCTCCTCCTGAGTGGTGGGATAACAGGGGGGACAGGACCCACACCTTTCATGGGTGCTGGGCAAGCCCTCAGACCCTTGATTGTTCTCCCTTCAGTGTCCAAATTTCAGAGCCTTCGATGTGGTCTTCCTTGGCTCCACTCACCCTTGTTCCGGGTTTGACTTCCTGACATCTGTCACATTCTTCCCCATGGCTCTGTTCCCTGAGCCCCACTCATCTCCAGCTCCAGTCAGAGCGTTGTTTATTCCAGCTCTACACTAAAGGGCAGAATAAAGTACAATTTTCTTGCATTTCTTCTCTTCACACCAACCACGCACACTTCTTACTCTTGCTATGTCTCATGTGTCACTTCATCTGCTGTGCTTTGCTCCACGTAAAACCTCTCCTGCTGGGCACACACCTTCAATCCCAGCTCTCAGAAGCTAAGTGCAGGTGGAGCTTTGTGAGTTGGAGGCCAGCTTGGTCTCTCTCTCTCTCTCTCTCTCTCTCTCTCTCTCTCTCTCTCTCTCTCCCCCTCTCTGCCTCAGCATGAATGTGCACACTGGGATGCTGGGATGCAGCCCAGGGCCTGTACATGCTCAATGTGCCTCATCGCTGAGCTATACACACCAATCTCATGCTTTTACTGTTTGCCTTCCCATTGCTTCCAAGATCCCAACCCTGAACCCCAAGTCATTGTTTCACGTCGTATGTTATACATTATTTCTGTAAGAAGATTCTCTGAATAGAAACCAGGTTGCTTGCTACAAACAAGCATCCCTTATTTCTACTTTTAGAACAAAAATAAGGTTGAGAGTCAGTCAACAAACTAGGCTTCCCTGTGGCCTTGACATTGACTTGCTATGCTGCAGACTATGCTGAACAAAACAAACAAACAAGCAAATAACCTGCCTCAGCTCTACACAGCATTTGAGGTCACAGGGGAAGGAAAAGAACTCTGAGTATGCTCTGCAAGCAGACGGTTTTGCAGAGACGCTCCTTATATAAATAGTAATCTATGATGGAGTGTAAGCCCTGGGAAGTTGGGAGATAAATTGTACATTTCAAACCGGCCAGTGGTGGCGCACACCTTCAATCCCAGCACTTGGGAAGCAGAGGCAGGCAGATCTCTAGAAGCCTAGTTCACAGAGTTCCAAGACAGCCAGGGCTACACAGAGGAAGCCCTGCCTTGAAAAACCAAAATACATGAATTAATAGTAAATAAAATTTGTTGTTCTGTGTACATTTCAACTACTAAATAGATATTCACTTATTCTTTCAAACACATACTTGGAATTTACAGATTGTTGGAAGCTTTCTCTGGTTCACGTATATGTATGTATAGTACTTATAGACATACCAAAAAAAAAAAATGTTTGAATGAAGCTGAGCAGTGGTGGTGCACACCCAGCTCTTGCGAGGCAGAGGCAGGTGGATTTCTGAGTTCGAGGCCAGCCTGGTCTATAGAGTGAGTTCCAGGACAGCCAGGGCTACACAGAGAAACCCTGTCTCGAAAAACCAAAAAAAAAAAAAAAAAAAAAGATTCTCTGGCTATAAGGTTAAAGATACTGAGGAACCACTCCCTCCCCACTATATTTTGGGTAGGAACATAGTTGGAATTTGGAAAATTGAAAGTATTTGAATAGGCCTACCTAGTTTTCTGAGTAACATTGTAAAGAATTTTCATCTTGTTCACCCTTTTAATCTCCACCAGGACCTGGATGTTCCACAGCTATTTTCTGGTCTCTTGGTGACTCTTTGATCCTGACATCTGCAGTCAATACCAAGCAACCCAGAAGCCCCAGGTAAAGGCGGACACATTCCTCACCTTGGAGGACGTGCGTGCGAGCGCGCGCTTGGGAGCAGCATTCCTCCAGGTCTCTCAAGCTCTACCTCTGAGCCTTCAGGAGCAGCTGGTGACTTCTGCCCCCTCTATCTCACCAATGACTAACCTGTCAACATCAGTGACAGAGCCACATTCTAAAATAGCCTCCTGCTGTGCTTTCCTGGGGGCTCGCAAAGATAAGGACAGAGTTCCAGGATTAAGTTGTGTTTACCCGGTATTAAGAGAGAGACAAAAGAAAAGGAACATTATTTACCTTCTTAAGAAAAACGACCTTTCCACAGGAAGGAATGAGGAAAGCCTAGAAAAGCAGCTAAGAGCCAGGAAGGGTGGAGAGATAGGTGAGTGACAGCTTAGTTTGCCTTCAATACAATGCTGCCATGTGACGGCAATGACCCACACTTAATGACACAGCACTGTTAATATTCTAAAAAGTCAGAGGACAAGAAGATGAAAAAGAACATTGTTTGAAATGGAGTCTCATATAACCCAGGCTGCTTGGGACTTGAGATCCTCTTGACTCAGTTTACCAAATGCTGTGTTACTATGGCCGACTTTGAAAACTTGAAGTGGCCGGGCAGTGGTGGCGCATGCCTTTAATCCCAGCACTTGGGAGGCAGAGACAGGTGGATTTCTGAGTTCGAGGCCAGCCTGGTCTACAGAGTGAGTTCCAGGACAGTCAAGGCTACACAGAGAAACCCTGTCTCGAAGAAACAAAAACAAACAAACAAAAAAACCAAACAAAAAAAACAAAAACAAAAACATAGGCTGTCCTTGATGAGAGCTTCTACTTCTGAGTCCAATCAAAAACAAGAGTAACAAATAAATGATCAGCCCTTGAGGAAATAAAAAGAAAGACACCAAATGAAAGCAAAAAAAGTTGGGAGGCTCAGGAAGTGTAAGTGATGAAGACTGAACTCCCGTTGAGAGACTCACTGATCATTGACATCTTTTGCTACTGAAATATCCTCAGAAAGATTGAAATGACCTGATCGGTGGTGGTGGCGGCACATTAATTCCAGATGGATGGATGGATGGATGCATGGACAGATGGATGGATGCATGGACAGATAGATAGATAACCAAAAACAAACAAAAAGACTGCAATGGAATGGGGTGGGGAATGCTTGAACCTGTAGGCAAAAACACCTGTTCCCTTTGGAAATGATTAGGACCCTAACTAGCACCTGGGTAGCCTGAGGCAGGGCAAGGCGAGGGCAGAGCCCTTTCTCATCCCTTAATTGCAGCTCACCACTGTGCTGCTGAAGGCAGTGAAGATAGGCTCGGAATGCTGCTGCAGGCCTTGTACCTCTCACTAGAAGATAAGAAAACAGATTAGGGCTTTAGAGAGAGCTGGTTCCCTGACAGGGCCCTCTCCGGAGAAGCTGCTGCTCAGCTCTACTGTCAGAGACCAGCTTTGCCTTGGGAAAGCCCTCAGCGTGAGGAGCTTGAAATACAAGGAGCAGTTAGGAGGCAGAGACAGGCAGATTTGTGAGTTCGAGGCCAGCCTGGTCTACAGAGTGAGTTCCAGGACAGCCAGGGCTACACAGAGAAACCCTGTCTCGAAAAAACAAACAAACAAACAAACACACACAAAACAAAACCAGAAATACAAGGAGCGAGGACCAGTGGCCTCCTTTGCTTTTGTGGTTCACTTGCTTCCTTTTTGTTGTTGTTGTTTTGTTTTGTTTTTTTGTGTCATTAGCTCTGTAGGAAGCAGTTTGTTATGCTTTAAGCTCCATAAATAATTCTGCTTAATGCTGTTAAAGTCATTCTACATCCTACTAATCACCCTTCGTCCCCCTTGGTGTAGCTAACCATCCACTAGTAATCTTTCTAGATTGTAGTGGGGAAATACTGAGGTATTACTTTTTTTTTTTTTTTTTTGGTTTTTCGAGACATATGTGTGCTTTTAAAATACATAGGCTGAGCCGGGCAGTGGTGTCGCACGCCTTTAATCCCAGCACTTGGGAGGCAGAGGCAGGCGGATTTCTGAGTTCGAGGCCAGCCTGGTCTACAGAGTGAGTTCCAGGACAGCCAGGGCTACACAGAGAAACCCTGTCTCGAAAAAAACCAAACACACAAAAAACAAAAAATAAAAGCACACATACACAACATATGTACACACACACACCTATTATGAGAAACAGGCAGTTGCTGAACAGATGGCTCAGTGCCAACTGCTCTTTCAGAGGACCAGGCTCTGTTCTGAGCATCCTCATCAGGGAGACTCAACCTTCATATCATTTCCAGGATATCTAACACCCTCTTCTGGATGCTACAGGCACAATAAAAAATTGTTTTAAAAGGAAACCTAGATATGCCTATAATCTTAACAATCAGGACAGAGGTGGAAGCAGAAAGGTCAGACATCCAAGTTTCAAATCCAGACATTCAAGTACAATCCAGTCTCTAAATCAATCAATCAATCAATCAATCAATCAATCAATCTGTAAGGAGAACGAAAGGTAAAAGCAGTTCATCTCCCAGAAAAAGCCATACAGAAAGGAAGCAGTAGTAATGTCCAAAGCGAGAGATGTCCAAATACATTCACAAAGAATTAAGTAAAAGAGATTTTCTTTCATTGATTGTTTTTTGGTGACGGTGATGTTTGTTTTGCCTGCAAAGTCAATAAAAATTGACACTACCCAATTCTAGTTAAAATATTTCAAAATGCATAGTTGGCTAAAAATAAACATCTAAACCCTTTTAGAAGAGACATTGGTAATATCTGTTAAGATTTAGATATTGGTGGTGCATGCCTCCAAGCCCAGCACCTGGGAGGGAGAGGCAGGAGAGTTCTGAGAGTTCGAGGCCAGCTTGACCTATAATCCCAGCCCCCGAGAGGCAGAGACAGGCGACTCTTAGAGCAAGCTGGCTAGCTGGCTCAGTGAGCTCTGGGTTCGACCAGGGACCCTACCTGAGTATATAAGGTAAAAAATAATCAAGAAATGCCCCCTTTGTCAATTTCTCACCTTACACACATGCACATACGTGTGTCTGTCTACACACGTGTACACCCCCACACATATGACCCCCACACAGGCATACACATACACCTGCACACAAATGTACACATACACCTGCATACATTCCAACATAAAGAATCCCTATATACGTATAACACACACACACACACACACACACACACACACACACACACACACACACATTCGTGCCCAGAAAAAGGGCTCAGATTTTTATATTTTTTTCACCACAATTCCCATAAAATATCACCATAATACACACAGATAAAAGTACAAAGATGGTCACCACACCATGATGTCACACAGAAAGTCTGGAAACAACCTAGATGTCAAGGGGGATTTGGTTTAAAAGCATTATTTATATTTCACTGTGAACTTGCTCACCTCCGTTCCCTTTATTTCCTTGTATTTACACAATGGTGTATTTTAATTCTTCAGGCTCTCCGAGCTCTTGGTACTAGGGGGTCCTTTATGTTTCCTCCGTCCAGACAGCCCCTTCTTTCCTGTGGCTAGCATATTCTTTGTAAAACCCCCTGTAATGTGAGTGTGGAAAAAGGCTCCTTAACCACTTGTGCTGTTAGGAGGTCTCTGTTAATGTGATATAAAGTGATTACTGTCTCCTTTAATATCGTGTATTGTGTCTGTTAGAAAGCAGCTCCACAGTGGACAGCCATGTACAGAACACTGTGGACCCATTAAAGCAATGATTGTCACTACATAAAGTATGCCAAGCTCATATTTCTTCGCTGTGTGTTGTCTTAAACGTACAAGAACACATAGGACACAAGATAACAACCAGAAGGCTGAAAATCTATTCTCTGTGTACGTTAAGATAGCAACGACATTATGAATTGTGTAGTATAATAGGTAGACTAATATTCCATGTGAACCAGTGAGCTCTGGGTTCATCTAGGGTCCCTGCGTCAAGACATGAGATTAAAAAGTACTTGAAGAACACCCCCTTTGTCAACCTCGGACCTCCATACGCATGCTCACACATGTGCTTATGTACCTGTACACTTGCAGCTAGAAGGGTGATTCTTCTTCCTGTGTCTAGGTGCTCTGCTGAGCACTGGAGGAAAACAAGGAGAATATAAAGGACTCACGCATGCCCCACAGGAGGATTATGGTTAGACCTACCACAGAGCTACTAGTAAGGGGAGAAAAGGGCTGTCATGCTCACAGAGTTGGTGTTCCTAGGAGTTGAAAAGAACAAGAATGCAGGAGTTTATGAGTTGTGTCTTACAGGGGGTTCTCAGGCAAAAACCATACACAACAGTCAGGGATGGTGGCACAGGCCTTTACTTGGGAGGTAGAAACAGGAGGATCAAGGGTTTAAAACAACCCAACATTCAATTCACAGACCATATGAACTTAAGAAGAAGGAAGACCAAAATGTGATGCTTTGGTGTTTCTTAGAAGGGTGAACAAAATACTCACAGGAGGAAGTATGGAGACAAAGTGTGGAGCAGAGACTCAAGGAAAGGCCATCCAGAGACTGCCCCACCTGGGGATCCATCCCATATACAGCCATCAAACCCGGACGTTCTTGTGGATGCTGGGAAGTGCTTGCTGATGGAAGCCCGATATGGCTGTCTCCTGAGAGGCTTAGGCAGAGCCTGACAAATACAGAGGCGGATGCTCGTAGCTAACCATTGGACTGAGCGTGGGGTCCCGGATGGAGGAATTGGAGAAGGGACTGAAGGAACTGGGGGGGGGGGGGTTTGCAGCCCCATGGAGGGAGTAACAGTGTCAACTGGCCAGACCTTCTGGAGCTCCTGGAGACTGCACCACCAACCAAAGAATACACATGGATGGAGGGACCCATGGTGCTGACCACATATGTGGCAGAGGAGGGCCTTGTTGGACATCAGTGGGAGGAGAGGCCCTTAGACCTAAGGGTGTTTGATGCCCTAGTGTAGGGGAATGCCAGGGAGGGAAGACGGGAGTGGGTGAGAGGCAGGGGGAGAGGGGATGGGATAGGGGGTTCCCAAAGGGGAAAACATTTGAAATGTAAATAAAGTAAATATCATAAATAAATAAAGAAAAAAAGAAAGAAAGAAAAAAAAGAGTTCAAGACAAATTTGAGATCAGCCTGGGCTACACAAGACCCATATTGAAAAGAAGAAGAGATGGGCCGGTGAGTGAAGGTGCTCTCCATCCTGTCTGACAACCTGAGTTCAATCCCTGGAACCCATACAGTGGAAGGAGAGAGAACCAGAATAAAACATATTCCAAGCTGGGAAAACCAGTCATACAAGTAAGCCAGCGCAGGGGTAGTTTGTGTTACCAGATCAGATAGATGCGAGGGAGGAGGAGAATTAAGACAAACTATATTATTTCCTTTTTTGTTTGTTTATTGGAGGGTGTGGATATGCCATGGCTTCTGCAGAGAGGTCAGAGGACTGCTTGTTCTCTTCTGCCATGTTCTTAGCGTTCCAACTCAGGTTGTCGGGTTTAGCAGCAAGTGTCCTGACCTGCTGAGCCATCTTGACAGCCCTCTGTTATTTTCACTATAAAACTAAGGATGCTTGGTTTTTTCTTTACATAGGAGATCTATAAGATGTATAAACGAATTTGAAGACACCGAATAGGGCTAGAGACTCTGTGAGTGGGAATACAGCCGAGCTCAGGGTTGGTACCCCCCTGGAGCTGAACAGGAGTGAGTCCATAGTCCAGCACGGGCAGATGCAGAGGAAAGGCATAGCCCATCAGCCTCATTGGCTGCTTTAGCCTCCTGAGTCCTTGGCTTAAGGGCCTCTGCCACCATGCCTTACTAAAGTCCAAATCCGGACACACTTTTGCTGTGTTAACCTGACAGATATCTCAGTATGCAGACAAAGCCCAAATGCCTGACCTGCCTCGCCTAGCTTGGTTAGCGATTTGCGATAAATCTCCCCTTATCTCTCAGCCTCCTTTGCTGCTGGATCAAGAAGCACAGCATCCTGTTCAGTCCTGCAAACTCTTGCTCCCGTTTGCCCCTGCAACCCGGAAAGCTGTTTTCTTCCACCCCAGCCTGCCCCACCGCACTCCCTTTTGTCAGAGTAACTACCACTGAACCTGCAGGGCTTTTGCAGTACACCTACTTGAAAAACTGCGCTTGAAACACTCTGTCGCCGGGCAGTGGCGGCACACGCCTTTAATCCCAGCACTTGGGAGGCAGAGGCAGGTGGATTTCTGAGTTCGAGGCCAGCCTGGTCTACAGAGTGAGTTCCAGGGCAGCCAGGGCTACACAGAGAAACCCTGTCTCAAAAAAGAAAAAAAAGAAAAGAAAAAAACAAAAACAAAAAACAAATAAAGAGCAAGACAGCATTGGAGACAGAGATATTGCACACATCCTTAAAACTTAAGATACTGCTACGCAAGAGCGTCAATGGGCCTGACCCTCCCCCTGGTCGTCCTCTAGTTCAGACCACTAACCAAAGAATACACATCTATTGACCCACGATTTGGACTACATATGAGGCAGAAGAATCACCTCGATGGCCACCAGGGAGAAAGGAGAGGACTTTGGGCCTGAGGGTGCTAGGGGCCCCAGTAAAAGGGAATGTCAAGGTGGGAATATGGGAATGGGTGGGCGGGTAGGTGGGAGGAGGAATTCCCTCACAGAGGCGGGGAGGGGGAGGGGACACGGGGGTTCCAAAGAAAAGGGGAATCATCGGAAATGTAAATAAAGTATCAAAAAAAAAAAAGATACTGCTACGATTCCAAACTGTGCTGCCTGCTCATGGAGACACGGTGGCTGAGGGCTGCTGGCCTTCTGTAGGAACAAACCTTTGGATCTGCTTGCTGGATTGTTCTATATCGCTTTTCCATTCATGCTGACCTTTATCTCAGCCAGGTTGGAGCCACAGATAACACCTTAAAAGAGATTTGGAAGGCCTGTGTACTCAAAGCAGGGTGTCCGGGACAGGGCATAGGTAAGAAAAGGGGAAAGCAGTAGGACCAGATGAAACAGCCAGGAAAGGAAATGAACTAGTAATAGTCAAAGAGTAGTAAGTTATTGTGGTTTAGTTTCACAATAGCTCCCTCCAGTACCAGCAACTGGCTTTACATGGAGCAGCTTCAAATGCCAGAAGAATTTGCTGTGTGAAGTGCAAGCTCTATTCCAAACTGCATGACCTTGGCAGAGCTGTCCTTAGCGCTGACATCCATAAAGTGACAGAAGCCATTGCACTGATGGGGAGATGAAGTACTACAGGTTAAGGTGCTTTGCAGAGTGTAAAGTACGAAGTTGTTATTGCTCTGAATCTCACGAAGTACAGGAAATCTCCCTCAAGACATTTCTCTTTAGATCTAGCTCAGAAAATCAATGGAGTAACTTTTTTTTTTTTTTTTTTTTTTTGGTTTTTCGAGACAGGGTTTCTCTGTGTAGCCCTGGCTGTCCTGGAACTCACTCTGTAGACCAGGCTGGCCTCGAACTCAGAAATCTGCCTGTCTCTGCCTCCCAAGTGCTGGGATTAAAGGCGTGCACCACCACTGCCCGGCTAATGGAGTAACATTTGACTAGTAAGGAGACCGTGCCACTTTGAGGGGAACCCCTTTGACTCTCAGCCCAGACACTAGGCAATCCATCTTTGCGCTCTTCTGCAGATATTTATGTCAACTTCACTTTTTATTTGCTTTCTTGATGGCTGCTCTTTTTGCTTCCTCAGTGGCTGGATCAGCAGCACTGGGAATTTAAAAAGAAAGCTAAGCCAAGAACTCAGTGCTGGCTGTGGTGAGACCCAAAATCAACCCTTGCCTTGTGGAAGATTGGGGCTAGAGAATCTCAAGTTTAAGGCTAACCTAAGCTACATAGTGAGTTCAAGGCTAGTCTGGGCAACTTAGGGAGGCCCTACCTCAAAACAGGCAAGGGAAGGTAGCATAAGTTCCTGTGGTAGTAGGCTTAGCTAGCAAGCACAAAGCAAAGCTCAATTCTCTGTACAAAGTGGGGTGGGGAGTTCAAAACAGCCATACAATTTATAAATTTACAAATTCTCAAATTTTATCCATAGCATATTACAAGAAAATATTATCTTGATATTTTTAAGTGTGAAATCTGGCACGGAGAATTCTGACTACTTTTGTAAAAAAAAAAATAAATTTTTTTTAATTCGGGAACCTTCCTGGTTTAGTACTCACGGCATGGCATGTATGAGTCTCAGAGATCAAAGTCAGGCTGTGAGAATTAGCAGTAACCACTTTGAGCCATCTTGTTGGCCCTATAATGGTGTTTTTAAAAAGATTTACTATTATTATTATTATTTTGTTTTGCTTGAGACAGGGTTTCTCTGTTTACCCCTGGCTGTCCTGGAACTCACTCTGTAGACCAGGTTGGCCCCGAACTCTGAAATCCACCTGCTTCTGCCTCCGGAGTGCTGGGATTAAAGGCGTGCGCCACCACTGCCCGGCTAATTCCAAGGTTTTTTGGCCTCAGCCAGAAGCTTCTTTGCACAAGAGGTCTTCCTAGGCGCCCCACCCCCAACTACTCAGAGAAGCACCTTTTCCTACTTTGCACGAAGGCATTGCACCCTCTTCTGGCCTTGGGGGCAACAGGCACTCACATATTACAGAGCCATCCATGCAGTCAAAACATACATACACATAAACATAAAGGAAACAGATGCTAATTTAAATGTGTGTGTGTGTGTGTGTGTGTGTGTGTGTGTGTGTGTGGTGGTGGGGGGTTCTAGAAAACTAAGAGATCGGAGAGCAGAAGTGTCCCCATCTGGAACATCGCTTCTTCCTACTTTGTCTTCAGTGACCGTATGCCCACCCAGCATACGCTCCCCACCCTGCACCGCAACCTGCAAGTCTCTTGCTTTCTTTCCTTTGGGTTCTCCTTTTAGCTTCTTTTCAAACACAGGTGATGAATTAAACATTTATTTTAGCATCTGTTGCAGTTTGGATATGGAGTGCTCCCCTCCCTGCCCCCCCCCCAAGGCTCACATGCTAAAAGGTTTGGTTGAGAGCTAATAGGCCTTATGGGAAGAATCATGGGGGCTCTGACTAACCCACAGCTCGGTGGATTCATGGATCGTGTGGGGTAGGAATGAGAATGTAGGGCCCGGCTGCTGGCACTCACTCCATAGAAGGATATCCAATCCCTGGACCTGTCTTCTCTCTGCACCACTCTACCCTGACAGGAGCCGCCTTCCTCCACCCAGCTAGCCGCCTCATCACACCTTGGCCCCCAGACAATGGAACCAGTGATAATGGACTGAAATCCTGGAACTGTGAGAGAATACATTCCTCCTTGCTTAAGTTTTCTCAGATATTTTGTCATGACAAAAGAGTGGCTAATCTAGCATGTGTGGTGTGATTTCAGCCTCAATCCCAGGCTGATGGATATAATGTTGAGTCATTTGTTGGCCCTCATCTGTAAGCCGCTCAATCAGCAGAACCATACAAGAGGTCCTCCCTTAGTGGGTTTGCCATCAGCACCTGAACTCAGAGGCACCTGTGCTCTGAGAGCCTTCTCCTTCCAGCCTCTTATCTGGTCTATGTTGCAGTCAGTTAGGTCAACCTAATTTTCAGTGACCCACCACCTCTGGTTTTCTCGTCTTTAAACCCCCAACTCAACACACAAGTGTCAGAAGGCCATAGACCTCTGCTTTCTAATTTTAAAGCCCCAAACCCTTCCCACAATCCTCCTTCCTTCCTTCACTGCTGCCGCCTCTCCTTCATTCCTTTTAACACCCCATCCGTTCCCTAAATTGTCTCAAATGGCTTCTGTCTTCCCAGGGCTTTGTCTCCTAGGCCTAATTAAAAACAGATCACAAAGCACTGGTGTCACCTCACTTAGGTGAATTCCGGGCCATAAAAGCAGTGAGAACTTGGAGCTGCAGGGATCTACACCGCCACCTGGTGGCAGGCTGTCAAATAGGTTTGCGATACCTAGGATGCTGCTGGTTGGCATCCTAGCAACAGACTCTGGAGGCAGATACACCAAAGCACCGGTCGTGGGCAGAACAGGAGAGCTTTCTTCAAAACAGAATTTTCTCTCCCTGTAATTATCTTATCTTTACAAGATTTTATTTTATTTTTACCCTCTAGAATTCTTTAATTCCCCCCTTTCACTGAGGACTGCACCTAGAGCCTCGTCAGTGCCACTCTTTTCTCTCTGCTAAATCTCCAAGGTCTCTTCTTCCTTTCTGACTATCAGCTGATAACCTAACCTATTATTTCGTTGAGAAAATAGAAGCAAAATAAAAGAAATTATCCATCTTCAGTAATAACTCTGGTTCCTATTCTGTGCACATCTCAGCTTCTTGTTAAACAGACACACTGTCAGCTACTCCAGCTAAGCCACACCTTTTCTAGATAGCTGGACCTCTTTCTTGTTTCTACCCAACAATCCTGTCTGGAAAGTGATTCCTTTCTGAAATCAAAAGTTCCTTTTCTAATGCGTCCATATTCAAAGACCTCTTTAGGTTGTCTCATGTGAGAGCCACGGAATTCAGGAGAGCGGACGTTTGTGTGGCAGTGAGAGCTGGAGAGGACTTTACAGCCTGTGAGCTCAAGTGAGGTGCTGAGTGTTATGATGCTTAAAGAACCCCTACAAGAGTTCCAGGACAGCCAGGGCTGCACAGAGAAACCCTGTCCCAAAAAACCAAAAAAAAAAAAAAAAAAAAAAAGATTTCCTACAATGCACAGCTCCTTCCTGACGACCAGAGCAAGAATTCTTCTCCTCCTTTGCTCCTCCATCTGTTCCTTTTTGTCTAGTTAGTTTGCAGTGCCTGGAACAGCGCCTGAGCTTCACAGGAGCTGGACAATTGCTCCACCACTGAGGCTTGGAAGCATGGCTCCATTTCCCTCAGTCATCCTGTTGTTTCACCTCCGTCAGGATCACCAACACAGTCCACCTTAACAAGATCACCAACACAGTCCACCTTAACAAGATCACCAACACAGTCCACCTTAACAAGATCACCAACACAGTCCACCTTAAGATCACCAACACAGTCCACCTTAACAAGATCACCAACACAGTCCACCTTAACAAGATCACCAACACAGTCCACCTTAACAGATCCAATAATGGCTGCTTCTCTGTCCCTTCTCTGCCACTGGCCACTCTTAACATATCTCTCTGCTTAGTTGTGTTTTGCTTTGTTTTGAGATAGGAACTGAAGTAGCCCAGGCTGGCCTCATACTTGCTATATAGCTAAGAATGACCTTGAACTTCTGATCTTTCTGCCTCCACCTTAGAAGTGCTGGGATTACTGGTGTGCAATTGTGCTATGAAGTGTTCGTGAACCCCAAAAGACTAGCAAGGAGCTGTTTTTGATGTAATCACATTAGGGTGTCTTTATTACAAACTTGAGTTTGGACTTACTCACCACTGGCCCACAAGACAGTTTTTGGTGAGCAGCCCCAAACTCTCATTGAGACAAGGTTTTATAGGAAATGGAAGTAACTGAGGTGGGTCAGCCTGGCAAGCATCGGACTGAATGCCTATTGTAAGCCGACAGGTGGGTGCTCTGAAGCAAGACCGTATACAATCACAAACGGTCTGAAAGTACTCCTGAAATAATCAGACTAATCTTTGATTAACTGTTGCTAGGAGGTAGCTTGGGAGGAACTCTGGCCAAAGACAAGCCGTGGGTCCTTCCTGGTACGTGGGTGCAGCTTGGGCTCAGCTACGGGTCAAATTCTCAGGCTTTTTTTTTTTTTTTTTTTTTTTGCTTTAAGATGGAAGCTCGTTCCAAGATGGAGATTTGGCTGCTCATTACCACTCTTGGTTTATGTGGTGCTGGAGATCAAACACAGGACTTGGTAAATGCTGTGTAAGGCCTATCACCTGGTTACATTCTCTGTTCTCTGATTTATTTGTTGTTGTTGTTGTTTGTTTGAGACAGGGTTTCTCTACGTAGCCTTGGCTGTCCTAGATCTCACTTTGTAGACCAGGCTGTCCTTGAACTCAAAGGAATCTTCCCATCTCTGCCTCCCAAGTGCTGGGATTGTAAGCAATTGCCATCATGCTCAGCTCTGATTAGCTTTTAAGTTACATTCCCCTGACCTTCCTTAGCTCCACACACACATTTAACCTACCAGGAAGCCAGGAAGGCCTTTTAATTTCTCTGCTTGGATTTTATTTTGGGGTGTGGGGACAAGGTGTCACAGTAGTCTAAGATAACCTGGAGCTCACTCTGCAGCTCAGACTGGCCTTCTGCCTCTGCCTCCTGTGTATTGAGATCACAGGCATTATGTTTGGATTCACTTGACTTTAGAGCCATCACTCTCTCTGGGTTTCTACATTGTCTCACTGTGTTTTCTCAGCATTACTAAACACTGGCATATCCTCAAAGCGCCGTACTCAAACCTTTTTTCTCTTCTACCCCAACTCCCTGGAGTTTCCAGTAGGTCCATGGCTTTGAATCTGAATCAAACTGAATCTCTAATTTGAGCCTTATACCTGGGCTGTGGATCTGGGAGTCTATCAGGGGTCAGATGGGAAAGTGCTCTGGGACCCTGCCCTGTTCTACTCCTTTTGGTCCTTTCTCCAAGTGTTCACTGGGTGTGGGATAGAGGAGCCAGTCTAACTTCTGGGTAACCTCTGCACCGTTGTCCAGTTCATTAGCCCCTCCTTCCTGTGGGGTCTTACCACTTCCAATAGTCCAGTCACCCTCACTCTAACCCGTGGTTCCTAGAGTAGAACTCATCTCTGTCTCCTTGTTTGCCTTCACATGATCTATTCTCCAAACCACAGCCAAAGTGACCCCTTAGAAACCTGTATTTGATTTCATTTCTCCCATTGTCAAAAATCTTCCACGGGCTGTCATATGTAGATCAAAACCTTAGATAACATCTTGGTGGGCTGTGGGCCCTATGTCATGGGGCTTAGGGTCACCCCCATTTCCCACAGCTCTTCTCCTGGGCACAGCATAGTCACCTCCTTGCTGGTGTCTATTTCTTTAGCCCAGGACCTCACATATGCCAGGCAAAGCATTTTACTACCGAGTCCTATCCTAGTCCTCCTTAGACTTTGGGTCTGACACAGGGTCTCACATGTGCAGGGCATGAGAACGTCTAAGAAGGAAATTAAGTCAAGGTCGCAATATAGCAAGGGGATGGAAGGGTGTTTGCTCATTCTGATACTGTTGTCTGGTTGGGGGAAACTTCTTCAGGAAGAATGTGAACAGAAACAGACTCTCCAGGGCATCCGGTGACCTCTTCTGGACTCTGGGGGTGCTTGTATACACGCTACATATATGGACATGTACACATACACCTAAATAACATGAATCTTAAATAAGTCACAGCTCCACTGAGATGCAGCTCACACACCATACAGAGTGTGCAGCACAGCGGCTTTTAGTATATTCAGTGTGGTGCAACCGCCTTTCTGGTTTTTTAAACATTTGTTTGTATTCTGTGCTTAAGAGCCACAGCACACAAATTGAGGTCAGAGGATTGCTTTTTGAAATTGGGTCACTTCTTCTACCATGTGGGTTCTGGGACTCCGTGGCAAGTGTCCCACGTGCTAAGCCATCTTGGAGCACAACCTTTACTTTACTTTTTTTTTTTTTTTTGAGACAATGTCTCACCCTGTAGCCCTGGCTGGGCTGGTTGACTCCTCTCACCCGTTTCAGTGGTCATTTAGTACACTATGCTTTTGAGGCTGTAGCATTCAAAGGCCAGAACAGTAGTAACAGAGACTGTGTGGCCCACAGAGCAGAGGATAGCCACTCCCGCTCTCAGGACCTATCTACATTAGAGTTTGTGACTGGGGCTGCAGTCTGAGACGCATTTATACCCCAGGACCTTTATGTACTGTTTCTTTTGTATGAATAATTCCAGATTGCCTCATGGCTGGCTCCTGGAGAGTCTGTTTCTGCTCAACTTCTTCCTGAAGAGGCTTTCCCCAACTGAACCACAGTATCAGAATGGAAAAATCCCCTCCCTCTTTCCATCCCCTTTGCTATATTGTGATCTTGACTTATTTTCCTTCTTAGATGTTCTCATGCCCTGCACTGTGAAGGCAATTCCAGGCATCAGTAGTGCCTGTCACACAAATGCATGAAAAAAAGAAAAGAAAGAAAAGAAAAGAAAACCAAACCAACCCCAAACATAAAACAAAAAACCACATGAAAACAGCTCGATGAATAATAAATGAGCCCTTGAAAGAAACGAGTCTAGGGGAAAAAAATATTTAGTATCCACTCAGTGGTTTTATTAGAGGAAACATGCCTGAATAAAAGAACAGTATGGTCTGGGGGTGCTGGCGCATGCCTTAGTCCCAAAACCTGTACCCAGAAGGCAGAGGTAGGCAGGTCTCTGTCAAGGCCAGCCTGGTCTATAGAGCGAGTTTCAGGACAGCCAGGGCTACACAGAGAAACTCTGCCTCAAAAAACCAGAAAGAAGGAGGAGGAAAAGGAGGAAGAAGAGGAAGAGGAGGAGGAGGGGAAGAAGGAGGAGGAGAAGGAAGAAAAGGAAGAAGAGGAAGAGGAGGAGGAGGGGGAAGGAGGAAGAGGAAGAAGAGGAAGAAGAAGAGGAAGAGGAAGAAGAAGAGGAGGAGGAGGAAGAGGAAGAAGAAGAAGAAGAAGAAGATGGCAAATGGCTTGGGTTGGAGAGTGCTTGCTGCAAGGAAGCTGCCTGTGGTCCCATCATGAACAGGATGTGACGGCTCACATCTGTGATTCCAGCACTGGGAGGAGGTCGAGGCAGAAGGATCAGAAGCTCAAAGTCATCCTCAATTATATATAGAGTTTGAGGCTAGTATGAGACGTATGAAACCTTATCTTAAAACAAAATAACCAGCCTGGTCTACAGAGTGAGTTCCAGGACAGCCAGGGCTACACAGAGAAACCCTGTCTTGAAAAAACCAAACAACAACAACAACAACAACAACAAACAAAAACAAAAACAAAAAACAAAAAACAAAATAAAACAATAAATGAAGAACAGGCCCAAGAGATGGCTCCTTAGGTTAAAGCACTTGCTTGCTATGGCATAGGACAGCTGAGCTCCATCCCTGGGACCCAGTAGTGGAAGGAGAGAACGGATTTCCACAGCTGTCTTCAGACCTCCACTCGTGTGCCATGGCACATGCTTCTGCCCACACAATTAACTACACAAAATATGATAGAAAATTAACACAAAACCAAACAGTGGGTCTGATTTGTACAGGATTTATGCAAGTGACGTTTCTGAGTGACTTTACCTCTGTGTTGTTAACTGACATTATAAGGAGTTATAGAGGATTGAAGAGCAAGAATGTTTGAACCTTTTTATTTATTTATTTTTTGGTTTTTTGAGACAGGGTTTCTCTGTGCATCCCTGGCTGTCCTGGAACTCACTCTGTAGACCAGGCTGGCCTCGAACTCAGAAATCCACCTGCCTCTGCCTCCCAAGTGCTGGGATCAAAGGCGTGCGCCACCACTGCCCGGCGAACCTTTTTATTTTTAATTTTTATAAATTAGTATTTCTTTATGGACTGAAAATCCAATTGATGGATTTCAGGTTTTTCCCTCACTATGTATTTAACCCCTTTCTCTTGATTCATCTTGCCCCTTTATGATACTGGATACAATTTCAGCTACTATTGGGCTTTGTCGAAATGGCCTTGTCAAAAGTAAAACCAGGGCAAGTGAGGTGCTTGTTTTTTGTAGCCAGCGTGTGCTACTCTGTGGGTTCTTCTTTCTTCCACCCTTCTCCATCCTTTCAACCCCCTAACATTAGATAGGAGAGAAAAAAAGGATAGAAAAGAAAGGGGGTGACTTTATTATTGGACTACTTCCTGCTGATTAGGAGTATTGAGTTTCTTGGGGCAAATATTTTCTTCGCTGTCAGGATATCTAATTTCTTGTTTCCTCTTTGTACATGACTACTTAACAAACCTTGACCACCACCGACAGCAACTAACGACCGATCAACAACCCACCCCAACAACCAACAGCCAACTCAACAACCAACAGCCAACTCAACAACCAACAGCCAACTCAACAACCAACAGCCAACTCAACAACCAACAGCCAACTCAACAGCCAGCTCCCCACTGTCTTTGGGTCCTAGCATCTATGCACCCTCTGAAAAGTCCCCAGAGTTCCTAATGTCACATAATCGAAGAAAGTATTTGCCTCTAGCAAAACCAAGACCCTGCTAGAGCTCTGACTGGGCAAATCACAGTCAGCTGCCATGGACAATCTGAAGCAGCCTCATTTCCTACAGCTGGGATCAAAATGAAAACATACTCTTATAATATTTCTGTGTTTTTCTTTCTTTTTTTTTTAAAGATGTATTTATTTACAGTGTTCTGCCTACATGTATGCCTGTCTGTGTACCAGAAGAGGGCATTGGATCCCATTACAGATGGTTGTGAGCTACCATGTGGTTGCTCAGGACCTCTGGAAGAGCAGCCAGTGCTCTTAACTGCTGAGCCATCTCTCCAGCCCCTATTTCTGTGTTTTTCAAAGACACCAAAATTCCTAAATTGTCACTACAGCTCATCTGATAAAGGTGTCTGTTACTAAACCTGTTTTTAATTAATAATAATACCACCAATGAACATTTTAACCTTTATTTAACCTTAATTCCTACCACATTTCAGAGGACATTTTCTGTTACCAGCTATATTATTATAAGCTTAATAGATGCATACATCTTTTCAAATGAAGCAAGAATTGGGAGGGCATGATGGCACACACTAGTCATCTCAACATTGTGGACTGAGGCAGGAGGATAGTGATTTGGGCCAGCCTGAGCTATATAATGGGATCCTGCAACAAACACCAATGATGTGTGCTACCCTTTTACAGTAAGGTTGATTTAATCAGAAAGCCTAGACATAGGAAAGGTAGCCTATAGTTTCTTTTTCTTTTTGAGACTGGGTAGCATAAGCTAGCCTCGGACTTGTTTTCTATCCATGGTAGCCTACAACTTTCTGCAATGGAAAACAGAGTAACCCCTTGTCTCAAATAGTAAGGCTCAATTATTCAATAAACAGGGCAAGAGTGAGCCACTGGAAGGATCTGCCGTAGGGAGAGCTTGGCAGGGAGTTGAGGTGGGCAGGCTAAAGAGCAGCCTTTGGTTTGCTTTTGGTTGGTGAAGAAAACAGACACGTTAAAACAGGGATCTCATCCTGAAAGTCAACCTCCTGGCACTGCCTTCCTGGCCTGTCTGCCCTAGTCCAAGCAGTGAACATCCATCCATCTCGGTGGCACTGCCTGACCAGTCCACAGAGCAATCCCTCACCCTCACCCCACCCCCCATCCCCTGGCACCAACCCCAGCGTGCTGTAGAACCCAGACTTAATCATCACCATGCGCCCTGCCAGCTCTTCTGGATCTCACTGGCACAGACAAACCCGGTTTCTCTGGCCAGGGGAATTGATGTACTGTTTGTATCATAAATTCCAGGCACGCTGATTTTTCCTCCAGCCCTTGGCTTCTCAGTCTCTGTGACTAGATTTAGTTTTTGCCTCTCAAATCCTGTAAATGAGCACTGTCTGATTATCGGGGAGCACTGGTTGTAGGGTACATTCTCCTGGCTATGTGCTGTACAGCTGTTTCTTCTGGGAGGAGAGAGGGGGCTGCGAGCTTGCCAATTGGAGGCTAAGGAAGCTCATGAAACGTAAAACTCAGGAGGGCCTCCCGGAGGTCGGTTAAGCAATTGCTGGCAGGAGTAGGGGGTGGGGGTGGAGTGGGGGGTGAGGGTGGGGGTGGGGAGCCGAGTGAGGGAGCTGCCTGCAAGTTGTGGAGGGAAATTCAGTGACGAATCTCACCCATCCCCCACGAGCTCCTTTTGATGAGGAAGCTGCCACCGTCGAGTCACCTGTGGGCGGATAAGTCATTCCCTATCCGTACTCTGATTAAGTTACAGTCAGATCGGACTGGAATCAATTCTTTGGTCTCTCATCAATCCTCTATCTCGGGTGAATAATTAAGTGTTCATGTCTTCCTAAGAAAAGTCATACAATATATTTAATAAAGGCGAGGCAGGAAAAAAAAGATCACTTATCTCACCTTGGTAGTTTATATACTAATTTGACTGAGATTAGCCCCTAGGCAAGGACAACGTGCAAATCTGTGAAGAACGGAGTATCAAAAAATATATGAAAATAAAAGGGAGACTTGGAGGGACAGAGAAAGGCAAAAAAAATAACAAAAGGAGTGAATATTATTGAAGGATTTTTTTTTTTTTTTTTCGAGACAGGGTTTCTCTGTGCAGCCCTGGCTGTCCTGGAACTCACTCTGTAGACCAGGCTGGCCTCGAACTCAGAAATCCGCCTGCCTCTGCCTCCCGAGTGCTGGGATTAAAGGCGTGCGCCACCACTGCCCGGCTCATCGACGGATTTAATGGAAACATAACAAAGATTTTTTTTTTTTTTCAAATAGTATATACTAGCAATGATACAAAAAGAATGGCTGACTGATTTCCTCAGTTTGAAAAGCAAGCCAAAGGAGACAACTGTTTCTCTAAGGACGACCATTAAAATGTTCAGAAAAAAATCTGAGGCTCTTGGATTTGAGTCAAAACAAGATACCAGGAAAAAGGCCCAGCAGGGTGCCAGGAGGCTTCAATCCCAGCACTCAGGAGGCAGAGGCAAGGGGATCTCATGAGTTTGAGGCCAGCCTGGTCTACAGAGTGAGTTCCAGGACTGTCGGGGCTAAGGAGAAAGACCATGTCTACAAACAAACATATCAGCAAATTCCCAGAGAACAGCGTTTTGCAAAGTCCTTTCCAGAAATAACCATGTGTCCCCTGACTTTAGGTAACGTGCACCGACCATCAGAGGGTGTCTGCCCTGCCCTTACCCATTCCACAAGACCGAGCCTTGCATATTATCTTTTGTGGGCATTTTATCACAGTGCTTTGCGAGTAACAGGCCTAAGCTGCACACCAGAGAGGCTTCTGAAAGGACGGAGGCGGTTGTACACATTCACAAGGTCCTCCACTGCTTTTCATATCTATGGCACCATGGCTCTGGTCAAGATTTCCTCACAGACACAGCGTATAACCCTTAACAAGAGTTACAGATGCTGTCACAGTGCTGAACTTGAGTGTTTTATCATTCTTGTTACTCTGAATAACACATACTGAAACTACAAAGCGGGCCAGCAAGGTGGCTCAGAAGGTAAAGGGATCTGCCACTATGCCAGATGACTCCCCCCCCCCCCCCCAGCTCCACACAGGCACCTTGGCACCCACACATGGGTGTGTACACCCACAAACACACGCAATAATGTAATTTTTAAAAGTAAAAATGAATGACAAATGTAATTCGCGGAGTGATTGCCCAGTAGTAAGAAGCCCTGGGTTCAGTTGCTAGCACCGCCTTCCTACAAGTAGGCCTGGTGGCCTAGGCCTGGATGTGGAGGCCGGAGGACCAGAAAAAGTTCAAGGTCAATCCTGACTGCATAGCAACTTGTAGATACACAAGACTCTGCCATAGATAGATGATAGATGATAGATAGATACAGATAGATGATAGAAAGAAAAGGAAGGAAGGAAGGAAGGAAGGAAGGAAGGAAGGAAGGAAGGAAGGAAGGAAGGAAGGAAGGAAGAAGGAAATAAAAGAGAGGAAGGCTGGACATGGTGGTGCACGCCTTTAATTCCAGCATTTGAGAGGCAGAGGCACTTGTGAGTTTGAGGTCAGTCTGGTCTACATAGGGAAGTTCTAGGCTAGCCATGGCCACATAGGGAGACCTTGACCCCCAAAACCTCAAAAGAAAAATGTGGTAGCATGTTAAGTTTATTGGCTGTAGTAGTAATAGTCTCTCCTATAGGCTGAAGCAGTAATGGCCTCCCTGTCATCATTTATATGTCTTTAATTATCAAGACAAAAAAAGAAAGAAAAGTTCAGGAAGGTGGTAAACATGGAGATTACCAACAGTAGCACACCAATTTGATACCAATCTGACATTAATCTTAACACTCACATTATGTTTGCTGTTCTCCATCTCTCTATTGTAGCAAGACTTGACCTTTCTTCAAATTTCTTTTCAAGGCACAGCTTCCTGTAAATTGCAATTGGTCATTAGTTATTTAGTTATTCATTCTATCTAATTAAGTTTCCTGAAAAAAGAGCCTGTGAGCTACCACCTGGACAAATGGGCACTATGATACCGGAGACAAGTTGTCATACGTTCTAATGATATGTTAGAATAACTCAATTCTGGGATCCTTGTTTAATGACTGGAGGTGGGGGAGGGCTAACAAGTGAAGGGTCCTGGGTAAAGGAAAAAAAAAGACAGTTGAATATGCTATATATATATACCCTCTAGATTTTGTTTGAGTCATCACATGTCACCAACTAGCAGTTTCTCCATCTGCAAAATGGATAGGAAGTGAGTTAGGTGGCCTTGCTGGCACCAATTCTATGGTCTTCTTTTTTGTTTTAAGATTTATATTACTTTTTATGTATATGAGAGTCTTGCCTGCCTGCATGTATGTTTATTGTATGCATGTTCAGTGCCCAGGGAGGTCACAAGAAAGTACAAAGGTGTCAGATCTAGAACTGGAGGTGTGATGGATGGTTACGAGCCACCGTGTAGTTCTGGGAACTGAACCCAGGTCCTCTGCAAGAGCAGCAAGTGCTCCTAACCACTGAGCCATCTCTCCACTATGACAAATTCTGTCATTTAATGCAGCCTATTTCGTCATGTAAGAGTTATAGTGTTTGGAGAGCTACAACTGCCCTCAGCATACTTAGAGATTTGGCTATGCGAGATAGGACCAATAGTCTGTGGTTGGCATCTCTCCCTAGGGAAGCCCGTACTCACTCTTAGGTGCATCTTTTATTTTATTTTTTTGGTTTTTTTCGAGATAGGGTTTCTCTGTGTAGCCCTGGCTGTCCTGAGACTCACTCTGTAGACCAGGCTGGCCTCGAACTCAGAAATTCACCTGCCTCTGCCTCCCAAGTGCTGGGATTAAAGGCGTGCGTCACCACTGCCCGGCTAGGTGCATCTTTTTTTCTCTTAACCCTACTGCTTAAAAGTTATACTGAAATCTTTTAAAACAAAACAAGCCCATAGAATGAATATATATATATATATATATATATATATATATATATATATATATTAGAATAATCCTATAGTATGGCTGTAATATGTTATTCATTCACTTTTTGTTGATGAACATTTGCGTTGCTTCCAGTTTTCTATGACTGCAAATAAACTTAACTATGAACAACAACAACAGGTTTAAAGTATTTGAAATAGCCAGCGTTACACTCCTTTAATCCCGCCACTGAGAAGGGTGAGTTCGAGGTCAGCCTGGTCTACTTAGAGAGTTTCAGGAAGGCCAGGACTACACAGTGAGACTCTGTATCCAAAACACTTTCCAAAAAGGAACTTTGGAAAACATCTGCCTCTTTTTAGCCTCACCTTGTTCAGATCATTTCAGTGAATGGCAACAGTCAGCAATGTGATTTTGCTTAGCCAGCTGTCAACATTAACCATGCCTGCTTTCTCCACCCTTCTTCTCCTGACGGACAGGGGGCCTTGAAGGCCAGCTGAGGCGAAGTAAGTGAAAATGCTAGCTTGTTTGGAGGCTTTGGCCACACTGCCTCACCCTCTCCAGACCTCTTCCTCTTCCTTCCTTTGCTGAGCCCTTGTGTTTGGCTAGTTATGCCGCCTGTCTGGCTTCAGCTTCCCAGGCGCTGGGACTGAGGGCATATGCCGCCACAGTCTGTGACAAAGATCTCTTTGCCTTTTCTCATCTTTTGATCTCTTTCTCCTGAGAACTCCCTCTTATCTTCTGCGTCACTTTCATTTTGGAAAAGCAAAACAAACACAGAAGAGCCCCATTGAGCCCTTTCACTTCAAATAAATATGCTTTTCTTTAAAAGTAAGGTTCTGGGACTGGCAAGATAGTTCAGTGCGCAAGGGTGTTTGCTGCTAAGCCTGACAACCTGAAACACACACACACACACACACACCCGGGTGTGTGTGTGTGGAATAGAGCTATAGCTGAGCAGGGGAACACTAACCTAGCATGTGGTCAATCCCCAGCACTTTGTGAAAAAAAAAAAATGTTAAAGTGATTAACTCAAAGAATAGTTCTTTATGCTTATGTATTAAACTGGGAGAAACTAAGACCATTTTGCCCAGGGCAGTTAGCCTTTCATCCCTTCTCAAACATTTAAGGAGTAAGTTGCTTACTTAGGGAATTACCCACAAATTTGCTAAGAAAAAGCCAATTTCCCTCTGGCTTAAGACCCTAGCAGGTGTCTTTCATGGCTAACACTGTTCCTTCCTCTCTGCGCCCAGTTCCCTCTGTTTGGATTCATTTGAGGTTCACTCTCTGTGGAGTTACTCTCAGAAAGGTCCTCTCAGACAAACCACTTTCTCTAGCCCCTTCCCTCCCCTCCCCTGCACTTAGCTAGGTGGAACACACAGTTCTGTCCTGATTCCTTCACCGGTTACATCTCCCTTGAAAAGATTTACATGCCTGATGGTACAGGCCTGTAGTTCTAGGTACTCTGGAGCCTAATGCAAGAAGATCTACAGTTGCAGTCCAGCCTGGGTTACAAGGGGGTGTTCAAGGCCACAGAGAGCCCCTGTCTCAAAAAGTAACAAGGGAGGGGATGTAGCTCAGTGGTGTAGCTCCTTCCTGGCGAGACCAAGTCGGTAGTTTCCATCCTCACTTACAAAGACTACCCCCCCGCCCCCGCCCCCCCCCCCCCCGCTATGATCTATGCTCTACTCATTTGTCTAGGATGTGAGGTTCAGGAGGGCGGGGCTTTTGGCCATGTGCTTGGCCGAGGGCCCTGGGACCCTGTAGGTGCTCAGTGAACACCAATAGGGGCGACTCCGAACACCCTCCACCCTCTACCCACTACCTACCTCAACTTCCCGCCTCTCACCCACCATCCCCGCAGCTGCCCGGTGCCGAGCTCCGCCCAACCGCCCGCTTCGCAGCCCCGCTCTGCTGCGGGCGCCGCGCCGGAGTGACAGCACCGCCGCCACCACCGTCGCAGCCGTTAGCCCCGCGCCGTCGCTAACTCGCTCTCCGTTCCGAAGGGTCCGTTGACGGAGGAAAACGTGCCCGGCGCCCGCTTGCTCGCTGCGTCCACCCTGCACGCTCCACTTACTCCGGAGGCAAGGGCCCCCTCCAGGGCAGCCGACCGCCTGCGTCCTGCTCCTCACCTGGCCACCAACCGACCAGTCGCACTCTGGGGTCCCCGAACATGTCAGCGCCCCGAGGCTTCATGTCCTGGGCCCCGCCACCTTCCGCGCCTTCCTTAAGAAGGTGTTGACATTGCAGCTTTAAGAGATACCGACGCCCCTCGCCTCTACGCCCCCAGGACGGCGCACAGAGGGCTCGGTGGAAGGAGCTGGGGAGCCCCTTCACAGCCTATGTGTTCCCCTACCTCTCTGAAAGGACTCCGGTGAGGTATCATAAAGGTCTGCTACTCCTTTGGTGTGTGTGTGGGGTAGTACTCAAGCAGACAACGCTGCTAGGTTTGGGAGGCAGAAGATTAGGCTTGCAATGACTGCAGGCCAAGTCAGCAAGATAAGGTGGCTTTGGAGGGGCGTCTGGAGGATCTGGGGCTGACAGGGTTTTAATAAAGATCGGAATTGCACCTCTCAAAAAGGATACTTCAGTGAACAAACACGCGTGTGCAAAGATGTGCAACTGAGTAAATCGCTAGGGAACTTCAAATTAAAACTCTGTATGCCAGAAGGCCCGCATCGGAAGGCTGAGACCAAGGAGAAGGGAGGGGAAAGAAAGGACTGCCAAGCAGCAGAGAATAGGACTGTCATACATTATTTTGAATTTTTTTTTTTTTAAATAGGGTCTTTATATAGCCTAGGGTGGCCCCAAACTCTCTGTGTAGTTGAGCCTTAAATTCTTGATAATCTTGTAGGGTAAAAGGACCAAAGAAAAACACCCTGATGCTGAATTGACCCCAAGCCCAAGCAAGGGCCAAGGAAAAGAAACCCACCAATTCCAAGCTCAGGAACTAAAATCCCGCCAGTCTCCACCCTAGAGAGCCCCACCCCCACCCCCATAATCCCTATATAAACCTTGCTTTCTGCTCACTTCCCTGTAGCTTCACTCCCTAGCAGAGGTAGCCACCCTTGGGTTTATCCCCTCCCAATAAATCTCATGTGAGGTTTGTTATGCAGTGTAGCTTTGTGGTATTGCTTGGCTCCCAATTGCCAGGGTCTCTTTCGGAGCAGAGTACAACACTTACTCTGGGGAAAACTCCCCCTGCCAGAGCAGAGATGTAACACTTCTTTGGGGAAACTTCCGCCAACACAGGAGCAGGTCTGTATACTTCTGTGGAGAAGCCTTGGGGCAGGTCTGTATATTTCTGTAGGAGAAGCCTTGGGACAGGTCTGTATACTTCTGTAGGAGAAGCCTTGGGGCAGGTCTGTAAGCCTTGGGGCAGGTCTGTATACTTCTGTAGGAGAAGCCTTGGGGCAGGTCTGTATACTTCTGCAGGAGAAACCTTGGGGTAGGTCTGTATACTTCTTTCTGTAGAAGCCTTGGGACAGGTCTGTATACTTCTGCAGGAGAAGCCTTGGGACAGGTCTGTATACTTCTGTAGGAGAAGCCTTGGGACAGGTTTGTATACTTCTGCAGGAGAAGCCTTGGGGTAGATCTGTGTACTTCTTTCTGTAGGAGAAGCCTTGGGACAGGTCTGTATACTTCTGTAGGAGAAGCCTTGGGACAGGTCTGTATACTTCTATAGGAGAAGCCTTGGGGCAGGTCTGTAAGCCTTGGGGCAGGTCTGTATACTTCTGTAGGAGAAGCCTTGGGGCAGGTCTGTATTCTTCTTTCGGGGAAGCCTTGGGACAGGTCTGTATACTTCTGTAGGAGAAGCCTTGGGGCAGGTCTATATACTTCTTTCTGTAGGAGAAGTCTTTCCCTTTAGAGCTGCAACACTTCCTGAATACCAGGGTAACAAGCATGGTCCACCACACTTAACTTTGGTTTTGCCTTTTTTTTTTTTTTTTAAGATTTCCCCCCCTCCTTTTCCTCCCTTCCCCCCTCTCTCATGCTCTGGAAGAGCACCAAGTGCTTTGAACAGCTGAGCCATACCTCCAGCTCTGGTTTTGGGCCTTTTTGGACAGGGTCTCACTCTATACCACAGTCTAGCCTTGAACTAGTAGCAGTCCTCCTTTCTCATTCTTAAGTGCTGGCCTCACACCCAGAACCACCACACGTAGTTTGTACATTGTTAATGGGTATGTAAACGGATAAATGGGACCCCTCCATGCTCCCCAAAATGTTTGGAAAACTGGCAATATTTATTGAAACAACATAGGTCTACACTGTGTCACTCAGTGATTCTGTCTCACATGTCTATTCAATAGAAATCATACAATTCAAAAAATCTGTGTTAGAATGTTTGTTACAAGGTCCTTGACTTTTTGTTTGTTTGCTTGTTTTGTTTTTGGAGATAGGGTCTCTCTGTGTATCTTTAGGTCGGGCTGGCCTCAAACTTAGAGATCTGCCTGCCTCTACCTTCCTTGTGCTGGGATTAAAGGCGTGCGCCACCACTGACCGGCTCTTGACTCTTATTTATTTATTAATACATTTATGGGGAGGTACGTGTGGAAGTAAGAGGACTTCCTGTGGGAGTTGGTTTTCTCCTCTTACCATGTGGGTGTGGGTTATCAGACTGGGTCATCAGGCAGGGCAGTAGGTGTCTTTTCCTGCTGAGTCATCTCACAGCCTTGGTTCTTGCGTTCTTAAAAGAATTGAGTTAAGACACACACACACACACAATTCAAGCAGAAGTTCATTAGCAAAGCAAGCAGGCACTCAGATGGGAGATGGGGTGGGCTGCCATCAAGAACTGCTGAAAAGACTAGAGAACCGTGGCATCATGGTGGGGACTGCAGGCATCACGGTGGGGACTGCATCATGGATTCTTTTGTGGAGGAAGGCCTGGGAGGAGAGGAGAGAGAGAGGGAACTGTGGTAGGGATGTAGAGTAAATGAATACAATTTTTAAAGTTTCTATGAATATGAGGTAAGTGGCATGTTCTCAGGCTAAGGTATCACCCTTTGGGGTACCTTCCTCACAGTCCCCTAAAGATAGGCCACAAAACAGCAGGAGTCAAAACTTCAGTGTAAACAGCAGTATAGTGAGGCTGAGGTTCTGGAGGATGGTATCTTAGTTCTTGATATGGAAGGGACAGCCCACCTGCAGCCTGAGGAGAATTAACCTCAGAGGGGCCCTGTGATCAACCTGGACATAGCTTCCAAGATACAGAGTGGCTTTCTTGCTTACCTCATATCCAACTCCTTTTTGAGACTTCTCAAGGTCTATCCATGATTGATCTTATGGTGCTTTGTCATTTGAGACATTCTACTCAGTATATTATTAATGGTTTTTCAAGATGGGGTTTCTCTGTAAGAAGCCCTGGCTGTCCTGGAACTCGCTTTGTAGACCAGGCTGGCCTCTAACAGAGATCCACCTGCCTCTGCCTCCTGATTGCTGGGATCAAAGGTGTGTGCCACCACTGCCCGGCTAGCCCCAGTTTTCATGATAAAGGTTCAATTTTTTAAAAATAACAAAGGCCAGGCATGGTGGCGCACGCCTTTGATCCCAGCACTCAGGAGGCAGAGGCAGGTGGATTTCTGAGTTCGAGGCCAACCTGGTCTACAGAGTGAGTTCCAGGACAGCCAGAGTTAAATGGAGAAACCCTGTCTCGAAAAACAACAACAAAAAAAGAAAACTGGGGCTAGCATTTTGAAGTTTATGCTTTACAGGTTTTGTTTTGTTTTGTTTTTTTTTCGAGACAGGGTTTCTCTGTATAGCCCTGTGAGCTCTGTAGACCAGGCTGACCTTGAACTCAGAAATCCACCTGCCTCTGCCTCCCAAGTGCTGTGATTAAAGGCATGTGCCACCAATGCCCGCTGCTTTACGGCTGTGTGTGTGTCTGTCTGTCTGTCTGTCTGAGTGGGTATAGGTGCCTTCAGAGGAGAGAGGTGTCACCAGATCCTCATGAAGCTGGACCAGTTGTGAGCTGATGTACCTGGGTGCTGGAGCTACATTCAGGTCCCCTGGAAGAACAGGAAGTGCTCTGCTGAGGGTACTGTGCTCTGTGTGTCAAGATTCTGATTTCCATGCCCAGACTAGTTGCATCTAGTTGCAGTCAGATGGGCGATGGCTGGTCAAGCACCTCCAGTCTCAATGTTATATAAAAATTGCTTTCCATCCGCCTGGATGAGTTAGCTGATCAGCCCATTAGCTGGGCAGAGTAGAGTAAGGTGTGGTTTCTGATTCCAGTTGGGAGTCCCAGGGAGACCAGAGAGCATAGAATAGAGGAGAGACCATGTGGATGGACCTGAAGGACTCACCATGAAGTCTTAGTGAGAGAGCAGCCATAAGGACACACATGGACTAGATTGAGCCAAGGCAGGACTAGAAGGTAACAGGACATTTGGCTGGGTAGTGGTAGCCTAGTTGGGTGAGAATAGCTCAGAATCTACCCATCTTAGGTTTGCAGGTCTTTATTTGGGAGCTAAAACAGTCTAGAGTGGGCCTAGAAATATACACTGCAGTTATTTGGAAGCAAAGAGGGCACAAGACAGCTCCCTTCCCCAAGAATTTCATTTACAGTGCTCTTAAATGCTGAGCCATCTCTCCAGCCCCCCCTTTTTTTTCTAGACAGGGTTTCTCTATGTAGCTGCATGTCCCAGAACTCACTCTGTAGACCAGGCTGGCCGTGAGATCAGAGATCTGCCTGCCTCTGCCTCTTGAGTGCTAGGATTAAAAGCATGTGCCACTACTACCTGGCCCTAATTTTTTTTTTTTTTTTTTTTTTTTTTTTTAAGATTTATGGGGCTGGAGAGATGGCTCAGCGGTTAAGAGCACTGACTGCTCTTCCAAAAGTCCTGAGTTCAATTCCCAGCAACCACATAGTGGCCCACAACCATCTGTATAGGATCTGATGCTTTCTTCTGGTGTGTCTGAAGACAGCTACCGTGTACTCATATAAATATAATAAATAAATCTTTAAAAAAAGATTTATATGAATGTTTACTTCCCTGAATGGAGGTGTACCACAAATATATCTGGTGTTCAAGAAGGCCAGAAGAGGGTGTCAAGATCTTGCACTAGACTCACAGCTAGTTGCTGCCATGAACCAGACCTCTGCAAGAGCAGGAAGTGCTCTCACCTCTGAGTCATTTCTGCAGCCCCCTAATTATTTTTGAGACAGGGTTTCTCATATAGAGAGACGTGGCTAGCCGGGCAGTGGTGGCGCACGCCTTTAATCCCAGCACTTGGGAGGCAGAGGCAGGCATATTTCTGAGTTTGAGGCCAGCCTGGTCTACAGAGTGAGTTCCAGGACAGCCAAGGCTATACAGAGAATATACAGAGAAACCCTGTCTCGAAAAACCAAAAAAAAAAAAAAAAAAAGAAAGAAAGACATGGCTGGCCAGGAACTTTCTATGTAGACTAGGCTATCCTTAAACTCAGAGATCTGCCTGCCTCTGCCTCCCGAGTGCTGAGATTAAAAGCATGTGCCACTACATCTGGTTCGCCTGATTTTTCTTTTTAAAAAAATTACATTTATACATGTGTGAGTGCTGAGTGCGCAGGTCTTATAATATGGGTATGGAGGTCAGAGGACAATTTGCAAAAGTCACTTCTTTCCCATCACATGGGTCCCGGGGATTCACTTAAGGAGCCCTGTTATTGTTTATTTTTTAATTAGTATGCAAAACTATGAGTTTCTTTAGGACTTTTTCCATTTATTAATTTTACATCCCAGTCCCAGCCCCCTCCTCCCAGTCCTCCCTCACATGGCCCTTCCCCCTTGCTCCCCTTCCCCTTCTCCTCTGAGAAGGGGGAGGTACCAACCTACTCTGGCACTTCAAGTCATTGCAGGACTTGGTAGATTCTCTCCCACTGAGGTCAGATGTGATGGTTTTTATGTGCTTGTCCCAGGTAGTGGGACTCTTAGCTCCTCCTGTACCATGCCTGCCTGGATGCTGCCATGTTCCTGCCTTGATGAGAATGGACTGAACCTCTGAACCTGTAAGCCAGCTCCATTTAAATGTTGTCCTTATAAGAGTTGCCTTGGTCATGGTGTCTGTTCACAGCAGTAAAACCCTAACTAAGACACCAGAACCACAGGCAGGTAAGAGAGTCAGGGTAAGTCTCTGTTGTTGGGAGACTTGAATAAATAAATATCAAGCTGCACATCTGCTATGTATGTGTTGGGGGCTTAGGTCCAACCCTTGGATGATCTTTGGTTGGTGTTCAATCTCCGGAAGCCCCCAAGGTGCTAGCTTAGCTGACTCTGTTGGACTTTTTGTAGAGTCCCTATACTCTCCAAACCCTTCTCCCAACTCTCCCACAAAACTTCTAAGCTCTGTTTAATGTTTGGCTTTGGCTCTCTGCATCTGTTTGAGTCAGCTGCTGGGTGGAGCCTTTCAGAGGATGGCATGCTAGGCTCCTGTCTGCAAGCATTAATAGTGTCAGGGATTGGTCCTTGCCCATGGGGCTGGATCTCAAGTTGGGACGGTCACTGATTGGCGAGCCTTAGGATTTTTTCAAACATACATATTGTGTTTTGCTTCTACTCTCACTCCTCATTTACCCTTTCTTGGGCCACCTCCCCCTTTCCTTGGTCTCCTTCCTGCTGGTCCCTAGTGCTTCAAAAGTGTTGAAGGGGGATTGGAGAGATGGTTCAGGATCCAAGTTTGATTCCCAAACACCCACATTATGTGGCTGTAACCTGTGTTTAACTCCAGCTCCAGAAGGTTCTGATAGCTTCAATAGACTCTGGTCTCCATAGGCACCTGTGTACACTTTGGAGGTAGAGACAGGCAGATCTCCAAGAGTTCAAGGCCAGCTTGGTCTACACAGCAAGCCACAAGCCAGCCAGGGCTGCACAGTGAGACCCTGCTTCAAAATAAATAATAAATAAAAGTTGTTGTTGTTGTTGTTGTTTTAAATGAAGGTGAGAAAAGGCTGAATCATTAGTTAGGTTTCTCTCAATTTCAGTTCAATGAACACTCAGTTTAGAATCATTACTCTAAGGCACTGGTAAATGTGAAGGGTACTTTGAGAGAGATCTCTGACTTTGTGGACTGCATAGGTTAGGAGGTGAACTAAACATAAGAGTCATTGCTTGGGAGCAGTCTGATATGGCTAATTAAAATAAACATTTATTTTTATATATATGTATGTGAGTATTCTTATGTGTACCACATGCATGCAGAAACCTGAGGACATCAGAAGAGTCCCCTGGAACTGGAGTCACAGAAGATTGTGAATGGCTTCATGGGTGCTGAGAACCTAATCAGGGTCTCCTTCAAGATCAGTAAGGACCCTTACCCTTCAGATCACCTCTCCAGCCCATGGTAGGGCAAATTGGTAGGGAAAGTTCTGAATACTTTATCTGAAAGGAAGCTGGGGAAACATGAATGATGTAGTATTTCTGAGATAGAAGAAACCTAAAGGCCAGGTGTGGTGGCATACACCTATGATCCTAGCCCTTTTGAGGAAGAGGCAGGAAATCAGGAGTTCTAGGTCACCCTTGCCTCTGTGTCCTAAGAACTAGCCGTGTACCATCATGAGGCTCTCTCTTACGGTTCTTGTAGGCTGGAAGTAGGGTGATGCACTATCTGGATTTTTCTAGAACTGAGGAGTGGCTCTTCATTACTAAATACAGATGAGAGGCCAAATCTTTTAAATTCAGACTCCATTTTAGAGAACCTGACCTAAGTTTGAACTCAAGTAAACTGACAGGCCTGTACCTAGCATTGGTTTCCAAGTCATCCCCCAACAAAACCCGAGCCTAGCTCGAGTCTCTAGGCTCACCACCCAACAAGACCTGCATCTCCAGGTTATTACCCCAACAGATCTGCACCCCCCGGGTTACAATCCTACTCCCTGCTTAACGACCACCAATGCAGAGAGAAATAGAAATTAAGTTTATGATTTGATTTTCAGCACCAGCCAATTATGCTAAAGGCCATAGTAGCTTTCCAATTAGATGCTTGCACACTCCCCCCCCCCCTCCGCCCCACTTGCTGTTTACTATAAAACCTTGGCCCCGATAGATACTCAGGGCTCCCTCTCCACCAAAAACCATCCAGGGCTGAGCAAACTCGAATAGAATAAAGACCCTGCCGTGAGTTTTGTCAGATTTGCTCCTGTCTGGTTTTTTTTTTTTTTTTTTTTTGGGGGGGGGGATCACTAACACTTCCCTGGCACTACACAGAATAGTCCTAGACAACCTGGGTCTGTGGTCTTGGTAGCAGGGACTTACACCTGATGCGCCTTCCAGATGTTGAAGTATCTCATATAGAGTTCGGTACAAAGCGGGTGCTGAAAAATGTCAAAAACTACTTATTGGAATTAGATGGGGGAAAATAATAAAGGAGGCTAGGATTCTTAGCTACAAATTATGATCTGCATACTTTACAGATACAGAATGTAAAATAAAGCACCCATGGCTAGCCAGCATGACAGAGCAGGCTTTAGTCTACCATTCCAGGACCTAATCACTATGACTTCATGGCATAGTTGGCTGTCAAGGCCATAGTTGTTGTAGTAGCAACAACAGTTGCTACCCGGATCCCAACCCAGCTTAGTGGGTTCATCAAGTTAACAATGTCAGCAACACAGTGCCGATTCCTTACCCTCTGAGGCTTCCCTGGTAGATGAACTTAGTAGTTGAATTGTTGGAGCCATTTCTAAGATGCTACAGCACTTGGAACAATTTTGTAAGCACCGAGTCCTGTCATTAAAACCTTTTCTCCATAAGGCCCTTTCTGTTCACTGCGACCTACTCTGCCAAATGTAATGTACAGCTAAGCAGCCTCCCTCACCTCTCCCCATAAACACCCATTGCAATGAGAAAAAAAAGTATATATATATAGTTTATTTTGTTTGTTTTTTGGAGACAAGTTTTCTCTGTGAAGCTCTGGCTGTTCTAGAACTCAGATCGGCCTGCCTCTGCCTCCTAAGTGATGAGATTAAAGGCATGAGCCATCACTCCCTGGCTTCCCACCCCGCTAGTCTTTTGAGGTCTAGCTGTTTTTTGGGGCTCCAGATATAAAAGAAATTGGTGACTATTATTGTTTTAGAAGAGGTAGACAGATTTCAGCAAACCAAGAATCCTTGGTTTCCAGGGTTCCTTCCATCTGACTTAAAATTTCAAGTTCATTGTCTTTTCAAAATTTAATTATGAACAGATGAATTAATACATTAATTATTTTTATGTATATGAGTGTTTTGCTTGCATATATGTCTGTGCACCACATGAATGCCCACACAGGCCAGAAGCAAGCATCAAATCCTCTGGAACTGGAGTTACAGACAGTTGTAAACTGGTATATGGGTGCTGGAAATTGAACCGAGGTCTTGTTCTAAATCACTGAGCTAATTCCCCAGGCCAAGATCTCATATTCTTATCAAGGTACAGTCTATGGGCTAAGGGGGTAGCTCAGTGGTAGAACTCTTGTCTAGCATGCTCAAGACCCTGGGGCTAGCTTTCCCAGTACCACAGGGAATACTGCCCATGTTGGGTGGACTTGGATTTGTGACTAGAACAATTCTCTTAGGCTTAGTTCTTGGCTCTGAATTGCTAACTCTTCTGCCCTGACATTTCCAAAATTTTCTACTTTGGCTTATTGGGTAAAATGAAAACGAAATTGAATTATGCAAACTTATAATTAACCAAAAAGAAGTTTTTGTTTTTGCATGGTTTATTTAACATCACTAGGAATAAAGTATTTCTTAAAAATTCTTAAGTCTTGAAAAATCCAACATTTTTATTTCCTTTTGGTATAAACATGTGCAATAATAATCTATAGCCTCATAATTATTTCCCATGAGAGTTTTGTTGGTAGAAATAACAAACCATGCTTCTAAACTGCTTTCGTAATGATGCTAAGGAAAGTATGGTATATACTCTAGCTGCTTTGTATGTACATACGTGTGTATGCATGTTTGTGAGGGTGCATTTCTGGTGCACAAATGTGTGTACGTGTGTGTGCACATGGAGGCCAGATGACACTCTTGGGTATCATCCTCAGAAATGCCATCCACCTCACCTCCTTTGAAATGTGGTCTACCATTGGCCTGAAGCTCTCTGATTAGGCTAGCGAGTGGCAGGTATCTCCTTTGCCTTCCAGCACGGGGTTGCAAGCATTCACCATCTTGCCTGGCTTCTAATGTGGACTCTGGGTACTAAACTCAGACATGTTTCGGAGGCAAGCACTTTACTGAGTGAGCTAACTTCTTCAGTCTCAGTATACAGTCTTGAAACCACCTAGGTTTAGAAGATTCTAGAAGAATTGTGCAGATACGGATCCCTCTGGATAAGTAGAGAATGTCAATTTTAGACCCCTGACTGATAGGCCTTGAGGTGTCCTATGGTAGGGGGAAAGATGAGGCATGGTTCTGGGACATACCATGCTTTTACCCAGGTTAGTCAAGCACCGTACCACCAAACTAAGCCCCTAGTTCTATTTTGAACAGTGTAGTTTTCAGAGAAATGTTAAAGCATGCCCAGAAATTTAGTTTAAAAAAAACTGTGAACCGAAAAAAAAAAAGTTGCCATTTGTGTTGGGAGACAAGTGACTTCACATTAACGCAGCATGAATGCTTTTCTCAGATCTGTAAGTTCTTTCTAGCTTCTACCCTCACCCAGGTTAAACACGCTTATTATTCACTTACTGACTGTAGAGGGCAGCTTTTTCATAACATTGTGCCTTCCATTTTTCAGGAAAGTAGCTTGAGGGGCAATCTTGCTTCAAATTTTAAAGGCCTATGGCTATTAAGGAAAACCCAAATCCAAACCAGCAGAGACTGGATTGGTAAAGTGCTTGCCTAGCATGCTTGAGCCTTGAGTTTCATCCCCAGCCCTTTATAAAAGGCACTGTGGAATAAGACTGGAAATGTAGGCTAAGGGAGGTGGCACCTTGAAACATGGCCTTTACCCAGGGAGATCAGACCGGTGGGCTAAGGTGATGCTGTTTCCAGGAAACCAAGCTTTGCTAGGTGGACAGTTTTCCCGGAAGACTTGGGAAAAGACCCATTTCTGAAGTTATGGCTGAATTAACACAAGTAGTTAAATGAGAATTTAAAAAGAGGGGAGGGGGACTGGAGAGATGGCTCAATGGTTAAGAGCACTGACTGCTCTTCCAAAGGTCCTGAGTTCAATTCCCAGCAACCACATGGTGGCTCACAACCATCTGTGATGAGATCTGATGCCCTCTTCTGGTGTGTCTGAAGACAGCTACAGTGTATTCATATAAATAAAATAAATCTTTAAAAAAAAAAAAAAGAGGGGAGGGTTCATAAGATATGCAAAGACACCTTTAAAAATAATCTTTTCCCCTCATACTTTGTTTTCGTCCTTCAGCAGAGGGTCACCACCGGTGTATTCACTGCCTGCCTAAGCAGAAAAGTTTCAGGGCAACGCTTTTTTTTTTTACGTCTAACTGGGCTGTCTTGGATCTCGCTGTGTTAGAGCAGGCCAGCCTCAAATCCAGAGACTAACCTGCCTGTCTCCCAGACTCCAGGATTAAAGGGGTGAGTCACCAAACTAAGTTATTTTCAGTTCTTTTCACTTTCACCCATCCCCCCCCCCCCCAGCGTCAAATTTAATCCAGACTTGCTTCTAACTTTCTATCTGGTCGAGGATGACTTTGAACTTCTGAACATCCATCCTGCTTTCACCTCTTCAAGTGCTGGGCTCACAGGTGTGCACTACCACGCCTAGTTTTGTCTTCTTGTGTGCATGAAGACAATCTCCAGCCCCACTCCATCTTCGTTCTCTACATGGAGATAAATCCCATGCTTTTCCTTTTCTCCATCTCATTCATTCTCGTTGGTACCGTGACTAAAAGGGAAGCCTGGGCTCAAAAGTTAAGTGTGAATATCGAGTGTATTCCAGGAAGCCAGTGTACGCGCTCCCTCCCGAGGAGCAAGTAAACAGGAAACTATCGATCCCATGCAGGAAATGACCTTTGTGAGGGCAAAGTAGGTGAGCCGGTTTCCCTCGCTTTCCCTGAGTTCCCTTCCTAACTCGTTTCCGGGTGTCAACCCATTTAGTCCTCCCCTAAAAAAACAGCGTCGGCTGGTTCTTCACAGTCTACCCTAGAACTCCTCCCTGAGAGAGACCGGCCAATAGGCTCCGTACCTTTACGGACATTTTTATGCCCTGCTTTACATCACCGAAAGCTTCCACCAATCAGTAACTGGGGGAGGAGGTACCAAAATAATCTTCACTTCCTCCCCAAATGGCCACTCTTCACCCGTCATCCTTTGATGGACTACCCAGGTGACCAATCGTGGAGCACTCCAGGGCCCAGCCCATCTTCAACTCCACCAATCAGAACAAAGGAGAGGCATTGGTGGGCGCCCGTCCCCCCTTTTTTGGAAATGCCTTGACGCTAGGCGTCCGGGCACCGGGAAGTTACAACTTTGTACGTTCCGTGCTGCCAGCCTCCGGGTCTATCTCGGATCCAGTTTGGTCCCCTGGCGCCCATCCGGGATGGCCCCGTGGTCCCCGTCCTAGCTTCCTTTGCAGCAGCTCGCGGGTCTATCTCCGAGCCCGCGCTACGCTCCCAATCTGGGACGCTCGGCCCGCAGCCGGGGCCGCGGATCTTTCCATCCGCCGCCGCTCTCCTCCCTCCTCTCCTCCGCGTTCCGGGCCGGGCTGACACCGGGGTGGGCGGAGCCAAGAGCTTGCTCCGAGCGGGGAGAGGCTGGCGCCTCTTAAGGTGGAACAGACTCAGCGCTGGGCCTCCCTGGCTGTATGGCTCCCGCCTCCAGCCTTGCTCCAAACACTCCTTGCTCCAAACACTCGCTCTCGTCTCCCCTTCGAGCCTCGGTTCTCCACATAGTTTAGAAATTAGACAGGATGTAAAATGAATGCATAAGCTGAAAAAGAAAAAAAAAAGTCACGTCAAGAAGATATAAACTACTCTTTTATGATTTAATTACTTTTTTTCTTTTTTTTTTTGGTTTTTCGAGACAGGGTTTCGCTGAATAGCCTTAGCTGTCCTGGAACTCACTCTGTAGACCAGGCTGGCCTCGAACTCAGAAATCCGCCTGCCTCTGCCTCCCAAGTGCTGGGATTAAAGGCGTGCGCCACCACTGCCCGGCTACTTGTGTTCTTTATTACAGAGACTACAATCTTTAAGTGGCAGGGTTTTTTTTCTTCCTCTTTCGGATGTTCAAATAAGACCTCACATTTTGTCTGATGAACATACACATGAATCATTTGTATGTTGGTTTAGTGACACCGCCCCCGCCCCCAACATGGACGGCAAATATACTAAGGAAGGCAGAAACCTGGAATCTGGTGACTGTAGGCTGCCCCTTGTAGTGGACAAGGGTTCCTAGAGAGAGCTAAAGAGCAGCGGTGCTGCTATCTCAAGGCCTTTGTAAAATGGTTGAAAATCTGCTGCTTTCTAGATTTGGTTTGACCCAGAATTATTCCTGTCTAAAGGAAATTCAGGGACAAAAACGGGACAGAGACTGAAGAAAGGCTATCCAATGACCAGCCCAACTTGTGACCATCCCATGCTCAGGCACCAAACACGGATACTATACTATTATCACGTTGTGCTTGCAGACAGGAGCCTAGCATGGCTGTCTTCTGAAAGGTTCTACCAGCGGCTGACTGAGACAGATGCAGATACTTACTGAGGTCCAGACCCCAAAGGAAGAGCAAAGGAAAGGATTGAAGGAGCTGAAGGAACGGCAACCCCACAGGAAGACCAACAGCATTAACTGACTTAACTGACGGGGACCCCTGGGAGCTCCCAGAGACTAAGCCACCAACCAAACAGCATACCCGGGCTGGTCCGTGCCCCCGGCACATATGTAACACAGGATTGACTGCCTTGTCTGGGTTCAGTGGGAGAGGATGCACCTAATCCTGTAGAGACTTGATGCCCTAGGGAAGGGGGGTGCTGGGTGTGTGTGTGAGAGGGGTGTGGGGGGAGCACCTTCTCAGAGGCAAAGGTGAGGGGGAGGGGATGAAGCACTCTTGGGAGGGGAACCAGGAAGGGGGGCAACATTTGGAATGTAAATAAAATAGTTTAATAATAATAATAATATTAGGATGTAGTGTAAATGAAAGGTGCAGACGCTAGGTAACAATATATACACAAAACATGATAGTAAACGCCTTATTTGTTTTAGTATTTTTAAAAAAGCTCTGTTGTAAAATTTCAAACACAAAAGTAGTGAGAATGACGTTTTACATTTTTATCGTATTAATATTTATTTATTGTGTATGTGTATATATCCACATTACATGCATGCACGAGCCAGCCACATTACTGGCTTGCATGAGCCAGCAGAGGCCAGAAGAGGGAGTTAGTCTCCCAGCTGGGAGTTACAGGCAGTTGTGAGCAGTGGACCACAGGGCTGGAACCTAACTGGGGTCCTCTGTAAGAGCAGCAAATGCTCTTAGTATCTGAGCCATCTCTCCAGCCCTAACTTTATTTTCAATCTTGTACATATATGTGAGCATGACCTGGAGTAGTACATATGTGACTACATGTGTCCTCAGCATCCAGGGGAGGGAGCCCGGATCTCCAGGAACTGGAGTTACAGTAGGTGGTTGTAGAGGCTGGACTTGCGTGCTGGGAACCCAACTGGGTCCTCTGCAGAAGCAGTACTCTTAGCCATCACTCCAGCCTGAGAACAACATGTATTCTTAAATGTTGTAATAAGCAATATTTGGTCAATATTTTGCCACCTCTACTTTTCTCCTGGTCACTTGATTATTTTGAGACAAATTTCAGACATTTCATGTTTAAGTACTCTAATACACATTTTTAAAATATCGCTTAAAAATAATGGAATTTCATTAACCCACCTTTGCTTGTTTGTTTTTTGAGACAGTGTTTCTCTGTGTAGCCCTGGCTGTCCTAGAACTCACTCTGTAGACCAGGCTGGCCTCGAACTTAGGGATCTGTGTGCTTCTGCCTCTTGATTGCTGGGATTGAAGCCACCACCTGGCCCATTGTTTATTTTTTCTTTTCTTCCTTCCTATTCCTCCTTCCCCTTTTCTCCAAGAGGATGTCCCTGCCCCACCCCCATTGTTAATTTTTAAGACCTATTGTATTTTAAATTACGTGTTCGTGTTTGTGTATGGATTTGTACATGTGAGTGCAGGTATTCAGAAGTGTCAGCTTCCCTGTTTGTCCAGCATGGGTACTGGCAATGGAGCTCAGGTCCTCTGGAAAAGCTCATGTTGTTAAATCACTGTGTCATCTCTCCAGCCCCAGGAATAATTATTTATCTAGGTTTTCGTTTTGTTTTTTTGAGACAGGCTGATCTCCAATTTGCTACCTACATAGCTGAGAATAATCTTAAACTGCAGGTCCTCTTGCCTGTACCTCCTGAGTGCCGGGGGTAACAAGTATGTGTTACTATGCTTGGCTCCCTTAGCATATCTAAAAATGGAAGAAATCTTGATACTGGGCAGCATGTGCTGGTACATATCTCTCCACTGATGGCATTTGGGAGGCGGAGGCAGGCAGGTACCTGTGGGTTTAAGGCCAGCCAGGGCTACATAATGAGACTTAAAAGAAATTTGAATTCTTGATATTACCAAGTGAATGTTGAAACTTTACCATTTGCCTCATAGCATTTTTTCCAATTGCTCCATTCCAATCAGGAGTCCCCTCAAAGGCTCACTCCTGTGTTTTATGCACATATCTCTTGGTCCACAATATTTCAGTTGTCTGTTGAGTCTTTTGAGCCCCTTTACTCTCTAGATTAGATTACTCCTTTAATCTAAGGGCATTACATAGATGAAGTCATGCACGCCTTCTGAAAACTATGAAATACGGATTATCATCCCTCTATTTCTGATGAGGAAACTGCATAGGAAAGCAGTCACAAAAGCAGTGATCTATTTAGTTATTATGTTTCAAAGCTGATGTTTGAGTATGCAAACTTGTATCATGCTCCACTGATATAGAGTCTTTAAAAGTGACCATTTGATCAGGAGTTCAAAGGCATCCTCTGTTATATAATTAAGGTCAATTTTGGTTTTTCGAGACAGGTTTCTCTGTATAGTGCTGGCTGTCCTGGAACTCACTCTGTAGACCAGGCTGGCCTCGAACTCAGAAATCCGCCTGCCTCTGCCTCCTGAGTGCTGGGATTAAAGGCGTGTGCCACCACTGCGTGGGTGAAAAGTCTTTTCAAAGAAGAAAAAGAAAAGGCTTGTAAGCGTCTGTGATATGTTAATTATGTATGAAGGCTTGCCGGGCCTGGAGAGAGGGCTCTGTGGTTAGGAGGAAGTGCTGCTCTTCCAAAGCACCTGGGTTCACTTCACTGCATCCAAGGAGGCCCACAAGCATCTGTAACCCCAGCTCCAGGGACTCCAAAGCTCTCTTCTGGACCCTGGGAGCACCTGTAGACATAAGTACACAGTCCAACATATATACATTTAATAAAAACTAAAAATAAATCTTAAGAAACAATGATACATGCCTTATCATAGAGGATGAATTCTCACATTTTTTTTTTTTTTTTAATTTTTATTTTTTGGTTTTTCGAGACAGGGTTTCTCTGTGTAGCTCTGGCTGTCCTGGAACTCACTCTGTAGACCAGGCTGGCCTCGAACTCAGAAATCCACCTATCTCTGCCTCCCAAGTGCTGGGGAATTCTCACATTTTAATTTTTTTTTAAATTTATTTATTTTTATTTTATGTGCGTTGGTGTTTTCCCTGCAGGGATGCCTGCATGCGGTTGTCAGACCTTGGAGTTACAGATAGTTGTAAGCTGTTATGTGTTTGCTGGGAATTGAAGCCTCTGGAAGAGCAGTCAGTGCTCTTAACCCCTGAGCCATCTCACCAGTCCCTAATTAGGATTAGTGTGTGTAGAGGGCCTGGGTGCCACACACGTGGAGTTAGGGGATAACTGTGGAGTCTGCTCTCCTTCCAGGGATCAGGACACCAGACTTCAGGGCAAGCGCCTTCACTCTCTGAGCCATCTCAAAGGCTCCTCCCTTTCTAATTTACTCAACATCTTCTTTACCAGAGAGTAAAGGAAGGAAGAAGGCAAGTACCTTCTCCTGTTTTAGTCAAACCCAACCAAAGCAAACACAAACAAAGCTCCTCCTCCTCTTGCTTCTTACATTCTCTCATTCAGTGGGTAAGTGTGTCGATGTACAGTCCTCAGTGCGTGTGTGGGGGTCAGAGGACAATCTGTAGGGGTTGCTCCTCTTCTTTCTTTCTTTCTTTCTTTGTTTCTTTCTTTCTTTTTTTTTTTTTTTTTTTGGTTTTTTGAGACAGGGTTTCTCTGTGTAGCCCTGGCTGTCCTGGAACTCACTCTGTAGACCAGGCTGGCCTCGAACTCAGAAATCCACCTGCCTCTGCCTCCCAAGTGCTGGGATTGAGAGTTAGTCCTCTTCTATCATATGGATTCTAGGAATCAACTCAGGTCAACAGCCCTATGGGCAAGTGCCTTTACTTGTTGAGCCATCTCACTGGCCCCAAATTGCAAATAATTACATAAGCAAGAACCACATAAACACTAAATGTAGACAACGGCAAAAACTGAAGAAAACTAAAATGATCTGCAAATTGCTTAGTGCATTTCTATCCGTGTGTGTGTGTGTGTGTGTGTGTGTGTGTGTGTGTATACACAAATACCACATATTAAAATTTTTTGAGGTTATATAATTATACCATTTTTCTCCTTCCCTTTCCACCCTTCTGAGGCTCCCACGTACACTTTGTCCCTCATCTCTTTCAAATTTATGACATATATATATATATATATATATATATATATATATATATATATTAAATAATCTACATATTACACACACACACACACACACACACACACACACACACACAACCTGCCCCAGTCCATCTAATATAACTTGGACGTACATGTTTTCAGGGCTGACCATTTGGTGTTGGATAACTAATCACTGTGCACTTCCCTGGGGAAGATTACTTCTCTCGATCTCCGCTTTCCTTAGTTGCTTATAGTCCTTTGTCTAGGGTTGAGGCCTTGTGAGCATTGCCCCTTCCAATAGCGTGTCTATCTGTGCCATATTTGTTCAGATACATATTTTTAAAAAGCACCTATTTGATTATATGAGACAAACCGTTACAATGCAATTTTATTTAATTTTTTTATGTGTATGTGTGTGTGTCTGAGTGTATGGATGTGCACTATGAGCACATAGGGGCCCAAGGAGAGAAGAGATGTTAGATCTCCTGGAGCTGGGGTTATAGAGGGGTCTGAGCTGCCATGTGGGTGCTGGGAACCAAACCCAGGTCTTCTGCAAGAGGAATGTTCTTACCTGATGAGCTGTCTCTCCAGCTCCTGAAATGTAATTTTCTTACTTAAATACAGACATATAAAAATGACTGGTTAAAGCTATCATGCCCATTTTAAAATATTTCAATGATGATATAACTAGACATGGTGGTACAAGCCTTTGACCCCAGCTCTTGGGAGGCAGAGTCAGGTAGATTTCCATGAGTTAAATGATGATATATAAAAATAAAAACAACTTAATCATTCTATCTCCAGGGTTAAATATAATTATTCTTTATTTTTTGGAAGGGTTAATTTGGGCTCACATAGAATTAAATAAAATTATTCTTTTAAATACCAAACAATATTCTATTATGTAAATCACTGTAACTTCTTATATATTTGCCTTATTTTGGATACTAGTTTACTTCTATAAAAACGCTACAGCCAATGTCTTATATGTATGAAACAATATTTGAGCTTTTTATTTTTGTCAATTTCTTAGGAAAACAGATTCTAGTTTTTAGTTTTCCACTTTCAAAAAGGATTTTTATTTAAAATTTCAATTACATGCACGTGTGTGAATCTTGCACATGAAAGCCTGTGCCCTCAGAGGTTCTGGGTCCTTCTGAGTTACGGGCAGTTGTGAGCACTGTACATGGGTGCTGGAAACCCAGCTCTGGTCCTCTGTCAGAGTGGTGTGTCTCCAGACCCGAGCCTTTCCATTTTATGTTAGTTCTACCTCTGGCCCCTACCCTGCAAATACCAAATACCAGCAACACCAGCAAGTGTTGAAAAGTTAAACAAACCATCCAACACAGACCCAGAGAAGTTTACAAATGCATTCTGACTCTGAAGCCCAGGCTGGGCCTGGAATTCACTATGTCACGTGGGCTAGCCTCAAACTCAGACGTGTTGGGGATTACATCTATATGTCCAGCTCTTTGGATCTGTCTCAGAAAGTTTCTCATTAGCTCAGATGGTAGAAAGTTTGCCTCAGTGCTGGATATGTAGGGCTGGGGTGATGCTCTGTGGCTAAGAGCACTTGCAGAGTTCTTAGCACCCACGATCAGGCGTCTCACCTGCAACTCCAGTTCCAGGGGATCCCATACCCTCTTCTGCCCCACAAGAACATCTGTACCCCCCATAGAGATACTTGATTTTTTTTTTTTTTGGTTTTTTTGAGACAGGGTTTCTCTGTGCAGCCCTGGCTGTCCCGGAACTCATTCTGTAGACCAGACTGGCCTCGAACTCAGAAATCTGCCCGCCTCTGCCTCCCAAGTGCTGGGATTACTTGATTTTTTTTTTTTTTAAAAGAGCTATCTTGAAATAAAACCAAACCACTAACAGTAGAGCACCTGTACACACAGGCTTGTAATTCCAGCACTTGGGTAGGTGGAGTCAGGAGGTCAGAAATGTAAAATTATCTATTTATTTATGTTTATATGTATGAGTGTTTTACCTGCATGTATATATATGCACCACCTGTGTGCCTATGAAGGTCACTATTGGTTCCCCCCGAGACTGTTACAGATGATTATGAGCTTATCTGTTGGTGTTGGAAATCGAACCCGGGTCTTCTGGAAGAACAGGTGCACTGAACTTTGAGCCAACGCCTCACCCCAGGATCAGAAGTTTAAAGGCATCCTTTGCTACATGGTGAGTTTGAGGCTAGCCTGGGCTATAAGACCTATTTTATAACAATGTCCCCCTTTCCCAACTTATTACATAGTGTAGGCTGGCCTTGAACTTTTGATCTCCCTGGTTCCTCCTCCCCAGAGCTGGGACTATAAATACTTGCCAGTCTATGGGGGTTGTGCTTTTGTGGTGTCAGGGTGGAGCCCAGGGCCTCATGCTTATGGAGCAGGCATTCTACCAACTGAGCTCTGACCCCAGCCCCATCGCTTCCTTTCTAAAGATAGGGTCTCATGACGTAGTCTAGTTGGCCTTGAACTCAAGATCCTCCTCTATAATCCCAAGTGGGTGCCACCAGGCTGGAGGAAATGAACCTTTTCACACTGGAAGTGTGTGTGTGGGAAGTGGCTTTGTTGGGGGCTCACTGACTGGCAATTGGAGAGTGACATGTTCTCCCAGGTCAAGCCAATGGTGCACTAGAGGTTTAGAATCTGGTTCTAGGGCCATTTGGCTTCAACGCCTGATGCAAAGTAACTCTACTGATTATGTAATGGTGTGAAGTACATGAACTCAGACACAAACAATATCTTCAAGCTGTAGTTACACTCTAAAAGGCAGGATAGTGCTGCATGGGATGGCCAGAAGAATCACTGTGATAACGCACGAAGAGTGGGAAGTCTTAATGCCTGCACGTTGTATGTGTAATGTACATAGAACTTAAGTAAACGGCAGTAGCAAACATTTAGCCAGAAGACAAATGACATTGCTATCAAAAGGGAGTCACCAGACTGTAATCTTTTTGAGCAATTCAAATGTCAAGTGAACAATTTCTTTTGCCTTATCATTTTATAATAGAACACAATTGGAGCAAAGTAAGCCAGAGGGTGATATACCTAAGAGTTTGTACTGGAATAGTCTGACTGGAGAGGGAGGAGAGGGGCTACCCTGCTGCTATTTCCTGTCCCGGGATGGAGATTATTCTGTAAGAGGGATGTGCTGACATTCTATCTCCCTGTGGCACTCAGGATAACACATTCAACAGAAATGTCACTGGATTTTAGCACAAAGGTAAAAAAAATGACATTTTATAGGCATGTCAAGGGGAATGAATAATTATGCTTTGCACCCTTTATATACTGTACCGTTTTAAAAAGCATCTCGCAAATCATTTTGGTGACTGCGACATCCATATTAGTAGGCAGGCCAGGGTATCATAGTCGCTTCTTCAGAGACTATGCTTCCAGAAACTAGGGCCTTGCACAAGTTAGCAGAGCCGAAACTAACACAAGACTCCATCTCCCGATGCTCATTTCTCTATAACAAACTGATCTCTCGTTTTATACATCCAAGATCCAATCTTTCGCTGACCTCCAGGATAAGAGTAAACTTTAACTTCACGCCCGGCTCCATAACCCTTTATAAGCTGTATGGAAGAGAAAGAGAGGAGCCATCACTTGGGTTTCCGAGAAAACTGGGAATACTTGTCTTAGGCGTAGACCACAGCACAATGAGAGGTGTTCGTGGCAGTTAGCGTGGACGCTGGCATCGCCAGTGCCCGGGACGGAGGGCCGGCGACCCGCGGGCTGCGGGGTGCCGCGCTCCTCCTTAACCCGCGCCGGGAGGCGGCGGCCGCGGCTGCGGGAGGGGGAGGGGCGCGGAGCGCGGCGCCGAGGCCGGGGAGGAGCCGGGGCCTGCAGCGGAGCCGAGCCGAGCCCGAGCCGAGCCCCGACGCGTTCCGTCCGCCTGCCGGCTCCCGGGAGCCCCGACCGGTCGGAGCCTCAGAGGTGGCAGCGCGGGGAGTCCCACGCGCCGGGAAGCGCGGCGGACCCGGGACGCGACCAGGGAGGCGCTGCCGCCCGGCTGCGGGTGACGGAAGCCGGGACCGCGGCCTCCGGGACCCTGCTGCCCAGGCCGGCCGGCCGGGCGGGAGCCGGAGTGCAAGGACCCCACCCTCGGGGCACCCAGTGCCCAGACCTGCTCCCTCTCCCTTGGGAGGGAGGACCCTCCCCACTCCCGGGACAGCCAGAAGAGATCGCCGCAAGGCACGCGGCTGTCCCTCCCACGGTGGCTCTTAGAGGAGACCCCCAGAAGTCAGGAAGGGTAGTGGGACTTGAAGGACCCGGAGTGAGACCTCCCTCACGCCTCAACGCACTCCAGACAGTTCGGGACTTTTGAGGCAGAGAGAAAGGGAGCCATGCCTGTGGAGTAGGCACCCGGCATCCCACCCGGGACTCACCTCGGAGAGGCGTCCTGACACGCACAAGCCAGGACCCTCCAGGGAACCTCCAAGAATTAGTTCCAGTTTGCTGGAGAGTGGAAGACCTCGCCCCTCAGCTTCCGTGCACCTAGACAGTGGACCGGGGCAGAGCCTCCCCGCTCAGATCTCCAACTGACAGAAAGAGCCCTCAGCCCCTGAAGGATCCAGTTTGGGGGGGAGGGGGATTCCCCCAAAGGGGAGGAGACAACTCCTGGCTGGGAGAGGCTCCTCCCCTCCTCCCTAGGGTAGCAGGCAGGGTGTGGGGGGTGTGCCATCTTCCCCAGGTAGGTCCTCCCTCTCCCCCTCCTCCTCCTTCGGCTCCTCTTACTCCGGGGACTCAGTTCCTGACTCCAGCCTGGGAGGCTCCGCCAGGCATTGGAAGAGTCACTGAGGATGCCACCTGTCACCTGCCTCTGAAGAGGGGAATCCCTGCAGCCTCAAGCTTCTGTACCAGGTGGTTTCCTCCAGCGGCTGGGGGAACCTTGGAGACAGGTTAGTGCTTTCTCTTCTGTAGTCTTTAGACACCAGTAGGTATGGGGAGCTGAAATGGTGGATCTTAGGGTTCATTCGAAGGGAAGATAGAGTAATAACCCAACCCCCCGGGAAATGTCTTCTGGTGGAGCTTCTGCCCTGGAACGCACATGTTGCTTCAGAGACTCTGAGAAATGGCTTTTTTAGATTTTGGAGTGCAAAGGGATTGGTCATTTTCTGTCCCTAGAAGTTGCTGCTCTGTACTGAGAATAGACAACAGGTAACTCAGGACACAGCGCAGCTAGAATCCACAGCACTCTCCATCTTTGGGTCTTGTCCTCTGGTGAATGGACTGCAGGGCATTTTACGTAGTATTGTATTGTATTGTCCAGGGCATGCCTAAATCAGTTTAACACTCAACACAAGTCTTCTTTCCAGTCTATTACTGCTTGCCTGACTGGCAACCGGTCCCCACCCACTCTATCTTGGATACCAGGAGGGAGGCCCCTTTTGACATCCCTACTTCAGGCTGGATATCTGCCTCTCTGCGTAAAAGCTGAAGGGAAATGCGAATCCACATGTCCCAGGATGAGAAGAAACTGTCAGGGTAATGCACATCGGTGGGCTGGAGTCTTAGATACCAGATCTGCCTTAGTCCCCTACATGTGTCCTGCCATTTGCTGACAGTTCCTTAGGAAAATCCAGCTGTATGGAGGAAGAGAGGAAGGTGCTTCCTAGCTTCCTTCCACTTGTCCCTCTATCTGCATGAGCTGTCCACCAGGGAGGTCTGACCTCTGAGGAGTTTAGAGTTTCCTCCAGGAAAACACCTACTGGTCTCATCATCTCCCTTCCTGCTCTCTTGTTTAGTTCTGGGTCCTAGGAACCTTGTGTTGAAAATTTTCTTCCTACTATAGGGAATCCTCAAAATCCAGAATCTTTAGAAAAAGCAGGAGAAAACATGCTAAGAAATCTTCCTGGTTGAGCCAGAGCTGTGTCTGTAGCAGAGCTCTGATTTTTCCCCTGAGGTCACTAACATGGGATCTGCACTTCCTGTCTGGTGGTTGGACCATGCCCCATCTTCTGTATGGGGCTTCCTCCCCTTGGGTTTCCAGTCTCTGCCCCCTATATGGGCCACAGGTGGGTTGTCTGTGTAGTCCAAGCCTCTGCCTGTGCACTTGATCTTGGCAGGTGTCTGTGGTGGTGATGCATGAAACGGGACTGTAGCCCACAGGTTCAGTGGCTGCTTCTCAGTGGCAATGACTGTGGCTTGGTGTCTGTTTTAAGTATGTAAGTATGTTTAAGTATGTAAGTATGTTTAAGTATGTAAGTATGTTTAAGTATGTAAGTATGTTTAAGTATGTAAGTATGTAAGTATGTTTTAAGTAAGTATGTATTTAAGTAAGTATGTATGTTTAAGTATGTAAGTATGTATGTTTAAGTATGTAAGAAGGCTATCCAGGTGTTTTTTAGACTGTGCTTTGATCCCTGAGGATCATTTCTGGTTGGCCTGTAGAAGCGGGAGACTCCCTGCCAAAACCTAGAAGAGGCGAGGGTACAGATAACCAGTTGGGAGGAAAGTCTAGCCGCCCCCTCGCCCGCCAGCGGGAATTCCCATGACCCCCTCTTGGAGTCATCCCAAGCAGCATGGCAGGCCTTTCTCAGGTTGGACCTGTTTTCTTCCAGGACTGGTAGGAGAGCTTGCTTCATCGTGGGTGCCTCCAGTCTTAAAAAAGATGAGGAGCCTTTACTTCCATGTCTAGAACTGCCTCTCCCACTTTTGAAAGAGATGTGCCAGCCGTAGCAGTGGTCTGTTTCCTACGAAGCACTTTGTCAGATGCTGGAGTGCACATCTTCTGAGTGGTACAGTGTGGGCTGTGGTGGCAACTGCTCCATGCAGACCACTCATTCGTCTGGCTCTGCTGGGACAAGTTCCGTAACTCTCTTGCCTCTGAGTAGTGAGTGAGGGGCTGCTTGCTTTGACCATGCTTTGGAGCGTATTGTTTTCCATACTGTATCTGTGACTGCACCCAAATCCCCTGAAAGACAGGTGATGACATTTCTCCCTTACTTCATTCTCTGAGGTTTCCTGATCTTAATCAGTACTGGGCTGATGAACTCAAGGGAAATGTTTGAGATTCTGACGTCCTGACAGCCACTGCAGGCTTGCTTGCATGACCATTGCACGTCTGATGCTTCTGATGCCGCCTCTGCGATCTGCTATAATTTTTGACGCTCTCTTTTCTTGAAAGATTTATTTTTCGTGTATTTTGTGTATATATGAGTGTTTTCTCTGCGCATATGCACACCAGAGAAGGACATCAGATCCCATGGGACTAAGATCACAGATGGCTGTGAGCCACCATGTGGGTGCTGGGAATTAAACACAGGGCCTCTGGAAGAGCAGCCAGTGTCCCTAACTGCTGAGCCATCTCTCCAGGCCCTATTGTTCTCTTTTCATGAAAACACTGGTGTTTATTGCATTGAACTATGGGCTACACTTGCATGTTAAACACACTGAGCCATACACACAGACAACTGATAGTCCTTTTTTTCCTTCATTCAAAAAAAAAAAAGGTTCAGTAAGTGCTTTAAACACACTAAAAAAATATTAGATAATCTCACAACTCTTGTAAGAACAGATAACCTTTATTTAAAGGAATTTTAAGCTGGGTGGTACTGGCACACACTTTTAATCCCAGCACTCAGAGGCAGAAACAGGTGGATCTCTGAGTTCAGGGCCAGTCTTGACTATATAGTGAGTTCCAGAATATCCGTGTAGTCAGGGCTACATAGAGGAACCCTATCTCAAAAAACAATAACAAAAAAATATATAAACTTTTTAAATTTGTGTGTGTGTGTGTGTGTGTGTGTGTGTGCGCGCGCGCGTGTGCACGTGTTTGATAGTGTCTCACTATATAGCCATGGCTGGCCTTAAGCTTACTATTGGGCAGCTCAGGCTGGCTCAAACTCACGGCAATCCTCCTGCTTCAGCCTCCCAGAGTGCTATCAGAACAAACTTGAGTCACCCTACCTAACTTTTTAGAATTTTTATTTTGTTTTACAGAGATAGAAATTAAGATACAGAGGAGTTAAATGACTTGTCTATCAGAGCTAAGTTGAAAGCCAGGCAGCCTGACTGATCACGAGGCTGTTAGTTTTGGCATTATGTGCAGCTCAGGAGGTTCACTCCTGGATACCTGACTTGGGTATCGTGTGGAGAACAGTTCCTAGCTGTTTGGGTAATACGGGCAGTAAACAGTGCAGGTTCTCCTGGCTCTTACAGGTCCTATCCCATTGGCTAGTCATGCCACAAGAAGACTTTCTGTTTGGCTCTGTTTTGTTTGCTGCCTTTCCGCAGCTCTGTAGTCGTCATTTGCTGTCCTGTGGATGTGATGAAGTCTGCCCTTTGGCTGCCTTTCCCAGATTCTCTGTGTTTCCTCTCAGTCTTCCAGCATGCAGAGAAGAATGTGGCCTGACTCAGGTTCTGCCCCGGCCAGTGGCACGAGGCCCACCTGGAGAGAGAGGTCTGGGTAACTAGGTTGGCTGGCCTGAGAAGTGGAGCTACCTCTTGTTTGCTTTTCTAATAATAGCTCTGGACATGAGCCTTGCGCCATTATTTTGGGGATCGCGGAATGCGTGGCAGCTACGAGCCCATTAGCTTCATTCCTGTCCCTCCAGGGATGAAGCCTTGGTAGGGGCTATGACTTCATCTCTTTTACTGGAGGGGGAAACTGAGGCATCAAGACTTCACCAGGGAGCAAGGGAGCGCCAGGGGGCATTTAATGAGTCAGTGCTGGGCTGGGAATAGGACAGAGGAAGCTCAGTCGATCTCCACTGCCCTTTACGAATGGGGAAGTGAGGGGGTAAGGACGCGGGCCAGGCTAAGGAGCCAGTGCAGCCGCACAGGATCAGGCCTTGTGAGCTCTAGGGTTTATGCTGGGTTGTATTCTGAGCACTGAGGTTTGCATTTGGAGGGCTGCCCTGAGGGGAGGGAGGGAGTAGTGGAGAAAGGTTAGTGTCTAATCTCAGAGTCCTGTGGGGAAAGGGTGCAGGCCAGCTAGCAAGAGGCAGGTATGTGTGCTGTGTGTGTTTCCCCTTTGGAAATTCCTGGTGTTGGCATGTGTCAAATGGGCTCTATAAGGCCTCTACACACTTCAAATCCACCCTCGTGGTCCAGGGTCAAGAGTATTTCAGAGGACATAACTGAAATTTTCTGGCTCTAAAGATGAGATTTCCTGGGGTTCTTTATGGGAGATAATGGAGGTTAGGGGACTGATGTCTGTAGACCTATTTGGAAGCTGATGCAGGAGGATTGCTTGAGGCCAGGAGTGTGAGACCAGCATGGACAGTGTAGACTCATTCACACACACACACACACACACACACACACACACACACACACACACACACACAGAGCTGAGGAGGGCAGTGGCTGACTGACTAGGGAGCAGGGTAACACATCTTTCCAGGCTTAGGAATTTGCTTCTTGGTATGTCACTGTTGATCTTAGAGAACCCACCTATGGAACTGACACTGCTGGAGCTCCCTGCTGTAGTCCAGAGGCTGGGGTGTTTTGACACAGCAAAAAGCTGGAAGGTGTGTGGCTTCCTGGAAAGATGACGTATTCCTATTGTTTCCCAAGTTTCCATGTTCGTGGTTTGGGGCAAGGGGCTGATATTAGGGTGGGAAGGATGGCCCTGGAGAGCTAAGGCTGCATGGGTAGGCTTTCTGAAGGTGCCAGTTTCAGACATGGTCCTTTCGTTTTTCTCTTGGGTGTATAGTTAAGGCTCTTGCTTCCTAGACCCTCGAGGCAAAGAAGATGTTCCCTTCAGCTTTGTAGACTAGGTGTGTTGCTGGTTGGGAGCATTGGGCCAGGTACATGTGAGCACAGGTTGATTCCAAGGGTGGGACCTGATCAGGAGGGGAGTGAATGAGAAGTCTGGCCTGTAGGGAAAGGGCAAGTGTCTGTGTCAAAACTACAGTTTAGGATGAGAAAGTAAGCACCCGAAAGGTATGTCACAGTGTTGGGGTTAAGAGAGCCGGTAGGGGTCTCGTTTGGGCCTGCCAAGTGTGTGAGTCTGCATCCTTGCAGGTGTTTGGTCTGCTGTGGTCTGGTCGTGGGTCTTGCAGCTATGGATTGTCAGAACCAGCATTCTAAGTTCTGAGGGGGTAGCCTTGGCTCGTGCAGAGTACTGTCCTGGTGGGACTGTGCAAGGAATGTTCGCTGGAATCTGGCGGCTGTGCAGGCACAAACCTGTTAGACAGCAAGGGCTTAGGGGCTTGCCGACTTCAGCTCCGAGGAAGTGCCAAATGGCTCCGCGGGGGTTCCTGTTCGCCTCACCAGACCCCGCCTTAATACAGATACTGTTCTGTACCCTCCTCCACTAACTTGTCACACCTCCCTGGTGGTGAGAGCCTAGGCAGTTTGGTTGGCGGCGGGGCTGGCAAACATCAGGCGTGGGCGGAATCAAAAGCTCTAGGAGTTTGCATGGAGGTGCAGCCAGCCTTCGTGCCTGACTGGGAAGGAAGGAGGGAGGAGAAGGGCGGGGAAGGGGAGCCAGCTCTTAGCCCTACGGAGGCTATTTTTAGCCAGGCTATCTGATTGTTACCGGTGTGCTCACAGCTGGGTGTCTCCCTTGCTCGGTAAAGCCCAGCAGGCTTGGGAGGTGGGAGGGCCTTGCTGATGGCTTCTTCCTGGTGCTGGTGTCTGTGGGCAGGAGCCTGCTAGCGGGAGCTTTAAAGGTGTGAGGGCAGCGGGGGTACTTAGGATCTGTCTCTTCTGTGTGACTTTGTGCTCTGTTGGTAATGTACGCTGTGTATATGATCTCTGCGTGTGCGCCATTGTCCACGCATCAGTCTTGTACCTTGCTGACGCTGGTTGTCACCATTTGTTTGTTTGTTTGTTTGTTTGTTTATTTTGGTTTTTCGAGACAGGGTTTCTCTGTGTAGCCCTGGCCATTTGTTTGTTTATTTACCGTGGTGCTGGTGACTGAATCCAGGGACTCAGACAAGTACTCTACACCGAGCTACACTTGCAGCCCCCTTTTGGTTTTTAATTTCTTTTTAAAAAGTTACTTATTTTATATATCTGAGTGTTTGCCTGTGTATATGTGTGTGTGTGTGTGTGTGTATATATATATGTATGGGTATTATGTGTGTGTCTGTGTGTGTGCACGAGCGTGTGCACACACACCCTCCTCATGCTCTAGAAGGTCAGATGAGGGAGGGTATCAGAGACCTAGAACTGGACTGTATTGATGCCTGTGAGCCACCATGTGGGCACTGGGAATAGAATTCGAATCCTCTGCAAGAGCAAAGAGTGCTCTAAACTGCTGAGCTATCTCTTGTCCTGATTTTACTTTTTATTTTGAGACAGGGTCTCACTAAGTTGCCTAGGTTGCCTGTGATCTCACTGTGTAGCCCAGGCAAATCTTGAACTTGTCATCCTGCTGCCCCAGCCTCTGGAGCCGGTGAGATTATAGACCTGTGCTTCTAGACCCAGTTAGAATCTGCACTTGGCTATGTATAATATGCTTTATGTCAGGCACGCGTGTGACAAAGAGCCGAGTGCTGGTGTTTAGTATGAAACATCTTCAAGAGTGTCAGTGTGAGCTTCATTAGTGCACACTCATGTTTGCTCTTCCTTCCTTCCTTCCCTCCTTCCTTCCTTCCTTCCTTCCTTCCTTTTTTGATTTTTCGAGACAGGGTTTCTCTGTGTAGCCTTGGCTGTCCTGGAACTCACTCTGTAGACCAGGCTGGCCTCGAACTCAGAATCCGCCTGCCTCTGCCTCCCGAGTGCCGGGATTAAAGGCGTGGCCACCACTGCCCAGCTGCTCTGTCTTTCTATGTGCTATTGCTATGTACTTGTGGATGCTATATATAAACATACAAGTCTCATGTAATTGGAGAATAGACATTGGCTAATTTTACTTGCTGTCTAAGTGGGGTTGATTTTTTAAAAATTATTCTTATATCGAGTTTAAAAATATTGTGTTGCAGGGCTATAAAAAGAATTGAGGGAATAGTTCATTCTTTGTGGGGTTTGCTATCTGATCCTTTGTGAAGGGAGAGGCTACATGTTCATATTCTCCATTAAGGTGTGGGGTAAGAAGCACTCCATTGCCCTGGAAGTACTGCACGCCTTTAATCCCAGCACTCTGGAGGAAGAGGCAGGCAGATCTCTGTGAGTTTGAGGCCAGCCTGGTCTACAGAGCAAGTTCTAGGACATCCAGGATACACAGAGAAACCCTGTCTAGAATAACAATAAATAAAGAAATAAATAAAAGCACTCCATTATCTGGCGGATGATTGGTACTTGCACTCGGTCATCCCAGGAAAGGGTCATTAAATGGGAATTAAAATGGAAAGAGGCTGCTTGCCCTCCACATTAGGAATGGAGTAAACAGGAAATTCACCTGCCTTCCTACTTTGTCCTTCTCTGCAGAGCCCAGAAGTACGATGGCCTCCGACCTGGAGAGTAGCCTCACCTCTATAGACTGGCTGCCACAGCTGACTCTCAGAGCCACTATTGAGAAGCTTGGGAGCGCTTCTCAGGCTGGGCCTCCAGGGGGCACCCGGAAGTGCTCCCCAGGCTCCCCCACAGATCCTAACGCCACCCTCAGCAAAGATGAGGCCGCGGTCCACCAAGATGGCAAGCCACGGTACAGCTACGCCACCCTCATCACCTACGCCATCAACTCCTCCCCAGCTAAGAAGATGACTCTCAGTGAGATTTACCGCTGGATCTGCGACAACTTCCCCTATTACAAGAACGCTGGCATCGGTTGGAAGGTGGGACTGTTTCTGTGAGCCGGGCTCCTACCTAGCCTTTAGCAACCTTCTCTGCTTTTTTTTTTTTTTTTCGAGACAGGGTTTCTCTGTGTAGCCTGGCTGTCCTGGAACTGTGTAGACCAGGCTGGCCTCGAACTCAGAAATCCACCTGCCTCTGCCTCCCAAGTGCTGGGATTAAAGGCGAGCGCCACCACTGCCCGGCACCCTTCTCTGCTTTTGTTTCGTCCTATAACCTGGTCTGGTTCACTCTGACTTGTCTCAGGGATACATAAACTCAAGATCCCTTTTCTTCTACCCCTGCTTCTATTTACTTTAGAGTTCATCATCTTCTAAAGCTTTACCATGGAAACACTAGTGATGCCAAGCCATTAAATATAATTATGAAATGGCAGGATGCTGTTGTTGCCACACCCTCTTATTGTCCGGCTCCCCAAAAGGGCAGTGTTTGATTTCATGTCTTTCTTGCCACTGCTCTGTTCAAGTCATTGAGCAAGGAAAGGTATGACTCCTACTTTGGTAGGAAACTCATCAAATTCTATAGCTTCCTTGCAGATAGTCATCGCCTTTTGAAGCACTGTATACTAAGAAAAAAAAAGAATAATTAGGATCTTTACCAGTAGCTGGTTCACTAGCAAGTAATGAGGTTGTTAGGTGGAGACCATGGGAGTCCTCTTTGAAGAGGAGAAAGAAGTTAGATATTAAACTATATGTTTTTTAGCCAGGTGTAGTGACACACACCTTTAACCCTAGCACTTTGGAAGCCTAGGCAGGTGGGTCTCTGAGTTCAAGGCCAGTCTGGTCTACACAGCAAGTTCCTGTCCAGCCAGGACTACAGAATAAGACCCTCCAACCAAAACAAACCAAAACAAAAAAACCCAAAACCAAACATACAAACCACAAAGATGGATAGATCTATCTATCTATCTATCTATCTATTTATCTATCTATCTATCTATCTATCTATCATCTATCTATCTTGTGACAATGTCACCTGTGACTCAGGCTGACCCGGCCTGGAATTCACAGTGTAGCTGAAACTGGCCTTGAACCACTGATTCTCGTGTCTTGACCTCTCTATACTTGGGATGGCAGGCATGTGCTGCCAAGCCAGGCTTCGTTGTAATCATTTGGAGTAGTCACTCATTTGCCAACCGTTGAGTAGGAATGGAGATTAAATGTGGTTTTCTCACTCCGTAAATCACCAGTTGACTTTCAAACCAGATGATGAACTGGGGCTGTTGAAAGCATTCAGTCTTCCGGTAGTAGGTGTGCCCCTCCAGGCTACAGCTCGCTGTGCACTGACCCATGCACACTGCGCTTTCCCCTTCTCCAGATGTGGTTGTTCACCGACACATGCGTGCACTGTAGCCTTTCCCTTCCCCGGAGGTCGGTCTGAGTGTTATTGAGAGAATGAAGGTTGTCTGTGCTTTTGTTGCACTCCTGAGGCTTGTTTTGTTTTAGTCTTTGTTGTATGTGTTTACGTGTCTTGCCTGTTACTGAGGATGCAAGGGTGCCCTAAGGTTGTGTGCCCCAGCCCATGTGGCAGTCAGAAGACAAACAGCCGTGGGTGTTGGTCTTGCTTTCTGTCTTGTTTGAGACAGGCTTTCCTATGTTGTTAACCACTGTGTACAGCAGGCCTGTTGGCCTGTGAGCTTCACCGTCTTGTGTCTGCCTTCCATTTGCTGTACAACGACACAGTGTTTCCAGTGCTTAGCACTGTCATGAAAGCCCATGCTGCTGCCCCTGGCTTCATGTAGGTTCCGGAGATTAAACTTACTCCTCACACATGTGAGCTTTACTCACTGAGCTGTCTCCCCATAGAATACCCATGATTTTGACTTGTTTAATGTATATAAGCAGTATAAAATATTAGATATGACTTTGAGGCGTTTATTTGCTGGTGTGTGTGTTTAGGATGTGTGTGCAAGCATGGGTACATGCATACCACAGGTGGCTGTGGAGGCTAGAGGATAGCCTGGGCTATGGTGCTCATCTTCCAGCTGCTTTGAGGCGGGGCCAGACTGGCTAGTGTGATCTTCCAGGGATTCTTATGTCTCGACCTCATATCTAATCCTAAAAACTCTGGGATTACAGGTGTGGTAGGCTACACCTAGTTAATGTGGATTCTGGAAACTTGAATTTAGGTCCTCACGCTTGGGTGTCAGACTCTACCCACTGAACCATCTCCCCAGCTCCTCCTACTTAAAATGTATTATGATTAGTGTGTGTGTGTGTGTGTGTGTCTGTCTGTCTGTCTGTCTGTCTGTGTGCACCGTGATGTGCATGTGGAGATCAGATGATAACTTTGTAGAGTTGATTCTTTCCCTTCTATCCGCATGTGGGTTTCAGGGATTGAGCTCAGGTACCCCAGGGTTGTGTGGCAAACACTTTGCCCCTCTGAATCATCTCATCAGCAGCCTTCTCCCACTGCCTCCCATCTCACCATGTAGCTCTGGTTGTCCTGGGACTCACTGTGTAAAACAGAATGGCCTCAACTCCAACTCACAGAGATTCCCTGGCCTCTTCTTCCTGGGAACTGGGACTGTTAACGGCAGGCGCTACACCTGACTTATTCAGAGAAGTGGCCTTTATGCAGCTCCGGCTGCTCATGGTGACTATAGACCAGACTGGCTTCCAATTGTGGTCACTCTCCTGCTTGTGTCTCCTGAGTGCTGGGCTTACAGGTGTGGGTACCATGTCTGGCTATTTTTATTGTTGTTATTGTTTGCCTTTTGAGACAGGGTCTTACCATGTGACTCTGGCTATCCTGGAACTTGCTATCACCAGGCTAGCCTCAAACTCAGAGATCCTCCTGGCTTCGGGCATTTATAGTAGGAAGGCTGAAAGCTCTAAGGTGAAGTTTTCAGGGTCACCTGGTCGCCTCTAACTTGGGTGGCTTTCTTCCCTCCTCCCTCTGCTCTCTGCACCCTCCCTCCAGCAATGCTGTGCTGAGGTGCTGCATGTGCCCTGGAACTTGACTGTATCTTCTGTGTCCCTTTGGGAAATATTGTGATTTGCCCAATGCTCAGTCCTAACTTGCCTCTTTGCTTCCCCAGAATTCCATTCGACACAACCTTTCCCTTAACAAGTGTTTCCGGAAGGTGCCCAGACCTCGGGATGACCCTGGGAAGGTGAGCTGCTGCTACAGGAATCAAAGGGAGGAGGAAGGAGAGTTGACACTCAGAGTCCGGTGGCTGTTCTAATTACTAGAAGAGGAAACCATATTAGCTTTAAAAGCATCATTGTTTTTGACTCAAAGGAAGAGCATGGGCCAAGCCGCTGGGCCTTTTCTAGAATGGGTGACGAAGGAAGACTATGACATCTTTTTTTTTTTTTTCCCCCGAGGAGATCTTTTTGTTTTAATAGGAATGTTTATGATAGAGTTGTCTTTGAGGTTCTTCTCTGTCTTTCCTTCCCTCCCTTCCGTCCCTCCCTCCCTCCCTCCCTCTGTCCTTTCTCTCTCTCTCTCTCTCTCTCTCTCTCTCTCTCTCTCTCTCTCTCTTTCTTTCTTTCTTCCTTTCCATGTTTTGAGACAGTGTCTCACTATGTAGACCTGGCTGGCCTGGAACTTAATATGTAGACCAGGCCAACTCCAACTCAGAGATCCAAGTGGTGGGATTAAAGGCATGCATCAGAATAGGCGTGGTATTACACATCTTTAATCCCAGCACTCAGGAGGCAGAGACAAGTGGGTTTGTGTGAGTATGAGGCCAGCCTGGTTTACATAGAGAGTTCTAGGACAGCCAGGGCCTTAGAGAGAGACTCTGTCTCAAAAAATTAAAAAACAAAACTGGAACGAATAACAAAGGCATGTACTTATGCCCAGCCTTTTTATTTTTTTTTTTTGAGGTAGTCTCACACTCTGTAGCCCAGGCTGGCAAGGCCCCCTTTCTTTTGAGAAGTACTTATTCCTACATGTAAAATGTTGACTTAGTCACTTTTTTTTTTTTTTTTTTGAGACAGGGTTTTACTGTGTAGCCCAGGCTGGCCTTGAACTTGCCGTCTTCCTGCCTTAGTCCCTCCTGACTGCTGGATTACTGGTGTGTGCCAACATCCCTAGTTTCCTTACTAACCTTTTGGAAGCTTTTCTATGCAGTCTCAGGTCTTACCTTCCAAAGGAAGAAGGGAGAGGTTCTCCCCATTTGACAGATGCTAACGCTCAAGGCACTTTTCCCTCAGGTCATGGGGGAAAGGAGCGGGCTTTCTGGCTTTTCTTTCTCAGCTCTCTGACATAGTTACCGTTGTTCTTCTGTCCCTTTGGAACATTTGAAGCTAGTGTTTGGACAGATTTACGCCTCAGTGGTACTCAGCTTCCTCAGGATTCTGTCTGGATGCCCAGCCCAGTTCTTCTCTCTCCCTCCTTCCCTTTCCCTTTCTCTTCTCCCTTGCTCGATCCTCCTTCCTTCTTCCTCTCTTCTGTTCTGTCCTGGGGAATCCAACACCAGACATCTCCCGTGCTAGGCAAGCACTCTACCACTGAGCGCCGTTCCCCAGCCCCACACCACTGTCAGCATGACTGTTAGAGACTCTTTCCACCAGGAACGTATAGTTAATGCTTCTCTTCCCCGTGGGGTTGGGTTCCCCTTCCAGGGCTCCTATTGGACAATTGACACCTGCCCTGACATTTCCCGGAAGAGAAGACACCCTCCAGATGATGATGTAAGTTCTCTCTTCTTTGGGAGACCCCTTTCTTGGATTTTAGTCATTTCTGTGGTAAATGCGGGTTATCACCAGCAAGGCGGAGCATGGCTCGTGGGTGGGTGTCTCACCCCTGCATATAGCTTTTCTCTTCTTTCCCAATTCCCAGCTATCCCAAGACTCCCCAGAGCAGGAGGCCAGCAAGAGCCCTCGGGGGGTTACTGCAGGGAGTGGAGAAGCCTCACTCTCTCATGAGGGGACTCCTCAGATGTCACTGCAGAGCCCCTCATCCATGGCCAACTACAGCCAGGTAGGAAGCTGAGGTGACACGCATAGTGTGATTGGACAGATGGGTCAGTGGGTTTGGATATCGCTCTGTTCACAATTGCACAGTAAGGATCTGTCGTACGCTAGGCAGATAGATTGGGAAAGAAGGGAAAAGTAAAAGAGGGACCCCCCCCCAGGAAGGAGGGGTGAGAGGCATGGAGGTGCACTAGGGAAGGGCTTGTCAAGGAAATGGAGAGTGGTGGGAACATGGCCAGGTTCAAGATGAGCTAAGGAGAGCAGGTGCTGCTGTGTCATTGGCCAGCTGGAGAGGGTGAACAGAACAGACCTCACCCTGGCGGCCTTTGAGGGTTATACTGCTTCAGAAGGGACCCAGGTCACCGTTCTTACCTGTCTTTGCAGGGCCCAGGGTCCGTGGATGGTGGAGCAGTAGCAGCAGGGGCCCCAGGCCAGGAGAGCACAGAGGGTGCCCCTCCCCTCTACAACACCAACCACGACTTCAAATTCTCCTACTCGGAGATCAACTTTCAGGACCTAAGCTGGTCCTTCCGCAATCTCTACAAGTCCATGCTGGAGCGCTCCTCCTCCTCCCAGCACGGTGAGGCTGCCGGTGGGACAGGCGGGGAGACCCTCACACTTTCTTCTTCTCTCCTCTTTCTTTGACACAGGGTCTCTCTATGTAGCCTTTGCTGGTCTGGAACTTGCCAGGTAGATCAGAGATCTGTCTATCTTCCCCTTCTGGTTGCTGGGACTAAAAGTTCCTTATGTTGTCAAATAAGTAGTAACATTCTCTTCTCTCCCTGTTTTCTGTCTTTTTCATTTTTCGAGATTACATTTTTTTACTGTGTGTGTGTGTGTGTGTGTGTGTGTGTGTGTGTGTGTGAGTGTGCACACGCGTGCACATATACACATATGTGCTGCACATGCCATGGCCCCAAGTGGTCAGAGGACAACTTGTGGGAGTCAGTTCTCTTCTTCCACTGTATAGGTCCCAGGGATCGAACTTGCATTGGGTTTGGCAGCAAATGCATTTACCTGAACATAGCATCTTGCCAGCCCCCATTTCTTGTTTTAATATATGAAACTGGTCACTGGTCAGAGGAAACATAAGGACCGAACTATTTGGCACAGACAGCTGACTCAGGGGCACACTAGGGTGTTATCTTCAGAAAACGAATTGGAGGACCATCCAAAGGCAGCCATTTCCCCAACACCCTCTACCCCAATCCTGGGGATCCGACCCAGGGGCTGTGTGTGCTAGGTGAGCGCTGTACCACTGTGCTACACCTCTAGTTCAGGGGTAGAGTCATTCAGAGTATGACCACTAGGGGACAGTAGTGGT
>CM052700.1:23735123-23759586 GCA_028551405.1 Uromys caudimaculatus | reverse complement strand
CACTTTCCATCCAGACTGATGGACTTGCTTCTCCTCCAGCTTCTTATATGATCTGTCTTTCTACTTGACAGCACACCACATGGTTTCCCGGCCACCTGTCCCTCCTCCTGGTGCCAATGAGGAGATCACCGATGACTTCGACTGGGACTTGATCACTTAATGAATCACAGTGGACATCAGCCCAAGGCCTGGTGGTGAATTCTGGCCACGGGGGAAGAACAGTCCCCGCCTATCCTCCCCAAACCTGTATATAGATATATAGCTTCTTTCTGTTCTCTCTGTCAGAGAAGCCATTGCAAGATGCTGCCGAGGATAGTCCCCTTTCCTCCTCATTCTTTGTTTCCCTCCTAGTTCTTTTATTATTATTCTAATTATATTATTGTTATTATTGGTTACATACTGCCCAGTCTGCTGCCCTCTTACCCTGGGCTTTGCTCTCCCTTTGCCTGTTTGAAATCTCAAGATGAGGCCGTGATAGCTGTCAAGAAAGGCTTCAAATGCTAGTTCACCTTTCTCTCTGAGAAACTCAGTGCTGATTCCATCCCTCAGTTCTGAATTGTTCCTGTCTGTTTCAGGCTGGCCTGGAGAGGTCTCAGTAAGCAGAGGGCATCTAAGACACTGCCTGGCAACCATGACGTTGCAGTTTTACTCAACGGTGCTAATCTGTGTCCTCTGAGCTCTCCCATTACACATCCAATCTTTACTTGCTCCGGCAGTCCTCATGCCCATGGCAGGTGGACTTGGAGAGCCGAGCTGAGTAGATGCCACGGAGCAGGGATGGGTATGAGGTTGGGTGTGTGCTGCCATGCCAACACATCCCCGGCTTCTTGTTGACCGATGCTCTCAGGTTAGCTTATCTGCTCGGGCGTGAGGACCATCACAGGTTCAGCTTCTTGGAAACAATTTCAATTTAAGGCCTTTTGGCTTTGGAAGGGAACTCTCTCTGAGAGTTAGCTCTTCTGCGTTTATAAGTTACCTTCCATCATCTCTTTTCCTTCAGCAAGGACTCTTTGTCTTCCTGAAGCTGTTTGTCCAAATCATCCACCTGTCTTTTTTTTTTTTTTTTCCTCCCATTTTCTGGGATTCTCAAAAGACAAAAGGAAGCCATTCTCACTCCTTGTGTCTTCATGTCATAGACACGCTGTGGAAACCTCTCTCCCTCCTGTTAGAGCAGACTCATGCCCGTGGCACTGCTGATGGGATGGTAGGGAGAAGAGAAGGAGCTGGCGTAGATGTGGGTCAGAACCTGTCTTTTGTTTAACTGCACAGGGAGATGCCTCTCTTGAAGTTCCTGTTGGTGGGGTGGAAACTTTTGGTTTTGACAGGAAATGAAAATTGTAAGAGGAAACTGACTAATCCAGAGACAGGGCTCAGCGAGAGCGAGGCGCACTTCCAGGCACAGTGAGAAGTCTCTGTTAACAATGAGCGGCCATGATTTATTGCTGCAGAGGTCTTAGTGTGTGGTTGAATTTGACTTATAAGAGGGAAGACCAATCTCACTTCCATTTTATTTTTACTAAATTTTCTGAAACAGACAAAATGTATATCTTCGACAGGGCCAATCTCTGTGATGTTTGCTCATATGTGTTTGTTTATCCATGATTTCTAGGACACTGGGCTTCCCATTCTCATTTCCCCTCATCGACCCCTTTCCTTTCTTTCGAAGGGGGCTCATGTATGAGACTGGTGAAGCCCAGGGAAGCTAAGTAAAGGGGCAAGGTGGGGCAGTTCACCAAAGAGCACTTTATTTCTTTGTAAGGAAAAAAGGGAGTATAAGGAAAACCAAGTGTCCTCCAGCAAAATGTGCCACGCCCGGGAGAGGGTCTGCTAGGGCCATGTATGACGCAATACTTCCCACTAGGGAAAGGGTGTGTCCCTAGAGGTGGCACACACCTTTGCCGGGTGCCCTAGTAGACATCTCTTGCTATTCCTTCCATTCAGGCGTAGTCTACACAGCTTCCCTTTGGTTTCCTCAGGTCTTGCCCTTGCAGAGAATCACCTTTTTCTAAACACCTTTCCTGGTCAGATCTGTCCGAGGTTGGGGAGCGTAGGCTGAGTCATACTTCCAGGTGCCCCTGGCTTCTCCATGTCTAAGAACCAGTCTCCCTGGTGGGCAGCTGGAGCAACTGCCTTGGGCTGGAGACTGGAGAGTGGCTTAAGGCCTCCTGACGTTCTAGCTCTCCAGGGTCAGGCTTGCAGAGTGGGGCAGTTCAAACCTGATCCTCTCTGGGCCTCAGTTTCCTATGCCCTCTATGGAAAGAGATCTACTTTTATTTTGTTGGTCCGGTGTTGCTGGACATGAAGTATAGTCATTGCTGTTGTCTTGGGTGGTGTGTGCACAGTTGTAGGGGTCACTGCCTATAAGAGGAAATAGGGAAAACAGCAGAGGAGCAGGACAAAGGAGAAGTCATCTGTGTAGATCCACCTACCCTAGGCTTCCTCTACTCAACCCCATGTTTCTGGTTTGGTGAGTTCTTTATACCACCCATAATGCTTTGCATTGGTGCAGGCTGGGAAGGGGGTGTATGGGCTCACAACTTGTTTGGTTTTTTGTTTTTGTTTTTGTTTTTTTGCATGCTTTCTTAATAAAAAAAGAAAAGAAAAGAAAAAAAGAACGTTTCCGGTTCTTACTGGGGCTTCTCTCTAGTTTCTTTTTGCCAGATTGGGAGAGAAGAAATGTGAAACATGGTGTTCTTGTGAGCATCCTGTCACCCCGTCTTAGCTAGGGTTTACTGCTGTGAAGAGACACCTTGACCACAGCAACTCTTATAAAGAAAAACATGTAACTGAGGCTGGCTTAAGTTTAAGACGTTTAGTCCATGATTGTCATGGCATCGTGCAGGCAGACATGGTGCTGGAGAAGGAACTCAGAGCTCTACGTCTGGATCCTCACGCAGCAAGGAGAAGACTGTGTGTTTCACACCGGCCATAGCCTGAGCATTTAGGACCTGGAAGTCTGCCTCTACAGTGACACATTTCCTCCAACGAGGCCACGCCTCCTCACAGTGCCACGCCCTATGGGGGATGGGGGCTGTATCTATTCAAAGTACAACCCTCACCCATCCCTACCACTGGGTTCACGTAGCTTGTAAGTGATGGAAGAAAAGAATTAGAACATATTTAACGTTTTGTGTTTAAAATGCTATTAAGTGTAGTGAATTTTGTTGGAAGGTTGGTGGGTAGAGCTTGTGTGCATGTTACTTTAAAGAGTGGACACAACGTCCCACTCCTAACCAAGAATTGATACCTGCTGGAAAAGGAAAAAGTCACTTCGCTCCTGTGGAGTGTCACTGGGCATAGAAGCCACTCAGGAGCAGTCCCTAGGCCTGGGAGTAGCTTGCCAACACAAAACAGATCTGATGATTTTTTGTTTTTGTTTTTTTAAAGATTTATTTATTTTTATTTATTATATGTAAGTACACTGTAGCTGTCTTCAGACATCCCAGAAGACGGGGGGGGGGGGGATCAGATCTCATCACAGATGGTTGTGAACCATCATGTGTTTGCTGGGATTTGAACTCATGACCTTCGGAAGAGCAGTCAGTGCTCTTAACCACTGAGCCATCTCTCCAGCCCTTTTGTTTTGTTTTTAATATGTGCCTTTTGTTTTTATATATTTCTGGCCTGTTGATTTTTCTTTTTCTTTTTCTTTTTTTTTTTTCTTTTTTTTTTTTTTTTCTCTTTGGCTTTTTTGAGACAGGGTTTCTCTGTGTAGCTCTGGCTGTCCTGGAACTCACTCTGTAGACCAGGCTGTCCTCAAACTCAGAAATCTGCCTGCCTCTGCCTCCCAAGTGCTGGCATTAAAGGTGTGCGCCACCACTGCCCGGCTGATTTTTCTTTTTAAATCTGTGTATCTGTTTTGATTTTTGTCTTTTCTTTTGTGTATTTTTTGAGAGAAAACATGAAGTTGGGTCGGTAGGGAGGTGGGGAGGATCTTGGAGGAATTAGGAGAGGACAGAGAATATGATCAAAGGATATTGTCTAAATTTTATTTCATTTTAAAACCTTTTTGTGTATATTATCTAATTAAAAAAAGATTCAAGATACTACCCTGTAGGGGAGAGGTTGGGCCTTCACCTCAGAGCTTCTAGAGACGAGACTATAAAACTGTTAAAGGTGCTCATCAGAGTTATAAACTCTGAAATGAGGGGACCCAATTGTAAAGCTCCATTCAGAGCATAATCCCAAAGTGAGCAGAGGTCTGAGAAGAGGTCAGTCATTGCCAGAATTACTGTTCTCTCGGGCTTCACATCATGCCAAGACTTTTTATTCTGCTGCCCTTCACATAACCCAGGGATGAACACCCGGACACCCAGAGCCTTAGAGGACCAGAAGGCTGACATTCCTGCCATAGAAGATCCACAGTCACTCACCATGAGGTCCTTTTGCTGCCTATTGGGTTTGCAGTGCTCCTCTGTCGTGCACCCCGGGTGCCAGAAAAGACCCCAGGTGGTGAAATGGCTCCGTTGTTACGAACGCTTGCTGCTCTTGCAGAGGACAGGACTGGGTTCCCAGCACCCACATATTGATTCACAGCAATCTGTAACTCCAGCTCTAAGGGATCTGACGCCCTCTCCTGACCTCTGTTGATACCAGGCATGCATGTAGTGCACAGACACACATGTAGGCAAAGTCCTCATACATGTAACATGTAAGAATGAAAAGGATTTCTGAGTTTCTGAGCCTTGTAGATAAAAGCATTTATTCATAGGGAATATATAGACAGCTCCCACTGGAAAGGCAGAGCTGCAATCTTATGCCCAGAATTATCTTGCAACAAACAAGATCTTTTACTGATTTGAAAGTTCTGCATAATTGTTCATACAACAGTTGTAGCCTATGGCCCTTCTCTCAACAACTGAATAAATGTATCACAAGACTAAACTACATTCCATCTTCTGTCTTTGTAGACTAAGGTATTCATCTTAGATATGCCTATTTGTACAAACAAGTTTGACTTTTCGGTGATTTAACACATGGAAGTATGCACATAAGAATAGATTCTGGTGGGATATTGCTGGTTTTCTGTTTTTTTTTTTTTTTTTCTTTTTTTTTTGTTTTTTTGTTTTTTTCGAGACAGGGTTTCTCTGTGTAGCCCTGGCTGTCCTGGAACTCACTCTGTAGACCAGGCTGGCCTCAAACTCAGAAATCCACCTGCCTCTGCCTCCCAAGTGCTGGGATTAAAGGCGTGTTCCACCACTGCCCGGCGGTTTTCTGTTTTTAAACTAAAGCTTGAGTGTAGTACTATGTATAATAGCTAAGGTACTGCTTAGGCATTGGTTAATAGTTGGGTAGATGATGGCAATTGCTACACACACATGCACACATGTACACACATGTACATGCACACACACACAGTGCAGTGTTATTGAGTGAGATCCTGGTGTCAGCACAAAGGATGGAACTGGAGGACATGATGTGAATGGACACAGAAATACCACATAGTCTCATGTGTGAGGGCCAAAATGTCCACCTGAGCAGCTGGGGCAGTAGTTTAGTTGGTAGGATGCTTAATTACCCTCCATGAAGCCCTGGTTTTGATTCCCAGCACTACATAGGGCTGGGCACAGTGTTCCATGCCTATAATCCCAGCCCATGGGTGGTAGAGGCAGGAGGATTTGAATTTCAAACCCATTTTCGGTTGCATAGTGATTTTGAGGCCAGCATGGGATTCTTGAGACTCTTTATTTTTTTAAAGTTGACCAGAAAGTTGAATGATGATTAGGGAGAGTCTGGGGGTAGAAGTGTGAATGTTGTGTACATGTATGGCTCAGTCATATTGAACCTTATTAATATGTACAACTAATATATATGTTAGTATGAAAAATGAGAGGGCAGAAGAAAAGCTGTATGATATTGAAATGTACTGACAGGAAAATGGTATAGTCAGCTGGGCGGTGGTAGTGCTCAGCTCTGGTCCTGTAACAAGAGACCTGTGAGTCTGAGGCTAGACTGTGCTACTCAGAGACCCTGGCACAAAGGCAAGCAAAACCTGACAACAAAAGGAAGAGAAAAATGGTTCCGAATAGATTAAAATATGATACCAGTCAACACTGGGATGCTGGATGAAAATATGACAGTAGGTAAAGTAGATAAAGTCTTTCAAAACAACCTTTTCTTCATATCCACAACGATCAGTGGCGTAAGCACATGTTTGAGGTGCATCATGGTAAATATCAGAAGACACAGCTAAAATTCTTGCAAAAGTTATATCTCTTGGAAGTAGGGAGAGATGGGAACTACTGGGCACTGGAGAAACAGCTCTTTTGTATTTTATTATCATTTAATTATTCATTAGTTACTTTAGGATCGGGTGCATACAGTACTTTATATTGCCATGGTCCAGACAAACATTAATTCGAAAAAAAAAATCCCAAAGAGAGTGTGCCTGGCACTTTTGGCATGTGAGATACCTAGACACACTTTTGGCATGTGAGATACCTAGACACACTTTTGGCATGTGAGATACCTAGACACACTTTTGGCATGTGAGATACCTAGACACACTTTTGGCATGTGAGATACGTAGACTCATGGTTGAAATGGTTTGATATCGCTGTCAGAGTATGCGGTGGTCCTGGAGTGAATTGCAGAACTGTGATTCCACCTATCATCCCGTTCCTCCTTCCATTTGACATGAGTTTCGGGAGGAAGGAAGGGTGTGTTTAGAATACTGTTTTATTCTTTGTGAAGCTGCACACTCTGAACCCAGCAGGAGATGGCAAGACCCTGTGTGGAAACAGAAAGAAGGAATTCAGGAGCCTAAGAAGGCTCCCGGGAGGCAGAGGCACACTGATCTCTGAGTTTGAGGCCAGCTTGGTCTACAGAACGAGTTTCAGGACAGCCAGGGCTACTATCTTGAAAAACCAGTGAACCAATGAACTAACCAACCAACAAACACAAAAAGCCAAACCAACAAACAGAAAAGAAATGGGACATAGATGGCTGTATGAACAAGCAGAATACACAGGGAAGAGAGAGCTCCAAGCCACAACTTCTGAAACACTCCAGGAGTAGGAAAGTGTTTATATGTATCTGTACTCCCTTAGGGGTAATCATGGACACAGGAATTATCTCAGGATGCTTCTAGTAGGCGGCATTTGGCACCATGTTCTGTCCAAGTCTAACTCATCACTCCTTGCTTTCTTAGACCGTTTCTTACTGTGTCTTTTTCCCCCACTTAAAATCACCATCACTACCACAAAACAGTACACCAAATGAGCATCTTTCACTCAGGACAATAAGAGCAGCCTTCCACGCAAACGAGAAGATTTCGACGATGCTAAGGAGAAAAAGATTAATACTGGACAGATGAGAAAGTTATTCATTGCACATGGCTTGGTCAGAGATGGGAATAGACAGAGCCAAAACTTAACTCTGATGGAAACAAGAAGGCCTGTTAAAAGCACTGGTCCTCATGGGCCAGAGATTCTGAGTCAACACATCTGGGCTGGGGCTTGAAATTTTACATCTTTGGTGTTTCCAAGTGATGCTGATGTCAATAAGAGACCTTTCTCTGAGAGTCGCCAGATTGTCTAAAGTGTCCCGCTCATGTGTCATCCATCACCAGCATTCACCTGAAAACATCTGCTTAGGTCCCCAGTGCCGCATCTTCACACAGCTGTACTCATATTGTTTCTTTTTGAAGAGGCTTTGTCCTGGGTACAGCTGGTAGAGTGTGTGAGCTCTTCGCTGAAGGCTGCTTCCAGAACGCCCTTTATGGACTGTCTCGCTTTCTTCCTAAAGTCTTTCCCCAAGAGGGCATAAAGGAAAGGGTTGAGGCAACTATTGGCAGAGGCTAAAGCAATGGACATGTGGTCCCAGGATATCACAGCTTCCCCCAAGGAACTTTGTGGATCAGTGAACAATAACAGGACTCCGACGATATGGTACGGAGTCCAGCAGATAAAAAAGACAGTGACCACCGCTGTCGCCACCCGAAAGGTTTTGTTCCGAGACTTGGTGAAGGTTTTTCGCATTCTGAAGACGATAAGGCTGTAACAAGTTACCATGATGAAAAACGGCACCAGGAAGCCCACCACCAACCTTGTGATGGTTATTGCCATCAGAGGGGTCGGCACATGATTGTCATACGTGAATTGGTCAAAATAATCATCCTGAGAATTGTAGGGGTATGTTGTAGGGGACAGCTCTGTGTGAGCAGAGAGAAAAGCATCGGCACTCAGCATGTTGGATTTGCGATCTTCAACAGGAAACCCGCTGGGTATGGCAGCTAAGAGCACATTAGGAGGCTTCTCACCATAATGGGATTGTTGACTTGCTGAATCTAGAGAGAATGAGTCTTCAGGAGGTGTTTGGAATGTTTGTGAATGCAGGGCAGTGGTAACTGTCCAAAGGTGATCCCTTGCTTGTAGAGAAGAAGGAGCTGGCCTGTCATCCATGTGTCCAGTTAGCCGAGCAGTGGAGTTATCAGTAGAATTGCTTTCTGGATCATACATGTAGTCCCAATAATCAGATGACTTGTAGGAATCAAAATTATAGCTACATATAGTGTGATTGTCCATAACGAACAGATCACGGTATACAAATACGGGTACACACATCACAAAGGCCACCACCCAGACACATCCACAGACAGCGAAGGCCATTCTCACGTTCCGATGATTCTGGCACCAGATTGGCTTATGTACCATCAGACAGCGGTCCAGGCTAATGGCAGTAAGCAGGAAGACACTAGCAAACATGTTGAGGACAATGATGGATGGGATAAGTTTGCACAGGAACGAGCCATAGGGCCAGCGTCCTCGGAGGATCAGGTGAGCCAGCGAGAAGGGCAAGGAGAGGCAGCATAGGAAATCAGCCAGGGTGAGATGGAGGAACCACACTGTGTTCACGGTCGTCTTCATCTTTACACCAGTTATCCAGAGCACCAGCCCATTGCCTGGCAGTCCCAATAAACAGGTGAGACTGAGAATGACCATGGAGGCAATGTCTTGGGGTTGAAACAGAGGCCGTGAGTGTAGGTCAGTTGAATTGGTGTCAGCAGCGAAAGACTCCATTGCTCAGTCTGCGAAACGATGAAGAAAATGTTAAAGCTCATGGTGAGTTTATAAAAATATGTGCTCTTAGGAGTCCTTATGATGGTGCACCCTCGCAAAGCCAGAGGCCCCCTCACAGAGTCTCGTTGGCACTCACTCCTTCCTCAGAACAGACATAGAACGGCATTCTCTGATAGACAGTTTCAGGTCTATACTATTGATTTAAATGTGTATCTAAAAGGTAACTTCATTTGGAAGTTGTCTTAATCAGGGTTTCTATTTTTGCACAAACATCATGACCAAGAAGCAAGTTGGGGAGGAAAGGGTTTATTCGGCTTACACTTCCATGCTGCTGTTCATCATGAAAGGAAGTCAGGACTGGAACTCAAGCAGGTCAGGAAGCAGGAGCTGATGCAGAGGCCATGGAGGGATGTTCCTTACTGGCTTGCTTCTCCTGTCTTGCTCAGCATGCTTTCTTGTAGAGCCCAACACTACCAGCCCACAGATGGTACCACTCACAAGGGGCCCTCCCCCCTTTGATCACTAATTGAGAAAATGCCTTACAACTGGATCTCATGGAGGCATTTTCTCAACTGAAACTCCTCTGTGATAACTTCCGCTTGTGTCAAGTTGACACACAAAACTAGCCAGTACAATTGACCCCTTGTCAACTTGACACACAAACACATCACCGATAAGCCTCAACCCTTACTTCCTTATTCATCCCCAAGATCTAAATAACTTTACAAGTCCCACAGTCTTTACAAATTCTTACATATTAACATTTCGGTCCCTTTTAAACATCCAATCTCTTAAAATTCAAAGTCTTTAGAAATTCAAAGTCTCTTAACTGGGCTCCACTAAAATACCTTCTTTCTTCAAGAGGAAAAAATATCAGGGCACAGTCACAATCAAAATCAAAATCAAATTCCAACCGTCCAATGTCTGGGATCTACTCATGATCTTCTGGATTCATCCAAGGGCTTGAGTCACTTCTCCAGCTTTGCCCTTGTAGCACACACGGCTCTAGATGCCTATACTCCACTGCTGCTGCTGTTCTTGGTGGTCATCTCATGGTACTGGCATCTCCAAAATACTGCTGTCTTTCGCTGCAACTAGGCTTTACAAACAGCTTCTCATAGGCTCTCTTCATGGTGCCAAGCCTCACCTCCTTTGCATGACCCCTTCAATCCCGGGCTGTCAATGCAACTGAGGCTGCACCTTCACCAATGGCCTTCCGAGGCTTCTCACAGTGCCCGAGCCTCAACTCCATTGCATGACCCCTTCAGTCCTGGAATTGTAACTGAGGCTGCACCTTCACCAATGGCCTTCTGCGGCCTCTCACAGTGCCCAGGCCTCAGCTGCTCTTCATGACTCCTTCATGCCTTCAAAGCCAGTACCACCTGAGTGACTCTTACACATTACCAAGTCCAGCCACTGCACAAGGTATAACCTTGGCTATCTCTGGAACGCAGCTTCTGTGCTCTCAGAAAACACTTCTCAGAAGATTTCACCCCAATGATGCCGGTCTCTTCCCAATCACAGCCAATTTCTCAGCTCCAGTTAACCAGCATCAATAGTGCCAGTAATGCAGAGGTTTTGCTTTAGTAGTTCTGGTATCTTGTTAATCACAGCTGATTCCTTCAGCCCCAGCCAACCAAAACTACAGAATCTTAAATCAAATTAGCAATAGCCCTGATAAGAGTCTTTAATCTTCCCTCTGAAATTTCACAAGCCAGGCCTCCATCTTCTGCACTGTTCTCAACATTATCTTCCAAGCTCCTACACAACATCCCACAGAGCTCTTAACACCGAATGGATCTTCTAGACCAAAGTTCCAAAGTCCTTCCACAGTCCTCCCCAAAACATGGTCAGGTTGTCACAGGAATACCCCACTTTGCTGGTACCAATTTGTCTTAGGGTTTCTATTCTTGCACAAACATCATGACCAAGAAGCAAGCTGGGGAGGAAAGAGTTTATTCGGCTTACACTTCCATGCTGCTGTTCATGATGAAAGGAAGTCAGGACTGGAACTCAAGCAAGTCAAGGAGCGGGAGCTGATGCAGAGGCCATGGAGGGATGTAACTTACTGGCTTGTTTGCTTCTCCTGGCTTACTCAGCCTGCTTTCTTATAGAGCCCAACACTACCAGCACACAGATGGTACCACTCACAAGGGACCCTCCCCCTTTTGATCACTAATTGAGAAAATGCCTTACAACTGGATCTCATGGAGGTATTTTCTCAACTGAAACTCCTTTCTCTGTGGTAACTTCAGCTTGTGTCAAGTTGACACACAAAACTAGCCAGTACAGAAGTCCACATTAGCTTACATTTCCCTTTTTTGTTACACCTCCCTACTTTTTATTGTTTTTATTGTTTTTTTTTGTTTTGTTTTGTTTTTTGCAGTACACATGGTGGGCAGTGCTCTGCTACTGAGATCCAGGCTTACCCAGTGGCTTTCGGCACAGGGTCTCCATGTTGCCCAAGCTGGCTGACTTTCAATTGACTGTATTGTAGAAGAGACTGACTTGAAGCTATGATTCCCCCTGCCTGTGTCTTCCGAGTGCCGGCAAGGCAGGCATTGTTACCAAGTATTGCCGTTATGAGTTCTGTTCAGGGCCTACTGAATAGATGCCTGAATGAGTAAATAAACAAAAACTTGTGGGCGGGGTCTCCCTAATCTGGAGTCATCAGATGACTTTACAGACTTTAGCACACCAACAAAAGCATACAAAAGCTGAGATTTGCATATTTTCATTTGTTAATTAGTTAAGTGTATCTCTGTATGTGTGTGTGTGGCGCCCGCCGAGGTCAGGAGACTACTTTTGGGACTCAGTTTTAGAATGCACCCACTAGCTGGCCTTCAGAGTTCCTTTTACCCATCTTTTTCATGTATATGTACATTTTAAAAACAAAAATATAATGGGTTTCAATTGTACCATGCATATTCAAAGTTGATTGTGATAAAATACACATATAGCATAAAGTCAACCTTTCTAATGAACTGTTTCAAGTGCACAGTTCAGCAGTGCTTGCCTTAGTCGCTTTGTATGCCAAATGTTCTCATCTAATAAAAACATACACATGTATGCATATGCACACGCACACACACACACGTTTTGTTTTGTTTTTCAGGACAGGGTTTCTCTGTGTAGCTTTGGCTGTCCCAGAACTTGCTCTGTAGACCAGGCTGGCCCCAAATTCACAGAGATCTGTCTGCCTCTGCCTCCTGAGGGCTGGGATTAATGGCATGCACCACCCCTGCCCAGCTGAAATCGATAATTTAGTGCATGTGTGTGTGTGTGTGTGTGTGTGTGTGTGTGTGTGTGTGTGTAGCATATTTTGTTTATCTAGTAATCTAACAATGGACATTGGATTGCTTTTACCTTCAGGGCATTTAAATAGTATATTCTCTGCTTTCTATTGCTGTGATAAAAACTGACTATAAAGCAACTTGGACAGGAAAGGGTTTATTTCCTACATATTCCAGGTCATAGTCCAATGAGGGAAGCCGAGGCAGGGAGGGATTCGAAAGCAGAAACCAAAGCAGAGGCTACAGAGGAATATGGTGTTCACTGGGTAGCATCTCATGTCTACTCACCCTGCCTTCTTATATATCCCAGGACCTTCCCAGAGAGAACAGGGGGCTGGACCCTCCCACGTCAATGTTAATAAGAAAATGACTCACAGCCTTGTCTACAAGCCAATCTGATGGAGGCATGTTCTCAATGAAGGTTCCTCTTTCCAGATAACTCTGGCTAGTAGCAAGTTACAAGAAAGCCACCCAGCTGGGCAGTGGTGGCGCATGCCTTTAATCCCAGCACTTGGGAGGCAGAGGCAGGCATATTTCTGAGTTCGAGGCCAGCCTGGTCTACAGAGTGAGTTCCAGGACAGCCAGGGCTACACAGAGAAACCCTGTCTCGAAAAACCAAAAAACCCAGCAACAACAAGAAAGCCACCCAGGGTGGCAGCTGTGGACCTAGCACATAGTACTTTCTAAACTTGCTGTTTCAGCTCAAGTCCCCACTTTACATACATTTAATTTAAGGAAGACTTAATTTAAGGAATGCCAAGTTTTTATCCAATTATTTTCCAACTTTGGGCGCTTTTTGTTCTGAACAGTCATTCTTTTTTGTTTGTTTGAGACAGGGTTTCTCTGTGTAGCCCTGGCTTTCCTGGAACTCACTCTGTAGACCAGGCTGGCCTCAAACTCAGGGATCCACCTGACTCTGCCACCTGAGATAGGGACTTAAAGGTGTGCGCCACAGTGCCCAGCCTGAACAATCATTCTCAATTCACTTCTTCATAGTTTGGGGTTATTTCTCCTCTGCTCTTATTATTCTGCTAAAATTGCATCTAGAACTCAAACCCAGACCGACTTCTCGATCTTCCACAATGCGGTTCTCAGCAGCCTGTCCTCCTGGTCTGTGATATCTTCCTCTAATTCTGAGCACTGGGACAAATGGATCCTTTCTTTCCATCCCTTCAGATCAAGGCTGTTATTCCTAAGCTGGGCTAATAATTTCCATTTAGAAATTTGCCCCTAAAATGACTTCTTCCTTTCTCTACACTAAATTTCTACCCATTAAAATACTTGCTCCTCATGGTTAAACTCAATGTATTTTATCTAAAATATTCTCTTATAATCCTTGAAGGAACTGATTCTTTGGTTTCTCACTTGTACATGTGTGTGCTGACTCGTGCACATGCCTGTATAAGTGTGTGGTTGAATCTCTTCTGATATGCTCTATGAGGAGGCACATTTTATCTTAGGTTGTCATTTTTATAGTGGCCCTAAACTGTGTGACGGTAAAGACAAGACCTGTTTACAAATGCCTATACCACACAAATAGCATATGGATAAATGCTCACCTTTTTTCTTTTGCTTTTTTCTGAGATGAAGTAAGATTATATAGACCAGGCTGGCCTCAAACTGGAGTCTGCCTCGGTCTACCAAATGTTGGGATTACAAGGCCTGTCCCACCATGACCAGGAGAATGCTTACCTTTCAGGTTTCAATTTTTTCATTTTCAATTACATTTAAAATATTAGTCCTTAGCCATTTTATTTTTTCCCAGATGGCTTCTTAATTCCTATGCTGTTTCTTCTAAATTTTTCTTTTGATTTTAAATTCCCAAATATTACTGGAGATAGTAACAGTTAATATTTTAAAAAATGATTTATTTTCATTGTATGTGCATTGGTATTTTGCTTGCATGTGTGTCTGTGGGATGGTGTCAGATTCCCTGGAACTGGAGTTATAGGCAGTTGTGAGCTGCCATGTGGGTGCTGGGACTTGAACCCTGGTCTTCTGGAAGAGCAGCCACTACTCCCAACCACTGACCATTTCTTCAGTCTCCTACAACTTTTTTATTTTATTTTGGTTTGTTTGTTTTTAAATGGAAGCTCAGACATTTGGAAGTGATTCTGCTGAACTTAACAAAGTTTGGGACAAGTCTTATGTGGTAAGCAGAAGTTAAAATAATGAATCAACAGAATGAAAAAAGAGAAACGATACTCACTTCTGTCTCTGTCTTTTTCAAGTCCTAGTGTTTGCAAGTCATGCCCTAAAAGTCATCTAGAACAAGGCCACATTATATTTCCCCAAGTTCTGAGAAAAACAAAAACAAAAAGAAAAAACCCCTATGTTTAAGATTAGTCATTTTTTTTATCAGGAAGATTTCAGGGTTGAGTTGGCCAGAAGTAATTAAAAAGATAAATATAATCCGGAAACTAAACTTTATTTATGATGAGTAGAAAGTAGATTTAAATATCAAATAATAATTATGAAATGATAGAACCAGCTGTGATAAGGAATGGCTCAAAGAACAGAAGAGAGAGTTACAAAGAGCAACAGAACAAAAATCCACATATGGGCACACACACACACTTACAAATAAATGTGTGTATGTGTGATCAATGATTGCAGAAACAAAACTAACGGGAGAAAACAAGGTCGGAGGTCAGGAGAGACAGTCATGTTTTATGAAGGGGGATAAGTGACATAAAATCATTACTATTTTCAGAATGAAAATATTAAAAGCCAAGACAAATAGAATGTATAGTGTTCCAAAATCAATCAATCAATCAATCAATCAATCAATAAAAGTAGACATGGAGATAAGACAGGAGAAATAAGAGTTAGGGAAAGAACCAGATACGATTGTGCACACCTTTAATTCCAGGAGAAGGAGATATATCTCTGTGAGTTTAAGGCTAGCCTAGTCTATGTAGTGAGTTACAGACCAGCCAAGGCTATATGTAAGACTCTCTAAAAAATAAAAGTTTTAGTGAAAGAATAGAAGGAAATAGAAGATAAAAAACTCGAAACCATCGTACATAAATCGCAGACTAAATAAACCAAGCACAGATTATAAGGCTCATCTATATTTTCTTACCAAGAGCACTGAGGTGAAATCCAAAGGCTACAGGTCTGAAGATCTCCGAGTCACCAACAAATCCTATCTGGTCCAGCTGAAATGAAGTCGTGAAGTATATTGGACAAGTTGCTGAGCGCTTACTTTTCCCAGAGTAAAGAGAACTTGGGATCAAGACTGCTATCTGACGGACGGCACAGGAAGGACCTTTCCATGAGTCACCTCTTAAACTTACCCAGCGTAGATAAGAAAAGCAGAAGGACTGAGGAGGGCGGGTAGAGGGGGACGATCTGGACACAGAGATTTCCTGCAGGAACCTGTCTTCCTACCTATCAGATGCCAAGACGCAGGCAGGCAAAAATTTGAGGCTTGTCTGTGCTGAAGAGAGTGAAGTGTTTTTCCCTTTAAATTTATTTTATTTTTATATAAGTATGTGTGTGCCATATATGGTTGCTCACAGAGGCCAAGAGAGGATGCTAGATCTTTTGAAACTGGAACGTAATGTGGTTGCTGAGAACTGAGGGTCCTCTGTAAGGGCAAAAACCTCTGAGGCCATCTTTCCAGCCCCATAAATCTTTAAAAGATTTATTTATTTTCTTTTATGTGTAAGAGTTCTCTCTCTCTCTCTCTCTCTCTCTCTCTCTCTCTCTCTGTATTTGTGCATGGAGGCCAGAAGAGGGCATGGGGGTCCCTGGAATTGGAGTTAAAGATAGTTGTCAGCCACCCATTTGGTGCCGGGAACTCAACTACTCAGCCATCTTTCCAGCCTCTACAGAGTGATTTTAAGGCCAACTTGAGAAAGTTAGCAAGACCTTATCTCGAAATAAAAAGTAATAAAAGATCTAGGGATATAGATCACTGATGAGCGCTTGTCTAGTATGTCCTAGGCCCGGTGTGTGTGTGTGTGTGTGTGTGTGTGTGTGTGTGTGTGTGTGTGTGTGTGGTGGGGCAATAGGAGATGACTATGATCAAGGTACAGTGCATGTATAAATAGATGGTTGGCTTGGGGTGTAGGGGGGTGTAGCATCCTACTTTTTTTTTGCATCCTACTTTTAATAATAAGGTTCAATCTCTCCTCTAGCCCACCACCCAGCAGAGACAGTGGAAGAGAAAAGTTATTAGGATCTGGGGGAAGTGGACCTGTTCAGCAATAGTTCTTTGGGGGCAAGCTCGATCTTCTTTTTCAGCAGTTTAGTCCCATAGCAAACATGAAATACCACTCAGTAGCTGCAGACCAGTCCTCTAGGCAGGCAGATACCACACACAACTGGCAGCTTCAATCCAGTCCTCTCTGCCGGCAGACGCCAGGCACGAATGCCAGCTGGCCTGAGAAGAGGCTGCTAAAGTGGCAAGCTACCGCCGCATGAACGGAAGTTCTTGGGTGAGTTTCTCTCAATGGCTGCATAATCACAAGTTGAGCTCAATAAGGCTATATAAGGTGAACCAATACATGTGTGTAGTTAGCGAGGAAAAGCAAGGCGGAGCAAACCAAACCAAGGCTCAGCGCTCCTCTCCCACTGTCTGTGGGGTCATATTTACACTACTTCTTCAAGCATCTTTCATGTGTCTGCTACATCAAAACTTATCACCCGTGTCTGCTTCAGGAAAACATTTTGTCACGTGTTTACTTTAGCATGACATCCTTTCAACTGTGTGCCCCAGCAAACCATCATTTGACATAATTTTTCAAAGAAACTAGAAGTTTCCACTTCAGGGGGTTTGAGGAGGAATGCTGTAAAAATACATTTAATTAATCTCAAATAGTATCACTTTTAGGCTTGACATGTGGATAAACTATGCTATGCCAAAATGAGAATGAGTTAAGCTGTGTTCTAATCTCTGCAGATTTACACACACACACACACACACACACACACACACACACCCCTGCAATAAAACATACTTTGCATATAAATATAAATAGAAATAAAACAGAATGCAATGGGTGTGGATGTGTTCACTTGTGGGAATCTAGGAAGAAATTTTGAGAGAAGTGAGCCATAAACAAGTGCCTATGTGATTACAGAGCTTTCGGGGCGGGTGACAGAGACTCTGGATGGAGGAAGCTGTGGTCATGGCTAGAGTCAGAGAAGGTGCAGCAGGCTCCTGACCCTAGCCTGAAGCCCGGGGCTGCATGGCTGCATTTCACCAGGTGAAGGGGAGGCCCTACAGGCATTCCTGCAGTACTGCAGGTCAGCCAGGAAGGCAGGTGGCCCACATCTGTAAGGCAGGCGGGTGGGATGCTAAGGCAGGAGGATCATGGCTTCCAGGCAGCAGGAGCTACAAAGTGAGATAAACAAACAAACAGGTTGACAAAGATTCTGCTTGCATTCTCTTACCTATATACATACAAATAAAGCTGAATTTGTCTGTGACAGAGGCTCCAGCTCACTCATCAACTCATTCAGAAAGTTCAAAGTTGTTTAACTTTGCCTCATTTCTTTTAATCAAATAATCTGGGATGTCTGAGAGACAGGAAATCTTAAAAAGAAAAAAAGAGCAAGAGCAAGAGTTGAATAATATCCATTAAGTTATTTTTATTGTTATTTTTACCTACTTAAAATAGTATGGGCATATAGATAAATTGAGATAATACTAAAACACAAAGAGTAAAAAATGAAAGTTTTAAATTTTCTATTCTACTTCTAGAATAACCATTTTTAATAGGTTAGTGTCAATCTTCTTGATTTTTTTCTAAATACAGTAAATATGCTTTTTCTTAAAAGTTTTTAACAAAATGTAACATAATTGATGTGTGATTTTATGGCTTGCCTGTCCACTGAACACATCAGAACTTATCCCTGTGTCCTACATAGTTGCATTACTTATTTGTATGTGTGTGTTTTCCCTCCAATATTTGGAAATGTTGAATAATGAAGGTATTGAGAAGGCATACAAAAATAGGATTACATTATGTGGATATTCCTACATGTTCATAAATATTCACATAAAATATTACTGTAGAGACAATTCTTACCATGTCAAACATTAAATTAGAAGGATTAAACTAAACACTAAAGTTTCTGAACACCAAAAAAAATTTTTTTTAAGATTTATTTTATTTAATATTTTTTAAATTAAAATTTTTTTTTTTATGTTTGGTAGTTTTGTCTGTATGTATGTCTGTGCACCATTGTGTACCTGGTGCCCACAGAGGTCAGAAGAGCGCATTGAATCCCCTGTAACTACAGTTACAGACAGTTGTGAGCCACCATGTGAGTACTGGGAATTGGACCTGGGTCTTCTGTGAGAGAGGTAGTGCTCTCAGCTGCTAAACCATCTCTCCAGCTCCTAGATCTTAATTTTCTTTTTTGAGACAGTGTTTCTCTGTGTAGCCCTGGCTACCCTGAAACTCACTCTATAGAGCAGGTTAGCTTTGAATTCAGAGCTCTGACTGTCTTTGCCTTCCAAGTCTTGAGACTAAAGGTGTGCACCACTACTGCCCAGCGATTTACCTTCATTTTAATTGTGTGTATTTGCTGGTGTCTATGTGATTTTATGCTTTGTGAGTGTAAGTGCCCAAGGAGGCCAAGAGAGGGCACCAGAGTTTCATGGAATTGGAGTGACAGGTAGCTTGAACTGGTGAGTGTAGGTGCTGGGACTTGAACTCAGGTCCTCTTCAAGAGCAATGTGTGCTTGTAACTCTTTGTCTGGGGGATTCTAAAGCCCCACATAGGCATCTACATGAGGAATGTCACATAGCCACAATTAGATCACAGGATTATTTCCTTTTTCCTGATAAGGCCTGTTCAGCTAGCACCTGAGATTCCCGAGATGCTTCCTCGTGCTAATAAGGCATCTCAGGTACTCTAAACCCCAAGCCAATGAGGTGGAAGGGTTTTGCTCGCATATGTAGATGCACACCGTTTATTTGCTGTTTCCCTCAGAGGCCAGAAGAGGATGCTGACTCCCCTAGATCTGAAGTCACATGTGGGTGCTGGGAACCAGAGTCAGGTCCTTTGCAAGATCAGCAAGTGCTGTTAAATGCTGAGCCATCTATCTCTAGATCCATAATTTTTGAAAGATATGAAAATTTCTTTTTCTTTTTTTATAATGGGTGCAGGAGGATTTTTTTTTTAAGATTTGTTTTTTTTTTTTATTTATATGGGTACACTATAGCTGTCTTCAGACACACCGGAAGAGGGCATCAGATCCCATTACAGATGGTTGTGAGCCACCATGTGGTTGCTGGGAATTGAACTCAGGACCTCTGGAATAGCAGTCCGTGCTCTTGACCACTGAGCCATCTCTCCAGCCCATTTCTACTAGAGTGTCACCAGTTTTTACTCCCACCAACAGTGATGAGAGTATCTTTTCCAACCCCGGGATAGTGGACAAACCTGTAATCACATGTTTGGGAGGGTGATACAGGGGGACTGTGAGTTGGATGACAGTATAGGCTGCATAGCTAAACCCACCAACAAACAAGAAGAAGCTATCGCTTCATTACCATAACGGTGTTCTCTGGCTCTGCTTTTGATAGCCTTATCGTCATTGTGGGGGATACTGAAGCTCCAAGAAGTCATTTAACTATAACATAGTAGGAGCTTCTAGGGCTGCACAATACGCGTTGGGAACATTAATGTGGGAAAGACTAGTTGTCCCTCAAACAAACAGTAAGCTGAAGAGATTAGGCCTGGAGCTAAGTTTTAAGGATGGGTAGATGGCAGCAGGCAGTAACACTACAAATGCAGGAAAATAACAATTTATCTGTCTTCATCCTACTAGAACCTGAGTTTCTTTAAATACCCAGTGTCTCCCACAGTGCCTTGTAACAGCTGTGTTGCTAAACTATAAATGTGTGCCTGAAAATGATTTCTGAATATAATATAAAGAGTTAATAACTATGACTCCTGAAAATTGTTTCTGGAGCGGAGACAGCTTTATTGATTTATGGTTTTTTAAAGAGTATGAAACAGAGATTGGAGAGATGGCTGAGCAGTTAAATGCACTTGCTGCTTTTGCAGAGGACCCAGGTTCAGTTTCCAGCACCTACATGTAGCTCACAACCTTCTGTAACTACTGTTCCATGGTATCTGTCACCCTTTTCTGGCTTCTAATAGTACTGTGCACATATGACACACTCACATACGTGTTGGCAAAACACTCATACACATAACAGAAAGATAAATACATCTTTAAAAAGAATATGCAGCAATTCAAAACAGTTCAAGAGCTTCCAGCTTCATTTTCAGATAATTAATGAAATTATTACTTTATTATTATTACTGTTAGTATCAGTCTGGCTGTTACTTTGTTTCCCAGACTGACCATGAGCCGTCAATAGGTAGCTGCAATTTTAAGTGTCTACCACCATGCTTGGTTTAAGAAACTTTGTTTCTTTTTGCTTTGAAGTAATATCTCATACATCCCAGCTTGGCCTCAAACTTAACTATGTAGCCAAGGATGGCTGAATTCCAGGTCCTCTTTCTACTACTTTGCAAGTACAAGACGTTACTATTTTTGTTTTTGCAGTGTTGGGGGTGGAACCCACAGTCTTGTGTGTGTTGGGCAAGTCGTTCACCACTGAGCCACATCCCTAGCCTCAGTAAGCAAGTTACTGAGAATGCCTTGTGTAATGTTCCTGTTTTTGATGATTTTTCTTGCTTCTATCTGCTGTGTGGTAAACTGTGAAGAACCCTGGGGAATTTATGTTGTTTGTTTCTGTTTTCTTTTCTTTTGAATATCTAAATTTAAATTCCAGAACAGAGACCAGATGTTTTATGGGGGAAAAATGAAAATTTGAACATACACACAGAGCTACATTAATATCTTCTAGGAGTCATCAATTAACCAGACATTGCCAGTGCTAGAAGGCTGTAGTAAAGTTCATTCACCCAAATAAAGAATTAAATTAAATATAGATGCGGTAGTAGCCTGTCTTCTCTGATAATCAAAACCAAATATATGATAGATTTTAGTGTGAGAAGTGAGTAGATGGATCAGTTTGTATGGAGTAATCTCTCTTCTAATTAAATATAACAGTGCAAAGACCGTGGACGGCATACAGTACTGTGGCTGGTTAACAAGGAGCAACCTGGAAAGCAATCAAAACTGGAAGAGAGAAGAACAGGAGACAAGGCCTCAGGAGATGGGATGTGACTTCTAGCTACTTGACATCGAGCTAGATGTTTGACCAGGAACTTCTTTCTTTTTGCTATTATTTAGGCATACAATTAAACAGTTACATTGGATGGTTGTACTGTGTGTGTGTGTGTGTGTGTGTGTGTGTGTGTGTGTGTGTGTGTGTGTGTGTACGTGCACATGTACACATAAGCCCTCGGGTGTGGACTTCAGAGAATGGTCTGAATAAGGTGATCTGGCTGATGTAGAGAGAGCCTAAGGACTCATAGTTGGTAGCAAGAGAATCTAGGCAGCTCTGTCACTCAGCACTGTGGGCCGTGCAGTTAGTTCTCTTTCATTTTCTCTCCTGTGAAACAGGAGTGTGTCTGAGAGCTGTCCATGGCAAGCCCATCATGTTCTTCCTGGTCGCCTGTGAAAACCCTAGAAGTGCTCTCCCCTTGTTTGCCTGTTTGTTTGTTTTGTCAAGACAGACACCATATCTGGTCTCTGGCCTTGCACTTGTGATCTTGCTTCAGCCTGAATCCCAAGGAGAGCTTGGATTCTGTAGCCAAGGGTGACTATGAGCTTCAAATTATCCGTGCCTCTATAAGCACGTGCCATTACCTCCAGCTTGCAAATCTATTTTAAAAGTAAGGGAATGAGCAAATGTGGTGGTGCACGCCTTTAATCCCAGCACATGGGAGGTAGAAGCAAGTAAATCTCTATGAATTTGATGCCAGCTAGGTCTACATAGTGAGTTCCAGGACAGCCAAGAATACACAGAGAAACCCTGACTAATAAAAACAAGACCAAAACCAAACCAAACCAAACCAAACCAAACCAAAAAACAAACAAGCAAAAAACAAAACCAAAAACAGAAAAACAAAAACAAAACCAAAACAAACAAAAAACCCAACAACAACAACAACAAAAAACCAAAACCAAAACCAAACAAAAGGAGCCAAGGTTCATTCTATATACCTGTAATCCCAGTGAGTAAAGACTGGGGGACCCAAAGTTGGCTACATAGGTAGTTTGGGATCAGTTAGAGAGACATGAGATCTGTCAAACAAAACAAAGTAAAATGGGGATTAGGTATAGCTCAGTGGTAGAGCAGTTACTAGCATTTGCAAGGCCTCAGCATGGCTCTGATTCCCAGTACCATATAGAGAAATACATAACAGGGGCTGGAGACATGGCTCAGTGGTTAAGAGCACTGGCTGTTCTTCCAGAGGACCCAGGTTCAATTCCCAGCATGCACATGGTGTCTCACAACCTTCTGTATCTCCAGTTCCATGGGAATCGTATGCCCTCTTCTGGCCATTGGGTACCAGGCATGCACCAGTGCACAGACATACATGCATGGGAAACATCCATGATGTAAAATAAAATAATTTGAAAAAATAAAAAGAAATACATTATAAATGAATAAAGATACAAAGACTATAAAATAGACTTCAGCAGGGCACCTACAGTGAAGTGACAGCTCGTTGCAATGGTGAGCTCCAGCAGAATTCCTGCTTTTTCCAGCAGCTGGCCTATGAGTTCCCAGATCCCTGCTGAGGGGCAGCAAGTGCCCCCAGCCTCCAGCACAAGCTTATGCCTGCCCATTCCAGTTTTACTCTTCCCACCCCACTTTCTGTTTCCAATCCTAAAGAAGCAGCTACTGATGCTTTGAAGATACCGTTTCTCCCTTCTTATTCTTTTAGGCTTTGCATGCTTTTTGTAACCAAGTCCTCATTTTAAACACCCTTCTGAAATACCTCCAGTCGTTTCAGATATCCAAAATGGATAATGGTAGATTCAGTGAATACTTATTATGTACACCATAGGATTATTAGGAATAAATAATATATACATTAGGATTATTAGGAATAAATAATATATACATGCAAATTGCTGAAAACAGCCAGCATGTAGGCACACAGTATATGCTACTTATGAATGTTAAAATTAATCAGATAAGTTGCTTATTAATTCAAAATCATTGCCTTGATATGTGTTCAGGAATTCGAGGACTGTTATTCTTCCCAAAGTTAATTGCATCCTTTTAGTAAAATCTGTGACTGATGGGGTTTGGTTAAATCCCATAGCCCTTAAGGATGCAGATTAGAAAGTCTATCTCTTTCCTTCCCAAAGTGTTAACAGCTTAGCTTTCCACTGTTATAGTGAAACCAAATGCTAGCATAAATTGATGAATAAAATTGTTCAAAACTTAAAATAATTAAATAAAAAAGCAAACAAAACAAAAGCCTTAGCATCATCATAAATAAGAAATTGTAGTGGTGCCGGGTGTGGTGGTGCACAACTTTAATCCTGCACTTAGGAGGCAGAGTCAGGAGGAAGAATCCCTGTGAACTCAAGGCCAGCCTGGGCTACACAGTGAGGTCCAGGCTACATGGAGAACTTGTCTTTAAACACATCCCTCTGGTCCTGCTTGCATGGATTCTTACCCTCCTACTCATTGTCTGGACTCAGCTGCTCTCTGATACTGTGAAGTAAGACTCCGTGAGCCCTCAAATCGTGAGTTTTTCATGCTCCCAAGCCAGTACCATATGGATGACTTTGCTGGTGCAGCTGCCCGCTGAAAATGGAGCCTGGCCCCCTTGGATAACAGCTATATCAGCATCTGGCCTGATTCTGGGAACACTTTTCTAGGTAGTTGCTTTTGTGGAGCAGGAAGGCCCTTCAGTTTAGGCTTTATTTCTCTAACCGAATCTGGATCCTCATAAGATAGCGCCTCAGGGGGCGGAGTTTTGCCGCTCCCCCCTCCCCCGCACTTCTTTCTTACTGCCCCCTGTAGTACAGGAAGTTTCTCTTCAGTCCTGCTGATCTCTTCAACAATTACAGCTTCTTTCTCAGAACCAACCTGGAACCCCTATGGAACAAATTCTTCCGTTATCTTTACATTCAAATTCATCCAGGTTCTCAGGGCACCGGCAAAATGAAGCCAGATTCTCAGCTATGAATCATAAGAATGACTCCTATTCTGATTCCCCATAGAGAGCCCCGTCCCCCCCCCC
>CM052700.1:23707848-23735023 GCA_028551405.1 Uromys caudimaculatus | reverse complement strand
GTATGCTACTTCTTGCCGTCTAGGCTATTTAGACCAAATACCATACTTTTCCTCATCCTAGCCACAAAACAGCCCCAGTGAACCAAGAACAGCATACATTTATTACAGTAACAAACACACTTCTTTGCTTCAGTTTCTTTTAGTTTGCTTTTCCGTTGCTGTGATTAAAATAAACTCTGTCAAAAAACCAGATGAAGTTCCAGGTCCCAGTCCTTTGCTATGGGCGTCATACTGACAGATGCTTGAAAGAGTTATTTATATTCATCAGTGGTCAGGAAGCAGCAGTCAAGGAATGAAAGCTTGTTTCATTCCTTTGCCCCACTGAAACCGTTCAGGATCTAAGGATCATACCCCATTGAAGACAGCTCTTCCTGTCGCAGAACACAATCAAGACAATCCCCAAAAAGGCACGCCCAGGAGATTCTTGGTTCTGTCAAGCTGACACTAAACCATCACACTGGACAGAAGGACGAGCCCTTAGTTTGTGTAGATTAAACCGAGAACCTTGTGTGGGTTAGGCATGTGTGCTCCCACGGACCTACAGCCTACCTGTTAAAAGTAAAATTTGAGATGATTTTCATGGATTATAAAAATGCCTTATCTAGTTTGTATACTTGATTCATTGAAATGAGACTTCCTTTTAAGAAACATTTTAACATTTTATTTGATATTTGAGTGTGTGTGTGTGTGTGTGTGTGTGTGTGTGTGTGTGTGTGTGTGTATGTGCATCACATCTGTACTTGGTGCCAGAAGAGGCCAGAAGAGGGCATTGGATTCCCTGGAACTGTCATTACTAGCAGTTGTGAGGTGCCTGATGTGGGAGCTGGAAATCAAGAGCTTAGCAAGAGCACTAAATGGTCTTAATTGTGGAGCCATCTCTCCAGCCCCAGTATTAGGCTTTTTACTACAGCATCATAGCTCTTGTGTGAATGAAGTTTATCTAAGACACGTTCTCTTTGTGAAACAGCTGAGCCTCTAGTGGCTTTTTGTTTGTTTGTTTGTTTTTGTTTTCTTTTTTCAAGACAGGGTTTCTCTTTGTAGTCCTGCCTGTCCTGGAACCCACTAGGTAGACCAGGCTGGCCTGGAGTTCACAGAGATCCTCCTACCTCTGCCTTCTGAATGCTAGGATTAAAGGGGTATGCTCACTGGAGAGATGGCTCAGAGGTTAAGAGGATCCAGGTTCCTCTTAACCTCTAGTTCTAGCAACTAAAAACACCTGTAACTTCACTCTAGATGGTCTGATACTTTCTTTTGGTCTTTGGGAACACTTGCAGTCATCACACACACACACACACACACACACACACACACACACACACACACACTTATTTAAATAATTGAAAAAATATGAATAAAATATTTTAAAAGATGCCAGGTGTGATGGTACACTCCACTCCTTTAACCCCAGCACTCTGGAGACAGGGTCAGGTAGACACAGTCTCTGTGAGTTCAGGGCCAGCCTGGTCTACATAGTGAGTTCTAGAACAGCCAGGCCTATGTAGAGAGACCTTGTCTCAAAAAATAAAGAAATGCACAAAACAAACAAACAAACCAACAAACAAACAAACAAGCAAAAGGCATGTGTCGTCATGACTGCCTTTATATTTTTTGTTTGATTTAAGATTATTTATTTATTTATTTAATGTATGAGCACTCTGCTGCATGTACACCCACATGTCAGTAGAGGGCATAAGATGCCCTCATAGATGGTTGTGAGCCATCATGTGGTTGCTGGGAATTGAACTCAGGACCCCTGGAAAGAACAGCCTGTGCTCTTAACCTCTGAGCCATCTCATGAGCCCCAGCCTTTAAGCTTTTAACCTAAAATATTTTCTGTGTATGGATGTTTTTCCTATATGTTTGTCTGTATACCACTGTATGCCTGGAGTCTGCAGAATCCATAAGAGAAAACATAAGCCACCATGTAGGTACTAGGAATTGAACTCAGGATCCTCTGATAGAGCCAGCGCTCTTAATCTCTTAGCCTTAGGATTCAATGATCTTACAGGAGGTCAGGAAAGCCACATGCCTGCATTGGGGTATGGGCTTTTTGTAGGGGAAGGGAGGGAGGGGAAGTGGTGATATGCTGGGGTATTGCCTGAGTGATTTTTGAGGGCTATTCTCAGTGGGCTTTTGCAAATGGGGGCTCTTGGCTGAAAGAGAAGGGTGGGGACCTCCTAGTCCACATTGTCTTAGCCTTTGTCTCAAAACCTTCAGCTAACACATACCTTTAAAAAACTTTATTGTAGGGCTGACATGATAGCTCTTTGGGTAAAGGCGCTTGCTGCCAAGTCTGACAATTTGAGTTTGATCCCCAGAACGTACATGGAGGAAGGGGAGAAGTAACTCTCAGCAAGTTATCCTCTGACCTCCATGCTTAAGGTCCAGCACACACATACGCGTGTGGGGACAGGTACAAACAAAGAAATAAATGTAATAAGAACATTTAAAAGAATTTCCCTGACAATCAGGCCTGTAAGACTGTTCACTCAGCAAGCATTACTCTGGAAAGACGCATTTTCTTAATGACACACCCTCATGCCGACTCCGCCAGTTTCATGGCATAGTAAGGAATGGTTACAGTTGGTGTGAAGAGCAAATGCGAGGTTTAGTTCCTTACTCTTCTAATTGCAGCTAGAGCTTGCGACATGCCTTACGTTTTTGTTATGGGGATTCTTACAGGGTGAATCACTGTCTCAAACCTCCTGTGTCTGAATCATCGTTTGCAGTTACTGCAGCAGAGGAAGAGGATGTTTTCCTGAAATTATCAGGAATCCTAACTTAAGGGTTCTCATTTTTGACTTTAAGCCAATGTCTCCAACTGAGAGAGAATCTTCGGATTTTCAAAGACCTGATAATGTTTTCTCCACACAGGATAAGATGGGTTTGATCCTATGTTCTGTAGGGCTGGGGCTCAAGGTAATTTTGAACCCCTGGCTAAATACTTGTCAGGTCCCAGGTGCTGCTCTGGATGTTGAGAATAGCAAACAAATCAGTAAATATTTGTTACTCCTCAGAATTAGGGACTGTTAACTGAGAGTTGCATGCTGGGCCAGTTTAACTCAGTAACTGTAGCACAATATCGGTGTGTAAGGAGTAAGAATGGCTACGTTTAGGCCAGTGGCTGATACTCTCCACTGTTTAATTTAGATATCATGGAATTATGCTAGGGCTGATGTCATGTTTCCTTCATTTATGTACTTACTGAATGTTCATTTGTTTAATGTGTGTGTGTGTGTGTGTGTGTGTGTGTGTGTTGACCTGTGTAGGGAAGTCAAAGGACAACTTTCAAGAGTTGCTTCTCTTCTGCCTTTTTGAGGCAGGTTCTCTCTCATTTCTGCAGTGCTGTGAAGCACAGAGCTGGCTGTCATTGTCTGCAGCTGTCTTCTCTGGACTGTAAGGGTCGAACTCAGGTTGTTGAACTTGCATGGCAGGTGAGGTATCCACTCATCCATCTTGCAGGTCCCATTTTCTACTAAAAGCATCATTCTTTTGAATTACACATCTAGTACGTGTATACCGTAAAGATCAAACACAGACATGCTTAAAGAGGAGTTAAGTTTCATTTTCATTGTCTCCTTTCAAGTGCGTAGATTATAAATGCTAGCTGTGTGTCCCCTTCTAAGTTTTCTATGTGTAGCTAAGTCTATGAGTGTTGTGTTGGTTAATGTGATTGCCAACTTCAGAGGATCCAACATGACCTTGGAAACAAACCCTGCACTTTTTTATACTTGAGAAATAACTCTTGGCTCATTTTACAAGAAAAGCTTATGTTCATTATCCTGTAACTAGCATCTTGTGTGCTTCCCAGACTGTGTAGTGCCATGTGGTGAAAAATATGACTTCAAAAATTACAAGACATGTCATGGTAGCACATGCCTTTAGTCTCAGCACTCAGGAGGCAGAGGCAGGCAGATCTCTGTGAATTTGAGGCCAGCTTGGTCTACAGAACAAGCTCCAGGACAGCCAGGGCTACACAGAGAAACCCTGTCTCAAACAACAACAACAACAACAACAAATTATGAGATATGAGATTCCCACCCTAGCGCTTCACCAAACTATGTTTTTGGACAAATAAATTATTATGACGAGTATCACGTCTCTAACATGTAAAATGCAAGATTTATACTAAATGCCAGTCAGGGCCATTTGAGCTAGGAAATATATACTAACTATGATTTAAATCTCATAATTTTTATCATAAATACAACAGCATCAAGTGTTGGAAGTTTTTTCTTTCTCTTTTTTAAAAGATTTATTTATTTCTTTTTATGTATATGAGTACACTGTAGCTGTCTTCAGACACACCAGAAGAGGGCATCAGATCCCATTACAGATGGTTGTGAGCCACCATGTGGTTGCTGGGAATTGAACTCAGGACCTCTGGAAGAACAGTCAGTGCTCTTAACCACTGAGCCATCTCTCCCGCCCTTTCTTTCTCTTTTTAAATGATTTATTTATTTTTATTTTATGTGCATTGGTGCCGGAGACCAAATGGCCTTGTGTGAACCTAAGTTTTGCTCTTTGTCAGCTAGCCAGAGGGTCCCAGGCTTTAGCAGACATTCCTTTGATTACTCCCTTCTGCAGATGTCCTTTGCAGGTGAATAGATGGTTTGTTTGTAGTAGCCTGTGGCTCCAGAGAAACCTTGAGATGTCCTGCTATCTTAAAGCCACAATAAGGCCTGTTATGCTAAGTTACAACAGTCTGATGTTTGGCTGCAATTAAGCAACCCCGAGAAACTTCTCTCCCTCTGTCTCTTCCCGCTCTGTAGTAACCTCTAGTAATCTTCCTGCCCCTGCCCCTTCCCTTCCTAAGTGCTTATATATGGACTTGGAGTAAAGGCTGGTCGGACCTTGATCGGACTTTTCGACTTGCTCCTAGGCATTTCTGGTCTCTTGTTTTCTTTCCATTATCCGCAGCTCCCTCCTCAGCACCTGAGTGTCCTGCAGGCAGGGCACTTCGGACCCTGGTAGATAGTCCCTCCCGGGAGGGGCCCCCTGGCGGAATGGGACAGTTAACTCTTCGCAGTTGGCGCCTAGATGTGGGGCTGAGGAACGGGATCATGCACACTGCTGGATGTCACATCACGGATAAAGCCTGGCCCAGGTGTCCTATTGAGGATCATATAGAGAGGAGACATTCTTGGAGTGACCCAACTGAGAAGCGGACTCCTGGAAAAGAGGTGAGTGACGCATGAAAGAGACAGATGCTTTTTCCGGAGAAAAGGAAAAAATAGGAAAAGTTGCTTCACGGAAGATTTTCTTCCAGGACAAGGAATGCTCGGGTGAACAAAACTGGTCTGTGAGAAAGCCGTGAATTAGTATCTCATGATCGATGGGTCTATATGAAAACTGACGGGAAGTAATATAGACTCATAGTAAAAGATGTTTATGTAGAGTAGAGTCTTTGCGAATTTTATTAACAAAGGCGAAGAAATAGAAAAAGAAAAAGAGATCCTCCACTGTGAAAAGGTGGAAGTGTATAAGTTAAGAGAAAAAAGAGATATTTTTACATGTGAGAATAGTATAGAATAAGATAAACGTAAACAAGAAAAAATTGTGTTGAAGCTGTGTAAAATTATGTAGAATCATGGGACAAATGTTAAGTGACCATGAAGCCTTTTTACAGAGAATTACAGAGTCTCTCAAGACTAGGGGGACTAAGGTAACAATCGTGTAAATGTTTTTGTGACAGCAATAAATAAACCTTATTGAAGGACAAGGTGATGGTAAAATGTATTCTGTGCATGTGTTTCCAAATAATGGTAAAATGTGTTTTATGAAGGTGTTTAGAGTTATGCTAAAATCTAGGGAAGCAAAGATAATTGTTATAGGTGCTTTTAGTCTTTGGACCCTGACTAGAGATGGTTCATACCCTAAGTATGAGAGAATGGATTCAAGAAAAACAAACCTCCCCGACTATCAGGGGAAGAAAAATGAAGGTAAGCTGTTTCAGAGCTCTCCTAGGGACAGGAGGTAAAAAGGAGACATCCTACTTCCTTTCTGGCCCCTAAGGGACAAATGCTTAGTTTTAGTTTTGTGTCTTTGAGGTAGGATGTCTGAATCCCTTTGGGACACCTAATTCTCTTTGTTGTCTGTCTATTGTATGTTCTTGGTGCACCAATCTGTTTGTGTCTGTCAGTTTTATGTGCTTTTGTTTTGTTGCTTAAATGTTGCTTTCTGTTTTGTGTCCAAAAGAAAGAAAGAGCAAAAAACGGTTAGAACTTTTTGCTGGTTGTTTAGTCCTTGATTTAGTTTTAATTAGATTTCAAGAGAAAAGAAAAAAGCAGTTTCAGTTTGCACAGCAGAAACTGATAAGTTACCCTGCGCAGTAGCTGGGGGAGTCAAGGACAGGTAGAGAAGCCCTGCCAGAGTCTTAATTATGTGCACAAGGTGCTCTTAAAGGGGCTGCAGCTTTTCGGCTTCTATGGTAAGGGAGCTGATGGCTGTTTCTCCTAGAAAATTTCTCTGATTGTTGGATTTAACAAGTAACAAGGTGTTCCTCTCTTAAAATTGCCACTAGAAAAGGTTAAATTTTGTCTGGTCTAAATAAGTAAATGTGTGGTTACTTCATTTTTGCTTCTGATTGGTTTTAAAAGTATAAAAGTATTCTACATACCTTGGCTATAGAGTATTGGCTTATGAATTATTGGATATGATTAAAAATATATAACTTTGGTAACAAAAGGTGGGCTTAAAACTGGTAACTTAGGGTCTGAGTCATTCTAGACAACAAAAAACTCGACATGAGCCAACCCAGGGAAACAGGTCTTTAAAGGTACGTTTAAATTTGGTAATATTTTATATAATTCTTATCCTAGAAATCAGAACAATATCTCTTTAAGGTATTGAAAGTTGTACGGTCAAACATTCAGATATAAAAACTGACTGCCAAACCTTGTAATGTGAAAATAATACTCTTGGTATTGATTTTATTGTTTGAAACTGAGTTTGTTTTCCAAAGTTGTGATTGTGCTCTAATGTTGCAAGAGAAACTTAAAAATTATAGTTAAACTGCCAGGGTTTCATTGACTGCAGCTTACAACTCCTTCACAGTCTCAAAAGGAAAGCAACTGGTAAAATCTTTTGAGATACTCCAACAAGAGTTCCCTTTGTTATACAATTGGCTTGTGAAAATGCTAATGCAGCCTGCCACTATTAGGACATGCAGAACAGAGACAAACTTAGCTAGATATATTCATCTTTCTACAGAAATCCGACCCTCATACAATCAGGGTCTGCCTATGGCTTGGTGCCTTACAAGAGACCACTGTACAAATAATGCTTCTACAAAAATGAGGGAATAAAAAAGGTTTTAATGTGGAGGTTTAGGTCATTTTTAAAAAATGATTGTTCCAAGAACAGAGATAAGAAAGGACAATCAGGCCTGGCCCAAAGATGGATGACCTCAGGAAATAGGCCCAATTAAGAAACATTTACATTTAAGTTAATGCAAACCTCAGAGCAGCCTCTGCAGAAGCTCCTGTAAAATCCCTTTTGTTCTAACTACCCCCTACAGAAGTGCTTGCTCTTTCCTCAGGGAGGAGAGGTCAGCCTTGGATCCCAAGGCACTCACAGCAGGCCACTTATCTAGGTGTCATAGAGAATTTTGGCTGTTTTCCCTATGGCATTAACAAAAGACTTGCTTAGTTCCCCTGATGTGTATGGAGCTTAATTACTAATAAGAAACCTAACCTTAAATTAATAATTACAGAAAGTTTTATAGGATTAATGGACATTAGAGCTGATGTATTTACTCACCTCCAAGAGATTGGTTATTCCATCCAAAACAAAGCTCAAAATTAAGATTTATAAAAGGTTAATAAGGCTCTGGGACTCATGTAGTCACTAGAGCCTGGATAGCTCAGTCGATAGAACATGGGGCTTGTCCTGAATGTCCTCAGTTTCTACCTGTACCACATAATGGTGTTATTCCTCGAGGCTTGATTCCTAATGAAATTTGGCAAATAGATGTTACACATTTTGCAGAATTTGGCAAGCTTAAGTATATTCATGTTACAACTGATACCTTTAGTGGGTTTATTTTTGCCTCTCTCCAGACAGGGGAGGCTGGAAAAAATGTTATCGCCCATGTGTTAAACTGTCTCTCTGTTCTGGGCAAGCCCAGAGTTATTAAAACAGACAATGGACCTGATTATACAAGTGCCAAGTTTCAACAGTTCTGTGCTCAATTACAGATTAAACAAATTACAGGTATTCCTTATTTTTCTCAAGTACAAGGTATTGTAGAACAGGCCCATGGAACGTTAAAACAATATCTTTTATATATAAAAACAAAAAAAGGGGGAGTCATATCCCCTACACCACAAAAAATTAAAATTTTAAAATTTTGATGCCAAGGAATTCTCTGCTAAGAGTCTATGGCACTCTATAAATAGACATGTTTATGCCTAGGTGAAATAGAAGGATCCACTTACAGAGATATGACATGATCCAGATCAGGTATTTAACATGGGGAAGAGGGTATATTTGTGCTTTTTCTACAGGATGCTAAAGGGAACATGCTGGCTGCCAGAGTGATAAGACATGCTGATGCTGGGACAGAGAATAATGTTGACCTGTGAGCTTGCTGAGTGCCCTGACAATGGTGACAGAAAAGCTGTATTGGACATTTGTTCCTGACCTACCTTTGATTGCCTATATCCCAGATTGGATAAGCTGCCTTGCCTCAAGATTTTTGACCTTGTGTGACAGAGAAAATACAGACTGTAGAAACTGCTTATGGACATTCTCAGAGACATATTTAAAAGTTAGCTGCATGTTATGTTAACAAGAGATAAAGTTGGAACAAGATCTGTATTTTGAACAAGTATTAGTGCATATGTTAAGGCTCCCAATTTTTTATTAATTAGTCATGTTAAAATGTTTCTTCTGCAGAATTTAATGTAAGCTGTATTGATTGTACAGCTTCTTCAACTGTGTTAGAGTGCTGAAATCTGACTTGTCTGCTATGGTGATCTATCAACTAGCTTTTGTCTTATTGCCTGTGAGTTTTACAGAACCTTGATATTCTAGAAAAGGCTTACAAGTACTGGAAAAAGTGAGTCAGATCTAAAACAGAGGCAAAAGGAAGTGGGTTGATTATTACTGAGATAAAAAACTTCATGAAATCAGCTTTTCCCTTAAGGAACAGAAATTTTCATCTGATGCTGATTCTTGGTGGCAGTCATCTATGTTTTCCTTTCTCATGCCTCTAGCTGGACTGATAAGTAGCCTTTTACTTCTGGTCAGCCTGGGACCTTTCATTTTTAACAAAATTATAAGATTCATCAAGCAGCAGATTGACTCCGTGACATCCCGACCTTTACAGATTCATTATCACTGCCTCGATCTGCTTGATCGTGGAATTATGGTGCCTGAAGCCCATGATTCTCCTTTAGGGGCTGCATAAAACCCAGATTTATGCACGCTGACCTACGGGTTAGCGTGGGCATCAGTGGGGTGCAGAGCTGAGCACTGCAAAGGAAAAGATGCTATGGGCTGGCTCTGGGTTCCTTGAGGAGCCTGCTCGATGGCAGAAAGGTCGATACCAATGAAGCTCTGCCCAATGGGTGGGCTTTTCTCTTTTCCTTGTGCAAAGGGTATCATAATAATAACGAGGATTGAGTCTCTACCCCCCCCCATTAAGGCCCCCCTGTTTTTAAACAGGTTCCTGGCTATTCGGCTTTAAAGTAAATGAAAAGGGAGGAGATGCCGGAGACCAAATGGCCTTGATTGAACCTAAGGCCTTGCAGCCTTGCCGGCTAGCCAGAGGATCCCAGGCTTTAGCAGACATTCCTTTGATTACTCCCTTCTGCAGATATCCTTTGCAGGTGAATAGATGGTTTGTTTGTAGTAGCCTGTGGCTCCAGAGAAACCTTGAGATGTCCTGCTATCTTAAAGCCACAATAAGGCCTGTTATGCTAAGTTACAACAGTCTGATGTTTGGCTGCAATTAAGCAACCCTGAGAAACTTCTCTCCCTCTGTCTCTTCCCGCTCTGTAGTAACCTCTAGTAATCTTCCTGCCCCTGCCCCTTCCCTTCCTAAGTGCTTATATATGGACTTGGAATAAAGACTGGTCGGAGCTTGATTGGACTTTTCGACTTGCTCTTAGGCATTTCTGGTCTCCTGTTTTCTTTCCATTATCCACAGCTCCCTCCTCAGCACCTGAGTGTCCTGCAGGCAGGGCACTTTGGATCCTGGTCGATAGTCCCTCCTGGGAGGGCCCCCCCTGGGCGGGATGGGACAGTTAACTCTTCGCACATTGGTGTTTTGCCTGCATGTGTGTCTGTGTGAGGGTGTTGGATCCCCTGTGATTGGCGTTATAGACAGCTGTGAGCTACCATATGGGTGGTGGGAGTTGAACTTGGGTCTATCTGGAAAAGCAGCCAGTGCTCTTAACTGCTGAGTCATCTCTTCAACCTCAAGAGTTAGGAGTATTATACCCTAGTAAAATACCATTGACAATGTTGTTCTGGATAAAGGTGTAAGTCAGAATTTATGAACTTGTTAAAAATAATTTTTTTGTGTGTTGGTAAAGATGATAGGGAAAAGTAAATAAAAATGTGACTAATTTTCATGGTTACATTGTATTAAAAGTAATCACAGTTTGAAATGGGCGAGGTGACATTTCCAAGAAAAGTATTTTCATACAACTTGGCTAAATCACACACACTTGGGAAGTCACATATAAGAGAGAATTATTTTGATTTTCAGCAGCTAATCTGAACCTGTGAGTTATGTAGCTACTATCCTTCAGTGGTGGGTAGAAGTGAGTTCTAGTCAAGGCACCCTAACCCCCCACTCCCACACACCCCGAGGTGTTCACTACTTAGCCCAGGCAGGCCTTAAACTCATCAAGATCTGCTGGCCTCTACTTCCTGAGTGCTGGGATTAATGTCACTGCCAAGGCATTTTTAATTATCTTGATTGAGATTGAACAAATGCCAACCAGGTTGTAATGATAATATAATACAAATATGTCTATAATTCTTATGATATACTAGAAACTGTGCTGAATATTAGTGATATGGGGCAAACTGGGAACTCCTTTAGGGTGTCTCACTAATAAAAGAACTTAAGGACTGACTCAGATGGACCCACAAGGCTGATATTATTAGTTTAAAAGAAAAACGTCAGAGCAGGGAAGCAGTAGAACCTCAGCTGATGCTAAAAGGGGAAGAAAGGAGGAAAGAAAGGAAAAGCCAAGCCATGCCATGTAAGCTAGGTTTGGTTCTAAGCTGCGCCATCTGTAACTCCACCTTGAGGAAATCCAGTGCCTTCCTCTGATCTCTGTGGGTACCCATAGGCAAGCACTCATGCATTAAAAACAAACAAGCAAACAAACAAAAAAAACTGAGGAATAAAGCCCAGAGACAGACATATTTAAATTAGATCTCAGGATCTTACTAAAGGAGTAAGTGTATGTGCTGTGGACAACGTTTCAGAAGCAGAAGTAAATATGGAGGTGTGTTTGCACCTGTAATAGTACTTAGGAAGTAGAAACAGGAGGAGCTCCATGAGTTCAAGGCCAGCTTGGCCTAAAGAATGAGATGCTGCCATAAACAAACCACTACCAGGAAAATTAGGGTTATGTGGTCATCTAAATTAGACTATGGAAAATGGTGTGCTCTTTCTGCACATCGAGCAGAGGCCAGTGTATATTTCCTCATTATCTTGCTAATATCCTGTATTATGCTTGTTGATTTTAAACTAATAAGCAAACTATAAATTCTTGGAGTAAGCTGCAGTTGGTTATCATATATCATATCTTACATGTTGCAAGAAGGAGTGTACGATTAGGGAGAGTTAACTATGTGAAACCTGAAGTCTCTAGGATGACCAGATTTGGAGAGGAAAAAAATACAAAACACTTAAAAGCTGAACCAGGGGCTGGGGCCTCAGTGATTGTCAGCACTGCTGACACAGAAAGAGGAAATGAAAGAGTTCAATGTGGTTTAGTAACACGGCTGAGGCTTCTGTTGAGATCATAGGTTAGAAATAGGAAACCAGTAATAGGTCATTTTTTTGTCCATCTTCTTTTTGATGTCTTTATCCAGAGTCTATGAATTCTCTTTATAACATCTTAAAACATATGGTGGAGGAGTATATGATAGAAAAAAATAGTTTTGGGTTGGGGATGTAGCTAAGTTGATAGAATGTTTGCCTAGTTCTCATGAAACCTTGGATGTGCTCCAAAACACTGGGGGAAAAAAAAAAAAAGAGTGTAGTGGCACACGCCTATTATTCCAGTGCACTGCTGGCAGGCTGATTAGAAGTTCAGAGTCATTCTCTGTTACATAATGAGATGAGAGCTAGTCTGGACTACATTGAAACTCTGTCTCCAAATAAACAAACATGAACAAACAAAAAGCTAGTGGAACCGTTAATTGAAGGTTACACCCACTTAATGTTTGGACTAGTTCTGTGTTACATGTCCCTTGAAAGCAGCATTGGATCAATTTATAGTCCTGACAACGGTAGCCAATCTCTACGTCCTTACCAGCCATAGCTAATTCTTCTTGATTGTAAGAATTGACTTTCCTAGGCAAAGTAGACCAAGCAGAGGTATAAGTTAACCAGTCAATAGAATGCAACAAAAGAGGCTGCTATTGATGCTTTGGGGGACAAAATAAGATCAGACTTGGTTTTGCCACTTGAAGTCTGTGCCAGCTGAAACGTTTCCAATACACTGTTGTAAACTTACATTTGCGAGTGCACAAAGAACATTATTTGTGGATAGAGCTGTTTAGTACTCATCGTGATGTATGGTGTACCGGGCTTCTGGTGCTGAGGGATGCTAGATAGCACTTAGCACTGTAATCAAGTCATTCTAATATGGAGAAGTCACCAACAAAACCTACAAAACTGCAAAAAAAATGTGGTAGCACTTCATACACTTAAGCACGGGACATTTGCTTATGGTATGAAAATAGAATGAGAAAGCAGAGATTCATTTTGTTCAACCTCTGTTCTGTTTTCTGTATATTCAGTGACTTTTTTTTTTTTTTGGTTACCATTTGAACGTAGGTAAAAGAGAACTGAATTTTTATTTTTAATTTTTCGCTAGGAATAGAGCCCAACCCAATGCCTTGGTAGGCAAGTGCTCTACCACTGAGCCTGTCTTTGCCATTACTCAAGATGGCGAGCTAAGTGCGTCAGTGTTTCTAGCTTTTAACAGGTTTTGCGCCGCCTAGAGGTTAATGACGAAGCCGTACACGAGCGGAAGTGACGCAGAGGAAGCCGTCGGCGTCTCAGCCCGCCCCCACCTGTGCCCCGCCCCCGCGGCGCTAGCGGAGCCAAGATGGCGGCCGAGCTGGAATACGAGTCTGTGCTGTGTGTGAAGCCCGATGTCAGTGTCTACCGGATTCCGCCGCGGGCCTCCAACCGCGGTTACAGGTACCGAGCGGGATTTGCGGCCGACGTCCGCTGGGGTAACGGGTGTGTCTCCGGCCCGCGCCGTTGCCGCCGAGAGGTCCCTTGGTTAGCCTACCACCCAGACTGCCAGCATCTGTCCACTTTTCTGTTTTGCTGGAACTCTAATTTTGTTTTTATTTTCTTACTGCCTTCATGCATCTTTCCACTTATCCTCCCCACCCCCCTTGGGACATCATCTGCTCCACGTCATCCGCAATCCATTCATGCCTGCTCCATCTGTTACTCTTTCTGCGACCTTTGGCTTGTAATCTTCCACGCGCGCGCATATGCACAGGCACACAGCACGCTCCCCCTCCCCCACTCTTCTGATATCTCCTGACACTTGTCGTTAATCGTAATTTTGCTGTTTGGATGATCTATTTTAATTGACACCGTTGTCATTCTCTCCAAGTGTCATCATTCACCGTTTGGTTTTTTTCCTTTAGGTTTCTTTTTTTTTTTTAGGTTTTGCTGTGGGCAAACGGTAAGATCCTGTTTTCCAGTGATTAGCAATTTCGTCTTTTCATTATGTGTGTGTGTAACCCCCGCTCCCCTCCTCCCACGTTATAGTCTTGATTATGTAGGGATTTCTGCGGTCACCTCTCCTAATAACTTTGCCAGAGTCAATACAGCATTTTTTCTCTTGTAAGGCCTGACAACCTTGTAATCCAGTGACTGAGGCTTTGAGAATGTTGCAGGATATTATGGAGCTCAAAGAGAATTCACTGGGATTTGTGTTGAAAACTCTTTGAGTCTGAACCCTGGACACTAAATAGCTGTGTAATTTATCTTCAGTCAATTCAATCAATCTTTTTCTTCTCCAGGCCTTAAGGGGTTCTCATTTGTAAAATAGGAGAAGCAATGTAAGAATACTGTGCACTTCTTATGTACCTCACAGGTTTTTTCAAAAAGATGTATTTATTTATTTTGTGTGTATGTGTACGGGTGTTTTGCCTGTATGTATGAGTGTGTATGCTTTGTGCTCACAGAGGTCAGGGTGATGCTGTGAGACATCAGATCTCCTGGACCTGGAGTCACTGATGTTGGTGAACCATCGTCTGGATGCTGGCAACTGAACCCTGGTCTTGTGCAAGAGCATCAAGTGTTCCTAACTACTGAGCCATTTCCCCAGCCCCTTCACAGGTTTTTGTTTTTGTTTTTTTTGAGAGTAAAATAAAAGAATGTAGAGTAGCTAAAACATTATAAAAACACAGTACTAGTCTTATCCCTTTCTGACTGACATACCTTCATGGTTTTTCTCTTGTTGGAAAGTCACCTTCTCCACATCTCTATTTTGCTTCCTAACCAGAGGGTCATTCATCATTTATCAGTAGTTTTGGACAGACTTGTTCAGTGGGCCCTAAGAGTTGTATATTTTTTGGTAGAGGTAGTTCTGCCTTCAAGGAGCTGTCACTCATCTCACATGGACCATGAGTGAAACTCAGCATGCATCTTGATGGTTGTCACAAGTACCATGTTAAGATTTACCTAACACATTGCTCTACCTGACCCCTTTTGGTTTAGGCCAGCTCTCTGTGGACTTCCATAGTACTTTATGGTCATCTCTGTCTCTGCTTTAATGTTTAGTCTTTTGATCTCCAGGGTAGAATGAACAGTCTGAAGTCTTGTTAACCTTTGTATCTGTAGGGACTAGAAGGACCAGCATAGTGTTTTACACATAGTAGGCACTCAGCAAATGCTCACTGGAAAAAAATTGGGGCCCATCTTAGCAGGTAAAGTGCTTACTGTGAGTGCTCTGTCTTAGTCAGGGTTTCTATTCCTGCACAAACATCATGACCAAGAAGCAAGCTGGGGAGGAAAGGGTTTATTCAGCTTACACTTCCATGCTGCTGTTCATCACCAGAGGAAGTCAGGACTGGAACTCAAGCAGGTCAGGGATCAGGAGCTGACTCAGAGGCCATGGAGGGATGTAACTTACTGGCTTGCTTCCCCTGGCTTGCTCAGCCTGCTCTCTTATAGAGCCCAAGACTACCAGCCCACAGATGGTACCACCCACAATGGGCCCTCCCCCCTTGATCACTAATTGAGAAAATGCCTTACACCTGGATCTCATGGAAGCATTTCCTCAACTGAAACTCCTTTCTCTGTGATAACTCCAGCTTGTGTCAAGTTGACACACAAAACCAGCCAGTACAGGCTGAAAAACCAGCGTTTGATCTCCCAAATCCATATAAAGGGAGGAGAGCAGTAACTTTAAAGATTGTCGTCTGACTACCACATACATGTTATGGCATGTTGTGGCATGACTCACACACATACACACACATGGGTAATACATTGAAAAAGAAGAAGGCGAGTTATCCAACCAACCCAGTCATATAAGCTAACAGTGGCTGAACCGCTAAGTAAAGGGGACTCTCTAGGGGTTAAGACTTTCAAAATGATATCGGATACATTGAAGTCTTCTCTTTTCCTTTTCTTTCAAGGCTCCCTGCCTCCATCTCCAGTCTGTCTCTTTTCTTTCAAGGCTCCCTGCCTCCATCTCCAGTCTGTCTCTTTTCTTTCAAGGCTCCCTGCCTCCATCTCCAGTCTGTCTCTTTTCTTTCAAGGCTCCCTGCCTCCATCTACAGTCTGTCTCTCTTATGTCCTACTTTATTCATAGCTTTATCCTCTTACCAGGTCACTACAGTGTCCCATCAAAGCAGTTTCTTAATTTTTCTGTTTCCTATGCTTACTTTGATACTTCTTATTATCCAAGGGGCATCTATGGTTACTCCCTCTTACAGTATAGTGACTGAAAAGTCAAAAATGAAGTTTGCAGCTGGGAGCGATGACACATACCTCTGCTCTCAGCACTTGAGAGATGGAGGTGTATGCGGATCAGGAGTGTAAGGCCATCCTTGGCTACAGGAGCTCTGTCTTAAACTCTGAAACAAGAACTCAACTGGAGAGATGGCTCAGTGGTTAAGAGCACTTACTGTTCTTTGCAGAGGGCCTAGATTCAGTTCCCAGCACATAGAGTGGGAGGCTCAAAACTGCTGTAAGTCCAGTTCCAGGGGATCTGATACTGTCTGGCCTTGACAATCACCTGTACACATGCGCACATTAAAAAAAAAAAAGCCTTTGCCCCTTCCACCCCCAATAACATAAAAATAAGTTTAACCTTTTACTTGTGGGAAAGTCACTTCTTGAACTTTAATCTTCTCATCTTCAAACACAAACATATTGATTCTTAGCATGCAAGAAACACTCACCTGGTTGTCCTAAGAATAGAGTAACTCCTGGAATAGTAGTTGGTTGAAGAATGTCACCTTTTTTCTCTCCCTCATTCCTTTATAGATCCTTTTTTTTTTGGCTTAGGTAAATGAAAAAGTGTGAGGTTAGTTTTATGTATGTTTTACACAGGGTCTCACAGTATAGCCCTGTGGCTCCAAACTCCTGGAGATGTGCTTCTCCACTGTTGGAACTTAGTGCTTTCACTGCCACACTTGGCCAGTGAGGGTAGGTTACAGAATAGTTTGGAGACCAGCAAATCCAAGAATTCTTTAGACTCAGTTTTGGAGAAGGAAAGGAATTAAGGATCAAGGATGAAGGAAATTGCTGGCATGCATCCATTTATTTATTGAAAATTTGTTTAATATTTAAGGACCCTACATACACAAGATAAAAATGACAAGATATCTGCCTGTAAGTTGTCATCTGATTTCCACATGGCATACATGTACCCCCACCCCCAAAATAAATAAGCATGCAAGCAATTTTTTTTTTTTTTAATAAAGTTAATTCATGAGGATTTGTAGAATGTTCTAATCTGGATTAGATTCAGGTACTTAAGAGTCTTTGAAGGCAGAACATCAAGAGAGAAGGCGATGAAAGCATTTATCTTACAGTCCTGTTCAGAAGCTCTGCTGGGGCTGTGAGTAAGTGGTAGGGGTCTCAACTAGCACACTCAAGGATCTGGGTTTGATCCCAGATGCTGCAAAGACAAAAACCTATGTTTTTTGTTAGTTTTTACTTTGATTTTCTTTTAACTCACTATCTTATTAAACTTTCTCTTTTTATTTTTCTTCTCAGCAAGTATCAGTGGTTCTTTGTTTTTGCTTTTTGTTTTGAGGCAGGGCCTTAATGTTGTAGCTCAGGCGAGCCTCACACTCATAATAATCCTGCTTTTAACTTCTAAAGGATTTTAGGCATGCACACCACACTTTGAAGTCTTCAGGTTCATAAGAGGTAAATTATTAACATAATTCCCCCTTTCCTACACCCATAAAAAACACATCTAAATCCAGTGTTTTGTAGTCTTGGTCATAAATAATACCTTAGATTTTACTCAAGTTCATAAAAACGCAGATAACAGTGGTTGATTTTGGGATGGTTTGTGACAGTGTGTTTACATTTTAGATGTTTTTCCTGAGCTCTGTTCTTACATACTCAGCTGTCTGCTCCTCATCTTTAGACACTTGAAATTCAGCATATTCAGAATTCATCCTCCATCCTCCCAGACAGTGTCCACAAGCTTTCTTCAGTTGTTGGTAGCTTGTTGCTCAGGCCTTAAAAATCTTGGAGTTCTCCTTGACCTCTCTTTTGCTCCACACCCCATTAGAAAATCCTGCTGCCTTTCCTTTAGAATCCAGAGTGTAGCTAGTCACTTTTGCTCCTGTCTCTTCTGAGCCCCTCTCAGGACTTTGGAAATGGTTCTTAGCTAAGTGCCCAGCTTCTGCCATCCCTCCCTCCCTCCCTCTTTTCTACACAGCAGACAAAGCAATGGCTCTAAAATACAAGGAGGACTGAGTCACAAACCTGTCTACAACCTGGCCTAGCCGATTTTCACTTAGCCTAAGAGTGGCCATGCTTTGGATGGCTTGTGAGGTCCTACATGGTCTGACTTTCTTTGCTTCCCCCCAGCTGGCTTCTTACAAGAACAGCTTCCTTGTCCTCAGACCTGACCAGCAAGCATGCTTTCACCTCAACCCCTTCGTACTCTGCTTAGAGTACTTTCCTCTCAGGTACCAAAGGAAACTGCCACCTAGTCTACTTTTTATTTTTTACAGCTTCCTCCTGAGCTTTTGACTAGTTTTACAGTGTCAGGCCTGGATTCCTTCCTATGGAGCAGGCCTCAGATACAATCTAAAAGCAGGTGGTTATCTTTACAACCCTTGTGCCACTATTTGTTCTACATTTTTGCCTAACATTCACATTCTTGGTGAGGCCTACTTTGACTCCTTTTTTTTGGTATGGAACCCAGGGTTTGGTGCTTGCTAAATAATCTCTGACCCCTGAGCTTCGTTCTCAGCTTCCTGGTCACTCTTGAATCCCATAACCTGTTCCCTACTGTCCTCCTAGATTTCTCATCTGCCTCTGTATTTCCTTCTGACCTTAAACTAATAACCTAAGGAGCTGACGCTATCCATGTTTCCTTCTGTTGGAATGTAAGCTTACTGAGGGGAAGAATGTTTTGGCTGTTACAGCCCTACATGCATCTAGAATAGTGCCTGCTACTTTTTCAGTACTATGTAAATATTGACTGAAGTCAGTGAGCGATAATACGTGGTTAATGATTTTGGGAGCAGCAGATGCACTTTGCTGTTTCCTGAGTAATGAAGCATCATTAAGTAAAGTCTTCTAGGTAGGAGAGTATTACCATAGGAGAACCTACATTTTTAGAATTTTTGTTTTTGAAATGGGCTTATTGTGTACAATAGGGTGACTTGAATCACAGAGGTCTGCCTATGTCTGCTTCTTTAGTGCTGGGATTAAAGGTGTGCACCATGAAACTCTGTATCACACAACTACATCACAGTTCATAAGAAATTTAGTTTGGGTTTTCCTTCCCTCCTATCTTGAGTCAGGTTTCTCTATGTAGCCCTGGCTACCCTTGAACTCAGTCTGTTGACCAGGCTGGTCTCAAACTCGTAGAGATCCACCTCCTGCGTGCTGGGATCAAAGGTGTGCACCACCACCATCTGCCTGGCTGGTGGTTTTTATTTGTACTAACTTTGCATATCTCCATTGGTACTTACTAAACTTGAAAGTGCTACAAACAGAACATTGCTTGTTGCTTGTACTAGACAGCATGTAACATGAGAACATGAGCCTTCAGTTTAAAGTGCTTAAGTTATTTCTCTTGACTATTTAATAGGCAGAAAGAATAGGCCCCCCAGCATCGGGAGGCAGAGGCAGGTGGACCCCTGAGTTCAAGGCCAGCCTGGTTTACAGAGTGAGTTCCATGACAGACAGGGCTTCACAGAAAAATCCTGTCTCAAAAAACCAAACCAAACCAACCCAACCCAGCCTGCTCTTGGAATGTACCTGAGGCCTCAGGCTTGCTGTTTTCATTCTGTAGGGCATCTGACTGGAAGCTAGACCAACCTGATTGGACTGGTCGCCTCCGAATCACTTCAAAAGGGAAGATTGCCTACATCAAACTGGAAGATAAAGTTTCAGGTGAGTGCAGTTCCTCAAGTGTGGTGGATGCTGGGTAGTGTGCTTTTGTGAGCTTCCTCAGTTAAGGGCTGGCATGGAGAATGCCAGTTAGATGGAGTTAGCTTTTCTGCTGCTGCTCAAAGATGTCTTTTTCTTACTGTTAGGGGAGCTCTTTGCTCAGGCACCAGTAGAACAGTATCCTGGTATTGCTGTGGAGACTGTGACAGACTCCAGCCGCTACTTTGTGATCAGGATCCAGGATGGCACCGGTAAGAAATCTGGGCTTTTCCTTGGGATAAGGTTAGGAAAATAGGCTGTACTCTGATAAAATTGTGTCCTCATTACGTTTCTCTTCCTTTTATAGCTTTTCCTTTCCTCTTTTTCAATGTTACTATGACGCTATTGAAGGGAAAGGGTTGATATTTTATAGGTCTGAGCTTATGCTCAATTCTGTTATTTAACACAAGAGAGCATGTAATAACTATGGTGGGTTTTGATGGAATTGTCTTGAATCATAATTTCTAGGACAACATTTCTCAGCCATTTCTTTATTTTTTTTAAGACAGAATCTTACTATGTACCTGGCTGCTTGCAATATATGCCAGGCTGGCCTTGAACTCAGAGATGGGCCTGCTTCTGCTGGGCTTAAGGCTGTGTAGCACACCGCCTCTTTGTAGTTTCTAATAGGCTGTTAACCAAGGACAAGAAATACTTCAGCACGGGCCAAGTTGTGACTGCAACACTTAGCTTGCTGGTTGCAGGATGAGGTGGCCACAGGCTCTACAGTCGGTGTGGCTCAGTTTCAGTAGAACTTCATTGTCGGACTTGGGCTGTGGGAAGAGTTGGCCTTTTGGTTGCATGGTTTTTTTTTTTTTTAAAGATTTTATTTATTTTATGTATATGAGTGCACTATAGCTGTCTTCAGATACATCAGAAGAGGGCTTCAGACCCCATTACAGATGGTTGTGAGCCACCATGTGGTTGCTGGGAATTGAGCTCAGGACCTCTGGAAGAGCAGCCAATGCTCTTAACCGCTGAGCCATCTCTCCAGCCCTCAGATGTATGTTATCTGCTGACTGCTGGCCTGTGAGAAGATTCTCAGCAGATCTTATGCGTCTCGTATGCCATGTAGTTCTGATAGGGAGGATTCATCACAGGGAGCATGCTTTCTGAGACCCCTCCTTCTCATAGGGCGCAGTGCGTTTATTGGCATCGGCTTCACGGATCGGGGAGATGCCTTCGACTTTAATGTTTCCCTGCAGGATCACTTCAAGTGAGTGAAGCTTGTTCTTGGTTTTCAGGGTACATAATTATGGGGTGCTGCCTGAGCGGGTGTTTCTCTTGCCACATGGTTTATTTAGTTGTCTGTTCTGTATGTCTTCTTTATCTTTGTACTTGGTCTCATCTTTCCATACAGCCTGTCTATATTTTAGATCCTTGTGCAGTGGTTTGTGTTGATGACTGTTACCCCCATGGGGAATTTGCCCTTGCTTTTAAGAAGATGGGGGAGGGTGACCCACGGCAGCCGCGACTGTCCACGGGCAGCCATGCGCCATTCCCGTCATTTAAGCAGCTGATGTGCTCTGTGTCTGCATGTGAATTTGGCACAGCTGTAGTGACCATCACTCAGTAGTACATCACTTCCGGTCTCTAGGACAGTGTGGGTCTTTATTCCTTCAGGACTCTGAAGTCTAAAGCTCAGAGATGGAACCTGCAAGGCCACAGTAACTAACACAGCTCCTTCGGGGCAGTTCTCAGGCCTGGGGCTGAAAACTCTTGAGAGGGATGTGTCTATCACACTCTTGTATTGCTGCTCAGTCTGAACCTTTGGATATTCTTTTCATTTTCTCTCTCATGTTTTATGGGTCCCCTATTCTGCTTTCTGGAATTTCAGTTCATCTAAGTGAGAGATAATCAGATTTGGGTCATACTCTGCTTCAGGTAATTGCAAACTGAGATTAAATTCTTATTTCCCCAAAGGTGGGTAAAGCAGGAAACTGAGATTTCCAAAGAATCGCAGGAAATGGATAATCGTCCAAAGTTGGATTTAGGCTTCAAAGAAGGACAGACCATCAAGTTGAGTATTGGGGTAAGTATGATTTCTTTTCTTTACGTTTTATTATATGTGTGTGGGTGTTTTGCCTGCATATATGTTTGTGCACCTCAGGCATTCAGTGTCTGTGGAGGCTAGAAGAGGGTGTTGAATCCTCTGGACTGGAGTTATAGATGGCTGTTAGCTGCCATGGGAGGTGCTGGGATTCAAACCCGTGTCCTCTGGAATAGCAGAGCTCTTTAGTGCTGAACTAATTCTCCAGCTGCTATTTTCTTTTCTTCTTTCTCTCTCCCTCTCTCTCTTTCTTTCTTTCTTTTGTTTTTTTTGAGACAGGGTTTCTCTGTGTAGCCCTGGCTGTCCTGGAACTCACTCTGTAGACCAGGCTGGCCTCGAACTCAGAAATCCACCTGCCTCTGCCTCCCAAGTGCTGGGATTAAAGGCATGCGCCACCACTGCCTGGCTTGCTATTTTCTTTTTAAAGACAAGGTATCACTGTATAACCCTGACTGGCCTGGAACTTGCTATGTAGATCAGGCTAGCCTTGAATTCACATATCCACTCACTTCTTCTTCTAGAGTACTGGGGTTAAGGGTGTATGCTGACTGTGTATGAGTTTTATTATTTTCCTGTTATTCTCTAGGTCTGTGACATCCCTCTCTCTCTCTTGTAGAACATTACAGCCAAGAAAGGAGGTGCTTCTAAGCCCCGGGCCTCAGGAACGGGGGGCCTGAGCTTACTCCCACCTCCACCTGGAGGCAAAGTCACTATTCCCCCACCATCTTCCTCAGTTGCCATCAGCAACCATGTCACCCCACCACCTATTCCAAAGTCTAGCCATGGAGGTAATGACTCAGGTAGGTCTGCTGCTTAACTTGAATTCTGTGTTAAATGGATAACCATTTGCCGAGGAGTTTTGCTAGGACGCCGTTTTTGGTACTGACAAGGCGATGGTGGGGAGATCGGCGTTTTCCTGGTGAGGTACTGTCTAGTAGGTGCTCTCACAGAGGCCATGTGCTCATAGAAGCCTTTCTGGGCTAGAAGGATGGCTGAGGGTGAGTGCTGCTCCTCCAGAGGAGTGAGGATGGTGCCTAGCACCCACATGGGTCAGGTAGCTTACCATGGCATCTGAGACCTCCGACCCCTGGGGGCACAGGCACGCATGTGTACACACTTATATACAGACACACATACACATAATTAAAATAGCACACAAAGCCAGGTGGCGGTGGCACACTCTTTTAATCCCATCACTGAGGAGGGGAATCTCTGTGAGTTCCAGGCCAGCATGGTCTACAGAGCGAGTTCCAGGATGGTCAGGGCTACACAGAGAAACTCTATCTCAAAAAACAAAACAAAACAAAACAAAAGGCACATTAATTAATTAATTTTAAAAAAGGACTCTTGCATTCATTGTTGGTTAGATGCTAGCAGGCTAGTCAGAGTTATAAAATGATTTTGGCTATGGCTCTAGTACTCATGTCTGAATGCACTTGGTACACATTATTTAAATTTTCTCAAAAAAATAAAACAAAACAACAAACTGATTTACTTTTAGGTAGCCTAGGCCTTGAATGTGCTGTAGCTGAAGATGACCTAGAATCTCTAGTCTACCTGACTTCATTTCCCAAGTGCTGGCATTGTGAGCTGTGCCATAGCACGGCTTGCTTATTAAGGTCTTAAGTCTTGAGTGTGCTTGTTTGCAAAACGAAGGTGAAAAATTACCCCAGGTTGGTAAGGTTAATGCTGTCCAGTGCCTGCCACAGTTTCTGGAACATAGTAGCCCTTCCGTGAAACGTGCCGTAGGGCCTCTGCGTGTTTATCATCTCCAGTTTGTTAGCCCCCACAGCACTGGAGAGGCCGAAGCCAGAGGGTCACAAGTACACGGCCTGCATGCTACACAGTGAGCTCCAGGCCAGCTGGCGCTGTGGGTCTCCACTCAGCCAGAACTGAGCAGACAACGGTTTTGTTTTTCCTTACGGCTAGAGGAAAATAGCAGGTGTAGTTATATTTTTCCATTTGGGAAAAAGGAGACCACTAAGACTCAAAGGAATGTTTTTTTTTTCTTTTTGAGAAGCTGTTACAGTATATCTCAGACTAGTCTAGAGAACTCAGTAAGAAATGAAACTCTCTGTGTGTGTTCATATACACATTAATACTAGAAAATCAGGTGTTAGAATTTGGTAGGCGTTAACTAGTTATGTCTGTCTGTCTGTCTGTATGTATGAGTAGGACACTTCACACATTTGTGCATCATCCTTTCATCCTTGTGCGGTGGCCATCCTAATTCTTTTTTTTTTTTTTTTTTTTGGTTTTTTCGAGACAGGGTTTCTCTGTGTAGCCCTGGCTGTCCTGGAACTCACTCTGTAGACCAGGCTGGCCTCGAACTCAGAAATCCGCCTGCCTCTGCCTCCCAAGTGCTGGGATTAAAGGCATGCGCCACCACTGCCCGGCGCCATCCTAATTCTTGATTGTTGCAGATTAGTGCATGTACTGCTGAAGTGAATACTTTCTGTTGTTTTTTTGAGATAGGTTTTCACTGTGGAGCCCTGGCTATCCTGGAATTTGCTAGGTAGACCCGGCTGGTCTTGGCCTTATAGCAGTCTGCCTACCTCTGCCTCTCGAGAGCTGGGATTAAAGGTGTGTCAGTACTCATGGCTTAAAGTGAACACTTATAAAATTGTTCTTAGCAGATTTTACTTTATGTGTATGGGCAGTTTGCTTGCATGCCCGTGCTGCATGTGTTTGCAGTGCCCTTGGCCAGAAGAGGACATCAGACTGGAAAGAGGCCTTGGAACTGTGAGTGTAGATGATTTTGAGCCATCATGTGGGCACTGGGAACTGAACCTGGGTCCCCTGGTAAAGGAGCCATCTCTCCAGCTGCCCTTCCCACCACCATTTGAGACAGTATCTCTTGTAGCCCAGGCTGGCCTCAAGCTTGTGATGTAGCTGAGGATAGCTTTGACCCCGACCGTCCTGCCTCTCCCTCCCCTGTGCAGGGCTTTCATGTGCGCCGCCCTGCGTGCGCTTCTTTTATGATTGCTCCAAGGTTGCTGTGGGAGGGGACTTCATGACGGCACTGGTCATGCATGTATGTTGTTGTGTTTTGTTCTGCCTCATTCCCTTCTTTCACTACCTCCCCCTCCCCCCATTCCTCTGATTTACTGCCTGGTTCCCTTTTTTTCACCAGAATCTGAAGAGTTTTAAATTTAATGTATTAGGTAATACATATTAGTTTTTTGAGTTGATTACTAAGAGTAAGCTTTTTCTAAAACTTTGGAGGTGGAAATTTTGTAGCTGCTTATTTTGCTTCATGTCACCAGAAGGTACCAGGGACCCTATTGAAGATTAAAATTTTTTTAAAAAAAATTCTTACCCACTTGTGCATTTTATTGAATGAGGCAGTGACCCAAATCCTTCCCCCTCCCCCCTTTTTTCCTGTTTCTGTGTAGTTTTAGCTGTCCTGGAACCCTCTTTGTAGAACAGGCTGGCCTTCCATGTCTAGTTTAGCTGTCCTGGAATCCTCACTGTAGACCAGGCTGGCCTTCCACTTAGAGCTCTACCTACCTCTGCCTCCCGAGTGCTGGGATTAGCTTAGTTATATTTCATTAAAAGAGAGAATATAAGCTCCTAGTGTCCATCAGTTCGTGGTGCCATTTGCATGCTCAGGTAGGTCGCTCTTATGGGCTTCTTGGGGAGTACACAGTTGACCCAGTAAATGGGCGTTCGTTGAAAATCATCCTTGGCTTTGGCCTGTGGCCAGGGGTGAGAATTGGCGCCCAGAACCACCGAGGCCTCAGCTCACCACCCGCTGTCCCAGTGTGGGAGGGTGAAACCCAGGCCCCTACATTCTAGGAAAAAAAAAGAAAAAGAGGGAATATAAGTGAAATGACTTTAGAAAATTTGTAACCACACAGCTGAGGATTAATTTTTTAATTAAACTTTATTTTTGAGAATTAGAAATTCATACACAGTTATAAGAAATAATGAAAGGAAGAAAGTGTGCTGGTACATACCTCAAGTCCCAGTATTTGGGAAGGAGAAGCAGTTCAGTGTCATCCTAAATGACTTAGCTTCCAGGCCAGCCTGAACTATTGGGGACTTGGTCTCAAATTGAAAAAAAAAAAAGAAAAATATTGAAAGAAACTTTGTATCCTCATTGTTCAGTATCTCTAATAACATCTTACAAACTTTCTTTGGCTGTTACATTATCTTCTAATCTTACCAAGTTTCTCATCTGTCTGTCAGTCTGTAGGCATGGATGGGTGGCCTTAGTTTTATGCAGTTTTGCCCTGCATAGGTTCACAGATCCACTGTGAGGGTCAGGCTGCAACAAGCCTGTATTGCTGTCTTTTATTTTAAAAGACTTACTATTGTTGTTGTTATTATTTTTGTTTTGTTTTTTAGAGTCCAGGTTTCTCTGTGTAGCTCTGGACATCCTGGAACTCACTCTGTAGACCAGGCTGGCCTCAAACTCAGAGATCTGTCTGCCTCTGCCTCCTGAGTGCTGGGATTAAAGGCGTGTGCCATCACCATCTGGCTAAATTTATTATTTTTAATGCCAGTGCAAGTACCCTTAGAGGCCAAAGGTATCAGAGCCCCTGGAGCTGGAGTTACAGATGGTTGTGAACCACCAGATTCGGGGGCTGGGAACAGAACTTGGGTCCTCTGGAAGAGCAGCATGTCTGCTCGTAACCATTGAGCCATTTCTTCAGCCTCACTATAAGAATCTTCAGTATTACCCTTTATAACCATATTCCTCTGGGTGCCCTTCTCCCATCCCCGGCTCATGGCCGTCTCTTACCTGCCCTGTCTTTATATAAAGTTACTGCTTTAGGCATGTAATGTAAGTGGGGTGATACAGTTTGTAACTTTTGGGGACTTAATGGAGTCTCAAGTTGTCCTGTATGTCAAATTCTCCTTTTTATTGTGATTATATGTATTTATTGCAGTGTTTTTAACTATCACCTACATAAGAACATTCGAACTGCTGCGTTTTGAGTGATTATAAATGAAGCTGCTGTGACCTTTGGGTGTAGGTTTCCTTGTGAACATGATTAAACTCTCCTCCACTCCTCCACTCCCCCAACCCCCTCTTGTTTAGATATCCTGTTAGATTTGGATTCTCCGGCTCCTGTCTCAACTTCAGCACCAGCTCCAGTTTCCACAAGCAATGACTTGTGGGGAGACTTCAGCACTGCGTCCAGGTAATAGGCACAGTATCCCCAGCAGCCTCTCCCTTAGTGTGTAGAGCAGTGGTCTCAGTCTTCCTGATGCTGTGACTTTTTATTCGTTTTTTTTTTTTTTTTTTTTTTTTTGTTTTT
>CM052700.1:23689433-23701160 GCA_028551405.1 Uromys caudimaculatus | reverse complement strand
TGTCCATTGGTTGGGTGTAGGTATCTACATCTGACTCTTTCAGTTTGGTCTTTTGGAGGGCAGTCATGATAGGCCCCTTTTTGTGAGGATACCAGAGCCTTGGTAATAGTGTCAGGCCTTGGGGCCTCCCCTTGAGCTGGATCCCACTTTGGGCCTGTCGCTGGACCTCCTTTTCCTCAGGCTCTTCTCCATTTTTTTGTCCCTGAAGTTCTTTCAGACAAGAACAATTATGGGTCAGTTTTTGACTGTGGGAAGGCAACCCCATCCCTCACTTGATGCCCTTTCTTCCTGCTGGAGGTGGGCTCTACAAGTTCCCTCTCCCCACTGTAGGGCATTTCATCTAAAGCCCCTTTCTTGAGTCCCGAGAGTCTCTCACCTCCTAGGTCTCTGGTATATTCTGGAGGGTATCCCCACCTCCTACCTCCCAAGGTTGCCTGTTTTCATTCTTTCTGTGGCCCTCAGGGCTTCAATCCTGTTTCCCCCACCGAATACTTGATCATGCTTTCCCCCCCCCCCCCCCAGTTCCCTTTCCTACCCAGGTCCCTCCCTTCCCCCTCCTGTGATTGCTTTCTTCTCCCTCCCAAGTGGGATTGAGGTATCCTCAGTGGGCCTTTTGGCTTGTTAACCTTTTTGAGTTCTGTGTATTGTATCCTGGGTATTCAGTACTTCTTTTTGGCTAATATCTACTTATTAGTGAGTACATACCATGCATGTCCTTTTGGGTCTGAGTTACCTCACTCAGGATGATATTTTCTAGTTCCATCCATTTGCCTGCAAAACTCAGGATGTCCTCGTTCCTAATAGCTGAGTAGTATTCCACTGTGTAAATCTTATACCCAAAAGATGCCCCACCATGCCACAGTGGCACATATTCCACTCTGTTCATAGTGGCCTTGTTTGTGATAGCCAGAAGCTGGGAACAACCTAGATGTCCCACAACAGAAGAATGGATACAGAAATGTGATTTCCGGAGTGGTTGTACAAGTTTGCAATCCCTCCAGCAATGGAGGAGTGTTCCTCTTTCTCCACATTCCTGCCAACAGGTACTGTCACCTGAGTTTTTGATCTTAGCCATTCTGACTGGTGTGAGGTGGAATCTTAGGGTCATTTTGATTTGCACTTCCCTGATCATTAAGGACTTTGAACATTTCTTTAAGTGCTTCTCAGCCATTCAAGATTCCTCTGTTATGAATTCTCTGTTTAGTTCTATACCCCAATTTTTGATTGGGTTGTTTGATTTTGGTTTTTAGGTGCTTGGCTTCTTGAGTTCTTTATATGTTTTGAATATTAGCCCTCTATTGGATGTGGGGTTAATGAAGATTTTTTCCCCAATATGTAGGTTGCCGATTTGTCTTATTGACTATGTCCTTTGCTTTACAGAAGCTGTCCAGTTTCATGAGGTCCCATTTATCAATTCTTGATCTTAGAGCCTGAGTCATTGGAGCTCTGTTTAGGAAATTTCCCCCTGTGCCAATGAGTTCAAGGCTCTTTCTCACTTTCTCTTCTATTAGATTCAGTCTATCTGGTTTTATGTTGAGGTCCTTGATACACTTGAGCTTTGTGCAAGGTGACAAATATGGATCTATTTTCATTTTTTCTACATACAGATTGCCAGTTAGACCAGCATCATTTATTGAATATGCTTTCTTTTTTCCATTATATATTTTTGGCTTCTTTGTCAAAGATCAAATGTCCTTAAGTGTGTGGTTTTATTTCTGGGTCTTCAATTCTATTCCATTGATCAACATGTCTGTCTCTGTACCAATACCATGCAGTTTTTTTTTTTTTTTTTTTTTTTTTTTTTATCACTATTGCTCTGTAGTATCGCTTGAGGTCAGGGATGGTGATTCCCGCAGAAGTTCTTTTATTGTTAAAAATTGTTTTTGCTATTCTGGGTGTTTTGCTTTTCCAGATGAATTTGAGAATTGCTCTGTTCATGTCTTTGAAGAATTGTGTTGGGATTTTGATGGGGATTGCATTTATCTCTCCATTTTCTGAGATCTTCAATTTCTTTCTTGAGAGACTTGAAGTTCTTGTCATATAGATCTTTCACTTATTTGGTTAGAGTTACCCTAAGATATTTTATATTATTTGTGGCTATTGTGAAGTTGTTTCCCTAATTTCTTTCTCAGTCTGTTTATCATTTGTATAAAGGAAAGTTACTATTTATTTGAGTTAATTTTATATCTAGCCACTTTGCTGAAGTTGTTTATCAGCTGTAGGAGTTCTCTGGTAGAATTTTTGGGGTTGCTTATGTATACCATCATATCATCCACAAATAGTGATATCTTGACTTCTTCTTTGCCAATTTGTATCCCCTTGATCTCCATTTGTTGTATTATTGTTCTAGCTAGAACTTTGAGTACTATATTGAATAGATATAGTGAAAGTGGGCACCCTTGTCTTGTCCCTGATTTTAGTTGGTTTGCTTCAAGTATCTCTCCATTTAATTTGATATTGGCTGTTGGTTTGCTGTATATTGCTTTTATTAAATTTAGGTGTAGGCCTTGAATTCCTGACCTCTCCAATACTTTTAACATGAAGGATTATTGTATTTTGTCAAATGCTTTTTCAGCATCTAAGGAAGTGGTCATGTGATTTTTTTGAGTTTGTTGATGTTAGTGGATTACATTAATGGATTTTTGTATATTGAACCATCCTTGAATCCCTGGGATGAAGCTTACTTGATCATGATGGATGATTGTTTTGATGTGTTCTTGGATTTGGTTTGCAAGAATTTTATTGAGTATTTTTGCATTGATATTCATAAGTGAAATTGGTCTGAAGTTCTCTTTCTTTGTTGGGTCTTTGTGTGGTTTATAAATCAGAGTAATTGTGGCTTCATAGAACAAGTTAGGTAGTGTTCCTTCTATTTTATGGAATAGTTTGAGGAGTGTTGGTATTAGATCTTCTTTGAAGGTCTGGTAGAATTCCATACTAAAGCCATCTGGCCCTGGGTTTTTTTTTTGGTTGGGAGGTTTTTAATGACTTCTGTTTCCTCAGGGAATACGGGACTGTTTAGAGAGTTTACCTCTCTTGATTTAACTTTGGTACATGGTATCCATCTAGAAAATTATCCATTTCATCTATATTTTCTGGTTCTGTTGAATATAGGCTTTAGTAGTAGGATCTTGTGGAGCAGTGGTCTGTGGCAGGCAGTCTGGCACCAGGTTGAGCATAGGCTGAAAACTCTGGGAGACCCAGTGGAACAATCCACGAGGGACTGAAAAATGTTTTTGGCCAACGTTCCCCGGAAGACTCCTGTAAAAACAGCTTCAGCTTTCACAACCCCTACAGAGAGGCTTTTCATGTGAGATTTGTCATGTAGGATCAACACCAAGCCCTCCCACATGCAAATAAGGTGCCCCGAAGCCCTCAAACCAAGCCAATGGGAAGTACCTGTTGTCAAACCCCTGACCTCTCCCAAACAGTATATTAGACCATCCCGACCTGTGTAGGAGAGATCGCCATCCAGAAGGAATAAAGGTGTGAGAACTACTCCGGCGTCTGGGAGCTTCTATCATAAGAGCTGTAACACTGCTGCTCGGGAAGAGATCTGCTCTCCTGAACACCACCAGAAGCTTCCCACACTCCTCGCCAGCTAGTTGGCCTCTTGTGGGCTCAGCCCGGGCCTGACTCAGCACAGGGCGGTGGGTACAGTGTCTTGGTGCAACTGAGGTGGCAACTGCAGAGACCAAGGTGGAGGAGATTCCGACCCTGCTCGTGCTCTCCCCCTTGCCAGAACCCTTGCATTTGGCTGGCCAGAGATCCCTGAGGAAGGCTCCCAGCACGCAGGCCAACAGGATCTGATGATTTTTTGAATTTCTTCAGTTTCTGTTGTTATGTCTTCCTTTTCATTTCTGATTTTTTAATTTGGATACTATCTCTGTGCCCTTTAGTTAGTTTGGCTAAGGGTTTATCTATCTTGTTGGTTATCTCAAAGAGCCAGCTTTTGGTTTTGTTGATTCTTTGTATTGTTCTCTTTGTTTCTATTTGGTGATTTTAGCCCTATTTCCTGCTGTCTACTCCTCTTGGATGTGTTTGCTTCTTTTTTTCTAGGGCTTTCAGGTGTGCTGTTAAGCTGTCAGTGTAAGATCTCTCCAGTTTCTTTACCAGGGCACTTAGTGCTATAAATTTCCCTCTTAGCCCTGCTTTCATTTTTGTCCCATAAATTTGGGTATGCTGTGTCATCATTTTCATTGAATTCTAGGAAGTCTTTAATTTCTTTTTTATATTTCCTCCCTGACACCAAGTTATCATCGAGTAGAGAGTTGTTCAATTTCCATGAGTATGTGGACTTTCTGTTGTTTATGTTGCTATTGAAGACCGGCCTTAGTCTGTGGTGATCTGATGGAATGCGTGGGATTATTTCAGTCTTCTTGTATCTGTTGAGGCTTGTTTTGTGACCAATTGTATGGTTAATTTTGGTTAACCATGAGGTGCTGAGAAGAAGTTATATTCTTTTGTTTTAGGGTGAAATTTTCTGTACATATCTGTTAAACCCACTTGTTTCATAACCTCTATTAGTTTCACTGTGTCTCTGTTTAGTTTCTGTTTCAATGACCTGTCCATTGGTGAGAGTGTGGTATTGAAGTCTCCCACTATTATTGTGTGTGGTTCAATGTGTGTTTTGAGCTTTAATAAGGTTTCTTTTATGAATGTGGGTGCCCTTGCACTTGAGGCATAGATGTTCAGAATTGAGACTTTCTTTTGGTGGATTTTTCCTTTGATGAATATGAAGTGTCCTTCCCCATCTTACTTGATAACTTTGGGTTGAAAGTCTATTTTGTTGGCTATTAGGATGGCAACTCCCACTTGTTTCTTGGAGCCATTTGCTTGGAGGACATTTTTCCAGCCTTTTCCTCTGAGCTAGTGTCTGTCTTTGTCATTTAGGTGTGTTTCTTGTATGTAGCAAAATGCTGGATCTATTTCTATATCCAGTTTGTTAGCTTATGGCTTTTTATTAGGGAATTGAGTCCATTGATGTTGAGATATATTAAAGACAGAAGATTGCTAGTTCCTGTTATGTTTGTTGTTGTAGGTAGCATTATGTGTATGTGATTTTCTCCTTTTGGTTTTGTTGTGAGATGATTAATTTCTTGTTTTTTCTTTGGTGTAGGTACCCTTCTTGTGTTGGAGTTTTCCTTCTAGAATCCTCTGTAGGGATGGATTGGTAGATAGATATTGTTTAAATTTGGTTTAGTCCTGGAATATTTTGTTTTTTCCATCTATGATGATTGAGAATTTTTAAGGGTATAGTAGCCTGGGCTGGTGTTTGTGTTCCCTTAGGGTCTGCCTGACCTCTGTCCAGGCTCTTCTGGCTTTTAGTGTTTCTGTTGAGAAGTCTGGTGTAATTCTGATAGGTCTGTCTTTATATGGTCTTTCCCCCTTACAGCTTTTAATATTCTTTCTTCGTTCTGTGAATTTAGTGTTTTGATTATTATGTGACAAGAGGATTTTCTCTTATGGTCCAATCTATTTGGTGTTCTATAGGCTTCCTGTACATTTACGGCCATCTCTTTCTTTAGGTTGGGCAAGTTTTCTTCTATGATTTTGTTGAAGATGTTTTCTGGTCCTTTGAGCTGGAAATCTTCACTCTCTTCTATTCCTATTATTCTTAGTTTTGTTCTTTTAATTTTGTCCTGGATTTCCTGGATGTTTTGGGTTAATTTTTTTTTTTAAATTTTGTATTTCTTTGACCATTGTGTCAATATCTTCTAAGGTATTGTTTATGCCTGAGATTCTCTCTTCTTTCTCTTGCATTCTGTTGTTGATGCTTACATCTGTAGCTCCTGACTTCTTTCCTAGGTTTTCCGTTTCCAGGGTTGCCTCCATTTGTGTTTTCTTTATTGTTTCTACTTCCATTTTTTGGTCTTGGACTGCTTTGTTCAATTCCTTCACCTGTATTTCTTTAAGGGATTTATTTGTTTCCCCTTTAAGGGCTTCTACCTGTTTACCTATATTTCTTTTAGTGAATTATTTATATCCTTCTTAAAGGACTCTATTATCTTCATGAGATAGGATTTTAGGTCAGCATCTGGTTTTCAGGTGAGTTGTGGTTTCCATGGCTTGCTGTGGTGGGAGAACTTGGTTCTGATGGTGCCAAATACTTTGGTGCAATATACTATAGGCTTCTGTTGCTTATGGTCTTGCACTTGCCTCTTGCTATCTGGTTATCTCTGGTGTTAACTGGCCTGGGTGTCTCTGTCTGGAACCTGCCTCCTGTGTCCCTGGGTTCCTGCAGGTCCCCTGGGAGACCTGTGGCCTTGGCTGTAGCAGATATCCTGGGAGGTCTTGTTGTGTTGGATAGGATTATTTCCTTCCCAGCTATTTTTGGTTCATTTATTCTTCTCATCAAATGTACTCTACTGTGTTCTTGTGGCTGTGATTGTTTTTCTTCTTCCTCAATATATAATATTACTTTGGGGTAGAGAGACAAGTTCTTATTTTGTAGCCCTTGTCTGTCCTAGAATTATATAAGTAAACCATTCTGGCCTCTGCCTCCTGACTCCTGAGATTAAAGATGTGCTACCACACCCAGCTAACTCTTCCTTTAAAAACTGTCTAGAATGCTTGGTGAGTTGTCATGAATTGCCTTCACATATATTTGTCTTGTGATGTCTTTATTGTTTTTAAGAAATTTTAAGAAAGAATTTAAGAAGAAATTTTAAGAAAGAATTCAGAATTCTACTTTTGAAAAAGGGTCAAAAAATAAAAAAACAATATATATATTTTTTTTAAAAGAGAAAGGATCAATGACCTCAAATAAGCAGGTGAACACACAAAAGGTCAGGATAGTTACTACAGTAAACCAACCAAGAAATAACTTAGAGGAGAAATTCAGCAAGAAACTGAAACCCCCCCCCCCCAAAAAAAAAAAAAAAAGAGGAACTTCAGGAAATGAAAGAAACAATCAAATAAACAGAGGCTGGTATAAAGCTCAGCAGGTACCACTCTTGCAGAATATCCAAATTGAATCCTAGCAAACGAACCACATTAGGCAACTTGCAATCACCTGGAACTCCAGCTCCAGGGACTCTGGCCTCCTCTTTTGGCCTCCTCAGGCACCTGCACTCATGTGCACATAACCACCACACTCAGAAATATGTGCATACACATACTTTTAAAAATAAAAATAAATCTTTTTAAAAATCATTCAAATAAAGCCACACATGGCCCTTCTGGCCTGTGCCTTCTGTTGGGGAAGATCATCAGATCATCTGCCCCTCTGGAGACCCCACAGTCTGAAGGCCTCTCAAGATGCCTGCTGCACCCAGGTTAACAGGTAAGAGACCTTCCTAAAGAACAGCAGCTGGGATCCCCAAGGAGCCCAGCAGACTCGGAACCCATCCCCTCTGCTTGAACTCCACCTCCTTTCCTGCCAGGGCAGATCATCAGCTTATCTGCCCCACTGGAGACCCCACAGTCTGAAGGCCTCCCAGATGTGCTACACCCAGGCCAACAGGTAAGGAACTTTCCCAAATAACCACAGCAGCAGCCCATGAGGAGCCCTGGATTAGGGACCCATCCCCTCCACTCGAACTCTACCTCTTCCAGTCGGCCTGCACCTTCCACCAGAGCAGATCATCAGCTTGTTTGTCCCTGTAAAGACTCCACAGTCTAAAGGCATCCCAGGAGATCTGCTGCACTCAGGGCAACAGACCCCACAGTCTGGAGGTCTCCCAGGAGATCTGCTGTAGCCAGGACAACAGATCATCAATGTGCATACTCCTCTGAAGACCTCACATTAGCATAGAGGGAGCAAACCTCTCTGCTAATGGAGGAAGAAGAAAAGAAATACCAATTATTCAACCAACCAGAACATCAATGAACAAAACCATACGAAATAGCAAGTCTGTCTCAATAAGAACCTTGAACGCAAATATTTCCAACCAACTAATAAGAAAAACTGACTGTCTCCAAGAAATGGACTTTGCCAACAAAGACATTAAAAAACTAAGAGTCAAACAATAGAAATTAATCTACCAAAATAAAACCATGAATAGGTATAGCAATTGTAATAGATGATAAAGTAGTCTTCAAAACAGTCAAAAGAGATAAAGGTAGTTGCTACATATTATCAAAGGAAACTGCTGGAAGCCAAGATGATTCAAGGTTTTCTTGTATGAACATAGCTCCTTGTCTAAAACCATGAACATGTTTGGGAAGGCCAGTATTGCCCTGGGACCAGAGCCTTAGGGAAGCTGTGACTTTGGACTCTGGGACTATGGTTATCAGTTCCAAGGCCACTGTGTGCTTGGTCTGTGTTGCATTTGAGATAGCCTGTATTCTCTTTGCACAACATTGATTAGCTTCCTCCAGCTCACTTTGTCTCATTGTATGATAGCTTTCTGTTGGCTCTGTCCCATTGTCCCCCTACAAACTATGTAAAAGATGCTGTACTTAACACACTTGCTTGCATGAGCCATCAGCTTGTGCAAGACCTCCTGATCCCAAGCTTTCCTATCTTCTTTATTATTCTTTTATCCTGTGGTCCTCCCTCTCAGGAACCTGTGGCTGAAGAATGCCTTGCAGGTTCAGGTTGGGGGCAATTAATTAGGAAGGTTTAACAGTTGTAAACATTTGTGTATGGAATATTGTGGCTCTCAAGTTCATCAAACAAACATCAAAACCTACAAAGGGTCCTGATACAATAATAGGGAGACTTCAATGCTCTATTCTCATAGTTAGATAGGTCTTTAAAACTAAAAATCAGCAAAGGAACCTCAGAACTAAACATAGCAAAGATCAACAGGGTAATTTAATAGCTATCTACAAATGATTCTATGAAAAGATAGAAAATAATTCCTCTCAGCAGCCCATGGAACTGTCTTAGACACTGATCCCATTATAGGCCATAAAATGAGCCTTAAAAATACAAAAGTTTGGGGGGGCATCCTTGTGAAGATAGGGGAAAGGAGGAATGGGATGAGGAACTGTGGGAGGGCAGACTGGGAGGGGAGCAATGACTGGACTGTAAAATAATAAAAGTGAAAAAATTACAACACTTAAGATAATTCCTTGCATCTTACTAGACAACAAAGAAATAAAATTAGAAATCAATAGCACACAAATACTTGAAGATTGAACAACATACTTTTGAATGAACAGTGAGCAACTGATGAAACTAGAAATGGAAAAAGAATTCTCTCATAGAAATATGAATGTCATAATTAGGGGTTCAAATGCTGTGATAAAACACCATGACCAAAAGCAAATTAGTCAGGAAAGGATTTATTTGATCACACATCTTGTAGTCCATCATTCAGGGAAGTCAGAGCAGGAACTCAAGTCAAGAACCTAGAAGCAGGAACTGATGCAGAAACCATGGAGGAATGCTTCTTACAGGCTTGACCCTCCTTGCTTGCTCAGATTGTTTTCTTGTATACTCCAGGACCACTTGCTTAGGGGTGGCACCACCACACCAAGAGCTACATCAATCAAGAAAATGATCTGTAGGCTTGCCTATAGGTTGATCTTATGGAAGCATTTTCTCAACTGAGGTTCCTTCTTAGATGACTCTTAACTTGTGTCAAGCTGTAAAAAACTAGCCAGCACAAGGGACTTTGGAGATGGTTCAGTCGGTAAAATGTTTGCTGTGCAATCATGAAGATCTGAGTTTTGATCCCACAAAGAAAGCTTGGTGTGGTGGTATTCGTCTATGACCCTGCCACTAAGAATAGGTAGATAGGAGGCTCCTGGTGTCTTCTTGGCCAGATAGTTTTGATTTGATGTGCTTCAGGTTTAATGAGAGATGCTGTCTCAAAACATAAGGCAGAGAATAACAGAGGAAGCTGGATGGTGACCTCTGGCTGCCATACACATTTTCATATGTGCCTGGACCACTCCCCTCCCCCCATGTACACACATACACATGCATCACACACACATACAGAGAAATGGAGAGATAGAAATACATAGATAAATGTTCCTGGAAACCAATGAAGAAGAGAGCATAATCTGTATGTTCCCTGAGAAACAGCTAAGGCAGCCATAAGAGTAAATGAGCTTGCATTAAAAATTCAAGAGACTGCAAATAGTAACCTAGTGATGTACTTCAAGGCTGTAGAAAAGCAAGAAGCCAAACCCAAATGTAGTAATCACAAGAAATCATAAAGTTTAGGGCTGAAATTAATGAGATGGACTAAGACAATAAATTACATAGAATTAAACAAAGAGCTTGTTCTTCAAAAAGTTAGCAAGATTGAGAAACCCCTAGTTGAATTGACCAAAAGAAATTATAGAGTCCTTCTGGTCTAGGCCGGTGCCCTGAGCAGACCTTGGGCTTGAACTTCTTAGCCAGTCCCACAACACCCAGAGGAAGCTCAACTCCCAGGCGCTCTAACACGCCCAGGATCATAGGATCAGAGGTGAGGAGGACACAACATCTGTTCCAACACCAGGATTAACTGGGACCAGCAAGATTCAGGGACCTAGGAACCCTGCCAGACCAGTGGCATGGTCTCCTTCTGGTCTGGGCCGGTGCTCTGAGCAGATCTTGGGTGCAAACTCCTCAGCCAGTCCCACAACACCCAGAGGAAGCTCAACTCCCAGGTGCTCTAACACGCCCAGGATCATAGGATCACAGGATCTCAAGAGCTTGGTCACACCAGGATCTCAGGATCACAGGATCACAGAATCACAGGATCCCAGAAACAGCTGGTCTCTGAGGAGTTCTGATGCAACCAGGATCACAGGAAGGACAGCTCCAGTCAGATAAAGGGAGGGCAGGTAGCACTAGAGATAACCAGATGGTAGGAGGCAAGCACAAGAACATAAGCAACAGAAACCAAGGTTACCTGGCATCATCAGAACCCAATTCTCCCACCATAGCAAGTCCTGGATACACCATCACAGTGGAAAAGCAAGATTCAGATCTAAAATCACTTCTCATGATGATGATAGAGGACTTTATAAAGAATATAAATAACTCCCTTAAAGAAACACAGGAAAGGTAGCCAACGAGCGCCGGAGAAAGATACCCTTCCAGGAGCTTGGAAAAGCCGTGAATGGGGTTAAGGGGAGCAACACCTCTCACCCAGACCCGCCCGGATCCTTCGGGATCCAGGGCCTGAGAATCTGGGGACAGAAAAACTCTGAACCTTCCGGTTTCCAACTGTGGGTGGAGACCTCTGCCTGGGCCACCAGGAGTCTGTAGCCAACGAGCACCGGGGAAAGATACCCTCCCAGGAGCTTGGAAAAGCCGTGAGTGGGGTTAAGGGGAGCAACACCTCTCACCCAGACCCGCCCGATCCACCAGGATCCAGGGTTTGAGAACCCGGGGCCAGGAAACCTCTGAACCTTCCAGTTTCATCTGTGGGTGGAGACCTCTGCCTGGACCACCAGGGGCCTGAGCCTGGGGACCTCAGCCTGGGCCACAAGGCTCCAGGAGAGAGTGGGTATCCCAGGAGTGCTGACACAACTTTGAGCACAGGCAAAACCATCACTTCTGTTCGAACTCACTGAATCAAGAGCGACCCTTGCAGAGCCATCAGGGCATAGGAACCCAGGGACAGCTGGGGACAAGATCCTTCTGATTTCTTTCTGCACCCCAGAGCGGACCCTGTGCCACAGCTCTCCAAACCCAAACACCTCTCAGAGAGAGCTGGTCTTCAAGGAGTACTGACACAGAGGCCTGCAGGAGGGGCAAGGCACAACCAGACAGAGAAAGATCAGCTAACATCAGAGTTAACAAGATGGCAAAAAGCAAGGGTAAGAACATAAAGA
>CM052700.1:23662286-23688933 GCA_028551405.1 Uromys caudimaculatus | reverse complement strand
GCATATACCCAGAAGATGCTCCAACATGTAATAAAGACACATGCTCCACCATGTTCATAGCAGCCATATTTATAATAGCCAGAAGCTGGAAACAACCCAGATGTCCCTCATCAGAGGAATGGATACAGAAAATGTGGTACATCTACACAATGGAGTACTACTCAGCTATTAAAAACAATGACTTAATGAAATTTGCAGGAAATAGATGGAACTTGAAAATATCATCCTGAGCAAGGTAACTCAGTCTCAAAAGAACGAACATGGTATGTACTCCCTGATTAGCGGATATTGGCCCAAAAGTTCTGAATGCCCAAGTTTCACTTAACAGTAACCGCTGGACTGAGAGTGAGGTCCCAGATGGAGGAGTTGGAGAAAGGTCTGAAGGAGCTGAGGCAATTTGCAGCCCCATGGAGGGAGCAAGAGTGTCAATGAGCCTGACCCCCCTCTCCCGTTCGTCCTGGAGTTTGGACCACCAACCAAGGAATACACATCTATGGACCCATGGTTTGGACCACATATGTGGCAGAGGATGACCTCGATGGCCATCAGGGAGAGAGCAGAGTCCCTTGGGCCTGTGGGTGTTAGAGGCCCCAGTAAAGGGGAATGTCAAGGTGTGAATGTGGGGATGGGTGGGCAGGTGGGTGGGAGGTAGAATTCCCTAATAGTGGCGGGGATGGGGAGGTGATAGGGGGTCTCTAAAGAGGAAACCCAGAAAAGGGGAAACATTGGAAATGTAAATAAAGTATCAAATAATAAAACAAAAACAAAAACAAAAACAAAACAAACACAGGAGAACACAGGTAAGCAGCTAGAAGCCCTTAAAGAGGAAACACAAAAATCCCTTAAAGAATTGTAGGAAAACACAAACAAACAGGTGAAGGAATTGAACAAAACCATCCAGTATCTAAAAATGGAAACAGAAACAATAAAGAAATCACAAAGCGAGACAACCCAGGAGATTGAAAACCTAGGAAAGAGATCAGGAGTCATAGATTCAAGAATCACTAACAGAATACAAGTGATAGAGGACAAAATCTTAGGTGCAGAAGATACCATAGAACATATTGACACAACACTTAAAGAAAATGCAAAATGCAAAACGCCCCTAACACAAAACGTCCAGGAAATCCAGGACACAATGAGAAGACCAAACCTAAGAATAATAGGTATAGAAGGGCCAGTAAATATCTTCAACAAAATTATAGAAGAAAACTTCCCTAACCTAAAGAAAGAGATGCCCATGAACATACAAGAAGCCTACAGAACTCCAAACAGACTGGACCAGAAAAGAAATTCCTCCCATCACATAATAATCAAAACACCAAATGCACTACCCAAAGAAAGAATATTAAAAGCAGTAAGAGAAAAATGTCAAGCAGCGTATAAAGGCAGACCTATCAGAATTACACCAGACTTCTCACCTGAGACTATGAAGCTAGAAGATCCTGGGCAGATCTCATACAGACCCTCAGAGAATACAAATGCCAACCCAGGCTACAATACCCAGCAAAACTCTCAATTACCATAGATGAAGAAAACAAGATATTCCATGACAAAACCATATTTACACAATATCTTTCCACAAAGCCAGCACTACAAAGGATAATAGATGGAAAACAGCAACACAAGGAGGGAAACTACACCTTAGAAAAAGAAAGAAAGTAATCTTCTTTCAACAAACCCAAAAGAAGATAGTCACAAACACATAAAAAATCACATTGAAAATAACAGGAAGCAATAATCACTTTTCATTAATATCTCTTAACATCAATGGACTCAGTTCCCCAATAAAAAGCCATAGACTAAGAGACTGGATACGTAAACAGGACCCAACATTTTGCTGCATACAGGAAACACACCTCAGTGACAAAGACAGACACTAAGTACCTCAGAGTAAAAGGTTGAAAAACAATTTTCCCAGCAAATGGTCCCAAGAAACAATCTGGTGTACCCATTCTAATATCGAATAAAATCAACTTTCAACCAAAAGTTATCAAAAAAGATAAGGAAGGACACTTTGTGCTGGTCAACTAGAAATATTTAAGGGGTAACTTCTGCAAGTGTTATAGGTATCTGATGAATCTCAGTGTAATGGCCTTGGGAAACGCAAAGGAATGCTGCTCTTTGCTCAGAGTGAAGCTAACATATCTTCAAGGGAGAACATTGGAGGTATTTGGATTTTATGATCACATTAGGGAGGTGAGTCCTGTATATTTTAGAAGACTAGTATTTATTTTCTCTGAATTTAGTCAGGAGTTGTCAACTTATTTCTAGTTGAGTGTGACAGTAGTAAGGCTTTCAAAACCTACTGAAAACAAGTAACATTAAACGTGTGATTTATGAGATTAGGTTGTGTGCTATTTTGACTGAAGTCAACGTTCCTTTGTCATTTCAAAGGAGAAAAATGAATGACCTATAAAACTGTAAGAGTTGATCTGTCAGAAATAATTTCCAAATTGCATAATGTTTTTACAAAGTGATTTAATTTATTTTAATCATATTTATAATGTGAAATAAGATGATGATAATATTGGCTTCTAAAGTTTTAGCCTAGAAAATAGCATTTTAATTATTATAGAAATGTCTACAAGTAATTTTATAATTTATTACCTCTGTATTTAATTTTGACGTGTTTATCATAATTCAACATTGAATATAATACTGTGATAGCTATCCCACAGTATTTTTGTCAATATAAATTCCTATAAATAAGTTTACTAGATAAAATTTTATGCACAATTTAAAAAGATAGATAAGCTTACCAACCTTATTCATAACTTCAACTCTTCCCATTGATATTCTGTACTCACAGAGACAACCTGTATCAATCAGTAAAAAGTTATCAATTTGTTGACAGGAATGTAAATACTATTAGAATGTATTAAGCAAAAAAAATTAAATATTTTATGTTGAACAGATTCTATTCTAACCTCAGACAACTAGATGAAGAAAAAACTTTCACAATAAGCTGAGATCTAGTTCAAAGGTCACTGACAGGTTTTTTGTTGTTGCTCTGGGCTTTTTGTTTGGTTGTTCTTTTTGTTTTTGTTTTTGTTTTGTTTTTGCTAAATCTAATGGATAGTTTTCACCTGAACTCAATAAAGCTACTCTTTGAAGAAAAAAAAAAATCACAGAATAAACCGATGGATTTTAATACGAAATGTGTATAGAGAACCTTACGTGGACTCAGACTTTGCACTGCAGCCAAACTTTAAGAAAGTATTATTTGCTGAGTTGTTTTAGGATTAAAGAAAAGTTACCACAGCTTCTTTGTTTGTTCACTTATCTATCTTCCTGAAGCCACTTTTTCTTCAGATACTCGATGGAAATGATGTACTACAAAAGAACAAATAGAAAGCAGCTACAAGGACCTGCCATCTTCTAAACAGACATTGCAGAGATCAGAAACAATAAAATCCGGCTACTGTTACTGCTAAATGCTTTTTGGAAAATATAGCTACAATCCCTAAAATGTTGTTTATATTAACAGATAAGGAGCTCATTGCTTTTCCATTTAAATAAATTTAAAGTCAGTAAAAAAAAAAAAAAAAAGAAATTAGAGATGAAAGAGAGTTTTTGCAATAGACTCCAATGAAATCCAGAAGCCTATCTGGGAATACTTTGCAAATGTATATTTCAAAAAGATAGAAAACCAATAAGAAATGTGTAAATTTCTGAATGTACCTAACCCACCAAAATGGAATCAAGAGGAGGTAAAACAATTTAAACAGACCTATAACAAGCAAGGAGACTGAAACAGAAATTAGTATTTTCCCCAAAGAAAATCACAGGAACAGGTGGGGTCATTGATGAATACCACCAGACCTTTATGGATAATTTAATGTGAGCACTTCCCAAAGTGTCCCATAAAATATAAAGATACTAACATTACTAAACTCATCCTACAAAGCCAGGATTGCACGGTGTATATTAGTGACTTTTCTATTGCTGTGGTAAAATACCACAGTCAAAGAAACGTATAAAAGGAAGCATTAGTTGGGTTTATAGTTCTGGAGGGTTAGAGTCCACTTAGCCAAGTAAAGGCATGGCAGCAGAAACAGCTGAGAGCTCACATCTGAAACAGCAAGCAGGAAGCAGAGAGCCACAGGATGGGGCACGCCCCCCACCCCGTAGTAGCCCTCCTTTATACAAATGATGTATGGGCCGAGAAAGAAATTAGGGAAACAAAGCCTTCACAAATAATATAAGATATCTGGGTGGAACTCTGACCAAGCAAGTGAAAGATCCGTGAGACATGAACTTCATGTCTATGAAGAAGGAAACTGAAGGAAATATCAGAAGATGGAAAGATTTCCCATGTTCATGGATTGGTAGAATTAACATAGTAAAGATAGACATTTTACCAAAGCCATCTATAGATTCAACATAATCCCCATCAAAATTCCCACAGAATTCTTTACAGACCTTGAAAGAGCAATTTTTAACTTTATATGGGAAAAAAGCCAAACCCAGGATCGCTAAAAATCTTGTACAATAAAAGAACCTTTGGAGGTACCACCATCCCTCATTTTCAAGCTGTGCCATAAAGCAGCAATACTAAAAACAGTATTGTATTGGCATAAAGGCAGGTTGGTCGATGGAACTGAATCTAGGACCCAGAAATAAATCCACACATGTACAGACACTTGATTTTTGACAGTGAGGCCAAAATCATACAGTGAAAAAAGAAAGCATCTTCAAAAAATGGTGCAGGTCTAACTGGATGTCTGCATGTAGAAGAATGCAAATAGACCCATATCTATGACCCTGCACAAAATGCAATTTTAAGTGGATCAAAGGCCTCAACATAAAACCATATACACTATATCTAATAAAAGAGAAAGTGGGGAATAACTTTGAATGCATTGACACAGGAGACAACTTCCTAAACAGGACACTAACAGCTCAGATACTAAGATCAACACTCAATAAATGAGACCTCATGAAACTGAAGAGCTTCTGTAAGGCAAAGGATGCCATCGATAGGGCAAAATGGCAGCCTACAGATTGGGAAAAGATCTTCATCAATTCTACATCCAACAGAGGATTAATATCCAAAATATATGAAAATAACTCAAGAAATTAAACACCAACAACCCAAATAACCCAATTAAAAAACCCAGTACAGAGCAAACCAGAATTTTCAACAGGAATCTCTAATGGTCAAGTAGCACTTAAAAGAAATGTTCAAATCTTCAGTCATCAATATGACTCTGAGATTCCATCTTATACCCCGCAGAATGGCTAATATCAAGAACTCAAGTGATACACATGCTGGCAAAGATGTGGAGCAAGGGGAACACTTCTCCATTGCTGGTGGGAATGCAAACTTTTATAACCACTTTGGAAATAAAATAGACATCTGGGTGGTGGAGGGAGGGAACTGGATGGGAGATGGAGTAGGGAGAAAGTGGGAGTGCAGATCAGGTGCGTATGGGGTTGGGGGCTGGGAGAGAGAACAAAAATATGTGGGGAGCATCTCTGAGATCGGCTGAAGACTTGGGCTGGGGAGGCTCCTGAGAATCTATGGGGTTATTAAGACACCTAGCAGCAGGGTATATGGCACCTGAAGTGCCCCCCTCCTGTAACCAGGAGAGACTACAGTGGAGGGAGGAGAACACCAGCTCAGCCACAAAACCTTTAACCCCAAATTCGTCCTGCCTATGATATGTGCAGGGATAAAGATGGAACAGAGATTGGGGGAATGGCTAAATATTGACTGGCCCAACTTGAGACCCAATCCATGGAAGAGGGCCAACCCCGACACTATTAATGATATTCTGCTATGCTTGCAGACAGGAGCCTAGCATAACTGCCTTCTGAGAGGCTTCATCCAGAAGCAGATAGAAACAGATGCAGACACCCATAACCAAACAATAGGCAGGGTTCAGGGAGCCTTGTGGAAGAGTCAGGGAAGGGCTGAGGGAGCCGGAGCGGTCAAAAACACTACAAGAAAACCTACAGAGTAAATTAACCTGGGCCCATGGGCTCGCAGATACTGAACCACCAACCAAAGAACATGCAGGCACTAGACCTAGGGCCCCTACACATATGGAGTAGATGTGCAGCTTGGTCTTCATGTGGATTCCCTAACAATTGGAATAGGACCTGTCTCTGACTCTGTTGCCTGCCTTTGGATCCCTTCCCTCTAGCTGGGCTGTCTTCTCTGGCTTCCGTGGGAGAGCATGTGATTAGTCCTGCTGATGTGCTGGGGGTTGGGAGTGGGGGTTGGTACCCATGGGGGGCATCCTCTTCTCCTAGGAGAAGGGGAGGGGGAATTGGGGGTGTGAAGGTAGAACTTGGGGGAGAGAGAAGGTAGGGGGGCTTCGATCAGGATGTAAAGTGAGTAAATAAATTACTTTTATTTTAAAAAGAAGATTTATTTATTTTATGTATATGAGTACACTGTAGCTGTGTTCAGACACACCAGAAGAGGGCATCAGATCCCATTACAGATGGCTGTGAGCCACTATGTGGTTGCTGGGAATTGAACTCAGGACCTCTGGAAGAACAGTCGGTACTCTTAACCACTGACCCATCTCTCCAGCCTGTAAATAAATTATTAAGAAAAAAAATTATTGACTGAATGTACTGATTCCTTTGTTGTGTCTTTGAGCCCTGATCTTTATGGTGTTCCATTTTACTACAGTCTTCCTGGTGAGCTTTTGACTTGACTTACTGAAGTTTTCATTTCCAGCATCTGAATGTGTTTTCCTTCAATGTTTCTTTCTCCTTATCGAATTACATGGTCATGTCCTGTACTGACTTTCTCGTTTCCTTCAGATGTCTGTCTGTATCTTGGAATTCATCTGGGAGTTTGTGCTCTCTTTGACTTATCTGAACATATTCGTTATCAATCTTTTGAATTGTTTGAATTCACGTTTGAAACATTCTTACATTTCTTCTAAGTCACTCTCATTGGGGACAATTACTGCCTTTGCTTCATTCCACAACTATAAAGACTTTATGAATGCCAGCAGCACACTAGAACATGGCAATGGGAAGAGTATGACTCTGTGTCCCCACATCAGTGTCACTTATATTTGACTCCAGAATAAACTGTACTTACTTCCCTTGTGGTGAGAGCTGTGATTTTGGGTTGATGGTTTTGGGCACTTGAATGTGGGATCCCAGGATGGTTCTTTTTTGCTGGAGAAATTCCACATATTGGCATCAGGTACGTCAGTAGGTCCCTTGTGCCTAATCATCCATCACTGCCTTCTTGGGTGGCTGCTGGTGAGTTCCTCCTGGGGCTGGGCCTCCCTTGGATTGGTGGATTGTCCATTGGTTTATTCTGAGCTAGTTATTTGGAAATCTTTTAAAATATTTCACAGCACTCAGTTTAAGTTACCTAATGTTTGTTTCCGTTCCTTTAGATTTTTTTTTGTTTTGTTTTGTTTTGTTTGTTTTTTTGAGACAGGGTTTCTCTGTGTAGCCCTGGCTGTCCTGGAACTCACACTCTGTAGACCAGGCTGGCCTCGAACTCAGAAATCCACCTGCCTCTGCCTCCCAAGTGCTGGGATTAAAGGCATGTGCCACCCCTGCCCGGCAATCCTTTAGATATTCTAAGAATGCGGCTGATTTCCTAACATTTGGCCTTTTTCTCCTGCCATTCCTCAGGTATCTGATTCTGAGATTTTCTGTGACTTCTCTTGTTTAATGAAACTTTGCAGCATTACTAAAGGAGGGCCTGTTCCCTCCAGCCCCACAGCATCTCCATGTTGTAGTATGTGCACTACACGCATGTGCGTGTGTGTGTTTGTGTGTGTGTGTGTGTGTGTGTGTGTGTGTGTGTGTGTGTGTGTGTGTGTGTGTGTGTCGGGGCGAGGGTATCTAAAAAGCAGCACATAGCGTGAGTGAATATAGTAGCTGACAGCCAGGCACAGTCTGCCAGTCTCCAGAGTCTCCCAGGCAATAATCTGGAGAAAGCAGAAGAACCACTAGAAGAGGTGAGTACTTGACACAGCAGAAGAGAAAGTCCAGAGCCACCCCAGGGCTTTGATTTGATTTTTAGGAGCTCTTCACTCCCAAGAGAACACAGATTGTAGACTTGGGGAGCCCGAGAGACTTAGGGAATCTGCCGTCTTACAGTGGTGCACATTCTATAAAGCCAAAAAGGTGCCGAGGTCTAGGGGCCTCTTTGAATGTGATGCTCAGAACTCGGCTGTTGGCTAAAGTGAATGCTGTGTCTACGTAAAGGCAGCTTTAGCTCATGTTGGCTGCAGAAATCGCATTTGCACATGGAAGTGCCCGAACTCTGCTGCTCTGCTGCGGAGTGCTGAGAGCTCGGGTTTCAGGGCAGACGTCTCTAATGCCTGGTTCCTCTTTTTCTTTTCCTTCCTATTTCTTCCTCTTCCCTGTTCAGGCCACTTTTCATAGTGTTTGCATATCCATGCCGAACCATTTGAAGCTTGTGGTTCTTTTTTTTTTTCTGGTTGTGGGGATCGGATCTCTGTGGCTCAGAGAGTTCCACCCTGTGGTTTTAAATTTTCATGCTGTACTCCCAGAGGTACTTGCCCATTTAGTGCCTCTGCACCTTCTCCTTGATGCTGGATTAATCCTTACCATATTTATTTCTTGTTTATATAAAATATATTAAGACGGACACAGGTTTTCTGAAGAAAGCGGAACTCTTCTCAATATGGCGTTATCAAACATTTATACTGAAATGAACTTCAAAAATCAACCTGTTTCCTCAGGCACCGTCCCAGACTCCTCGTCATGTACTGTCTCAGAGTCATCTTCAGGTAAACCTTCCTGCACCCCCAGAACAATACAACCTCATTTTCTGGTGGTCTAAGCTAATGGGGAGATGAAAGAAGGTGTTTGTGAACAAGGCCTGGGGGATGTTGGTGCTGGCTGTCTGAGAGGCTGTGGTGTGAGACAGGAGACAATTCATCAGGTTGAATTGTCTGAAAAGTAGCTTGAAAGGGCTTTGCCTTGCACCGGGCAAAGCAATGAGTTCAGAATACTGTCTTTAGAGAAAGTCTACTTTCTCTTCTTAGAGAGTTCTACTGTATATTTTTTTGTAAAACGATACTTGACCTGTGAAAATAATCTTATCTATTACTTAGTTTTCTATTTACTTAACAGCTTGTCATAACTTTAAGATATTAGTTTGTATTTGGGGGATAGTTTAATCTTGAAGTGGAGTTTGAGTGTCCCTTTCTCCACCCACACTGGAGACAGGAAGCAGGACCTCACACTTGCTGAATGCAAGCTCTGTTACTAGAGTTACAGGGGTCTATACTATTTCTGAGGGAATTTTATATTTTAAACTATTGTTTAGCTAGCATGTAAACCAACCATTTGATTCATTATGGCATTTTCTACAAACATCATTATCCCTTTTGCACATCCCTAGCCCTACCCCGTTTTCCCTTCCTGCTCTCTAGATCATCCCTTTCCCTTTCTGAAATATTCCCCCCTTCTGCTTTCATGACATGTGTCTATTTGTACACGTATCCACACGTACACCCCCCCAACAAATGCATACATACGTGCACATACACACACGCATATACACATACATGCATGTGCACATCCACACCCACATAAACAAACATGCATACACACACGAATACACACACACACATACACATGCATACATACACACATACACGTACACATACAGCTAGATTCACCAAGTGTGAACGCAGCATCGATGTTTGCCTCTCCCTCCCCACTACCCTCTCGTTCTTCCTCCTTCTCTTTCTCTTCTCTCCTCAGTTCTCGCCAGCCCAGAAAATGGTTTCTAATCAAGAGATAGCTACAAAGATGACCTTAGACATATTCTAAGCATGTGAAATACGCGTATACAGGCTTAGCTGTTTTTGCATGCTTCACAGAAATACTGGAGGCAGTTTGGGAGACTATTTCAATATACAACAAAGTACTATGTAACCATAATAAAGAATGCTAAGGAAGAAAATATGGTGACAGAAAAATGTCCACGATGCAAGGTGAAGGAAAATAACAGAGTAGAAATGATTGATTGTGACATGTCAGTCATATGGGGAAATATGCACACATGTATGTATACCTTAAAACTCCATAAAAAGACACACACACACACACACACACACGCATGCACACACTCTCACACTCGTGTCTCTCAAATACCGATATTAACGAGTTATTGTCAGTGATAGAAAGCTGTGCTTTCATGTTTATCTAGTGGACATCCCTGTTTCCTTCCTATCCAGTTTTTTTTTTTAAATTTTATATTTTTACTTATTCACTTCACATCCCACTCACTGCCCGCCTCTTGGTCACCCCCTCCTACAGTCCTTCTCCTATCCCTCTCCCCTTCTTCTCTGAGTGGGTGGGAGCTCCCCAGGGTATCTCGCCCCCCACCTTGGCACTTCAAGTCTCTGTGTGGCTAGGCGCTTTCTCTCCCACTGAAGCTAGACAAGGCAGCCCAGCTAGAGGAACATATCCCACCTACAGGCAATAGCATTTGGGATAGCCCCTGCTCCAGTTGTTTGGAACCCTCAGGTCAAGCTACACATCTGCTACATATGAGCGGGGAGGCCCAGACTCTGTATGTCCTTTGGTTGGTGGTTCAGACTCTGAGAGTCCCAAGGGTCCAGGTTAGTTGACTCTATTGGTCTTCCTGTGGAGTTCTTATCCCCTTCGGGCCCCACAATCCTTCCTCCTGTTCTTCCATAAGGGGACACTCAAACTCCCCTTCAGGATAAAATTGCCTTCAAAATACAAGCTAATTTCTAAAAGTTGCGATATATTGTTAAATAAATAGATAACTAAGTACAGTACAAGAGTCTGTACTATTAATATATTATGGTAGAAAGGGGAGAAGATAAGAAAGAAGAAACGGTAGGATTCATTACTGATTTAATTAGTTTTTTTTTCCTTTAGCTCTCTCAAAGAAGACCACCATTCACAAAAGTAATCCTGGCTTTCCCACGCTGCTTCTTGCCTTGTTGATATTTTTCCTGCTGTTGGCAATCTTATTCTCTGTTGCTCTGATCAGTAAGTATGCCAACGGAATAAGTAAGCAATGTCTGTCTCGCACAAAGAGAGACATCCATTAGAAACATATAATTATCAGTGGGTTTCCCAAGAAGCCTGAAAAAGAAACTTTCTTTGGAGAGACATTGGGAATTTTTAATTAGTTACAGAATGACTTTTCTGTAAAAACCATTCATTCTCACTAGAGAAGCATGTGCATGTTTGTTGGTATCACAAAGTGACATACTGGGGCATCTCCATTGGATTCCAGTACTGAGGATGAAGCTGTATCTCCTTGGCAGCATTTAGAAGCCAGACCCATCAGACAAACAGACATTCTCATCTTTTAGAATGAGTAGGGAATGAGAAGACATGGGCCAGGCTATTCCTGGGACAGCAGTTTAGAGAGTAGCCAGGTGAAGTGACACCTACAAAAGTGTATAAGAAGTGTTGTGCAGGTCAGGGGTGAGCACAGGGGGCTGAGGTAGGGTTGGAGGAGGTGATATCTCAGCCTGTGTGGGCCAGCAGTGTCCCAGGAGTAGGAGAGCATGAGAGATATGGGGAAGAGTAAGCTAGCTTGTCTGGAACACACAACGTTGAGTAAAGAAGCAATAAAGTCATAGCGGTAGACACAAACAGGACTCAGAGTGGGGAAAGTGCTATGTTAGTATTATAAAAACAGTCTGGGCTGGGCATGGTGTTGCATACCTATAATCTTAGCACTTGGGAAACTGAGGCAGGAGGTTTGCAAATTCTAGACCAGCCTGGACTACATAGTATGTTCAAGGCCAGCCTGGCTATGTTGTAACAAAAAAGAATTTACATTTTTCCACTAAACATTTTTTCAAGTATCTTTTGCTTAACAAGCTTCTCGAAAGTTTTATAGCAGTCTTCTGCTATTTGTTTGTTTCATGCTTCTTTGGCTTGGCAGATTATATTGACGTCAGCCAGGAGGCTCCCGAAGCCCTTGGAACTCAGCCATCCACATGCATGTGACCAGGTACATGCAGCATAGCTTCCAAGGAAGAGACTGTCACCTGAGATTACAGGAGCAATATGGCCACAGTTCTCCCATGCATCAGGATAGCCTGTCTTTGTTCACCCAACATCTTAGAGCAAGAGATGGAGAGTGAGAGTCAGTCATGCCTCTCAAAGTCTCAACTTGGAAGTAGTCAGAGTTGCTTTTGAATGAGTGAACGGCAAGATGAAGCGTGGATATAGGAATATTAAAAATTGTTAGCATGTTTATAGTGCGTCACAGTCAGGAGAAGCCACTGATGAATTTCAGGCAGGGAATTGAAACAGTCAAATTAGACCCGAAGAAGTGCACTGTCAGACCGGCGTGTAAATGGAATCGAGAAAACTAGAGGTCAAGAGAAAAGCTAGAAAGAGAACCCAACACCCAGCAGAGACTGGCCCAAGGATAGTGTCTGTGAAGGATGGTACAGGGGATAGAGCCTGGGAGGAAGAGGCTGGATGAACATCAAGATCCGGGGATGAAGGGACCTTAGAAGCGACGCCACCCCAACACCCAGACTTGGCAGACTTGGCTTTGATAAAGGTGTTCACACAGGTGGACAAAGCAGGGTGAAGATAGCAGATACTGATTTGGGTCTTGAGTGTGTTGAGTTTGTCCTCAACTGTCATGTTCTGTGAGCACATACTTATCTGCGTGTCAGGAGGGAAGATCTGAGGGTTTCCAGTCCTTCACATTCCGGCAGCAGGTGAGACCATGGGAACATGCCCAGCACTTGGAAAGAGTGTTTAGTATGAGAAGGGAAGATAGTGACTGGGCAGTGAGGAGTGCTGCATTTCTAGGGGGTGGATGGAGGGAGAGATTGTGAAAGGCAATAAGAAGTGATGTCAAGAAAGGTGAGTCCAAACAGCAGTGTCCTGTGAGCTGAGAAGGAAGAAACTGGCCAAGTCCAAGAGCAGACAATAAATACCCTGATAATCTATTTCAGTGAGCTTTGTAGCTCAGACTGGATTTGAACTTGATACTTACCTTGTCCAAGCTGGCTTGGAGTTGGCAATCCTCCTGTCTCCACCACCCCAGTTTTAAGATTATAGGCTGGCACCATCGTGTAAGGATGGTCTCAGTGAAATAGAAGCCAGGATGTGGTGGGTCAAGGAGCTCCCAATTCTAAAGGGATAGATCAGTCAGTCACAGAACAGAACAGAACAGAACAGAACAGAACAGAACAGAACAGAACAGAACAGAACAAAACATGTTCGTTACAAATCACAGATGTGTATTTCCTTCTTTTTTATTTTAAAAATATATCTCTATTAATTGTTTGAGAATTTCATACAATTTCTTTTGATCATATTCACCCACAGTCTTTTCCCTAATTCTTCCCAAATCTACCCCCCCCCCCCCAGTTCCCTATCTGCCCAATTTGTGTCTGTGAGTTAGTTTTAAGTTGGGATTAACACGACAGTCTTAGTTCACTAAGAGCCAGGTTGTGAGAGCTCATGCCTCCTAGTTCTCTGGATGGGGAGTCAGGAACCTATGTGAGACTAGTCTGGGATACATGGCTAGACCTTGCTTCAGAGAAACAAGTAACAATAAAAAAGGTGGGGAGGGTGGGGGTGGGGTGGGGGAGAAGAAATGAGTGAAGAGTAAAATTATAATGCTACCAGGAAAATGAGTATCTTTTATTCTTTTTCTCCCTCCAGTTTTGTTTCAAATGTATTCCGATCTCCTTGAAGAAAACAATACTCTAAGCCAACTGAATCACTCAAAACTGCATTGTATAAAAAACCACTCGGATGTGGAAGGTAAAACTTAATGTGCCTGGAATCCATTTGTCAAACGTCGAGTGTAAGCACCGTGCACAAGTATTTCCAGGACACCATACTAAGAAGTGGATTGTTAGCCATTAGACCTAGCAACGCAATATTTTGCAATATTTATGCATACGAGATTTGTCTTTTCTACCCATTACTGTACTCAATCAGTGGTATCTACATGTACCTGAGGACATTTGTTTTGTATTATAATTCGATACACATCTTGTTGGTCCTTCTGCCCCTTTGACATTTCACTTTCAACAATCTATTTTGTTCTTTCTGGGATTTAAAAAGGCTCTATCCTAGACTCGCAATGGATAGACTCTTTCGTCAGCCTCTCAGCCATTACCTTGTGTAGCCCTGAATCCTCTCATTGAAGAATAGTGTACTACAAGTTTTCAGTTTTGTTCGGTTCAATTTTATTTTGAGATAGAGTCCCATGCCACTTAGGCTGGTCTCAAATGTATTATGTAGCTGAAGATGGCATTAAACTTTGGATCCTCCTGCCTCCACCTCCCTAGTCCTGTGATTGTAAATATTCACGATCACATTTGTTTTTATGATGTACTGTGTGTGGAAGCCAGGACTTCTTGCTCATTAGGTGAATGCCCTAACTGAGCTACATCCCCAGCTCAGTTCAATATGTTGTAAAAATAGACCTTGATGTTTGATACATAGTTATTTAGAAGTGTATTCATGAGTTCTAAGATTTTTTCCTGTTTTATCTTATTTACTGACTTATGAATTATTTTCAACATGTTGGGAAATGCCCTTTTATACTTTTCCTGTTTTTCTGAGTGGTTTTTTGTGCCTCAGAGTGTCTCATTTCTCTTTCCCCATGTGCCAGTTTACACTGCCCATATCTTGGTCCTGTGTTACCTGCTGTATACACATTTGGGATTATGATATGAGGCTGTGGTTCTTTTACCTGTGTATTTCATTTTTGTTAAGTTGGTGTATTTTTTTATTATTTTATTTGACAATTCATTGGTTTGTCTGTCCCCTCCATTCTGCTGTCAATCTATTGTAAATGGAAAAGGTCATTGCATTTTTAATACAGATTTTTAAAACATGTATGTATTTATATTCCATATGCTGCTCCCTCCAAGTGCCCTACCCCAGATTCCTCCTCCCATCCCCTTCACCTCTGAGAGGGCGGCTCCCCCTGTAGCCCCCCACTCTTGTAGATCAAGTTTCTGCATTTTTCAAGTAAAAAAAAAATTCCATTTTGATTCTTATTGACATCTGCATCTTTTCTGGTTTTTATTTTTCCAAGATGTCGGTATCTTCTCATTGAAGCACATAAAGTTATTTCTTTTATTTTTTGAGATTATAATACAATTACATAATTTCTTCTTCTCTCCCCCAAACCCTCCCATAGACTGCTTAGCACTCTTTCAAATTCATGGACTCTTTTTTTTTTTTTTATTAATTTGTTCTTACATATGTAATGGTTACATGTATATTATCTATCATCTCATCTATCTATCTATCTATCTATCTATCTATCTATCTATCTATCTATCATCTATCTATTCTATCTATCTGTATGTATGTATGCATGCATGTATGTATGTATGATGTATGTATATATATATTCCCAAAGGCTCTCCTTTAAGTACAACCTGCTCATTATGTATAATATTAATTGTCTGCTTGTTTTCAGGGCTGACCATTTGGTTTTAGATAATCAGTGGGTATACTCTTCCCTGAGGAAGACTGTTTCTCCCACTCTTAGTATTCATTAGTTTCCTATAGTTCTTTGTGTGGGGTTGTAGACTCCCTGCCCCTCACCCCATTCATGTTCGCTTGTCAATTGTTATCGTCCTTGTTCAGCTCATGCTGGTGAGACTTTATAGGTGTAGTTTTTGAAATTTTTAGGAGACACAATCTCATAACAAACTACCTGTTCCTCTTAGCCATACACTCTTTCCACCCTCTCTTGTTGAAAGGATCCCTGTGCCATAGGTGCTGGAGTTGTTTTGTAGATGTATCCCTTGGGAATGGGCTCTATAACTCTGCATTTTGATTGGCTGTGGTTTTCTGTAATGATCTGTTTGTGTTGCAAAGAGAAGTTTCCTTGATGAGGGGTGAGGACTATACTTATCTGTGGGTAAGGATAAATATTTAGAATGTAGTTAAGGATTATGCTGGTTTAAATGAGATGGAAGTTGTAGGTTCTTCTCCAAGATCTATGACTTTACTAGCTCTGGATAGTTAGATTTCTAGTACCAGGCATGATTTCCCTCTTGCTGAGTGGATCTTTAGTCCAATTAGAGAGGTGTTGGTTACCACCAAGGTATTCATGCCACTATTGCACCCCATGCAGGTTATCATGCGCACTGAAGCTTTTATCATGGGTGCTTTAAAGCTTGTTCAAAAAATTCTAACATTATCGTTATCTTTTTGCTTTAACAATATTCTTTCACATTTTCATACATATATAATGTTCTTTGATCAAAGTCCACCATTATCTTCTTTTAATCCCCTGTGCTTTCCCACCAAGATCCTTCTTGGTTCCTCCTCTTCCTACTTCTTCCTCTTATTTTCCTGTCTTTCTTTTTGTGAACTATACCAGCATGATGGGGTGCGGTGGTTAATTACTTGATAAGATATCAGTGGGTACACCACTGAAGAACACAGCTTCCTCATTCTGCAACTTTTAACTGCTGAACTCTAGAAAGGGTAGGTGATTGGCTCAGTCTTGTGTGGTACGCCACCACTGTGAGTTTCTACTGTGCAATGGCCATGTCATGTCCAGAAGTCAATTCTCCTTCCCATCCTCTGGCTCTTACATTCTTTCTGCTCCCTCATCCATGATGTTCCCAGAGTCTTGGAGGGGTGTTTACCTTGGAGGGGTGTTTGCCTTGGAGGGGTGTTTACCTTGGAGGGGTATTTACCTTGCTTCTTGCTATCTATTATTATTTTGTTTTTTTTTAAGTTTGAAAACCTTCTGGCTCCTGACATGATGAGTTACTTTCTTCTGAGCTCTTGGTATATTTTTGTGTTATGTCTTATTTAAATACTATGCTTTGTACTTACATCTCCTTTCTTCCAATAAAGACAAAGTCTGGAGCTGTTGTCCAAAGAATTGGAAGCCATTTGGTTCCCACTGTTACTTCACTTCCAGTGACTCTGCTTCCTGGAGTAAGAGTGAGGAGAAGTGCTCCCTCAGAGGTGCTCATCTGCTGGTGATCCACAGCCAGGAAGAGCAGGTGCATCCAGGGAGAGACTGGAGTCTGGGCCTGCTATACTGTCTGCCTGTTTCTATAATAGGGAATTTTGTTGACGTGGGTGTTGGTGCTGTGGCAGAAGGCTTTCTAGCAGATAGGCAGGAATGGTTGCTTTAGCATTTGCCTTCTGCACCTTGGTCCTGTTTCAGTGGAACTAAACAACCCTACAGTTGTGCCCTCATAAAGGTCCAACCCATGAGGTTAAAGGATAACATGTTCTGCCTGAAATGTCAGTTTGTGATTTTGATATGCTAATGTCACCACTAACTGCACACCAGAGAGGCCTATGAAGCAGAATAGGAAATAAAGTTAAATTCTGAAAAGCCAGTCGGGAATGAGATTAAAGAATCTTTAAAGCCATGAAAAGAAAATGATGACATCTGCAGATTTTCTCCCAGGTACAGCTTTGAGGAATGCCAACTTGTAGTGGAGAAAGGACGTGAGGCTCAGCTAATTATTCTTTAGGATTGAGGATAGAGATTGCTTTCATGTGTAATGTGAGTGGGGCTTCTCAAGTGACAAATTTTACATACTGTCTTCTTCTTCTCCTTCTCCTTCTCCTTCTCCTTCTCCTTCTCCTTCTCCTTCTCCTTCTCCTTCTTCTTCTTCTTCTTCTTCTTTTTACAATAAAATCAGATTTTATTTATTTTTTATTTTTTTCATTTATTTATTCATTTACTCCATTCTTTATTAATGTATACTGCTATATATTTGTGTAATCATAAAAAACTCAGGTGGAACATTATCCTGTACTTGTAAAAAATATATTCATCATATAGTAATATAGGTTTAAAGAACATGCTTAAAACCACTGAAATCCTAGCAGCTCGGATTTGCTCATTCTATGTTGTAAATCTGTATCAATGACCATGCTATTCCCACACATCCCTATACCTGAAAGAATAATTAAAGAAGAAAGCATTTTATTGTTTGATATGTAGATGTACATAATATTCGATCAAGCCCCCCACTCCCTTCCCTTTCTACTTGTCCCCTATCTCCAACCTCTATTCTCTCCGTTAAGAACACAATGTGTTCTTAAAAATTATTTTAAATCCAGTGAGTCCACTTCATATTGCCAGTATGTACATGAATGTAGGGCCATCTTTGGGAACATGGATGATGTATCATGGGGCTGGATGATCCTTGGCTGTTGCATCCTTGAAGCTGACTCTCTCTTCCTGTAGACATCAATTTCCAATAGCTCAAAAGCAAGCAAGCAAGCCAACCAGCCAGCCAGCTAGCCAGCAAGCAAACAAACTCACTAACCAACCTACTCAAACCAAGCAGAGTTCTCTTTCTTTTTTTCCCTTTAGGATTTCATCACTAATACTCTGAATCCTCGTGCTGCTTATTATGTGGGGCTGTCAGATCCAGAGGGCCACGGACAATGGCAGTGGGTTGACCAGACACCATACAATCAAAATGCCACGTAAGTCTAGAGCTGAGGAATCCTGAGCCCTGTGTCATACAGGGAATTTAATATGTTGGATCATAGGACTGAAATAGCTTGCTCTTGTTTTAGTTGCTTTGTACTAGGCTCAATAAGTTTATTATTGTTTTTATGTATATATGTATGTATGTATGTATGTATGTATGTATGTATGCATACATGTATTTTTTTTTGAGACAAGGTTTCTATGTATAGCCCTGGATCTCACTCTGTAGACCAGGCTGGCCTCAAACTCAGAGATCCTCCTGCCTCAGTCACCCAAGAGCTAGGACCAAAGGTGTGTGCCACCATACCCTGGCTTGTTAATGTATTTAGCCACATATTGTGAGGGACACGTTACCATGTCCTCTTTTAGAGACGAGGACATTACATTTGAAGAATCTCAGTAACTGATTCAGGGTTACCCTGCCATGGCCCTCAGATCTAGGTAAATTTTTCTGTGCTCTTTCACTGTTTATATCTTGATAAAAAATTCACAGTCATAGTTGGCTATAAAAAGGTGATATTTCTCAAAAGCAAAGCATCCCTAGTTTTGATAGGCTTATTTATTTTTAATCTATGTATTTTAAAACTTACTTTTTAGTGTATTATTATCTTAGTCTTTCTATCTACAGAGTGAAATATATGGCAATGGTAACTGTAGTCCCAAATTTTAATATAGCGTACTGAGAATATCAGAAATTCAATTACTTGCTCAAGGTATAACACGTAGGAGATCTGTATATTGTAATTAGTCCCTCAGGTTCTAAGTCCTTCCACTTAAAAGGGCAGACGCACAGAGACTGAGGCAGCATCACAGAAACTGCACAAGCGCAAGCTAGATAAAATCCCAGCATGGAGGAGGGGAAGTGGGCACAAAGTCACACCCTAGCCGAGAAGTTATTCCCAACTGATCGCTTCTGGAAGAAGGAAAACCAGTTTTCTCCAAAGGAGCGTTACTGGGTGTATCAACCACACTCCAGGGCAGGCCCCATGCTCAGGAGTAGTTGCCAAAATAAACCTCATTTTTTGGTTTTGTTTTTGTTTTAAAAGAAAGAGAAAGAATATGAAGTCGGGTGGGCAGGGAGTTTGAGGGGGATCCGGAAAAAGTTGGGGATGGCGAAGAATGTGATCAAAATATATCGAATTATGTTTTCAAATAATAAATAAAAATGTTATTTAAAAAAAGGATCAAACAATTGGCTCATGGTACCAATGTGAAATATTTTCATTGGATAAGAAAGCCTTAGACGGGACGTAGGAATGCTCATACAGAGGTGAGCTTGAGATGCTTGCTGGTGGAGATGTAAGACAATAAGTTGTGATCATTGCCGGCGGTGGCCTCAGTTGTCAAGGGAAATGCCGGAGATTCAAGTGGAGCAGACTGCATGGGGAGCGGAGGAGCAGTGACTTGGGCACATGTGACCTTGATTTCCACAAGTCCACTCCTAGCTTTCAGCCCTCTAGTGCCTCTCTGCCTTTTCAAAGTATCACTGTGAGAGTTACCTTCATCTTTTTCTCTTCCAGATCCTGGCACTCAGATGAACCCAGTGGCAACACGGAATTTTGTGCTGTGCTAAGATATCATCTAAACGTTAAAGAATGGGGCTGGAGTGTCGCCCCTTGTGATGGTCATCATAGGTTGGTTTGTGAGATGAGGAGGCTCTACTTATGAACGAGGCATTCTCTACAGACACATGGTGTGATTGGAGTGGATGCCATAATTATAGAGGCAGCTAGGAAGGTCTTCATTTGCTCCTCTTAGGGATTAAACAGGGACTTGGAATTCTATCAGCAAGTCACATTCTTAGACAATTTCCGTTCTCTTTCTCTGTCTGTCTGTCTTTGGAGACAGGGTCTTACTATGTACTTCTGGCTACACTATGTAGATGAGCTTGGCCTCAAACTAACAGAGATCCTCTCACCTTTGTTTCCCGAGTGCAGGAATTAAAGGCACGCGCCACTACCCAGCTTCTTAGTAAATTCTTTCCGTGTAAGAGCTGTCTGCAGAATTTTAGGTTGGTAGGTAACTGATCCTTACATTTATGAGAGCATCAGCTCACTTTTGCACATATTCACTCATTTCTTCATTCATACAGCAAGTCTTTCCCCCATGCCAGACCTATGCCAGAGACCCCTTAGTGCACATACAGAAAGCACGGGTGTCTCTCTCTTAATTGTCTGGCTGCAGAGGTTTTAGTCACTGATTGGATGATGTGGTTCTGCCCTCCGTCTGCTGTTTGTCTTTCCTCTTTGGCTTTGTTGCCGTAGAATCGACAAATAAACATTTGTAAGCTTAAGGTGACTGATGTGATGGTCTGATGTGCAGATACACTAGGAAACGATTGCAGGTCACTTAACACAGTAACTGAAGACGGTGGCCGTTTATTCGTGTTGTGTAATAAGAGCGCTAAAGGTCTTCCAAACAAATTCATATACACACTATAATGTCATTGACTGTTGTCACCATGATCAATGCACATTGGATCTTTGGAGCCTATCTTTGATCTGAAATTTTAAATTTACCATCATAACCCTATTATTTCTCCCAATACCCAGCTCCTTGAAACTGCTATGGTGTTTCTTCCCGTGAAATTTACTTGTAAAGATTCCACACATACTTTACCCACACACGCCCATCACTATGTGATCTCCAGAGTTGCTGCAACCGAGTCTCTCACTAGCCACTTATTTCCTGACCACATCCAAATTCAAGTTATTTTTATGCAGGTTTCGGTTGCATGTGTTGTCAGATTTACAACTGACTTCTTAGAGAAGAAGTTACACAATAATTCCAGGGCAGGGGGAGGACTTAAAAATTTTTTTTTCAAGACAGGGTTTCTTTGTGTAGTCCTAGCGGTCCTGGAACTGGCTCTGTAGACCAAGCTGGCCTCAAACTCAGAGCCCTTCCTCCTGAGTCCTGGGATAAAGGTGTGTGGAACATCACCCCGCACTGCCCTAGTATTCAGTGCTGGACTGCTTCCCACTTGTTTGTATTTTATGGATACATTTCAATGCCTCTTTAATTTTCCCCAGAGCACCTTTAAATAAACAGGTATATGTCACAAAATTAAATAAGGTCTGTGGTTACAGAGCAATATTAAAGTAAAAACTACCCCGGTGAGCCCGAATCCACGAGCAGTCCTGTAAGAAACACTAACTGTAACACTCTGCTGTTACTTTAAGCCTTAGGGGTTGGCTATCAGCCACCCACAACTGAACGAGTTTTTAATGGCATTACACTTTGAACCTTTTTGCTGCAAAACAGCAGAACACACTCATGTCTCCTTCTAGTTTTACAAATTTGAACAGTTTCTAATGTATTGGTGTCATGACCCGCCCTCTGGGTCTTGAGTGCATGGACGGGACTGCAGGCTGCCCAAGTAATGGGAAACACGCACCACTTTTGGTTCAGGAAGTGGAGCAGAGGTAGCAGGTGAAGAGCCACCTGTGGTTTGTAATTTAAGCCACACTGGGGTAACAGTGAACTGTTTTAACCCAGCGAGTCTCAGACAATTCCCATAATGCCACGGTAGAGAAGATTCCCTATGGACCAGAAAGGAACTGTTTGTGTTCTCCGAGGAGAGGAGGCAAGGACGCAGGAGCCAGGAGGCTTTTGATCACCTGAGCTCATCTCAGTAACCCAGCCACCTGTCACCTGGAACCTGTACCCCGGGGGTAGTAGCTGTTTTGGCGAAGGGGTGATGGTGGGGGAGCTGCTACATCCTGCCGAGATATACAAAGCTTGTGTTTAACTGAAGATGTCCTGTTTCAGCCATGACGCTTGCTGGAGCAAACCCAAGGGAAAGAACAGTCTCCAAGGAAAGCGTAGGACAGTGTCGCTGGTGAGCTGTTTACCTCCTACAACTACCAAGGAAAAATCTGCAGGGGACGCTGGGCCAGGCTTCTCTTTTCTGTTGAGTTCAGACTTGATTTTACATGTGCATTGGTGTATGACTACTCTAATTGCTATGCTCTGGGGATGCCTCTGCAATCTAGCGACCTTCCTCAGGGGCTGGTTTGCACATTTTGCAGAATAGCCGCTATTTCCTAGCGTCCCGGTGAGTATCAGGGGTGTCTCTTGCATAGCCTCGGCTTGACTTGAAGCCTGAAAAGTCACCCAGCAAGCAAAAATTGCTCAGCTCATCGACCAGATGGGCAGCGTGCACAGGGAGATGGGAGAGTGCAGGGCACTGGGCTCCCTTGTATCTAAGGTGTACACCCTGAGAAAGAGGGGGAGACCCTAGTAGCTTCCCCAGGCACCTCAGGAAGACCACTGTCCTGGAGGGCACCCAACAATGTTGTGTGGGAACTGGGGGCTGGGAGAGTGGTGAATCTGGAGAAGGGTGCAGTCACCCTCAGCAGGTCCCAGAACTTCTGGTCTGTGTAGCAGCCTTCAGGGAGATGCTCAGAAGAGGATGGCAAAGAAGGCGGCTGGCACCTGCATGCCTGAAGCGCTTGCACTGGCCAGGCTCATGCCACCAGTGCCCTAGCACTTGTTACAGCCTCAGGGACTGTGCACACTGCCCCGCACCACACTGGCCTTCTGCACCTAGTTCAGGGCTTGTGGCTGCTGTTGCTCCGTGTAGGATCAGGTGGCCACAGCAGCCCGAGTGCTCTGAACTGGCACCTCAAGAGCTTTTCCTGTGTAGGAAGGGGCAGCCTCTTCTTCCAAGGACCTCAGACTGGCTTAGGTCTGAGCATCGAGTCTGGATCTAGTGCCTTGCAGCAGCTGCTGCCTTGTTCACAGGAAAGCCCCACTCCGAACACGAAGTCAGCAAGGCCTGCGACTCTGGCTTCTCCACACTTAGCGGATGTGTCCCAAGGATCTTATGATGACTGCAGGTGGCATTACCCAGCTATTCAGCCACTGCATTCTTCGGCTCTTAACATTCACCGCTTGCTTTACAAAAGTACAATTTCCAGTTCTTTATGGAAATTCTCAGCGTTGATTTTATCTTATGACATATTAAACATACTTATTTCAAATTGTAAGTCTGAAAACAGACACAAAAACAAAACCAGAGCTGGAGAGATGGCTCAGCAGTTAAGAGCACTGACTATTTCTTTAGAGGGCCTGAGTTCAATTCCCAGCAACCACATGGTGGCTCACAACCATCTGTAATGGGATCTGATGCCCTCTTCTGGTGTGTCTGAAGACAGCTATAGTGTACTCATATACATAAAATAAATCTGAAAACAAAACCCCAAACCAACTCCACGTATTCTAAGCTCCATGCACTTACTATTTCTTTGGATCTCTGTCTGTCTCTGTCTCTCTGTTTCTCTGTCTCTCTGTTTCTCTGTCTCTCTGTTTCTCTGTCTCTCTCTGTCTCTCTGTCTCTCTGTCTCTCTCTCTCTACACACACACACACACACACACACACACACACACACACACACACACACACACACACAGAAACTCTTCGTGTTGTGGTTGCATTCCATTAACTATGAACTATTGCATGAAAAGTTTGGTGCCCTGTTAATTTTTTATCAGAACAGAGTTACTTCATTTCAGCCACCTAAATCCATTTTCACAGACTTAGATGATTCAAATTGAGCTGTTGGATCTGGAATTGCCTGTCTATTTCCAGTTGGTCTTTATGTTTAGACTGTAAGGATCCAATTCAACCTTAGTGCAAATAATATTGATTAATGAGATTATTTGAAGTCAAAATGATTGTTCTTTTCTTTAACAAAGGATCTTAATATTTACAGAAAAATTAAAAAAGAGATACTTTTTTGGGCAAACTAAATCAAACCATTTATATTAAGAAACTAAAAACTTAAGTATTATTTGTAAGTTTTGTTTTAAAATATTTATGAAAGAGAATCTATCAATGAGTTCAGAGCTTACATTAGAATCTGGAGTGAATGGGACTGCGGCCCTGAGGGTTTACTCATGTCACCTTGATTGGTTTCAGCTTCCCATACCTGCATAGCTGCAGCTTTTGAGCCCTCTGATAAGGGCAAAGGACAATGAAAAAAATCACACATCCAGCTGTTCTTCTTCCAGCTGTGTAGTACCTGTCTTTCCTACACCAATCCTCATCTGAGCCAGTGGGACAAATCTGGATTCACAGTTCTGTAGAAGGATCACGCACTGAAAACTTGGTTTTACATTGAACTCCCCAGAAAGGTGAAAATGCTTTACAGTCATCTGCACGCCCGACTTGGACTTACCCACAATTCTGTTCGTTCTCTGAGCTCTCCATTTTCTTGCCATTTAGTCCTGTTTGATATTATAGCCTATCCTGGGCTATTCCGTTGGCCTTTGTTCTACTACTTCCTCACTCTTTATCAAGAGTTGTGACAGCTTTATCTAGAAACACAGGACGAAAGGGTGGAAGGAAGCAGATAGTGGAGTTCAGGCTGCCAGTGCTCCAGAGCAGACAGCACAGACAGCTCGCACAGATGAGGAGAAGCAAAGGAAGCTAAAGCTGCTTCGCCCATGCAGCTGAGGGAGTATTTTCTCTCTGTAGGATCAAATGACTCAGTCCTTCAGTTTGCATCTCTTCCTCGGAGGGAAAGGAGGAACTCATGGCCATGTGCAGTTAACTTCTCCTTTTCTCTTTTTGACCAAGTAACCCTAGCACTTAAGTCAGATACCACAGAAATGTTCTGACCTTTAAAAAATTTTGTACTTAAAGCACGTTTCAAAAACTTTTAAGATGGCAAAGAAAGAAGTTGAGGAAGACACCAAAGATGGAAAGAGCTCCCCTGCTTATGGATGAACAGGGTTAATCTTGTGAAAATGACCAGCCTACCAAAAGCAATCTACAGAGCCAATGCATACCTCTTACATTTGAACACAGCTTTTACGGAAATTGAACAAATAATCTTAAGTTTCACCTGGAAATACAAAAGACCCAGGATAGCCAAAACAATCCCAAACAACAGTGATGAAAAACAAAATAAGATGAAACAAAAAACCAGCAGGAGTCATGATTATCCAAGATTTCAAGTCATACCACAGAGCTATAGTAATAAAGACAATACAGTACTGGCAGAAAAACAGACCAAAAAACCCCTCAGTCTGACAAAGAGGCCAACAATGCAGGTTGGAGAAAAGATAGCATCTTTAACTGTTGCTCTGTACTCTTGGGATGTCAGGATAGCACACTGGGCTTGAAAGGATGAAGGTAAACTAGAATAGGGTGAGTTAGCAGGATCTCAGTCTAGGCAGTGAGTGCCGGAAGGAAGAAAGCCTTCTCAGAGATGGTTTTCAGTGGTACAGCTCTTCTTTAGTGTGTGTGTGTGTGTGTGTGTGTGTGTGTGTAACAGTTCTTCTAGATGATATTCCATCAAACTCTCTTTAATCTGGGGTAATAAGGGCTATGTAAACCTTGAGGAGTAGGTAGGGGTTTTCAAGGAGAATGTACATTGTTGGCTGGGTCTTAAGTGCTGAGAATGCTTTATTTGCATGGAGAGGGATTCTGGGAGCTTAAACCTGTAATTTAACTAAGAGGCTACATGACTTCTCAAGAAGGATGAAGGTGGGAAGTGTGCGACTACTGTGCCCTGGGGCACGCAGGTGGAGAATGGGGAGGGAGTGATCCTCAGTCTGGTCAGTCTCAAATGAGATTTTTTTTGGGTTTTGGGTGCTTCTCTACCTCGCTCCTATTCCAGGCCCATACTCTCTGGTTGTGATCATCCCACATCTCCTGTTTTTTGTTTTATAAAAGGGAGGTTTCACCATAGTCCTTAGTCTCTATGTTGGGAGTGGTTTGGTATTGAACCAGAACCCAACTGGCAGCGATGTTTGCAATGCTACTTATTTACCTTTTTAAAAATTGGATGAGGCTCAAGTCCAAGTGGATCAAGGACCTCAACATAAAACCAGATACACTGAATCTAATAGAAGAGAAAGTGGGGAAAACTCACAAACACATGGGTACAGGAGAAAAGTTCCTGAACAGAACACCAATGGCTTATGCTCTAAAATCAAGAATCGACAAATAGGATCTCATGAAATTGCAAAGCTTTTGTAAGGCAAAGGACACTGTCAATAGGACAAAATGGCAACCGAAAGATTGGGAAAAGATCTTTACCAATCCTACATCCGATAGAGGGCTAATATCCAACATATACAAAGAACTCAAGAAGTTAGACTCCAGAAAACCAAATAACCCCATCAAAAAAATGGGGAACAGAGCTAAACAGAGAATTCTCAACTGAGGAAATTCGCAGGGCTGAGAAGCACCTAAAGAAATGT
>CM052700.1:23640396-23662186 GCA_028551405.1 Uromys caudimaculatus | reverse complement strand
GACCCAGCTATACCACTCCCGGGCATATACCCAGAAGATGCTCCAACATGTAATAAAGACACATGCTCCACTATGTTCATAGCTGCCATATTTATAATAGCCAGAAGCTGGAAACAACCCAGATGTCTCTCATCAGAGGAATGGATACAGAAAATGTGGTACATCTACATAATGGAGTACTACTCAGCTATTAAAAACAGTGACTTCATGAAATCTGCAGGCAAATGGATAGAACTTGAAAACATCATCCTGAGTGAGATAACTCAGTCACAAAAGAACGAACATGGTATGTACTCACTGATAAGTGGATATTAGCCTAAATGTTCGGAATACCCAAGTTTCACTTTACAGTAACTGCTGGACTGAGAGTGAGGTCCCAGATGGAGGAGTTGGAGAAGGGACTGAAGGATCTGAGGGAGTCTGCAGCCCCATGGAGGGAGCAACAGTGTCAACTGGCCTGACCCCCTCAGTCCTCCTGGAGTCTAGACCACCAACCAAAGAATACACATAGAGGGACCTATGGTTCAGACCACATATGTGGCAGAGGAGGGCCTTCTTGGCCATCAGGGGGTGGAGAGGCCCCAGTAAAGGGGAATGTCAAGGTGGGAATATGGGAGTGGGTGGGTGGGTGCATGGGAGGTGGGATTCCCTCATAGAGGTGGGGAAGGGGGAGGGGATAGGTGGTTTCCAAAGAGGAGACCTAGAAAGGGGGAAACATTGGAAATGTAAATAAAGTATCAAAAAATTAAAAAAAAATTTTTTTAAATTCTGCCTTGGCTTCCCTCAGTCAATTGTGATTTAGTGTATATATAAGCCAAATAAACATTTCCTCCCCCCCAAAAATGCAAATGTCTACCCCCCAACATACACTTAATAATGGTTCTAACTACCCTAAATACATTTAATATTCACAAGAGCTGCAAACACCCTCCTAGCTCCCTCTATTAGCACACACCAAGAATAACTCCTCTCCTCCTAGCACAATGGCGCATACCTTAGATGGGATCTGGAAGAGACCAGACCTCTTCTTTCCAATTGGAAGGAATTTTGCTTGTGTCTTTACACAAGACCAGCCTAGGCCTACTTGGATCCCTACCAGGAATATCTGACCCCACCCCACCAACCAAGAAGATGGCTTGCCTTTCTATGTCAGATAAAGGACAGAAGAGGAGAGAGGAGGTGGAGGAGACACCATCCCTGACAAAACAACAAGATCTCCTATAAGGTCATCCATGACCTGGTGGTCACTGCCCAGGCCATATGCCCTCCACAGTCTTCCCTTTGCTCTATTTTTCTTTTAAGATTAAGCTTATATGTTTTTTATTTTATGTTATTTTTTTATTTCATGTACATTGGTGTTTTGCTTGCATACGTGAGGGGGTCATATCCCCTGGAACAGAAGTTACAGACAGTTGTGAGCTGCCATGTGGGTGCCAGGAATTGAACTCAGGTCCTCTAGAAGAGCAGCCAGTGCTCTTAACTGCTGAGCCATCACCACAACACTCTTTTCTCTATTCTCATGGCTGTTTTCATTATCCTTCATTCTAACTCTGCTACTGCCCAGCCTCTCTCTAATGCTCCCAATAAGGACCACTGGAGACTCTTCGCTAGGGAGACGTACAACAGACACTTGAAGGATGCCGAACCATTACCTGATGCCATCTATACTACCCTGAGCCCTTTCCTCTACTTTCCTTACTATAACACAGGTGAGTGCCTCCAGGAGGCCTCCATATATTGAGGTTGCAGACATCAGGGGTGCCAAGTTGAACCCATCAGCCATGGTACCACCATGCTCGCCAACCTTAAAACTCATTTTCAACTTCCATCAGCAATCCCTGGGAGGAACAATGACAAATGGGAGTCACGGGTGAGCTCTACCCTAATGGCTATACTAATTACCCCATAGCTGACTACATATCTCTTAACAGTTTGCGCCTACCTCCAAATTGGTCTTTACCCACATTAACATTTTTCATTGGGAAATTCAAATTCAGAAGGAACTCCAAGCCTCTCTTCTGGCTACAATACATCCAACATACACTGACCTCCTTCCACTAACCACACACCATAAATGGTCTCAATGCTTCTTCTACGCTTCTCTCTCCCTGTGGCGATTGGCAGCTGTTCCCATGAACATCTTGCCCTTACCCACGAGGAAGTCACCAAATAGTGCTCTCTTAGGTCTATCCCCATTTGCCTTCTAGGAGCCTCTTTACTGTCCCACCTTACGTGTTCCTGTAATCATGTCACCAAGGCAATGTGTGCTAACCACCACAGCCTCTCTGGTGCTATAACACTACTGGTTCCTGCATTAAACTCCCTTTTCAAGATTTATCTGTTGGGAAATCCCATTATGGGGGAGGTAGAGGGCATATGGTGAATTTACCTTTTTGAGTTTTCTCTCATTTGGGCTGTAGCCCACATAAAATATGAGTATGTGTCAACAGCAACAAAGACATATTTTTGTCTGCAGAACTGGGGCATGTGGGTGATATTACTTTGCCATGGGGCACTGGATTTGAGACCTCAGGAGTTGGTGTCCATCATTTGTAAAGTTGGGGTGGTAATAAGGGATGCACAGGAGGAGCATGTTTTTATCATCCTCTGAGCAAGAGCAATGTGGGGGAAGCAGGTGTGAAACCCCCTTTGTGTGTGTGTGTGTGTGTGTGTGTGTGTGTGTGAATGAAGTTGATCTGCTTGCCCGAGGGAGACTGAGTATGCTCCTACAGAGGCAGTCCAATCAGCAAGAGCATTTCCCTCAGATACTGGACCTGAATGAGGACTGTGAGACCTGACATACTGGATGTAGAGGTGAGTGGCTCTTCCCTGTAAAAGGGTGGAGACCTGTATGAGCAGAGGGGAGAGTGGATTGGTGTCTAATTTAACAAAGGATCTTGATAACCAGGGGAGCAAGTCAACAGCATATACACTGTCTGAAAAGAGATTAAAGGCCTATTGACTTTTGGGGCTAAATAGTTCTTTATATTGGAGGGAGTGATGGGGCAGCGCCTTGAATCAGATAACAGGGTGTTCATCTCCAGGGGAATAGTATATTATTGTTGTGGCTCTCTCCTTTCTTCCATCAGTAAATATTGAGGGGGTTTCGATATGTTTCTTTGAAAAGAGTGGGAGGGGGCAGCTGTAACAGACAGAGGGCAGAAACCCATTTTTTCATTAAGGTAATGGTTATCAATTTTTCCTATTAAGTTAATAGCAAAGTGAGAGTGATTTTTTGAGTAGCCATTGAATATTGGAGAGAAAAAAAGGGGTGGCAAGGACATCAGTTTCTTTTCCTAAAATTTGTAGTGCTCTATTTCTGCCATTTTTAATCATAATAGCTAGCATATCTACCTCAGCTAGAATTCTGGGTGAACTGTCCACTGGGGTGTAGAGCCATTCCAGTACCCCCTGGGGCTGACATAGGGCTCCCACAAGTGTAGGGGAGGAATTAAAAATAAGTAGCTATGTGGGTATTGTTGGGTCATATTGAGCAAATGTCATGTAAAAGGGCCATATTGTTGGAATTTAGAGCTCAGGATACCTCTGGGGAAACTGTGGAGAGGAGGGTTTTTTTATTTCCTTTTAAGAGGTCAAAATAGGCATTGGAGAGTGAGGCCAGTCCAGAGTTGGTAATAGGGGAAACTGAGAACTCAAAGAAGGATGTAGAGTTATAGGGGGGAAAAGCAGTTTTTGATATCTATTGCCAAAAGAGGGACATTGACAGGGATGGTTGAAACATGGGGCAGCTCCATTTGGGGGAGAATCCCAGACTCACATGGTTTTACTAATTGCACTTAAATCTGGTACTAGTCTGTATTCTCCCGAGCTCTTTTTATAGTGAACACAGGGGTGCTCCATAGACTGCAGGCACGGTGGATGTGCTGTAGTAGAAGTTGCTCTCTTACCAGTTGTGTGAGGGCTTTGATAGTTTCTCGCTTGATAGAGGCCATTGTTCAACCTAAATTGGCTTGATCTGAAAGCCAATCAAGCCAAGGAGTATTAAATTTAACAGTGGCCCTTGGAATTGGGGTCTTTATGGAGAAAAAAATTTAAGACTTTTCAGGGTGTCATTTCCTTTCTAAGTATTATCATCTATCCTGATCTGATTGGGTGGCAAGAACCACACCCAGGTCTTAGAAGATTGGTGGATGTTAGCTACAATAATAAAATAACACCATTTTTATTATTTTTGAAAGGTGCTATTCATTGTACATGCTACACGTACACAGGCCGTGTTCATGTCACATATACTGAGCTCATTTCCCACACACTCCCTGACTTTGTCCTTTCTCTCTCCTGGGATCCCTCCATCCCTCTTTCCTCTAGATGATCTCACTGCTATTTTCATGCCATGTGTGCAATCTGAGTTCATGCATCTGTCTGAAATCTAGGCATCACAAATGAGAAACATTTGCTATATTTCACTGTGAAACTGGTTAAATCCCCCTAGTTTAATTATCTCCACTAGCATACATTTTCCTGCAAATGACACTTTGTCTTTTTCATGACTAAAAAATTCCCTTATACACATATATTACATTTTCTTTATCCATCCTTCTGTTGTTGGACAACTAGGTTGGTTCTCTAACTCAGCTATTGTGAGCAATGCTCCAAGATTTTATAATAAGACTGTATTACAGCAGACCACATATTTGAGTCATAGGACATGGAAAAATCAAGCTGGTGTTGACCTAGAAGCTTCATCTCTACTGTCTAGCTTTAACAGTGTTGGAAGATGCTCTGCATGCTATTGGAGAAGAAAGTAACCATCAGTCTTATCTAGCTAGCAACCCTGAGAACTACACTTCTGACTGACCTGGCAGCACATGTCCACTGGTACAACAGTGGCTGCAACATCGTGGCAGTAACCAACAACTTTCTGATTAGAATTAAATCTTGCTTCATAAGATAAAACACATACCTGACACCATTATTGGGTATAGGCCAGAGGGGAAAAATCTATTACTAGTGTTTAGCTAAAGGGACATAATATCAAACTGACTGTTAAAGACTTATGATTGAACCCACAGATCAGTATATCTCTCAACCCTCCCCTGAGAAGCTTCAATTTGCAGTAGATGGTGATGAACACAGAGACCCACCACTGGCCAAAGCACAGAGAATAAGAGACTACAGAATGCTCAGCCCTAACTGGGACATATATACCACAACTCCCCTCCCCACAAAGCTCAGGAAACATTTGCAGAAGAGGGAGCAGAAAGTTTAAGAGCCAAAGGCGATGTACACAGTATCATTTGGATCCAGCAGGGCATCTGTACATATGGACTCAGTAGTTGCTACAGAAGGCACAAGCCCAAATCATTCCAAATCTCAGCATGGGCATGGGAGTTGGATGTGAAATCCACCCTTAGCTGCAGAGATACTGTCAAATATTAGCTGCTGTGAGGGAAAGAGCTGTAGCTCCCGTTAAATCAAAAAGCCTTACCTAACACACGGTAGTCAGAAGACAACTTACATAGGGAAATCAATTATTTCCCGTGGCACTTGAGACCTGCAGATTAAACTTGGGTCGTCAGGCTTGTTAACAAGCACGTTTACCTGCTGAGCCGTCTCACCTGCCCCAATTTCATTCTTCTTTATAGCTCATCTATGTTTTTTTCCTAGTGTTTTCATGGCTTACATTTAAGTGTCTGATCATTTTGAGTTGATTTCTGTAGATGGTGAGAGATGGATCTGTGTGCTAAGGCATGAGGTTAAATTCATCTTCTTGCATCCCTTTTCTCCCTGGACTGATAACTCAAAGAGCGAGCACTCAATTAATCACAAGGATAGTGTTTCTGAGGACCCTCCCCACACTCCTGCCCAATCATCTTGTTATCATATACTTTCTAAGCACCCATGAGAAACAGTGAATTACTAATGCCACTCAGGAAATTCCAAAAAGCTAGAGACTACTCAGTAGGGACTGGGAAAAAAGCAAAATATATAGGAAAAGAGCAAAATGACACAACAGGTAGAGAAGGAATGAGCAAGTTAAGATGCACCACTAACATCTTATTTTGAGTCTGGCTTATTTTGTTTAATGTAATGATGTCCAGGTCTATCTATTTTCTTACTAATGCCATAATTTTGTTCTTTACAGTTGGGTTAAAATTCCATTGAGTATACGTATCATGCTTTCTTTCTTCACGTGTGGATGGGTATCTAGGTTGAGTCCATAAGTAGTCTATTGCAAATAGCACAGCAATTGAGGTGGTGGTGCAAGTGTCTCTGTGGTATGGTGACTGAGGTTTCTTTGGATTTTTACACAGAAGTGGTATAGTCAGGCTGCATGCCAACCCTACTTCTAGCTCTTGAAGAAGCTCAGTACTGATCTCTATGGTGACTATGGGTTACGTGCTTTAACAAGCAGCATGTAAGGTCCTTTTTCTCTGCATCCACATCAGCATTTGCGTTTTTGATTGAATCCATTTTGACTGGTGTGAGATGTGATCTCAAAAATGTTTAAAATTTTGTTTCTCTCATGGCTAAGTATTTTGAACACATTTTTAGGTGTCTATTGGCTATCTGTGTTTCTTCCCTTGAGAACTCTCTGCCCTGCTTATAGTCCTGTTGGATGTGCATTTGGGAAAGATTTTTCCTAAGGTATAAGCTCTCCTTTTGTAAGCTGTTTCTCTGCTCTGCTAATTGTTTCCTTTGCTGTTTATGCCACATTTTTGAGGATGACGTTAGAGATCCTTTAGCTAGATAATATAAAGAGATGGGAAGTGGTTTGCATAATTGCTCAAAAGTCTCTGCATAAATCTCTGTGGGAGAATTAAACTTTGGTGCTCTTGACACATCTTCCTGTAGCCCCTGCAGTATAGGTAGTCTCTCTGCCTTATTTTTAGGCTTGTGCATGTGGCTGCCATTGACTAATATTATAAGTGACTTTATAATGGCCACCACACTATTTATTTGTTTGTTTATTTATTTGTTTAGTGTGTGTGTGTGTGTGTGTGTGTGTGTGTGTGTGTGTGTGTGTGTGTGTGTAAGTAGGTAGGTAGGTAGATGAACATGCAAGTTAGGACAATGTGCAAGAGACGGTTCTCTCTTACTATGTGAGATCTGGGGATCGAACTCAGGTTGTCAGGCGTTCTAACAAACACCAGGCTTGAAGGTAGATGATGCTTGTCAAACTATACCTTGGGCCCTGACCACCATATTAAAACAGAGGAGTATGATGTATGCTCAACTGCTCTGTGGCCTTGGCTCCAGAATGAGGAAATACATGGAGAGGATCCAAGCAGCATTACAGTCAGCCTTGGGCAGATCCTAAGCACAAATAAAATGTGATTGAGAAATAAGTGCTTGATGTTGTAAACCAGCTGGGCACTGAGACTGTGGATGACACAGTGGAGTTTGTTCGCAATGTGATTTTTTTTCCCTAGGGGGATATCGGCAACTTTAGAACTCACTTTTGCACAAGGAGCTTGAAGGATTGGACTCTGGGAATGAGCGTTTACAGGCGGGAGGGTGTGTGCCCATGAATCACTGTGTCCCTGAACCTTGTACAGAGAACTTCGAATTTTCTTGCCCTTCTATTCTTTAAAAATGCTATTTTCCCTTTCCTTACTAAATAATTCAATTTCAGTCAGGGTAGGTGTCCATAGTAGGATGGCAATGATCTGACTGTGCAGAGGGCTGGCTTGACAGCAGAACTGAAGCCCAAGCAGTCAGGGGAATATCAGCATGCTGATGAGAAAGTGTCTGGACTGGGGAGTGGGTCCACAAATAGCCACCTAAGAGGTGAGGAGGGAGGCTGTGTCTGACATGGGCAGGTGCAGAGTCTGAACTCAAGTAGTGAGAGGCAGGCATCCATGCTTGAGAGTACTTCTCACGGGAAGTCAGAACCCCAAATGAGTGAGCAGAGGGTCCTCAAGGAGGGCAGCGTGGGGTGACACTTAGGCATTTGAGAAAGGTAAGGATGGGCACCGTGCGTAGTGTTGTCTCCAAGTCAGGCTGAGATTCCTAGACTAGGCCGGGTGACAGGACTTTCCTCGCAGAGGGTAAACCAGGAATGGCTTTCAGGAGCCAGAAGAGGCACAGGGTGTGGCAGTGGAGAACAAAGGCTGGAAACTCAGTGACTTTCAAGATAAAGAGAGAATCCTTGCTAGCCTGTGGAGGAAATGCGTTGTCAGAACTCAGGCAGGTTAAAGAGAGAATCTGTGCATAAGGTAGAGCTGGCGCGGGTTCCAGAGACCGAGCAGGGTGAAGACACTGTCCCCGTGGGGTGCCACAGTCTAGGATGTGTGCTAGGTGCCTTTGGGATAAACTTGAGTGTGGTGTTAGAGTCCCAGGAAGACCAACTGGCAGCTCTTCAGAGATCGCCAGTAGAAATCGGCACACGCTGGGTAAAGGAGGCATTATTGTGGAGGGTGGCTCAGGGTGAGTGTCAGAATCTCAACTCAGTCGGGAGTTTGACTTCTCTAATGCCCTAGTTCCTCTTTTCCATCCTTCCTGTTTTCTTCTCTCCCCCACTGAGTTCTTGGTATCGATGTAATTGTATGATTGGATTTGGCGCATTTTTGATCTATGATACTTCCTTTGCAGGCCAGGGAAGTGGACCTTGCGCTGCAAGCTGAGGGCAGCTGTCCGTTGCGGCCCCTCATCCCTAGCTGGTGTCGGGATAACTTGCTGCCACGCTTGTTTCCTGTTCAGAAGATATTTTAAAGACAAGATGACACACATCTTCTGAGGGCAGGGGAAAATTTCTTCTCAACATGTTTTCAGAAAACATTTATATTAACACGAACTTCAAAAATAAATTTGACTCCTCAGACATCAACGCAGACTCTCCGCCAGGTAAGAAAGCATTTTCTGCTGCTCCTAGTTAGTGATTTAGTAAAGGACAAAGACAGATGGTCTTAGATGCTGCCGTGTCTGTGGGTCCCTGGAGCCTCAGCCAAGTGTGTTGCCTGTAGATAGAGGTGAAAGGTCATGGGATTGTACATAGGAAAAGAGAAAGTGTTGTCTTTACTTTTACCATCTAGAAAAAAATAACATCATACGAGTATACTGTATCTTTTCTACATATAGACACACATAAATATGTGTACTCTATTGTTTCAAAAGTTAGACCACAGTATAATAATTCCCATTCTCTATTTGGTAACGTAGCATAATTTGGCATCTAAGTGTTGGGTAGCTTCTTTCACTCTTCTCATCCCAGTGATGGAGGCAGAACACAGGGCCTTACACATGGTTGGAAAATATCTTAACTCTTTTAGAAGTAGTGACTAAAAATGTAGCATTTTTTACCATAAAGGTATACAAAGATATACAAAGACTTCTTGACTATCTCATACTTTGAAGTTGGATGCAAGCTGGAAGACGTTAAAAGTATATAATGAAATGCTCTGCAGTCATAATAAAACTGATAAAGAAGACATGATGATATTAAAAAAAAGGTTGGATGTGTTGCCCCATGCTTGTAATAGCAAAACTCAGGAGGCTAAGACAGGGGTTTGCTCTAAGTTTGAGGTCAGCTTGAACTACATGATGAATTCAAGGTCTACCTTGGGTACATATCAAGACCCTGTCTCAGAAATAAGGCAAAAAACTGTAAAGGAAAAGAATTCATGATTTCATGTCAAAGAAAATGATACTCACAAATCATCAGTATTTTGATGTGCCAATTGTGGAAAATTTGAATTTATGTGTGTGAGCTTTAAACTTGTTGGAAGATGAATATCAAAATATTGGCAACAATTATTCTCGATGTCAGGAATGAATTATTTTATATTTGGAATGTTTCTATAATTAAAATGATTGTTTCATATTTACATTTTCTTATTATTTCAAACATCACTTTATTAGTGTTTATCAGGCACAGAAACAATAGGAGAAAGAAGAGGAAATAACAGAACTCAAGAAATGAATTTTGTTTGTCTTTCAGATCCCCAAAAGAAGGGCACATCTCAGAAAAGTTGTCACAAATTCTTCAAGGTCCTCTTTACCTCTCTCTTAATTTATTTTCTGCTGTTGGCAATCTTATTCTCCAGTGTTCTCATCAGTAAGTACACAGTGGAACAAGTAAGCAAAGAGGAGAGAAGTATCCATTAGACAGACAGCTGCCAGAAACCTGGAAAAGAAACCTATTCTGGGGTGATAGATAATATTGGGAATTTTGATCTGTTTCAGAATTACTCTTCTGTAAAAATAATGGAATCCATTATGGCTAGAGAAGCATGTCCTGGAGTTTCTGTTGGATTCCAGTACTGAGGATGAATCTGTGTTTCCGCAGCAGCATTTAGAAGCCAGCCCCATTGGACACACAGATGCTCATCTTTTGGAATGAGTAGGGGACGAGAAGTCATGGACAAGGCTACTCCAGGGACAGTGCTCCAGTGGCGCTCCTTTTCATTATATACGTGTTTTTCTGTGTGAGACCTGAAAACTAATTTAGAAAACAGTGGATTTATCTGTAGATTAGCTTTCACATTCATCAAAAATTAAAAACCACAAACTGTATTTTATGTTGGTGTTATATTTAGCATTCAATAATTAGCAATATCCGTTTACTCTGTATTGGGCAGCATATCAGAAAGTCCACATGCTGGCCCCCAGTCTCAAGAAAATTTGAGAATAGTCAAGTGTTTTAAAAAATCACATTGGTACTGCTATGGAGGTAAGAAATAAAAAGTAAGCTCGGGGGCTAAGAAAAGCCAGGAGGAGATGACATCTGGACCTGTGTTTGCTGGCACTGTTATAGACATATGGGAGTATGGGAGTTATGGGCAAATAAGGTGTGCATTGCTGAAATGTATAGTGCTCCATAAAGAACTAAGAAATGAAATGGCTGAGGGCAGACAAATCTGGACTCAGATCAAAAAATAATGCATATTGTACTACACTTATTTCCTCTCTGTTATTTATTTTTAGTAGCTGTTGCTGAGTCATTATCTATTCTAAAATTTTGTAAGTTAATTGAACTATTGATGTAATTCCTGCTCCTTGGCTTCACCAAGACAGATCTGCCCTGGGAGATTCTCATGGTCCTAGATGAATGCTGCATTCTCACGGAGTTGTGTATCAGTTACAGGCAACCCGACTCAGGTCAGGCTACAGAGAAATAAAATAGACCCAGCTTCTCGAGTGTGGAACTGTAGACATAGGCCAAATGGATGTGGGTATACGGAAGTTTGAAAAGTGTGTCCACCTTCCCAATGTGCCACAGACATGGAGAACCATTGAAGAACCTGAAGTAGGAAATGATTAAAATTAAAACTGAGTTATAGAAGTGTGCTATTGCAGAGGTGTAAAAATGAAGGGAAGGAGAAATTATAAGATGGATTCAGAATCCATTTATGAAGGGATGGAGGTTTGAGCTAATGATGCACAGGAGAGGAGGTAACCAGAAAGCCGGTAATATTGGTTAATATTGATAGCTTGGAACTAGGGGACAGAAAGCAACAACACATGACTTTAATATTCTGATCCCATAAAGTCAACAGTCGTGAAGTTATTTGAAAAGGAGTAAGATGAGCAGCAGGTTTGGGTTGAAATGTGATGACTTTAGTTTTATTTATGAGCACCTCAGATGCACAGATTTAGATGGATGCATGTTAACATATTTTAGGAAAGAGGAGTAGATTTGAGAAGACCTTCGTTTATATGCAGCAAATAACCAAAACAGACAAAACCAACCAACCAACCAACCCCCCCAAATCCTCCAAAACAAACAAACAAACAAACAAACAACCCCACTCCCCCAACCTCTGACCTGCCAACCCAGGAAAACACAATATCACAGAGGAAGAGGAATTTGAAGAAAGAGAAATACAGCTAGAATTGTGTGTAGCATCTCATTTTAAGAGAGGTGGGTGGGGAAGGAAACACCCAGGAAGGAGAACAGGAAGCAGCCGCAAGTAGCAGGCAAAACTGGAGGGAGCCACCATCCCCTGAGAGTTAAGGAGGAAAAGAACTAGGCTTGGGTAATTTGGGAAGTCCCTCAGGGAGAGGTCTGGTTAGTGGACAGGAGGAGTCACTGACAATCCATTTCCAGACTAGTTTGGTAAATTAGCAAAAGTAAAAGCCAGAATGTGGTGGGCAACTCAAGGAATGAGTGGGAGATAAAATTCAATTTCTCCAGGAATGGTGAGTCAGTTTCAGGTTAGGAACTCTGTGACAGTGTGAGGACACTGAGAACGAAGAGTTAGCTGGGGTAGAGGGAGGGAAAGGAAAGAAGAGAATGCAAACAAAGTCCTTGTGATCACTCTCAGGTTCTTTTATAACTCCCATTCTTAGGAAATTCAGAACTAGTCTCAGCTCATTTCTCCCTCACCTTTTCTGGGCTATGCACATACTTAAAAGAATTTACCACCTAAGATATAGTCTTTCAGTGTGCCGTCCATTAAATGTTGATGAATACCCAGGATGAGGGATTTGTCCCTTCTTTTCAGCTCTTCCTGAAGATATCTGTGGTCCAATAGGAGTAGGGTTATATTGACTATAGGGTGATGGGAATTTTTTTTGTGTGGTAGGGTCTCATGTAGCCCAGGCTAGGCATTGACTAACTAACCAATTAACTAACCAACCAACCAACCAACCAACCAACCAACCAACCAACCAACCAACTAACCAACTAAACTAATCAATTAACTAAACTAAGCCAAGCAACCACCCAGCCAAGCAAATAACTAACCATTCTAACTTATATAGTTAAGGATGACCCAAAACTTCTGATCTTTCTTCTTCTAATTCCCAAGTACTAGGACTACATCCATCACACTCAGTTTATGGTGATGGGGAATAGTTCCTAGGCAGGCTCTATACTACTCAGGTAATTGGACATTTATAGATTTTGTTTCTATAAAGAATGTAAGAAAGTAAAAAGGAAGGAGTTGAGTCATAGTACTATCAGAAAAATGAATGGTTTTTATTGTATTTTACAGCTTTGTTTACAAAATATTCTCAGCTTCTTGAAGAAAAATCAATTATAAAAGAACTGAACTATACTGAATTGGAGTGTACAAAATGGGATTCACTCTTGGAAGGTAAAACTTAATGTGCCTAGAACCAACATTTCCAAGTAGATTCTCAGGTAGAGCCATTCCATCCACTATGGGGTTATGGCTTTATACCATGCACTCACTCCCAGCTGCCTGTGGAGTCCTTTTTAGAGGTCTCCAATCAGGCATGATTGGGATATGTGGTTGCCTAGCTTCAAGAAAGAAAAAAGTTTCAGGGAGAGTTGCTATGGAGTGAAGTTGAATTTTATTAGCAACAGAAAGGAGCTCCTGGGGAGTGAAGCAATCTGGTGGTGTGAATGTGAGCATCTCAGGGAGTCATTTTCAAGTGGTGTGTGTGTGTGTGTGTGTGTGTGTGTGTGTGTGTGTATGTGTGTGTAAGATTTTCATTTTTAATTTAAAATGTTATATGCATGTGTCTCTCTGTGGGTTTGTGTGTGAGTGCAGTGCCTGCAGAGGCCAGAAGGGGGTGTCAGATCTCCTAGAGCTGGAGTTATATGCAGTTGTGAGCCACAGGTTATGGGTGCTGGGAACTGAACTCCAGTCCTCTGCAAGAGCAGCACACACTTTCAATGTGTTCGTGTGCAGTGTAATTTTCTCAAGACTTGACAGAGAATTTTTTTGCTAGTAAACAGCTGGAAAGACAGACTGATGAAGGTGCATTGCTTAGGTTTAGGAGAGGAGAGTATTTAAAGCTATATATCACTTTGGCCTTGAGTAAGCAGTTTCTCTACTGTTGTTGGCATCTGTAATTGAGGTGTTTTTGGAATACACCATATGGCCCTAAATAGGCACAGTTTATTGTCTTTGGCAAGATTCCTCTGGAGAACACTTATTTCCCTAGGACATTTAAGCCTGTCTGGGGTTCTTGCCTTTCCAAGCGGATCTCACTCTTCACTTAGCTGTCTCCTTTGCTGTACAGAAGCTCTCAGTCCTATTCAGGGACTCTGTCCTGTGTCTACATCTTGAAATGTTCTCCTTATCTTTTTCTGTATCAACTTCAGGGTTTCAGGTCTCATAAGTAAGGTGTTTAATCCACTGATGCTCTGTTTTAGAAGCAGTTTTATACAGAATGGCTAGGTATCCTGCTTCATCCTTCTGCATGTTGGCACCTTGTTTTCTGAGTACAATTTATTGAAGAGGATGTCTTCCTCTGGGATGTACTTTTTGACAAGTAATGAGGTGTCTGTAGTTGTGTTGATTTATATTTGTGGTTCCCACTTGTGTCCATCGATCAACATGTGTGCTCTTATGCTGATTCCACACTCTGTAGTCCACCTTGAAGTCAAGGGTGGTGATACTTCCAACATTATTCTTTTCTCCTCAGGATTGCTTTTGCTATCTCTTGTGCTTCTGTATGAATTTTGAGACTCTTTGAGATTCATTTATCTCATGAAGAATGTTAAAATTCTGATGGGGGCTGCGTTGATCTATTGACATTTAGGATCTTTATGTGAGATTATTTTTCTATTTCATTTCAGTTTCTCCCCCTTGAGGGCTCACTGATATCTCTGTTGTCTGAGGAGGATGCAATTAACATCACAGAATACTTAAAGCATATTTTTCAGATATAAAAATTTTCAGTTCTTTACATCTTCATTTGTCCATGGTTTATATATTTTTAAAACTTGCTTCCAGAATCTTCATATTTTTCTTCTTGAGACATTTATCATGGGAAAAAGTTTTCTGATTAACCTATACTTTTTAAATCTTGCTTGTTGGGATATATTGATTACCATTTTTATCATCACATATTAAAATATATGTCTGATAATTGAAAATTTGCTGCCTTGGTTGTTGACATTTATTGCCTTTGAATATAAATGTATATATTTATGTAATATAAGAGCTTTCTGGTTCTTGTTATGATAAGTTCTATACTTTGCAGACCCAGATTGTTTAGCATTATATCCCCAGAAACTAGGTATTCTTTACACTTTGTTTTTCTGGCCTTTTCTGATACCACCCCAGTTGGCCAAAGGGCCCTGACATTAATGATAATGGAGATAGACTTGGATTTCTTGGCACCTGAGGAGTGAGGGGCTCCTACTGCATCTGAGAGAAGCTGGGAGTCCCAGCTTCCATGTGGTGTCTGCACACAAATAACTTTAAAATGACTTTATTATATTGCACTTACTTTCCTTCTTTCCCCAAAGACAAAGTCTGGAGCTGTTGCCCAAAGGATTGGAAGCCATTTGGTTCCCACTGCTACTTCATTTCAGCTGACTTGGGGGCATCTTGGAACCAGAGTAATGAGAACTGCTCCTACATGGGTGCTCATCTGGTGGTGATCCACAGCCAGGAAGAGCAGGTGCATCCTGGGACAGTGGGATCTGAGCTCAGCATGCTGTCTGCCTATTTCTACTAAGAGGGAGTTTTGTTGACATGAGCGTTGGTGCTGTGGCAGAAGGCCTTTCAGCATATAGGCAGGGATGGTTGCCTTAATCCTTGCCTTGTACACCTTGGTCTCACTTCAGTGGAACTGAACACCAAGGAACTGTGGCATCAAAAATGCAACACATTAGGCTGGAAGGAAGGATGAAACGTCTCTGTTGAAAACACGAGTTTGTGATTTCCACACTTTAATGCTTCTTGTAGTAATACAGGGCGAAGGGAAACAGGACCAAATCAGGATGGTCACGGACAGCCATAGGAAACAAAATAGCTGAAGTTATGAATGAAGAATGATTAAATGTGCAAAATTCTCTCATGCACAACTATCAAAAATGGTGTTGGTGAAGAAAAGAGGGGGAGCCAGTTTGAGATGGGGATTCATTATGATCATGGTCAGAAATTGTTCCTAAAGTCATGAAAACATGAGTGATGACTTGACTGTGTCCTGATCATCTGAGAGAAAGTGCAGCCTGGGGGTGGGGTGGGGTGAGGAGACATGCACTTCTGGTTGGGGGGAGAAAACGTGCACTCCGGGGGGGTTTCTTCTATTCCTTGATCCTTTGTCTTCTAATCTCTGTATGACCAGAAAACAATCAGTCATAATATCATAGTGTACTTCTAAAATCTAAAATTATTGATATTAATCTAAAATTTGAAATATATTTAAAAGCTTTGGTTGTTGTATATTTGCATATGTGCATCATATTGAACCCTATAATTTTGTATCATTAAATTCATTTTAAAAAGATCTTATACAAATTCTATAACAGAAAAATATGCACTCAGTCCAGGCTGAAAGCTGTATCTTTGTTTCCCCTTAGGATTTCATCACTGGGATCCTGAACACTGATGCTGCTTATTTTATAGGACTTTCAGATCCAGGTCATGGACAATGGCGATGGGTTGATCAGACACCATACAATGAGAGTACCACGTGAGTCTAGAGTTACGTAGAGAAGTCCTGGGTCCTGTAGCATGAGGAGAACTTAGGGTGTTCCAGCTGTGAGTTATGAAGCTAAAATAGCTCCCTCCTGGTGTAACTGCTGGGGATGGGGTTCCTTTTACTCTCCCATGTGCTCATCACAGGAGTCCTGTGTATCACACATTATTGATATTCCCAGTCAAGATGAGAGAGTTGAGTTTGAAGAGTATAGAATGATTAGTACCCAACCAAAGTCTTTACACTTGGATGTATTTTATTATGGTTTCAGTTTCTCATCTACATCTTTAAAAATAGGATTTAACTCATTTTTATTTGTGTGTATATATGTGTATCTCTGTGAGGGTCTGCAACATGTATTTGGGAGTTCACAGAACTTATAAGTGGTATCAGATCCGATGGAGCTGGGGTTACAGGTCACCAATATGGGTGCTGGAAACAGAACTCTCAAGTTTCCTGGAAAAGCAGCAAGCACTCCTAATGTCTGAGCTACCTCTCCAGCCATCATTTATATCTTTATAAGAAAAATTCGTGTCAAGATTCTAACTGATTATTTTTTACAAAATATAAATCACAAGCTCTCAGTCTGATATTGTGTTTTCATATTTATATAATCATTTACAAGCTCTTGATTTATTACTATGTTGCCAAATCCTTTTTGCTGGCTGTTGTAGGAAATGCTCAGTGATACTATAGTCATTCTCAGTTTTCAGAGAAGAAAACTTGGAATCCAGGTTGTTAGATTATTAGTCCTAGATTATAGAAATAAATAGGTTATCTAGATATTTTAACCTGTTCTCCAGTCTCTAAAATAATCCCATTGTAAAATGAAAAAAGGGTTATTAAAACATGAAAATAAGAGGAGACCTTTCACCATATAAATAATCACCATGGGTTGATTGTCCCCTGGTACCAAGACCTAGGGATGAAGAAATAGTATTCTCTGCAATGTGTGCTGGGAGAAGGGTTAAGTAACAAGCTAAGAGAACATTTAGTGCTGTGGTCTCCACAGATTCCAATCTCATCCTCAGGCTTGCTTCCTCTTGCTTCCTCTTTGCAAGCATTAGTGTAGGAAACACCCTAATGCTCTTTTCTCCCTTTCAGATTTTGGCGCAAAGGTGCGCCCAGCAGTGACAATGAACAATGTGTTATAATAAATCATCATTGGAATACTGGATGGGGTTGGAGTGATATCCCTTGCAGTCATAAACAGAACTCAGTTTGTCAGGTGAAGAAAACATACTTATGAACCACACATCCTCCATGGCCTTGGGACTGCATTGTTATTCACCATTACACAGACACTTGAAAAGTTTTTCATGTGGAAGAGAGATCCACAGAATTTTAGGTTGGCAGCCAATGGTTTAATATATATATATATGATAATACTCTTACATATGTAAACTTACTTGGTCATTCATCATTCTCTTATATAATGAGAGTTTTCTACGTACCAGAGACTATATAGGAGACTCTTTGTGCATACGTGGAAATAACAAACCTCTCTGCCCATTCTCAGATTCCCAAAGTCTTATTTGCTAATGGGATTGGATGGTTTAGTCCTTCTACCCACTTCTCTCTCTCTCTCTGTTTTTCTCTGTCTGTGGCTTTATTGATGCATAATTGAGAAATAAATCATGTATACTTATGTTACAGTGTTTTGACTTGATGTGAAATGTATTGTGGAGTGGCTACAACAATTAGGTTGACAACACCCTCTACCACCTACCATAGTTGCCTGGTGTGTGTGCTTGCATGTGTATGTGTATGTGTGGGTGTGCATGTATGTGTTTGTGTGTGTGTGTTTAGAACATTTAAGGTCGTCTTAAGCAAGTCCTGATACAGAGGGTGATATTGTTAGCTATTGTCACCTTGACCCTCAGTACTTACTCGTGTTTTCTCTGGCAGTTTGTGCTCTCTTTCATCAGCATTTTCTCATGTCTCCCAATACCTGCTCTACCAGGAACTATACCGAACCCTGTCCCTATGGCTAGTGTGTCATGTTTTATGGGTGCTGTGTCACTCTAATGGGTGGCCAATCCTGGACTAGGTGAACTACATTAACTGCAAGTTTAAAGAGAGACATAACTTTCCCTCTAGTGATTCTTGGTGTCCCACGTTGGTGTCTGCTACAGTAGGTACAGACTTTGCCCTGCGAATGGATGTTAAGGAGACCAAGCTGTCCCATGGGAACCTCTATGCTGCTTAACATGCTGGAGGTCCTTTCAGCTTCTTATGAATATTTTGAAACAGAAATGGACTGAATGGTATCAATACTCATAAAACTACCCCATCTATATTTAATGGTTGTTAATATTTTGATAATTTTTATATGTGTAAACATATGTGTACATGGGTATGTTCATTTGATAGGACATTTGAGAGTTAGTTTGCTACATAACAGTTCAGTCAGTATTTCAGTGCCAAATACAATTATCACTCTTAGAAAACTTGACAACTTTTTTCTGAAATTATGTGTGATCTTGCTTGTATCTCATCAGTTGTCCCCAAATGTTTCTTTGGCTGTTCTAGTATGCTATGACCAAACATATCTTTTTTACTACTTAAAGTTAATCTAAAATTCAGACCATGCCTCCACAAGACTGACCTCAGTTCAGACTCAGGCCATAAGTTCAGGAGTTCTAAAAGATGCCTTGATGTATAATCAACTATGCAGATTTTGAGAATTCCATGATACTTGTAGGATTTATAAGTTGCTACAGTGACCCACTGAACTAATGATTATGCTGTATGAGGATTGTAGTTGTATTATACCAAAATATACAAATCAAAACTAAAGGGAGGATCTGTGGCAGGAGACCTCGGCCTGGGCCACCAGGGCTCCATAGCCAAATAGTGCTGGGAGAAAGCTAGCCTTCCAGGCCCTTGGGACACAGGGACTGGGGAAAAACCTGGGATAGGAGCCTTCCGGTATCCATCTGTGGTGGGAGACCTCTGCCTGGGCCACCAGGGCTCCATAGACAAATAGCACCAGGAGAAATCTACTCTCCCAGGAGTGTGGAAAATCCATGAATGGGGTTAAGACAAGCACTACTGCTTGGAGGGACCTGGATGGAATCCTTGGCACAAGGGGACTGAAGAAAAGCCGGGGACAGGAACCTTCCAGTTTCCATCTGTGGCGGGAGACCTCTGCCTGGGACACAAGGGCTCCATAGCCAAATAGTGCCAGGAGAAAACTAGACTCCCAGGAGTGTGGACAAGCCTGTCTGCTCAGAGGGACCCACCTTGAATCCTAGTACACAGTGACTGAGGAGTGATCTTCTGGTTTCTTTTGGTGGCTGGGGAGCCTGTGACACAGAGCTCCACACTCAAATAGTGCTGGGAGAAAGCTGGTATCCCAGGAGTGCCTACACACCTTCGAGCACAGGCAAGACCACCACTTCTGTTCAAATTCACTGGATCAAGAGGGACCCTTGCAGAGCCATCAGGACACAGGAACCAAGGGACAGCTGGGGACAAGATCCCTCTGGTTTCTGTCTGCACCCCAGAGCTGACACTGTGCCACAGCTCTCCAAACCCAAATTCCTCTCAGAGAAAGCTGGTCTTCAAGGAGTATTGACACAGAGCCTTGCAAGAGGGACAAGCCACAGCCAGAAAGAGTAAGACCAGCTAACACCAGAGTTAACCAGATGGCAAAAGGCAAGGGCAAGAACATAAGGAACAAAATCCAAGGCTACTTGGCATCATCAGAACCCAGCTTTCCCACCACAGCAAGCCCTGGATATCCCAACACACCAGAAAAGCAAGACCCAGATTTAAAATCAGTTCTCATGATGATGATAGAAGACTTTAAGAAAGAAATTAACACCCTTAAAGAAATACAAGAGAACAGAGGTAAATAACTAGAAGGTCTTAAAGAGGAAACACAGAAATCTATTAAAGAATGACAGGAAAACACAATCAAACAGGCAGAATTACAGGAAAACACAATCAAACAGATGAAGGGAATGAACACAACCATCCAGGAACTAAAAATAGAAGTAGAAACAATAAAGAAATCACAAAGGGAGACAACCCTGGAGTTAGAAAACGTAGGAAAGAGATCAGGAGTCATTGATGCAAGCATCACCAACAGAATACAAGAGATAGAAGAGAGAATCTCAGGTGTGGAAGATACCATAGAAAACATTGACACAAAAGTCAAAGAAAATACAAAAAGCAAAAAGCTCCTAACCCAAAACATCCATGAAATCCAGGAGACAATGAGAAGACAGAACCTAAGTATAATAGGTATAGAAGAGAGTGAAGATTACCAACTTAAAGGATTAGTAAATATCTTCAACAAAATTATAGAAGAAAACTTCCTTAACCTAAAGAAAGAGATGAACATGAACATTCAAGAAGCCTACAGAACTCCAAACAGATTGGACCAGAAAAGAAATTCATCCCGTCACATTATAGTGAAAACACCAAATACACAAAACAAAGAAAGAATATTAAAAGCAGTAAGGGAAAAATGTCAAATAACATATAAAGGCAGACCTATCAGAATTACAGGTGACTTCTCACCAGAGACTATGAAAGCTAGAAGATCCTGGGCAGAACTCATACAGACCCTAAGAGAACACAACTGCCAGCCCAGGATGCAGTACCCAGCAAAATTCTCAATTAACATAGATGGTGAAACCAAAATATTCTATGACAAAACCAAATTTATACAATATATTTCCACAAACTCAGCCCTTCAAAGGATAATAGATGGTAACGTCAACTCAACGAGGGATCCACACTCTAGAAAACACAAGAAAATAATCTTTCCATAAACTGAAAAGAAGATAGCCACACAAACCTAAATGTAACATCGAAAATAACAGGAAGCAACAATCACTATTCCTTAATATCTCTTAGCATCAATGGACTCAGTTCCCCAATAAAAAGACATAGACTTACAGACTGGATCCATAAAGAGGACCCAGCATTTTGCTGCATTCAGGAAACACACTTCTGCCATAAAGACAAACACTACCTCAGAGGAAAGGGTTGGAAAACAATTTTCCAGGCAAATGGTCCCAAGAAACAGGCTGGAGTAGCGATTCTAATATCTGATAAAATTGACTTTCACCCAAAAGTCATCAAAAAAAGATAAGGAGGGACACTTCATACATATCAAAGGAGAAATCTACCAAGAAAAACTCTCAATTCTAAACATCTATGCTCCAAATGCAAGAGCACCCACATTCATAAAATAAACCTTACTAAAGCTCAAAGCACACATTGCACCTCACACAATAATAGTCGGAGACTTCAACACCCCACTATCATCAATGGAAACATCTTGGAATCACAAACTAAACAGAGACACAGTGAAACTAACAGAGGTAATGAACCAAATGGATTTGACAGATATCTATAGACCATTTCATCCTAAATCCAAAGAATATACCTTCTTCTCAGCACCTTCTCCAAAACTGACCATATAATCAGTCACAAAACAAACCTCCACAGATACAAGATGATTGAA
>CM052700.1:23620738-23639896 GCA_028551405.1 Uromys caudimaculatus | reverse complement strand
CCTTAGGTTCTGTCTTCTCATTGTGTCCTGGATTTCATGGATGTTTTGGGTTAGAAGCTTTTTGCATTTTGCATTTTCTTTTACTGTTGTATCGATGTTATCCTGAGATTCTCTCTTCTATTTCTTGTATTCTGTTGGTGATGCTTACATCAATGGTTCCTGATCTCTTTCTTAGGTTTTCTAACTCCAGGGTTGTCTCCCTTTGTGATTTCTTTATTGTTTCTATTTCTATTTTTAGCTCCTGGATATTTTTGTGCATTTCCTTTGTCTGTTTGATTGTTTTTTCTTGAAACTCTGCTTGTTTGATTGAGTTTTCCTGTAATTCTTTAACAGATTTTCGAATTTCCTCTTGAAAGGCTTCTCGTTGTTTATCTCTGTTCTCTTGTATTTCTTTAAGGGTGTTATTCATTTCTTTCTTAAAGTCTTCTATCATCATCATGAGAAATGATTTTAAATCTGAGTCTTGCTTTTCTGGTGTGTTGGGGTATCCAGGGCTTGCTGTGGTGGGAGAGCTGGGTTCTGATGGTGCGACTACTCTTGGTTTCTGTTCTTTATGTTCTTACCCTTGCCTTTTGCCATCTTGTTGACTCTGATGTTAGCTGATCTTACTCTGTCTGGTTGTGGCTTGCCCCTCCTGCAGGTCTCTGTGTCAATACTCCTTGAAGACCAGCTTTCTCTGAGAGGTGTTTGGGTTTGGAGAGCTGTGGCACAGGGACAACTCTGGGGTGCAGAAAGAAATCAGAAGGATCTTGTCCCCAGCTGTCCCTTGGTTCCTATGTCCTGATGGCTCTGCAAGGGTCCCTCTTGATCCAGTGAGTTTGAACCGGAGTGGTGGTTTTGCCTGTGCTCAAAGGTGTGTCAGCACTCCTGGGATACCCGCTCTCTCCTGGAGCCCTGTGGCCCAGGCTGAGGTCCCCAGGCACAGACTCCTGGTGGCCCAGGCAGAGGTCTCCCCCCACAGATGGAAACTGGAAAGTTCAGAGGTTTCCTGCCCCTGAGCTTTCAGGCCCTGAATCCCACCGGTTCTGGGCGGGTTTCTGTGAGTGGTGTTGCTCCCTTTAACCCCACTCACGGCTTTTCCAAGGTCTTGGGAGGGTAGCTTTCTCCTCGTGCTCATTGGCTATGGACTCCTGGTGGCCCAGGCAGAGGTTTCCACCCATAGATGGAACCCGGAATGTTCAGAGGTTTCCTGCCCCTGAGCTTTCAGGCCCTGAATCCCCCCAGTTCTACAGTGTACAGGAATTTTATTGAGTATTTTTGCATCGATATTCATAAGGGAAATTGGTCTGAAGTTTTCTTTCTTTTTTGGGTCTTTGTGAGGTTTTGGTATCAGTGTAACTGTGGCCTCATAGAATGAATTAGGTAGTGTTCCTTCTGTTTTTATTTTGTGGAATAATTTGAAGAGTATTGGTATTAGGTCATCTTTGAAGGACTGATAGAATTCTGCCCTAAACCCATCTGGTCCTGGGCTTTTTTTGTTTGGGAGACTATTAATGACTGCTTCTATTTCTTTAGGGGTTATGGGACTGTTTAGGTGGTTTATCTGATCCTGACTTAACTTTGGTATTTGATACCTGTCTGGCAACTTGTCCATTTCATCCAGATTTTCCAATTTTGTTGAGTATAGACTTTTGTAGTAGGATCTGATGATTTTTTGATTTTCTCAGCTTCTGTTGTTATCTCTCCCTTTTCATTTCTGATTTTGTTAATTTGGATATTGTCTCTGTGCCCTCTGGTTAGTCTGGCTAAGAGTTTATCTATCTTGTTAATTGTCCCAAAGATCCAGCGTCTGGTTTGTTGAGTCTTTGTATAGTTCTTTTTGTTTCTATTTGGATAATTTCAGTCCTTAGTTTGATTATTTCCTGCCTTCTACTCCTCTTGTGTGTATTTGTTTCTTTTTGTTGTAGAGCTTTGATGTTTTGGTGTGCTGTTAAGCTGCTAGTGTATGCTCTCTCCAGTTTATTTTTGGAGGCACTCAGAGCTATGAGTTTTCCTCTTAACACTGCTTTCATTGTGTCCTACAAATTTGGGTATGTTGTACTTTCATTTTCACTGTATTCTAAAAAGTCTTTCTTTCTTTCTTTCGTCCTTGGCCCAGTTATCATTGAGTAGAGCATTGTTTAGCTTTCATGTATCTGTGCAATTTCTGTTTTTTTTCTTGCTATTGGAGACCACCTTTAATCCATAGTGATCTGATAGGATGCAGGGGATTATTTCAATCTTCTTATATCTGTTCAGGTCTGTTTTGTAACTGATTATATGATCAGTTATGGAGAAGGAACCATCAGGTGCTGAGAAGAAGGTATATTCTTTTGATGTAGGATGAAATATTCTATAGATACCTGTTAAATCTATTTGGTTCATAACTTCTGTTAGTTTCACTGTGTGTCTGTTTAGTTTGTGATTCCGTGATCTGTCCATTGATGAGAGTGGGATGCCAAAGTCTCCCAATATTATTGTGTGAGGTGCAATGTGTCCTTTTTATGAATGTTTCATTTATGAATGTAGGTGCCCTTGCATTTGGAGCATAGATGTTCAGAATTGAGAGTTCTTCTTGGTAGATTTTTCCTTTGATGAGTATGAAGTGCCCTTCATTACCTTTTTGATAATTTTTGGTTGGAAGTTGATTTTATCCAATATTAGAATGGCTAGTCCAGCTTATTTCCTGGGACCATTTCCTTGGTAATTTGTTTTCCAGTCCTTTCCTCTGAGGTAATGTTTGTCTTTGTCACTGAGGTACATTTCCTGTATGCAGCAAAATGCTGGGTCCTGTTTATGTATCCATTTGTTAGTCTATGTCTTTTTATTGGGGAATTGAGTGCACTGATGCCAAGAGATATTAAGCAATAGTGGTTGTTGCTTCCTGTTATTTTTGATGTTATTTTATGTTCATGTGGCTATCTTCTTTGGTTTGTTCAAAGAGGATTACTTTCTTGATTTTTCTAGGGTGTAGTTTCCCTCTATGTGTTGGTGTTTTCCATCTATTATCCTTTGTAGGGCTGGTTTGTGCCATGATATTACGTATAATTGGTTTTGTCATGGAATATCTTCTTTTCTCCATCTATGGTAATTGAGAGTTTTTCTGGGTATAGTATCCTGGGTTGGCATTTGTGTTCTCTTAGGGTCTGTATGAGATCTGTCCAGGATCTTCTAGCTTTCATAGTCTCTGGTGAAAAGTCTGGTATAATTCTGATAGGTCTGCCTTTATATGTTACTTGACCTTCTTCCCTTACTGCTTTTAATATTCTTTCTTTGTTTAATCCATTTATTGTTTTGACTATTTTGTGACAGGAGGAATTTCTTTTGTGTTCCAGTCTATTTGGAGATCTGTAGGCTTCTTGTATGTTTATGGGCATCTTTTTCTTTATGTTAGGGAAGTTTTCTTCTATAATTTTGTTGAAGCTATTTACTGACCCTTTAAGTTGGGAATCTTCACTCTCTTCTATACCTATACCTATTAGGTTTGGTCTTCTCATTGTGTCCTGGATTTCCTGGATGTTTTGTGTTGCAGGCTTTTCGTGCTTTGCATTTTCTTTGACTGTTGTGTCAATGTTGTCTATGGTATCTTCTGCACCTGAATTCTCTCTTCTATCTCCTGTATTTTGTTGGTGATGCTTGCATCTATGACTTCTGATCTCTTTCTTACATTTTCTATCTCGAGTGTTGTCTCTCTTTGTGATTTCTTTATTGTTTCTATTTCCATTTTTAGATCCTGGATGATTTTGTTCAATTCTTTCACGTGTTTGGTTGCTTTTTTTGTAATTCTTAAGGGATTTTTGTTTTTCCTCTTTAAGTGCTTCTACCTGTTTACTGTGTTCTCTTGTATTTCTTTAAGTGAATTATTTATGTCCTTCTTAAAGTCCTCCATTATCATCATTAGTTGTGATTTTAAATCAGAGTCTTGCTTTTCTGGTGTGTTGGGGTATCCATGGCTCACTGTGGTGGGAGTACTGGGTTTTGACAGTGCCAACTACCCTTGGTTTCTGTTGCTTATATTCTTACCCTTGCCTGTCACCATTTGGTGTTCTGTGGTATTAGCTGGTCTTGCTGTCTCTGACTGTGGCTTTTCCTTCAACAAACGTGTGTGTCAGTACTCTTGGGAGACCAGTTTTCTCTGGGAGGAATTTGGGTATGGAAAGCTGTGGCTTAGGGTCATCTCCGGGATGCAGACAGAAACCAGAGGGATCCTGTCTCTGACTGTTCCTTGGTTCCTGTGTCCTGATCCCTCTGGGAGGGTGCTTCTTGGGCCAGGAATTTGACCAGAATTCGTGGTCTTTCCTGTGCTCATAGGCTTGTCAACAGTTTTGGGAGGCTAGCTCCTTCTAGGCAGTATTTGGGTGTGGAGCACTGTGGCACAGGATCAGCTCTGGGCGCAGACCTATGTTCTCCCTTTTCAAGGCTCCTTGCTCTCCTGTGCTTCCATCTCCACCCATGGTTTTTCCAGTTGCACAGTCAATTCTATAATCCTTTCAGAAACAAAAGAATAGACTGATCCCCTTTGTTTCCACCCTGCCTTTTTTGTATTTCATGCCCCTCCATTTCTAGCCACAATTTTTCCAACTCCTCAGATAGTTTTTCAAACTTTTTTTTGAAACAAAATATATGAAGATAGAAAGAAATACCAGTAAATACCTCTGGGATCAATGCTGGAGATATCCTAGCAGTATCAGCTGCAACTTTTTACTGGCTTCTTAAAACCAAATATCCATATCTCCCCCTTTGTCATTTCTGTTGTGGCATTCAAAATCAAATTTCTCATTTTTATCTTTAATTTCTGAGCCCCAGGTCGAGGCATCACATATTGCCCATCTTTTAAAAAAAATTGTCTGTCTTTGCCACTTTGTGGGTTCTTCTTTTTTTCACACTTTATCTCTGCTCCCTCTCCTTTCACCCCACTTTAACAAGATAGCAGAAAAAGGATAGATGGGAAAGAGAGAGGGAGAGGGAAGAGAGGGAGAGATATCCTTGAATCTAATTTCTTTCTTTCTTTTTTCTTTAAGCATGACTACTAACAAAACTACAACTCCTCAACCCCAAAGAATCACCAACCTTGCCTATTGGGGTTGTAGATTTTACATGCTCTCTGAAAAGTTCCCAGAATTCCAAAGATGACACAATAGTAGAAACTGTCTGAAAATGGCAAAATCACACCAGTACTAGAGCACAAGGTTAATCACAGTTAGCTGCTGTGAAGAGTCTGAAGCAACCCCATACCCCTACATCTTAGACTAAAATGAAAATATATTTTTACATTTCTGTGTTTTTACAAAGAAACCAAAATCCCAAAATTCTCACTACAAGTTTCCTGGCAGAGGATAGACCAGGCATGGGCAAATAGTGTATATGGTGGAAAGCTCAGTGTGAGACATTACTGTCTATTAAGGTAAGGAGAGTATCCTTGCCTGGTTGTGGATGACTTGGCATTGGATGTTAGCAGTCAAGTAGGATGAGGAGAGTGTCTATACAGAAGGCAGTGTTGGTGTGGGTTTCAGAGACTGGCAAGGTAAGGATACTGTCTGCTTGGTGGGATATCTCTGTATGGCCACTCAATACCTTTCAGGGTGATGAGTGCTTTGTCCATCAAGGTGACGTTGGTGGAGTGCTAAAGCCACAAACAGGCTGAAAGAAGTCTCCTGAGAGATCAGCATGAGGAGTCAGAGCACAAGTCAGTTAAAGGAGGTTTTCCATAGCCAAGGTGTAAGAACTTGAGCAATGTGTCTGCTACTGTGTGGGAATATCCAGCCTAAGGGTGGAAGGCATCATTTCAGGGGACATAGGCTTGATGTGAGGTTTGGAGCCCATCCAGAAGGGACAGGTGTCTTAGTGAAGGGTGAGAAATGTTGTGGGAAGATGAGTAGTATCCTAGAGATTATCACTTGGGAGTTGGAGATAGAGATAATGAGCATAGATTTGTTTTTACTCATAAATGTAGGTTGGAAATGCTGAAATTTGGGAAATGAAATGGAACTTGTGGTATTATATTAAAATGGGGGTTATAGTGTAAAACCATGGTTTTTAGTATGTTTAATTACAAAAACAAGAGAAAACCTATAAACACAAAGTGTGAGAGTGTGTTTCTTGTGAATGCACGTGCTGTTTGCTCATTATGTGTAGGAACATGGAAGTAGCTAGAGGAGATTTAAAGAAGGGAAGTATTTGGAAGAACTAAAGCTTGATCTTGTGGCTATGAGCTGGAAGATGTCTGTGGGAGGCACTCAAATCATCCCATCTTCAACAACTCATGTAAGTGTCCCCTCTTTTATACTGTGACCCATTTTATTCTCCAACAGTGCAGTGAACACTTCGCTCATGCTGAAGAGCACAGGGATTAAGAGAAGAGAGGCAAAAGGAGAGGACAGAGTCCTCCCACAGCTACTATCCAGAGCTTTTTCAGGAGCTCTGGCTGTGACCAATAGCAAAATGAGCGGAGAGTCCCCATGTAGGTAGTTATGGACCTGTGGCAGGAGGCAGAGTGCTCAGAGGAGCAGCTTCAGAAGAAACAGGATGTGAGCTTTGCCTTCCCCACACTGAAGGCAGTTGAGAGAAAAGTGAGAGCCCACATAATGGCGAGGGCCAATGGTCCTCTAGAATGTGGTATCACAATTTGCTTGTTCAGCCAAAATCATTGTCTTGCCTTAAGTGTTTGCTCATGTTGTCTGTTTTTTCTGAAACCAGGTTTGCATATAGAACTGCATGAATTTGTTTGCTGCGAGTGTCTTAGGACAGAGTTCTCTAATAGCATGGTTCCTCTTTTCCCTCCTTCCTATTTCTTTCCTTCCCCCTTTGAGTTCCCACTTTGTAGTACTTGCATACTTTGTTGAGTGGGTTTTAGTGCTACAATTCTTATTTTCTTGTATTAAGAGGTTATTGCTCAGCCGGGCAGTCGTGGTGCACACCTTTAATCCCAGCACTTGGGAGGCAGAGGCAGGTGGATTTCTGAGTTTGAGGCCAGCCTGGTCTACAGAGTGAGTTCCAGAACAGCCAGGGCTACACAGAGAAACCCTGTCTCGGAAAAAAAAAAAAAAAAAAGAGGTTGCATCTCCCCTGTGTGACCTGAGTGATTCCGTGCTGTGGTTTCTTGTTCTCATGTGGTTTGTCCTAGTGAGACATGCCTCTTCTTTCATACAATTGTGTAACATGACATCTTGTTGCTGCGATTAGTTCTCACATACTACAGAGCCTTAGAGAAGGAACGAGTTGTGCTTTCTGAAGGAGGCAGGTCTTTTCTTGATATGGCTTCAGAAATCACTTATGCAGAAGTGAAGATCACAAATGAATCCAACTCCTTGGGCACCTACTCAAAATGTCCTGCAGGTAAAACAAAACAAAAGAAAACCAAAACCCCTTTCTTTACTTAATGTAGACAGGAGGAATGGTCATTTGCAAAGTTAGGTGATATTTGTGAAGGATTCTTTGAGTGCTCCCATCTGGAATTTTACTGGTGTCTCAGCTGTTCAAACTGTGTTTAGATTGACTTGCAGAGCTGTAGAGTTGTATAGTGGGAAGGAAAACCTTTCTCAGAATGGTTTTTGCTCTTGCCACTTACAGAAACTAAACCTTGAATCTTGCTGCATTTCCTGCTCTATATAAATGAGCATAAATACAATTGTTTTTTTTTTTATTTCTGAAAATGAAGTCATATTGTTTAATAGTGATCTCTTCCCTGTATGCTTGACAGTCATGAAAACTGTTTCTGTGTTGATATTTTATCTTGAAGGAACTTTTTTCATTTATACTATAGATTACAGCAGAGCCTTTTACTTGATAGCCAGTTCTGTGCCACTAAATTGTACCTTTGTCCAGGAAGTTTCCAGCCATATAATGGTGGCTAGCAGACTGACCTTATGCTAAAGTGATGGACTATGATTAGAAATATTTATCTGTTATTGTATATGTGTCTTTAATGTTTTAGCACTCTGGAAGTTATTTAAATATACAGTGCTGAATCCATAATAAAGAACACTATGAAAATGCAGTGAAATGAATATATATTCACAATTCTGAAGTAAAGAAAAGTTGTAGGCCAGGTGGCAGAATTTATGTTGTGTCATCATGTGGGAAAACACTTTATATGTACATACTTTAAGCTTTACTGCAAGGGCCAGGTTTGGTCTAATTCCAGCACTGGGGAGGTAGAGGCGAGAGGATCACCGAGGATTTGAGCCCAGTCTCATCTACATAATGAGTTGCAGACCATCAGGTAGTACACAGTGAAATCCTAGCTCATTACACTTCCTTTCACACACACATACACACACACACACACAGACACACACAGACACACACAGACACACATGCACACATGCACGCATGCACACACATGCACACACACACACACACACACACAGAGAGAGAGAGAGAGAGAAAGAGAGAGGAGAGAGAAAACCTCCATGAAAGGATATGAACCAAGTATTTTCATATATATATTCAAAGTATTTTTCAGATCTCAAAATATTAATACCAGTTATTTCAACAGTGTACATTTGTGCTTTTATTTTTCTGTTACTTGAAGTGTTCATACAATTAGTAAATTATGTGTCCTAGAGAAAAAAGGAGAAGAGGAGGGTGGAAAAGAAGAAATCAGAATGGAACATATTTCTCATGAAATGTGCTTCTTCTTCTAGCTCCCAGAGAGAAACCTACGCACCATTTAAATAAGCCTGCTTCCCACTCACTGCTTTTTACATCCCTGCTGGTACTTCTCCTGCTGCTGGCAGTCACGTTCTTAGGTTATTTTATCAGTAAGTATCCCACACACATCAATGGGCCATGCTTGCCTTAGATGAAGAGAGGTTCCACTGTCACAGCTGGCATTTAATAGAAATATGAAGAAGAAATATTTCTTGGCAAAAATTAATTCAAGGGATTCCATTGTGACTTTCTCTTTGTGTAGCCATCCAGTGGCCATGGAGAACTGCGGGGCTGGAAATGAAAAGGATGGGGTTGGAGAGAAGAATGAAGCCAAGAAAAGGTTCTGATCAAGGCTCAAAGTTTAGTTCTGCAGCTGCTACTTATAATGGGAAAACCACAAAACCCATCCTTTGTTTCAGCTGGATTATGTTGCAGTGTGCAGTATATTCTTCTAAATTCCTGTGGGAAGTTGCAGGTGCACAAAGGCAGATGACTCCACCTAGGTTGTTAAGGTCCATTGTGGCAAGTGCTCAAGGTCTATTCAGCCTGGGGAAGAGCACACCTTTGTCCCTGAATTTAGATGTTGTCTTGGGAAAAATGGAATCCTTTCTCAGTAGAGAAACTGAATCACATTTATGAGTGTCTGTGTGGGGTTGTGGAGTGAACTACGTGGACCGTTGTCTTTATTAGACTGGGAGGTCAAATCTACATTTTCTCATTGGCATCAAGATGTCAAGTTGTATGTGTATCAGGCTCCCTCATCTAGTGTGAGCTTCTGGACAAGAAAGAGCTTGGAAGTAATTATCCAAGATGAGTTCTTCAGTTAATTCCTAGCTACTTCTGTCCTGCCCAGTATTATGAGAAATCTAAAAGCAATCTGAGAAATGGTTGGATTTCTGTTCATTAAAGATTTGAACATTTAGGAAAAACTTAAAAACACGTGAAAAGTAGTATATTTAGGATATTTTACTCATTTATCTTCTCACTCAGAATAAAGTAATAGTAATAATATAGTAATAGCATATGTTAATGTATGTCAGATGATGTGTCAGACCAAGTCCAGGAAGAACACAGACTCTGTTCTCAAGAAATTTAGAGGAAAGTCAATGAATCAGTACCAACCAGGTATAATGGCACACTCCTATTATTCCAGCTACTCAGGGTGTTAGATAGTAGGACAGCAAGTGTGGGCTAAGTACTACCCTGGGCTATGTAAAAAAATACATAAAAAAGAACTAGTATCTACAACATTGTCTGGGAAGTGTTATGTTGAGATAGTTTTCCTAGAAGATGAACACCTAGAACTGTGGGTACTAAGAATGTCACAGAGGCATGAAACTGAAGCATGAGTGGCTGAAACACACAGTGCTAAGTGAAGAAGTGACATTTCCCTAGGTAGACACAGGCAGGATGCAGATCACACGTTGTGCCCCCTTACAAAACCAGTTATTTCTCCTAAAGAACTGTTCTTTAATCAAATATTATTTTCTACTTAATATATCAGTATAAATGTAATGAGCTAATACACACACTTATTTATCTTATGCTTCCATGGTTTGGCAATTTAGGCTGATCTCCACTTTGTGGCTTCTCTTGTCCTAGCTGAACTTAGGCATGTGTATGTGGTCAGTTACCAGTCCAGGCAACTCAACCTCTGAGGAAGAGGAGGCCAGCTGGAATGACTAGCAGTATGACTCTCCTTTATATGAGTCCTTAACAAGGCCTGGGCTTGTTTACATGGCAGCTTGGAGATTTCCAAGATTGAGGGTTGCCATGAGCCAGGCTCTCAAAAAATATAACTGGAGAGTAGATTAGAGCTGATTTTGCATATTCTCTTGGCCAGCTCACACAGAGACTTCAATTTTTTTTAAAATTTGAACTGCAATAGTTATAAAATCACATTGCAATGGTGTGTGAATACAGAAGTTAAGAATTGTAATCATTTTTTTTTTGCAAACCACCAATGCCATGGAGAACCATTGTACTGTTTCAAATAAAGATCTTGTGTAGCCATATTTAGGTTATAGATGGTGTTTTTATGGGAATCTGAAAATATAATTATTAGGACAAAGAAATAAATGAGAGGGCTAATTTGTAATCTGATAATAAGTGTCTGGAGAAAATGAGAGGAGGCAACTTTGAGGTGTAAAGAGTATAGGACCAAGGAAATAGATGCTTGATGAGTATCAAGATCTAGGGATTAAGGGGGTCCAAGAATTAAATGTGACTTTAATATTCTTATGATGAAAACTCATGAAGTTGATCAAAGAGGTAGAGAATATATGTTAAATTATATGTTTAAGTTGGTAGATGTTGACTTTAGTTTTATGCATATTGAGTTGAACCTAATATGTTTGTGTTTAGTGAGCAAAAAAATCCCATGCAAATAGGCAACAGGCAAGACCACAGCAATACATGACATTACTTGAGAAGAATTTGTATTAAGAGAAAGCATAATGGCAGGATTGTAGAAATTGTTAAATTCTGAAGGGGTCAACGGAGGGAGAAGAGATTATAAAAGATGACAAAAAGTGATATCCAAAAGGTGAGGCAAAATCAGGACAGAACAATGTCTCAAGACCTAAGGGGGAAGAGAACTAGGCTCAAGTCCAATAACAAGATGGCTAATGAGTGCCCTGGGATATTATTGATGATCCGTTTCAAAGCTGGTGTTGGACAAATGGATGAAGCAAAAGTGCTGGCATAATGAGAATAGTGATGCAGGCAGGAAAGTGAAGAAATTCAGTTGTAGAGGGAGAGGCCGGTTTGATTCCGAGTGAGCGAGAGTGTGGTACATGGAGGAGCAACTTAGTTGAAAAGACGGGAGTTTAAGGAAGAAAGCATGCCCTATAGATACTTGCTGGGTTTTTCCTTACTTCCCATCCTAAAATAACCTATGACTACTCAGAATTAGCAAACCCCCTTTTCTCCCAACAAGAAAGCAGTTCACATCCTTAAATATGAATATCTATCTCTGCTTCATCTCCTTGAAGAATTAGCATTTTCATCTTGCATTCAGCATTGAAGGGTATGGCTCACTCTCTTTAGAACCATGATAATGGACCCACCCTGCCTTTTAAGTCATTTGTGTTTCTGTGAGTTCTGAAAGTATCTGTGGTTTCAAATTAGGAGGCTGAGGATTCCGTTGACTATAGGCAGATGGGAATTGTTTTCAGGCTCTGTCTACTTAGGTGATGTGGTTGTTGTAGACGTTTGCCCCAGTAAATAAAAAAATAGAAAGGCATACTTCTATCATGAAAATGAAGGATTCTGGTTCTGTTTTCTTCCAGTTTATTTTCAAAAGTACTCTCAACTTCTTGAAGAAAAAAAAGCTATAAAAGATATAACTTACAATGAATTGAACTGCACAAAAAATGTTTCACTCATGGAAGGTAAGAAGTAATGTACCTAAGAGTTTTATTGCTGCTGTACAGTGTAATAGTTTCACATAAATCTCTCTCTGTCTCTGTCTCTGTCTCTCCTTCCCCTGTCTCTCCCTTTCCTCTCTTCTTTCCTCCCTCCTTCCTTCTCTCCCTCCATTCCATCCTTCCTTTCTTTTATATTTATTCTTCTCTCATATATTACATTGCAACCACTGGTTCCCCTCCATCCACTCCTCCTAGTCACTGCCTCCCACCTCCCTTCTCCCCCAGATCTACACCTCCTCTGTTTCCCTCCAAAAAAGAGGAGGCCTCCCAGGGATATACATAGAACCTGGCAAAACAGGTTGTGCTAAGACTTGGTACCAGACCTCATATCAACGCTGAATAAAATAATCCAGGCAGTGGAAAATGGTCCCAAGAGCAGGCAAAGTGTCAACCTCACTCTACTGTTAGGAGTCCCCCAAGAACAACACCCAGATAGATAAACATATATGCAGAGGACCCAGTGCAGGTCTGTGTAGGCTCTGTGATTGTAGGCCCCTACGAATCTTACTTAGTTTATTCTATGGGCCCGTGTTCTCCTGGTGTCCTTGACCCATCTGGATCCTATATCCTTCCTCCCCCTCTTCTTACACATTCCCCAACCTCTGTCTAATGTTTCGCTGTGGGTCTTTGCACCTGTCTTCATCAGTTGCTGCATGAAGGCTTTCGGATGACAGTTGGAATAGGCAGGAATTTAAGAGTATAGCAGAAAATCATTAGGAATCATTTCATTGACTATTTTTTTTCCAGTTGTGTTTGCTTCTATCCTAGGTGTCTGAGCTATTCAGTCTTAGTTCCTGGCCATCCAGGCAGTGTTGGACATAGGCTCCCTCTTGTGGCTTTGGCCTCAAGTTGCGACTCCCACAAGATCTGTGCCACCTCAGCACATCTTGCAGGCGGGACAAATTGTAGGTCAAAGGTTTTGTGGCTGGATTGGAGTCCCAGCCCCACCCTGGGACCCTTGCATGGTTACAGAAGCCAGTTCAGGCTCTGTATTACCCATTACTAGGAGTCTTCACTAGGGTCACCCTTGTAGATTACAGGGGGTTTCCATTGTACTAAGTTTCCACATTGTTGCCCCAAATCCCACAATTCCAGTCATCTCTCCCTGTATTCACTCCTGCCCCCTGACTTGATCTTTGCTGTTCCACTCTCCACCTGCCCCCTAGTATACCCACAAGATCTATTATATTTCCCCTTCCCAATGAGATTCATGTCTCTCTCCTTGATATTTAGTCTTTCTGGGTTTGTGGGTTGTAGTAAGATTATCTTTTAATTAACAGCTAATATCCACTTATAAGTGAGTACATACTATGTTTGTCTTTCTGGATCTGGGTTACCTTACAAGGATGATTTTTTTCTAGTTCTATCCATTTGCCTGAAAATATCATGATGTCATTTTAAAAATAGCTGAGCAACACTCCATTTTGTAAGTATACCACATTTTAAAAATTCCGTTCTTCACTGAGGAACATCTAGTTTTTTTTTTTCCAGTTTCTAGCTATTATGAATAAAGCTGCTCTGGACATAGTTGAACAAGTGTCCTTGTGGTGAGATAGAACCTTTTGGGTATATGCCCAAGACTGGTTTATCTGGGTCCTGAGGTACATTGATTTCCAGTTTCCTGAGGAAGAACCATATTGATTTCCATCATGGCTGTACATGTTTGCACTCCCACCAGGAGTGGAGAAGTGTTCCCCTTGTTCTATATCCTTGCCAGTATGAGGTGTCACTTGAGTTTTTGATCTTAAGCATTCTAATGGGTGTAAGATGGAATCTTAATGTAGTTTTAACTTGCATTTTCCTGATGGGTAAGGATGTTAGACATTTCTCTAAGGGGTTCTCAACTATGATATTCCTCTATCGAGAATTCTGTTTAGATCTGGATTTTTTTTTTTGGTTTGTTGATGTCTAGTTTCTTGAGTTCTTTATATATTTTGGATATATTAGCTCTTTGTTGCACGTGGAGCTGATGAAAATCCTTTCCTGTTCTGTAGGCTATCATTTTGTTCTACTGACAGTGTCCTTTGTCTTACAGAAGAAGCTTTTAAGTTTCATGAGGTCTGTTTATTAATTGTTGATCTAAGTGCCTGCACTGTCATTGTTCTGTTTAGGAAGCTGTCTCCTGTGCCAATGTGTTTAAGGCTATTCCCTTCTTCTTCTTCTGTAAGGTTCAGTGCATCTGGTTTAATGTTGAGGTCTTTAATTCTCTTGAACTTGAGTTTTGTCCTGGGTTATAGATATGTATCTATTTGCATTCTTCTACATGCAGACATCTGGTTAGACCAGAACCATTTGTTAAAGATGTTTTCTTTCTTTTCCACTGTGTATTTCCAGTTTCTTTGTCAAAAATCAAGTGTCCTTAAGTGTGTGGATTTACCTTTGGGTCTTCCATTCAATTCCATTTATCGATATGTCTACTTTTATGCCAATACTATGAGGATTTTATTACTAGAGCTCTGTAGTACATCTTGAAATCAGGGATGGTGATATCTCCAGAAAAACCCCTCCCAGGGACATACATATAACATTTATTTGCTAAAGGGGTTTGGCTCATACCTTGGCTGTGGCAAAGAACTCACAGATTTCCAGCTTGCCTATCTTGAACAGGGTGGCTGCAGTGTCCATGTAGGCAAAGCCCATGGCTGCAGTCCCATAGCTGTGAGTGCGAGCTCCCAATGTCAGGCCTCCTGAACGACTTCTGATAAAGCAATTCAGGAAAGCTTAAGGGCAGTACTCCAGAAATTCTTATATCATTCTAGCTACCTTGGATTTTATGTTTTCCATATGAAATTGAGAATTTTCCTTTCAAGGTCTATAAAGAATTGAATTGGGTTATCGATAAGGATTGAATTGAATCTGTAGATAACTTTTTGTAAAATGGCCATTTCTGCTACGTTAATCCTACAGATCCTGATTTTCATGGAATTGCTTTGAGTTTCTCTCCATTTAACTTGTTGTTGGCTACATACTTGTTGTAAATTGTAAATTTATATGTTTAGGTATCTTTTATATCCTGAATCCCTCTAGTACTTTTATTATGAAATGGTGTTGGATTTTGTCAAAGGACTTTTCTTCATCTAATGAGATGATCTTCTTTTTCTCTTTCAGTTTGTTTGTTTGGTGAATTACATTTATTGACTTTCCCATACTGAACCATCCCTGCAACCCTGGGATGAAGCCTACTTGATCATGGTGGTTAATCTTTTTGATGTATTCTTGGATTCTGTTTGCAAGCATTTTATTGAATATTTTTGTATGTGTGTTCATGAGGGAACTTGGTCTGTAATTCTCGTTTGTTAAATCTTTATTTGATTTGGGTATCAAGGTGATTGTGGCCTCATAAAATGAATTTGGCAATGTTCTTTTTATTTCAATTTTGTGATCTAATTTGAGGAGTGTTGGTGTTAACTCTCTTTAGAAAGTCTGGTGGAATTCTGTGCTAAAACCATCTAGCCCTGGGGTTTTTTTTTCTGTTGGGAGTATTTTAATGACTGCTTCTATTTCCTTATGGTTTATAGGTCTATTGAAATTGTTTATCTGATCTTGATTTAAATTTACTAAGTGGTATCTATTGAGAAAATTATCCATTTATTTTATATTTTCCAATTTTGAGGAATAAAGGTTTGTAAGGTATGATTTAATGATTCTTTGGATATCCTCAGTGTCTGATGTTATGTCTCCCTTTTAATTTCTAATTTTGTTAAGTTGGATATTCTCTCTCCATCTTTTATTTTGTTCAGATAGAGTTTGTTTATCTTGTTGAATTTCTCAAAGAACCAGCTCTTTGTTTCATTGATTCTTGTTATTGTTGTCTTTGTTTATATTTTGTTGATTTCAACTCTCAGTGTCATTATTTCCATCTTCTTCTCTTGGGTGTGTTTGCTTCTTTTTATTCTAGAGCATTCAGGTGTGCTGTTAAGTTGCTAGTAAGAGATCTTTCCTATTTCTTTATGTAGGCACTGTGTGTGTGTGTGTGTGTGTGTGTGTGTGTGTGTGTGTGTGTGTGTGTGTGTTAGAATATAAGGGGTATGCTTCCCTTCTTTTGGTTTTGCTGGTGTGAGATTATGTATTCTTTTTGTTTCTATGCTTGTAGTTAACCTCCATGGGTTGGAATTTTCTTTCTAGTATTGTAGGACTGGATTTATGAATAGATATTATTTGAATTTGACTTTGTCACAAAATATCTTGCAATCTCCATCTACAGTGATTGAAAGCGACTACTATAGTGATATGGCAGTATAGGTTGGCATCTGTGGTCTCAGAGTCTTCAGTGCATCCATCCAGACCCCTCTGAATTTTAGAGTCTCCATCAAAAAATAGGGTATAACTGTCACAGGTCTGCATTTGTATGCTACTTGACCTTTCCCCCTTGCAGATTTTAATATTCTTTCTTTGTTCTGTATGTTTAGTGCTTTGCTTATTATGTGGTGACCTTTTTTAAAAGTTAGTACAGCCGGGCCGTGGTGGTGCACGCCTTTAATCCCAGCACTTGGGAGGCAGAGACAGGTGGATTTCTGAGTTCGAGGCCAGCCTGGTCTACAGAGTGAGTTCCAGGACAGCCAGGGTTATACAGAGAAACCCTGTCTCAAAAAACAAAACAAAACAAAGCAAAACAAAACAAAACAAAACAAAACAAAAGTTAGTACAGAGCTTTATTATGTTTCTGAAGAACAAGATGTGTTTAAAAATTTATACTTAGCATTACAAGAAATAACACTCACATAGATTTCATTACAGTAGATGTAATTTTTGACTACCTTATAGGTATTAATATATTACATCTTCTTAATATTTTCAAAATTTATTTATTTATTCACTTTACAACCCAATATCAGCCCTTTGTCTCCTCCCAGTACCCCCTCATGCAAGCCTTCCCTCCATTCTATCTTCCCCTTCTCTTATGAGAAGGGAAAGGAGGGGAGCTTTTTAAATGGTTCAATCTATCTGTTATTCTGTATACTTCATGTCCATTATACTTATCTCTTTCTTTAGGGTAGGAAAACTTTTCTTCTATAATTTTGTTTAAAATAATTTCTGGTCCTTTGAGTTGGGATTCTTCTCCTTGTTCTATTCCTATTGTTCTTAGGTTTAGTTTTCTCATGGATTCCTAGATTTTCTTTTTGTTTTCTGTAATTAATTTTTTGGAGAACACTTTCTTTCTTTCTTTCTTTCTTTCTTTCTTTCTTTCTTTCTTTCTTTCTTTAAATAAAGATTTATTTTATTTACATGAATACACTGTAGTTATCTTCAGACACACCAAAAGAGGGCTCCGGATCCCATTACAGATGGTTGTGAGCCACCATGTGGTTGCTAGGAATTGAACTCAGGACATCTGGAAGAGCAGTTAGTGCTCTTAACCTCTGAGGCATCTCTCCAGCCCTGATTTAACATTTTCTTTGTCCAAAGTTATTTATATTTTAATGCATGAAAGTCTCTCTCTTCCATCTTTTGTATTTGGTTGTTGAAGTTTGTGCCTGTAGTACCTGTTTGATTACTTAGGTTTTCCATCTCTAGGATTCCCTCAGTTTGTGTTTTATTTATGATTTTTATTTCCATTTTCAGGTCTTGAGCAATTTTATTTGTTTCCTTCAACAGTTTGTTTTTTCTTTGCTTTTTTTGGCTATCTTTAATGGATTTATTCATTTCCTCCAATTTTCTGTTTGTCTCTCACTTGATTTCTTTAAGGGATTTTATTTCATTTTCTAAGGCATCCGTCATCTTCATAAAGTTGGGCCTAAGGTCTTTTTCTTGTGCTTTTGCTGTATTGGAATATTCAGGGTTTGCTATAGTAAGACAGCTGGGCTCTGGTGGTGACATATTGCCTTGGCTCCTCTTGGCTGCATTCTTACCCACAGTTCAGGCATTTGGTTTGGGATGACTATACGTCTAGGTGCCGATTTCTGAGTTTGTCTTTGTTTGGTGGGTGTTTTATTCCTTGGTTTCTGTTTCCTCTCTGGTCTTCTGGTCTGACTGACCTGTGGTCAAGCAGAAGTTGTCTGCCTGTGCTGGGAGCTAGACTTTTGGCAGCAGGCATAATCTCTTGTTGAGCAGGGGTCTCTATTCCAGTTGGTCTGGGGCAGAGTGAGGAGGAGGCAGGCAGTTGGGATAGTGTCTGGGGTTTACTAAGAGAATGGAGAAGGTCCAAGGGTCAGTGGTCTATCTGGAGTTCTGGTACTTGATGTGGCCTCTAATCCAGCAATGAATAGCAGCCTGAGTTTGTTTACTGTTCATATAGCTAGTGTGACCTGCACATGAGCAAGGGATAGCCTCTAGAGTTGGGGGCTAGGATAAGGTAAAGTGATGATTGTGGTAGGGGGGAGGGATGATGGAGGATTGTGTATGTGGGAACTGAGGGAGTGAGAGATTCTATAGGTGGAGTGCCTACCTATTCTTCAGGCTAGCAAAGTCTGAAGTTGAGTAGGGTATGTCTGTCTGTGTGTGTGACAGTGCTAGTAGAGTCCCAGGCTGCTTGTACCAAGAAGTGGAGTTCACATGTACATTTATATCAGACCAGAAAACCTGACATGTACACCTCCATTTGTTTACACAAGTCTTGTTTGTAAAAATTATTCTAATGTTCCTATATTTTTCTAGGTTCTGCTTATTTCTGAACTATCTCTGCACACATATTTATTTATGCATATATACATATATAAAGCTTGAGGAAAATGATGAAGTCCTATGTCATGAATAAAAATTACTTAAAGCTTTAATAGACTCCTAAAGAGTATTTTTACATTTATAGAAGATTTCACATGGTGATATAAAGATACTGTTCTAACCCCATCTACACACATTGTCTCCTATATGAGGCATTCATGGCTGCTACAGTTAATGAGTAAATACTGACTTCAACACCGATTTTGTGATCATGATGACTAGACATTTATCTGAGACACCACATTGTATTTAGCTATATTATTTCTTTAGTTTTCTCTTTGTTGGGATGCGTTTTTAGAAGATCCATGTTTTAAACGATTCTGATTATCAGGATGACTGATCTGGTATGTTGTAGGATTTTCCTGTATTAAAATTTGAGTAATTATTTTTGAAGAGGATGACAGGTATGAAATGCTAGTCTAATCATATTGTACATAGG